>JARBWK010000005.1:16513801-17113801 GCA_030556195.1 Anolis apletophallus | reverse complement strand
TTCTGGCCACTAGGAGGCGCTGTCGCTTCATTCTTTTTTGTGTGTGTATTTCCTGGAGATTTTATGGTCTTGTAAATCAGTTAAATTTAGCCTCCCCAAACAAAGTGGTACCTAAATTTCCTACTTGACAGATGTAACTGTCTTTCGGGTTGCAAAAGTCGACAATGAGCTACACAATTGGTCGAGAGCTCACCCCAACCCAGGCAGGCCTCAAACTCATGACCTTCTGGTCAGTATAGATCTTATGAAGCTGACACCCAGCCAGCTGTGCCAAATTCCCGGTATATGCTATGAGATTGTAGGAGTTGTGGGTTGGTGAAACACCTCCACCCTTTCACAGAGGAGGCTAAAACTTTGTAAAACTAAAAGTCCCAGGATTTCAAAACTAAAAGTCCCAGGATTTCATAGAGATGGCTTGCATATACAAAGTGAACTGGATACCTGACATGTGCCAGGTCAACCACTGAGCAGTCACTATTTCTACGGACCTGTGATAAACACAGTGACATCAGTGGATATAGGCCATGAGGGATACCTGGATGGGGGACATGAACATACAAGTGTTCTATATGTGCGTGGAATGTCCCCTGAAGTTTCAGCTTTTAAAACTCCACTTAAAAGAAAGAAAGAATTAAATTAAATCTTTGCGTCCATTTTTCATCAAACGATCCATAAAACATTGGCTGCTCCAGAGGGATGAAATGGAGATTTCTCCTCCTGCTAATTAGAAAAATGCCAGGCTAGAAAGAAGTGCCCATGTGTATGGAGGAGGAAGAAGGGGGAGAGTCAGGTTATGATTTCTTGCATTAAACAAATTTTATAGCCGCAAAGAGTTTTAGTGGCTCTATTTGCAGATTTGGGCGAATGCCAGCTTGCTGTCATTAAATCTGTCGATCTTACATCTCAGTTGCACTTATTCAAAGTGGATATAAATAAAACTCTGAAGCCTGCTAAAGGAGTCCTCAGGCTTAAGGGTGGCCTTATGGACCACTTCTTGAAGACTTTCAATTTTCGTTCCATATTGATGTTAATTCAGATCATCATCCTTCTTCATTGAAATGCTGACACTTGGAGCCATCAGAACCTTCTTTGGAGGTTTTTAAACAGAGGCTGGCTGGTTATCTGTTGGGAGTGCTTTGACTGTAAATTTCTGCATGGCAGGCAGTTGAACAGGTTAGCCTTTGAGGTCTCGCCCAACTATATGAGTCTAACTACTGCAAATGGCCCAAAACATTTTTATGTCTTGAAATAAAAATGAACTAAAATGCATTCCTAAAATAAGAAAGAGGCCGGGAAAGTCCAAGAGGACATCGGTATGGCTTACAAATGAAGTAAAAGATGTGATTGGAAAGAAGAAAAACTCATTTAAGAAATGGAAGGCTCTTCCTACTGAGGAGAACAGAAAGGAACACAAGCTCTGGCAAACTAAATGCAAAGCAACCGTCAGGAAAGCCAAGAGAGATTTTGAGGCACATATAGCTAAGAACATTAAAAAAATAACAAAAACTTCTTTAAGTACATCAGAAGCAGAAACCCAACTAGAAAAGCAGTTGGGCCACTTGAAAAATGGTAAGAAAGGGACAATAAGTGAAGACAAGGAGATTGCCGAGCGGCTAAACGACTTCTTTGCCTCCGTTTTCACACAGGAGGACAGACAACATATGCCTGCAGCTGAGTCAGTTTTTTCAGGGAGGGAATTAAATGAATTAAACCAGATAGAGATAAACAAGGAAGATGTTCTCACATGCCTTACTAAACTAAATGTCAACAAATCACCAGGGCCAGATGGCATCCACCCCAGAGTTCTTAAGGAACTCAAGTGTGAAATTGCTGAAATTCTAGCCAAAATATATAACCTTTCTCTAAGATCAGGCACTGTACCCGAGGACTGGAGGGAGGCAAATGTAACTCCGATCTTCAAGAAAGGATCCAGAAGTGATCCAGGAAATTATAGGCCAGTTAGTCTAACCTCAGTTCCAGGCAAAGTGATGGAAACCATTATTAAAGAAAAATTACTAAGCACATAGAAGAACAGGCATTGCTGAAGGAAAATCAACATGGTTTCTGCAAAGGCAAATCATGTCTTACTAACTTGTTAGAATTCTTTGAGGTGTAAATAAACACATAGATAAAGGGGACCCAGTCGATATTGTTTACCTTGACTTTCAAAAGGCTTTTGACAAAGTCCCTCACCAAAGGCTCCTAAATAAGCTCTTCAGCCATGGAATCAGAGGACAGGTCTTGTCCTGGATTGGAACCTGGCTAAACTGTAGGAAACAAGGGTGGTAATAAACGGACACTTCTCTGGGTGGAAAGAGGTGAGAAGTGGCGTACCCCAAGGTTCAGTTTTGGGTCCGTTACTTTTTAATTTATTCATTAATGACCTGGATGTAGGAGTAAATTGTGAGGTAGCAAAGTTTGCAGACGACACTAAATTGTTCAGGGTAGTTAAAAATGAAACTGATTGTAAAGAGCTCCAGAAAGACCTCTCGAAATTGAGTGAATGGGCAACAAAGTGGCAAATGCATTTTAACCTAAACAAGTGTAAAGTCATGCACATCGGGGCAAAGAACCCCAACTACACCTACAAATTGATGGGGTCAAAGCTTTCCGAGACAAACCAGGAAAGGGATCTTGGGGTTTTGGTGGACAGCTCAATGAAGATGTCAACCCAGTGCGCAGCAGCAGTGAAAAAAGCAAATTCTATGCTTGGCATGATCAGGAAGGGAATCGAAAATAGGTCGTCAAATGTTGTATTGCCTCTCTACAAATCTATGGTGAGGCCACATCTGGAGTACTGTGTACAATTCTGGTCACTGCACCTCAAGAAGGATATAACGGAACTGGAAAAGGTACAGAAAAGGGCAACAAGAATGATCCAAGGGATGGAGCAGCTCCCTTACGAAATCAGGTTGCAACGCCTTGGTCTTTTCAGCCTTGAAAGACGGCGTTTAAGAGGTGACTTGATCGAAGTGTATAAAATCATGCATGGGATAGAAAGGTGAATAGAGAAAAATATTTTCTCTGTCACACAACACTAGGACTAGGGGCACTCCCTAAAGCACCAAGGAAGGACAGTAAGGACGAATACAGCGAATATGTCTTCACCCAGAGGGTCATTGGGTTATGGAACTCACTTCCAGAGGAGGTTGTGACAGCGGTCAGCCTGGACAGCTTCAAGGCAGGATTAGACAGATTCATGGATACCAAGGGAATCAGTAGCTACTGAAATGGACATCCAAGTGCCACCTCTGTGTTGATGGAGGCAGGCAGGATTCCCCGGGTACTGGTTGTGGGGGGTCGGGAGCAGGTGAGGGTTTTGCCCTCCTTTCTGCTAGAGATCCCTGTGTACAACTAGTGGGCCACTGTGTGACACAGAATGCTGGACTAGATGGGCTGAGGCCCGATTCAGCATGGCTCTTCTTATGTTCTTATGTTCTTAAATAGAAATTACATTGCACAACTGTTTGTCTGTCAACTTGTCATTTGAGAACACATATTAATCTCCAGTCTGCTCATGGCAGGGCCGTAGCCAGGATTTTGATTCGGGGTGAGTTTGGTTCTGGGGGGCCGAGACTGGGTGGAAGAGGGTCTACCCTAGCAAACCTTTTGTATTGTTATCCCAATAACCCCATTAATATGGGATATAATGAGCATGGTGATCAGATCATGATTTAAATGCACATAACAGTTTAAATAATGTACCAGTAAGGCCTTTTCGCGGACCATCCTGAGAATTTCGGGGGCTGAAGCCCCTTAGCCCCGGCTACATGCCTGGCTCATGGAGTTGTTTTTGGCTAAGATCCTATATGGCCGGCATAGATTGTAATTGCTCCATGCCTCTCCTTTCCCCTCCCTCAGCAGTTCAGCCCCATGGGGCTTCTATCCTAGTCATTAAACAACCAT
Organism: Anolis apletophallus; assembly: GCA_030556195.1. Lineage (NCBI taxonomy): Eukaryota > Metazoa > Chordata > Lepidosauria > Squamata > Anolidae > Anolis > Anolis apletophallus. Next base: position 17,109,895 of record JARBWK010000005.1, on the reverse strand, counting down.
TCAGTACAGAGCAAGAGGAGGAAAAGAACACAACAGCCTCTTGACTCCCTGCAATTTCTGTAAGTGTGAAAGGCAATGTAAGGATCTTCCTCTGCCTTCCATTCTTATGCACTCAAATTGCAGAAGGATGAGAGGAGATCCCCATTGCCCAATTTTTCCCTCCCATTGCTTTGAAGTAAGAGCCCTGCCAGGTGTGGCCACTATTTATTTATTTATTTGCCATATTTATCTCCTGACCTTCTCATCCTGAAGGGTACTTGGGGTTTTCTAAAGGCACATTTTGATGCCATACAATACATATGCTGCAAATAAAGCATATACATGAATAATAGAATCATAGAGTTGGAAGAGACTGCATGGGCCATCCAGGCCAACCCCCTGCCTAGAAGCAGGACAAGATGTTCAAAGCACCCCCAACAGATGGCAATCCAGCCTCTGTTTAAAGGTCTCTATAGCAGGAGCCTCCACCACACTTTGGGGTAGAGTTCCACTGCTGAACGGCTCTCACAGTCAGAAAGTTCTTCCTAAAGTTCAGGTAGAATCTTCTTTCCTGTAGTTGGAAGCCATTGCTCTGCATCCTAGTCTCCAGGGCAGCAAAAAACAAGCTTGCTCCCTTCCCCTATGACTTCCAGTCACATATTTATACATGGCAAATGGCTATCATGTGACCTCTCAGTCTTCGCTTCTGTAGGCTAAACATGCCCAGCTCTTTAAGCCATTCCTCATAGGGCTGTTTCTCCAGACCCTTGATCATTTCAGTTGCCCTCCTCCGGACACATTCCAGCTTGTCAACATCTCCCTTCAATTGTGGTGCCCAGAATTGGACACAGTATTCCAGGACACAGTATTCATGAAAACCACTGCTAAAAACATTTTGACATTAAAATTATTAAAATCACTAGCTGACCCGTGCACGCGTTGCTGTGCCATACACCATTCTCTCTCTCTCTCTCTCTCTCTCTCTCTCTCTTTCTCTCTATCTGTCTCTCTCTCTTTCTCTGTCTCTCTCTGTGTCTCTGTCTGTCTGTCTCTCTGTCTCTCTCTCTTTCTCTCTCTGTCTCTCTCTCTCTCTCTCTCTCTCTCTCTTTCTCTCTGTCTGTCTCTCTTTCTCTCTGTCTGTCTCTCTCTCTCTCTCTCTCTCTCTCTCTCTCTCTCTCTCTCTCTCTCTCTCTCTCTCTCTCTCTCTCTCTCTTTCTCTCTCTCTTTCTTTCTCTCTCTCTCTCTCTCTCTCTCTCTCTCTCTCTCTCTCTCTCTCTTTCTTTCTCTCTCTCGCCGCCTCCTCCTCCCTGCCCGGCCCCCTCCCTCCCCCCTGGAGCCGCCGTTCCCGATCAGAGCGGCGGGGGCGGAACGGAGGAGGAGGGCCTAAGGAGGAGGAAGGGAGGCGCCTCCTCTTCCCTGCCCGATCCCCTCCCCCCCCCCCGGAGCCACCGTTCCCAATCAGAGCAGTGGGAGGCGGAACAGAGGAGGAGGGCCTAAGGAGGAGGAAAGGAGGTGCCTCCTCTTCCCTGCCCGGCCCCCTCCCTCCCCCCGAGCTGCCGTTCCCGATCGGAGCAGGGGGGCGGAACGGAGGAGGAGGGCCTAAGGAGGAGGAAAGGAGGTGCCTCCTCTTCCCTGCCCGGCCCCCTCCCTCCCCCCAGAGCCGCCATTCCCGATTGGCGCCAGAACGGAGGAGGAGGGCCCAGGAGGAGGATGGGAGGTGCCCCTCTTCCCTGCCCAGCCCCCCCTCCCTCCCCCAGAGCTACCGGAGGGCAGGGGCAGAACGGAGGAGGGCCTAAGGAGGAGGAAGGGAGGTGCCTCCTCTTCCCTGCCCGGCCCCCTCCCCCCCCCCAGAGCCACCGTTCCCAATCAGAGTGGCGGGGGGGCTGAACGGAGGAGGAGGGCCTAAGGAGGAGGAAGGGAGGTGCCTCCTCTTCCTGCCCCCTCCCCCCCCCAGAGCTCCCCCCAGAGCCACCATTCCCAATCCCTGAGCGGCCCCAGGGCAGAACGGAGGAGGAGGGCCTAAGGAGGAGGAAGGGAGTTGCCTCCTCCTCTCTGCCCAGCTCCCTCCCTCCCCCCCCCAGAGCCGCCATTCCCAATCGGAGCGGTGGGGAGGAGGCAAAGGAAAAGGGCCTAAGGAGGAGGAAGGGAGTCGGCTCCTCCTCCCTGCCCGGCCCCCTCCCTCCATCCCTGGCATGCCCGCCACTGTTCCTGAGGAGGAGGCAAGGGTGATTGTTGGCTGCCATGCGCGAATGTTCTAAACACGCGCTGGCAGCGAAGAGGCAGGGATGCCAGGTTCCGTTGGCTGTTTTGGGGGGGTTGTGTTTGGGGGTGTTGCGAGGTACGTAGGTTGGGTTTTTTTGGCTGTAAACGTACCTCGTGGTATGTTTGAATGTGTTGCCAATTTTAGTGCTTCTGCGGCTTATAGTTTTGTTGTCTATGTACTGAGTTGCACAACCGTTCAAAATATATATATATAGATTAAAATCCCATAATCCAATATCATAGTCCTGGGGTAGTGGACTGAAAAACTTTCAGAGAAAAACCTTTTACACCCATTTCAAAAAAGGTCATACTTACATAGAAAATGTGTATTTCACAAGCAGCATGTCAGCCCAGATAATTCTTTTATATCAGAATGTTGATCACATCAGATAGCAAAGAAAAGAAACTGTAGTCCCTTCCACACAGCCCTATATCCCAGAATATCAAGGCAGGAAATCCCACATTATCTGAGTTTGGGCTCAGATAACCCAGTTCAAAGCAGATACTGTGGAATTTCATACCTTGATATTCTGGGATATAGGGCTGTGTGGAAGGGCCTTAGGAATCCATGCAAATAAGATCTACGACAGTGATTCTCAACCTGTGGGTACCCGGGTGTTTTGGCCTACAACTCTCAGAAATCCCTGTCAGTTTACCAGCTGTTAGGATTTCTGGGAGTTGAAGGCCAAAACATCTGGAGACCCAAAATTTGAGAACCACTGATCTAAGAGGACCCTTCTACATTGCCATATAATCCATATTATCAAAGCAGATAATTTACATTATCTGCCTTGAACTGGTTTATCTGAGTCTACACTGCCATATAATCATCATCATCATCATCATCATCTTTTATTTGTATCCCTTCACTATCTCTCAGAGGGTGCAAAACAAAACATAAGCAATAAAAAGTCAACACAACATCACAATTTCACAGTACATGTGAAATTTTATTTTAAAAACAATAAAATACATTGAAAGTGTAAGTAAAAATAGCAGAATTCAATCTCAGAATTGTAAAGTGCTTGATAGAGAATCTAAAAGTCCTCATAGGTATTATTAGAGAGTCTAAACATGGTCGAAGGCCAGTCCAGTTCAAAGCAGGTAAGATGGATTTTATATGGCAGTGCAGAAGAGGGTGGAGTCATAGAACCAAAGACTGAACATGAATCAACAGCATGATACAGCAGCTAAAAATACCAATGTGATTCTATGCCACAGGAGTATAGTTTTTAGAAAGAGGGAAGTAAACGTGTTATTCTATTCTGCTTTGATCAGACCTCACCTGCAATACTCTGCCTAGTTCTATGCATCAAAATTCAAAAAGGATATTGACAAGTTGTAACATGTCCAAAGGAGGGTGATGAAAATGGCGAAAGGTCTGGAAACCATACCTTATGAGCAGCAACTTAGGGAGCTGGATATGTTTAGCCTGGAGAAGAGAAGGTTAAGAGGGGGCATGATAGCTATGTTGAAGTATTTGAAAGGATGCCATCTGAAGACAGATCGAGTTTGTTTTCTGCTGTTCCAGAGATAACGATGTAGACTCAGAGCAATCAATTTAAACTGCAGGAAAAGAAATTCCAGCTAAGTATTAAGAACCTCCTGATGATAAGAGCTGTTCAACAGTGGAATGCACTGTTTTAGGGGTGGTGGAATCCAGATGGCCATCTGTCTGAGATGTTTTGATTGTGTGTTCCTGCATAGCAGGATGTTGGACTGAGTCTATTCCAACTCTAAGATCCTATGATTCTATGACTTCAATTTTGTAAAGTGGTCTAGCAGGTAATTGGTTTTGAGTTCTGGAGAGTAACCTCATTTTTTTCTTTTGGGATGGGCCATCATTCCCACTGCTTGTTTGCCTCCTTTAACATCTCCTCCATCTATTCAAGGCCTCAAAGGTCTTTGCAATTGTCATACATAAGGGATTAGGACATAGACATTTGTTTACCACCGTAACTAAAATATAAACTCGTGTGACCCTGAGTTATGCAAATATATGTAACCAAGAGGATTTCAGACATTGGTTTTCTTTTTTTAGATATTTGGAACACTTATTGCGCTGCCTTTCCACTGCTGGAGATGGCCCAAAATGAAACAGACTCAAACAATACCATAAATCTAAGCAATTTCCAAAAATCCATGATTTCTACCTCCTCCTCTGTTTCAAACCACAGGTGAATACATCCCAGGAGCACTTCTATCTCTAGCCAGACCTACATGCGGAGCAATTTGTTATAAAACATTAAAAGAGAAAAATCCTTTATTTCTCTGTCAGTGTTCCAGACAAAAGCTTTAATCCAACATGCCCTCAGCATAGTGTAAATATCCACATGTGGGGATACACTCTGCCAACATTACCCAACCCCCATGGAGCATAGCAACATTGCTCAACACAAGTCAAGGATGGGTGCTATTGCAAAATATACAATACACAACTACAATCGACAAGGACAGCGTAAAACTGCATTGTGCAACATTGCTAGATGCACAACTTTCTCCATTACGATATATTGTAGGAAAAAAATATGTCACTTGAACATTAGGAAGAATGTCCTGACAGTAAAAGCTATTTGGCAATGGAATATGCTGCCTGGGAGTGTGGTGGGAAGCCTTTGTGGTCTATTCCAAATATAAGGTAAAGATAAAGGTTTCCCTGACATTAAGTCTAGTTGTGTCCAACTCTGGGGCTGGTGCTTATCTCCAGTTCTAAGCTGAAGAGCCGGTGTTGTCCATAGGCACCTCCAAGGTCATGTGGCCAGCATGACTGCATGGCGTGCTGTTACCTTCTTGCCAGAGTGGTATCTATTGAGTGACTCACATTTGCATGTTTTTGAACTGCTAGGTTGGCAGAAGCTGGGCCAAACAATGGGATCTCACTGCACTCCCTGGATTTGAACCACCAACCTTTTGGTCAGTAAGTTCAGCAGCTCAGTGGTTTTACCCGCTGTGCCAGCAAAAGCCCTGATTCTGTAATTCTATGATTCATTAGCAGAGGAATATGACAATAGTGATACAGTGAATAATTTACATTCCATGCATAGCATGACTCGCCCATTCACACGTTACCAACAAGATGCCACCTGAAGATTATTATCACTATAATCAGGAAACAAAGCTGAAAAATGTGTTAGCTGGATTAAACTAAAGGTCACAGCTTATTCAAATCTATATAAAACATACATTCAATTAAAAACTACATTTCCTCCCTGAGTCGGCACACCTGCTTCCGAGGCTGTGACATTTTCTATGGCTCTTCACCTGCACTATATGGATTTTTTTAAACTTGCAAATAACTTTGCTTCTGTTTCATCACAATATTACATTCTTGGCTGAGACATGAGCCAAACATAAAGATCCTGGGACTGGCACAGAGAACTGTTAGAGCCTGAAATAAAAGTTAAGCTACGGCCTTATGGTGAGTATAGTTCAGGCCACGCCAATATCTTACCGATCAACAGTAGCCTGAAGGCCACCACAGGAGAGCAATCCAGTTCACAAACAAAGCATCTCTATCTGTCTCCAAGTCTGCATGTATTATTGAGTGAGCATCATGGACAGTGCTGTGCCACAGGTAAGGAATATCTCTTTCTAAAAATCAATGCCTGAAAAGGTTGATAACTTGTAAAGCTGACCCTAATTTTGATCGAAGTGGAATAAAATTTAAAAACAAGATGTAATTACTTTGGTACAACCTCCCATTCATGCCAATAAGGCCTCCGTGGGAGGCATGATTTCTCCACACTCTCTTTTGATTGCTGTGCTACTTTGAGAGAGATCTCAGGAGGAATAGCTCCGTGAGTCCTTACAAAGGCCATCTCTGCCCACTCCTTTGCTGGTCATCAATAGCCTCAGGCTGCCCTTGAGGCATATTCTGCCTTGAATGACTCTGTGATGTAGCATCACAACAAAGGGAATAGGGAGGGGAGAGGAGAGGACTTTCCGAGCCACTTTAGAATAGAGGGTGCAGGAGTCCTTAACACAGGGCAAAGGGAGGGCCAGAGCTCAGTGGTTCCACACATCCTTCATTTTCCAAAAGTGTTAACTTGAAAGATTCCTTACTTCAAATAGGAAGGATCCTAGGTAGCAATGCTGAGAATTGCCATTGCGTTGGGGGTTTTGAGAGCCTCTGCTGGTCACTGTGGATATTACTACTAGGTAGGCTATTGATTTGATTTGGTATAAAGTTGACTCAATGAGTGACTAATTCATTGATTGTAAAGACACATTCTGCCTTTGTATTACATCTGCAATGCCCAGGAGTTACTAATAGTAGAAACAAAAAATGAACATATCCTTCACATTAATCAGTCAGGTGAAAATAAAACTGTAAGCAGTAGCTTCCATGTAAGTGGGAGGAGTGAAACTGTTTTAGTCTGAATTTTAGGCCGGATCATATTTAGTTAATATAGTTCTCTGCCATGTGTACTAGCAGCTTTAGAGTTAAGACTAAAATCTGGAGTGGATTTATTTATTTATTTATGGTATTTCTATCCTGCCTTTCTCAACCTGAAGGCGACTCGAGGTGGTTTACAAATTGGCAGCAATTTGATGCCACAACAATCATAAATTACAATTAAAAAGCATTTAGCACAACATTATAAAAACCCATACAGAAACCCATTAAAAACATATAATCACCAGTGTCTTCCAGTAGCATAGTCAAGCCATTCCATGTTAACTCTTTCATAGTTCAATGTTTATGTATTATGCTGCATTTCCAAAAGCTTGTTCAAAGAGCCAGGTTTTTACTTTTTTTGAAAGTCAGGAGGGAGGGAGTTGATCTAATATCCCTAGGGAGGGAGTTCCACAGCTGAGGGGCCATCACTGAGAAGGCCCTGTCTCTCGTCCCCTTGAGACATGCCTACGAAGGCGGGATCAAGAGTAGGGTCTTCCCAGATGATCTTAAGTTCCTAGATGATTCATAAGGAGAGATATGTTCAGACAGGATTCACCACCCCACTGACATTTCTAGCTGCCAGGACAATATCACAAAGATAAGTGTAGCAGATGAATGCAGTGTGAGGCACTGGCCACAATACAGACCTGTCAAAATAAGAATAAAGTCTTAGCCAGGCATAGAAAGCAAGAAATTGTGGTGTGGACATGGGGAACTTCTGAAATAAAATCCTCCTCAAGCTAGGAGTACGCATAGCGAATGGCCTTTCCATATTTCAGATAGGCAGACTTTGGTTAATATGAGGATGTAAAGAAAAACTTGTCAGGAAGAGGTCAGGATGTGAACGAGATCGTATGGAAGAAAACTGTTTTGTTGGTATCCTGGGAGGATTAAAGCCAGACTCTGTTATAATTCTCTCCTTGCTCCTTCTGGAATTTCTTTACTTTGGCTTCACAAGTGGAGGGACTAATAAGCATCTAGTTCTGTTTCCTCCTGCCATATAGCAATGACCCATGTTACCTCTTTTTAATCCTCACACCAATGGTAGCAAATACATTCTGTATTGAAGGAGCTATCCAAGGTGCTGAACCTGTTTTGGAGATGGTTTTCAGGACCATGGCCTTTATAGTGTGGAGGACATTCCACATGGATTCATCACTCCGCCAATGTGGAAGCCACCGAGCGCTACTATTCTCCTTTGGATCTGCAAATTATACATCTGCAGTTGTCACAATGTTGTGAATTTTCCAGGGCTTGCAAGAGTGGGGTGGCAGTTCATCCCCTCACTGAAATTCCTTGGAGTGGGATTCACATGTATATTCTTTCTCATTTTTGTGTTTCTTTGTTTCTCTCCTCTTACCCAATATGGCCAACAGATGCAACAGAAGAACAATTTCCAGATTGGACCCAAATGTGAGATTCCAACCAAGCATAATGTCTCTGCACCATAGAGGGTGTTGACATATTTTTCAGCATATGTCACTGAATTGCCTATGGTACTAGCTAAAACTTCAAACTTTACTGTTATCCTTAATTTGAAATTCTACTTCTAGAATAATTTTTTTAAAATATTTTTTATCCCATAGAATAATTTTTAAATTTTAAGATAGGGAAATATGTCTGCCATAACTAAGTTTCATTGAGAAATTTCCAATATAACCCATGGTTTCCTAGAACATGTCCGCGCGCCAGTGATGAAGCGAAACCAGGTCTGAACTTAGAAAGCTCTTTTATTCCTTAAGTGATCAAAGTAAAGCATTTCTCACATAGAGCAATACAGCAGCCGGCATCTCACAGAGGAAACAGCATGGTGAATGACTCAAAAAGCTCAGTGTTTCCCTTATCAGTATGTTTACACAGCTGAAGGTCAAAACAGTGCTGGACACCACTTGTGCTGTTTTAACCCTGTACATGCCTGGTTACACAACACAGCATCTTCTACAATGGTTGAATTGCATAATCATTTGAAAATCACACACTGACAGAACAAACCGTGAAGTTTGTTGGGAGAAGACTCTTCTTTTAATAATTTGTTGGGAGAATACTCTTCTTTTAATAATTTCTATCTCTGAAGTACAGCAAATGTTTCAGAACTTGATATTTCCTCATGATACTTGCAATAATATAGTTCTGACCCTATTTCTTTAGGGAATATGTTCCTGGACTTTCAGTAGATACATGAAATTGCAGATAACTATCAATCAGGGCTGTAGCCCTGATTTCAGGTTGAAAAAATTGGTATACTCATGGATTTTAGCTGGTTAACCCAATTCCCATGCTTAGTCTATGAGAAGGAAAAATTAAACAAGTCCCTCCAGAACTGCAAGCACTATCTCAAGCAAATTTTGACAATTTATTCACACTCATTACGTGCAGCAATAGCCGATATAGTGGAAGCAACCAAGTTGGCCCACCCACAACTGATAGGCAAAGCCTAAGGCATGGGAGGAATCTGAAGCCCCCCGTGAAGGAGATGAGAAAATTGATTTAATTAAGTCTGTGTAAAATATAGATTGAACCATACTATTTAAATTATTTTGGATTATGGGAAGACTTTTCATGATTCACTAAAAAAAATCAACTAATAATAATTTTTCCGGCTACGGTCCTGCCATCAATCCTATTGAAATGAATGACTTCTGATATAAACATACCATAGGATTGTTTTGGATGATCAAGAACATATCTTTTTCTTATATACAGTAAGTAAATGAAATTGTGGGTACTGTCCTATAGTTATGATTTTTTTACTGTATCCACACACACAAAAGAAACAGTGTGCATCCACCTAACTTTATAGCTTGTTGTAGTGATTTGGAACAAGTCATTGCTTCTCAGACAAGCCCACTTTAGAGCAAAATGGTGCTCGGTTTTAAATTTCTTTATGCTTATGGACTGTAATTCTTGAAGAAGGCTTTTGAGAGCACATAAGAGGCTGAAAATAAATGAATGATTTTATAAATAATTCATCTGTTGAGCACTTTGAGATGTGTCTCCAGTTTCTTCTTCAGACTTTATTGGGTACTCCCCAGTTTTTGCTTCTTTTGAAATTTTATTGGGATCTTGTGCCAGTATTCCTTTAAAAGCTGTACTAAAGCATATGTCACATTCTCTTGGTGCTTGCATTAGGTGGAACCCACTATGTTATTATGTGGGCAGTTCCACTATGCTCTTGGAGGATAGTTGAGCATATAGCTCTGCCCCTCCCACAAAACTTGAATAGAAACCAGAATGGGAGCCTTATGCTGGCAAAGAGCAAGATCTCAGTCAGAGGCGATTCCTATTGTTTTGTTGAGCTAGAGTACACCTATTGAAGCTATACAGTATAAATAAGTGTCCATTCATAATTCAATTGGTTCCATGAGTTTAGTTGTGACTGTAAACTGGAATTTATTTATTTATTTTATTTATTTATTTCTTGGGACTTATATGCCGCTAACTCCATACGGCTCGCAGCGGCTTACAGAGTCTAGAAATACAATACAAAGTAAAAAACAAACAGAACAGTACAACCAGAGAATACATAGATAGACATACAATCTACAGGGTGGGACATCACGGGGTGACGACAGACAATGGGGAAGGGGGACCAGGCTCATGCCAAGGGGCAGAGCCATCTGGTGGAGCTATCAAGGCGACCATCAAATGAGGGGAGCCGGGGGGGGGTCCCACAGATTGAGGAACGACCTCAGCGACTCCAGGTCTAAGGAGTGGCAGTCACTGTGGTGACAGTTGCTGCGAGTCTGTAGGCCCTGTCTCGTCGTCAGCGGCCTGTCTGACATCCTGGGCTGGGGATGTGCCGGTGAAGGCGCCACACCCCTGCGGGCAGAGTTCCTAAACGTCCTGGGGCGGGGCCCTCCAGGGGCACCCTCTGAGAGACAGCCACCGCGGGGGAGGGGTATTACCGGCGGGACATCCTCCGGCCCGCCCCTTACCCCGTCCTCGTCTCCGTCGCTGCCTCATCTGGTGTCCGTTCAGTTTAGGTGGCTCGCCGAGGCCCGGATCGGCCACAATCACGGGGGCCACCGGCAGCCGCCCGCGTCGTCGGGGCCGCTCCCCGGTACCTTTTCCACGCTCTCTCAATGTCCGCCACGTCCATCACAGGGGTCAGCGGCCCCGGGCGGCAGGGGCCGGCGGCGCCAGTTCCACTGCTGGGGCCGTAGAAGGGGCGGTCCCAGCCACTGAAGAGGGAGGAGGGGGCGGGGCCAAGGACGCCGGGCTGGAAGAAGACGGCGCCATATTGTGGCCATCCGCCGATGCCCCCACCGTCGGGCCCGGGGGGGGGGCGGCCCAGGGCCGCCCACGGGCTCCACCACTGGACCGCCGCCATCGTTCTCTCCGGGGTCTCGGCCGCGGGTGAGGTCGCCTCCTCCAAGGGGGGGGGGCCAGCGGCCCATCGCCCCTCTTCTGGTGGATCGTCCGTGGGGTCGAGGCTGGCCACTCCACCCGACTCTCCTCCCCCCGAGTCCGGGTGCGGGTAGGTCGAGCGAGGCGGGCCCCGCGCTTCACCGGCCGCACTCCCTCAGGCCCAGGGCAAGAGCCGGCAACGAGGGGCGGCCGCGCCACCAAGGACGCCAGCGCCGGTCCCAGTCTGTCCAGCTCGCCCAGCCAGAAGGCCAGGCGCTCGACCAACTGGCCGAGGCGGTGGACCAGGCCGGCGAGATCCTGTGGCACGTCCCTGGTGTCTCTGGGTTGGTCGTCAGCGTCCGCGTCCTCCCTGGTGAGGTTGGAGGGGGTGGATGGCCCGGCCTCTTCCAGGCCCGGCCACGGTACGGGGGACCAAGTCAGGCACCCCTGAGGGGGCGCCGCAGTCACCGAAGTCGCAGTCACCGAAGTCGCTGTAGCCGCTGCAGACCCCCAACCGAGGGACCCCACTGGGGCGGCGGCGTCCCTTAGGCCCGCGCCCGAGCCCTGAGGATGGAGGCCGGCGCCCGAGCAGCCTCCAAGGTGAGCTCGGCGTCGGCCTGCAGGGCCTCGAGGGGAGGAGGGAGCGTCTCGGGGTCCCTCAAGCAGTGCCCTCTCCGAGCCAAGCACGGCAGGCAGGGCAGGCAGGTCCGGTGGGTCGTTCCCCAGGCGAAGAGAAAGCAACCCCTGCAATGTAGGAAGGTTGCATGACTGAGTATTCCGAGCTAGAATATTGCTCCTCACTTTCTCTATATATTACATTGCTTACTGTAAAACAAGTGTACCAGTACTCATATGACAATTTTTGCAAGAATGAATTATTTTTCAATAGCCTGTCGAGAGTCAAGGCAAATTGCATGTATATATTCCAGATCTTTCCTGCAACTTGTCTCCCATATGAAATCATAATAGATTTGCAAACGCATGAGCCTAGTGATCAGATGCCCATCTTTTCAGAAAAATGTAGCCACTTCCACTCCTCCTGCTCTCATTTCTGCATCCTGGGTCCTGCTGGATTATGATTCAGACCAAACTAGGAAAGGTAAACTCACTAGTGTAAGTTTCCATGAATAGTGTTTTCGATTCTTCAAATAAAGCAATCCCTGTGAAGAAATATAGTGTACTATAGTGCTTCAAGGGAATGGGAGATGCACTAGCATCAGTGAAAGAAAGAAATCCCCCATAAAAATATTAAGAGGAAGATACAACGGACTCTCGTGGCACCTTAAATTCTCACAAATTTATTGTGCCATAAACTTTCATGGGCAGGTGGCTGCCTGTCAGATGCAAGCATTGACTGTAATGCACAGAAATCTATGGCACAATAAATGAGTTAATCTTTAAGGGTATCACCAGATTCTTTGTTGCTCGTGTTATTACCTGGCCATGCAGATATTCTCTGGCATGAAGAAAGAAATCTTTTACAAGAAGTGTGACTTAAAAAGGGATACTATATAAAAGAATTTGCATTTTCTACTCTGCCCCAACCTCTAACTTTGAAATGATTTCATTAGTGATGCTTCAGTATTGAAGTGAGAATGCACCAGGAATTCCAACTCAGTGGGTAGTTCTTTGACATGCTGAGACGCACATCATTTTGACAAATGATTTCATTTTTTTAAGGTAAAGGTTTTCCCCTGACATTAAGTCTAGTCATATCCGACTCTAGGGGTTGGTGCTCATCTCCATTTCTAAGCTGAAGAGCTGGCACTGTCCATAGACACCTCCAAGGTCTTGTGGTCAGCATGACTGCATGGAGTGCCATTACCTTCCCGCCAGAGTGGTACCTATTGATCTACCCACATTTACATGTTTTCAAACTACTAGGTTGGCAGAAACTGGGGCTACCAGTAGGAGCTCATGCTGCTCCCCGGATTTGAACCTGTGACCTTTCAGTCAGCAAGTTCAGCAGATCAGTGCTTTAAATAACTGAATTTTAAAGCTCAAATGTGCACTTAAATAGATACTAAAATATTTTAGCAATATGCATTTAAATATGCAATGGCCAACATCCTGGGTCATGGTTGTAAAATGTAAATGCCCACAGTGAAGGGTTACTCATAATCATGTTACAAAATCCTGATGTTGAATGACAGTGTTGACAAGTGAACCAAGAAGACAGGATATGCATAACCAAATGTGCATGCAATGAAAAGCATAACATGCAATACACATCTAAATGCATTTTGCATCCATATGTAAGGCGCTCCCATCCCAGCTTTTTTTAATATCACAGTTATAGGATACTGTTTGAGAAGCTGTGTTCTTTCAGACCTGGAAGTGTAATGGATTTTAATATCTGTTAATCCTAAACATTGTGTCAGGTTTGATAGAAACTTATGACTAATATGGCAGCCACCTCTCTGCAAAAGTCAACATTGACAAATACAACACCGCCTGAGTTCTGTGAGCGCAGCATTTTTCCAAATAAAGTAAGAGTGTTTGAGACCTGAACATCTGAAGGGACACCAAGGTGCTTATTTATAATGCTATTGTCCTCCCAACCCTACTATATGCCTGCGAAACGTGGACTATCTACGATGTCACATGCAACTCCTGGAACGATTCCATCAGCATTGCCTCTGAATAATCCTGCAAATCTCTTGGGAAGACAGATGGACAAATGTCAGCATGCTGGAAGAAGCAAAGACCACCAGCATAGAAGTGATGGTCCTCTGCTATCAACTCTGCTGGATCAGCCACATTGTCCGAATGTCTGATCACTGTCTCCCAAAGTAGTTGCTATACTCTGAACTCAAGAATGTAAAAAAGAATGTTGGAGGACAGGAAAAGAGATTTAAAGATGGGCTAAAAGCCAACCTTAAAAATTGTGGCAGTCACCGAGAACTGGGAAGCCCTGGCCCTTGAGCGCTCTAACTGGAGGTCGGCTGTGACCAGCAGTGCTGTAGAATTTGAAGAGGCATGAATGGAGGGCAAAAGAGAGAAACATGACAAGAGGAAGGCACCTCAAGCCAACCCCAACCAGGACTGCCTTCCACCTGGAAACCAATGCCCTCACTGACAACAGGGAAGAACATGTGGTTATTTTCCCTCCTTTGCTTTTTTATATTCCTTTTGTTATCCCAGAACAATATTGTAGGTAAATGAGGACCAAGAATAGATTATTTGGCCTTTGATTTGCTGTTAGTAATAATATGTACTTTTTAATGTCAAATGAGGAAGAGGAGAAAGAGGTGAAGAAGAGAAAGAAGAAGAATTAAAGAGGTTTCACTGTACAAAAAGTACAATGCACAAATATTGTATGAATGTACAAAGACGGGATCTCTGATTTCTAGTTTCACTTGGAAATGAAAGCAGGACATGAGTAAAGCAGTATTGACCAGACTTTGTTAATAAACCTTCACAGTTTCCATTAGAAGCATTGTATGATGAAAGGAAGACTCACACTGGACCACAAGAAAAAAGCAGTGGTTAATATTATGACAAGCTAATAATGAGAGAAAGGAGAGGGAAACCATGGAGTGAAGCAAGGCCTTGCTTGGAACAAGATGAATTCAAATAAGGACTTTATTTCCATGTCTTTCTTTGTTTGTGTCCAGAAAGCCTGATCTAATATGAAGATTAGTACTTTAATAGTGGCAACTACTACAGTCCTTCAATATAGTCACCAGCATTTTGTACAACCCGTTTCCAACAATGTGGAAGTCATAGGACACCTGTTGTGGCGCTGGTTCTGTTGATAGTTCGAATGGAGCGGTGTTCTCCCGCAAGAATCTCTGGAACAGTTCTGAAGCGAATGCCACGAAGTGGTTCCTTAATTCTTAGGAATTAAGTCAAAGTCACAAGGGCTTAAGTCTGGGGAGTATGGTGGATGGTACAGCACTTCCCAGCCCCATCGATCAAGCAAATCAGCCACAGCTTGTGCTGCATGTGGCCGAGCATTGTCATACAAAATGATAGGGGCATTCTGCAGAAAGTGTCACTGTTTTTTTTTCTCAAAGCTGGTCTGAGATGGTGTTTCAAAAATGAGCAGTAATACTATGCATTGACAATCTATTGTGAGGAAACGGTATGCATTAGGATGACACCATCACAGCCATACAGGAGAATCACCATAACTTTCACATTGCTGTGGTTCTGACAAAATATTGAACTTTGTGGTGACCTGTCATGATGCCATTCATTCGATTGGCATTTCAGTTCTGGCTGGTACAATCTGGCTCAAGTCTCATCCAGCATAATGATATGGTGTAAGAAAGCCTCTCCTTCATGCTCATGGCATTCCAAGGGGGTATGAACAGCTGTATGACCTCTGGCACATTCCATCTTTACCCAATTCCATTGTTCTTGTTTTGAAAACATTGTGACAACACTTACTTTAGACCACAAGCTAATATGAGGCTCAATTTTTCGCGTCACTCTTCATGCACATGATGTATGAAGGGCAAGTCTTTTTGCTCAGAGATAAGGTAGGTACTATGTAAGTAATGTGTGGTATTCACAACATTCTTTGGTTTCTTTTTGTGGTGTCTTTACAGCATTGTTGCCACTATTAAAGTTCCAACCCTTGTATGTAGGACTAGCAGCAGTTTGGGAGACCAAGGGCAGCCTTTTCAAACTTATTTTGTTTAGAATAAAAAGTCATACATCACCTTGAGGTTATTGTTTGCTCCTGGATTAGAAAATTCTTCAAGAAATCTTGCTGAAAAGATCTTATTTGGGAACACTAATATTTAAATGCCAGAACATAAGCAGTCCTGCAAATATTGCTGTTTCAGGACCTTGGATAGAGAATATTATGTGCTGCTTTTACTAAGGGATTTAGACTTTTCAGTACATCTTCCATTAATTGAAGACTTGAGGGGCCGAAATATCATGGCTCTCCTTTTCTTCTTCTGACCCACCTCTATTTTGTTCAAAGACTAGTCAAGTTTTAGAAAGCTTGCACTGAGTTTAGTGGCATATTGGTTCATCTCAATCTGGTTATTACAGATTGAATATACTTTATCTGAGTGTTTTAAAAATCATTAAAAAAATATCCAAAAACTTGTATTTTCATATATGTACATATGTTAGCAATAGGACACACAAAACCAATAGGGCACACAAAATCTATGTTTAATATGAACATTATTCACATAGTCTGGAAATAATTGTATGTGACCTTTTAATAACTTCATGCATCGAACAGAGTTTGTGTACACTGAACCATCAGAAAGGAAGATTGACAAGGCAAAAGAGAGAAACATGCCAAGAGGAAGGCACATCAAGCCAACCCTATCTCAGCCACCCATGAGGACTATTTTGAAGTATTTCAGATTTTGGAATTCCATCTAGGGGAATTCTGTGTATTGCATTTCTTTTTCAACCTTCCATTTCTGTATATATATGGAATTCAAGCTACTTCATTTTCCATTCCATTTATTCTTTCATTTCCCATTTTCACTACTTTCTCCCACCCCACAAGATAGGATTTTTTGGTTTTCATTCTCCTATTTCAGCCAGACCTATGAATGTGGAATAGATTGCCTTGGAGAGTAGTGGATTCTCCATCTGTTGTTGTTGATGATGATGATTTATATCGCACCATCAATGCACAAGGCATTTTACCAGTAAAACAATAAAAAGTGAGTCCTGCTGATGGTGTATAATCTAAAATATATGTATACAGACAGACAGACACACAAAGAGAGGGGGGAGGGGGGGAAAGAAATATTTTAAAATGTATAATATAATTTTAAAATGAATTGTTCATGTAAAATGCAAAAATACAATGTAGTATAAGGCAAAGTGGCAAATACCCATAATCAAAATATACAATATTATAAAACAATATTCAACTCAAATTCCAAAAAGCTTTGAAAAATGAGAAAGCTTTCAATTGAGATTTTAAAGGAATTAGGAAGCAT
This sequence comes from Anolis apletophallus, assembly GCA_030556195.1. Lineage (NCBI taxonomy): Eukaryota > Metazoa > Chordata > Lepidosauria > Squamata > Anolidae > Anolis > Anolis apletophallus. The sequence continues at coordinate 17,092,981 of JARBWK010000005.1, read as the reverse complement.
CTACAAATGTCCAGGGGGACAACACCAAAAGTATGGAGTAGTGAATGAAAAAGGATGAATCTGAGCTATCTTTGAAAGTCTTTAAGCAGAGTTATGTAGTTTGCTATGAGCTATGGCCATGTTCTCTCTCTCTCTCTCTCTCTCTCTCTCTCTCTCTCTCTCTCTATATATATATATATATATATATCTTTATTGAGTTTTTGTGCTCTGACGGAAGAACATATATCCGTCCACAATGCGGATGGTGGGGAGCTATGGCCATGTTCCATAAGCATTTTCGCCTGACATTTCGCCTGCATTTATGGCAGGCATCTACAGAGGTTGTGAGAAATTCCTCTGTTTTATGAATGCTGTTCTTTATTCACTGTCCTGATTTTAGAGGGTTTTTTTAAATACTGGTAACCATATTCATTTCAATGGTTTCCTCCTTTCTGTTGAAATCGTTTACATATTTGTGGATTTGAATGGCTTCTGTGTGTAGTCTGACATGGTAGTTGTTAGAGTGGTCCAGCATTTCTGTGTTCTCAAGTAATATGCTGTGTCCAGACTTATGTAGGCTTCTTTCAGGTCTGTTGCAGTTGCATACAGGCAGTCCTAAATGATAAACATCCAACTTACAAACAACCCATAGCTAAGAATGAGGGTGAGACAACAAGAAGTGAGAGAAAACTACCCCTTGGAAGGAAAATTCACTCCTGAAAGAGTTATCATGGGGGAAAGGTGTCTCCACTGAAATTTATTACCAATCCTTGTTTCCTCGACAAGCTAAATTTTTCAAACTCCAATTATCACAGGGACAGAAAGTGAGGTGAAATCTTCTGAACAGGGGCACAGACATCAAAACAAGCACCACAGGGATGTTAACCCTGTGGGGGTTGGTAAATGTAAATAAACAAAATCATTACCACAGTTTTTAAACCAGTATATACCCTGCAGTATAATATAGTGTCACTCAGGCTTGTGTAACAGTATCTTTACTTCAGTTCAAAAGTACAAACAGGGCAACAATATATACAATAGTTTCTCTGAATTCACACAGAGAATAGGAGGAATAAAATAATCCTTTTTAAACAGTCTTTAAATATGCCTCGTGTATTTAAAATGATCAAGCTTCAAGATAGTTGGCAGGCAGCACTCTCTTAACTGTCCAAAATGAAAATGGCAGTTAGAACCGTTGGTCTCAGCAGCAAGCCAGAGACAGCAGCCAATCAGAACTCTGGCCCCATGCATGCTTGGCCAATCAGCTATCAACACATGCCTTTCCAGTTAACCCATTACATCATGGTGTCTCTTTTCAAATCTTCACAAACCCTTCCCTCTGCTATCCAAAGCTTGTCTGTTCTGCCTTACATAAAAACCAACATAACCTATTTTGTTCATAACTTGAGAACTGTCTTTATTCCTGTGTATGGTAAGGGATTTGATTAGATAGACCTTTTAGTTTCTTCTAGCTCTAAAATTCTAAGTATCTAGTCCTTAACACTGGAGAATAATAGATCTTTCAAATGTTCTTTTTGGCCATGCTCACAGATGTTATTTCGGCTCTTGTTTCAACCAGTACAATGCGAACATGAAAATTTTACCCATAAAAGGTGAGTATCCATAAAATACTATTGTTATTACTAGCAGTGGTACTAACACCACTATGATTAGCTGTACTATTTTTATTGTTCTTACCATTAAAACTATTTTTATGACTACTACTGTAACATTGATTCAGAAATGCCTCCCTTCTCTGTTCTCTTCCTTACAAAGATCAGCTATTAATTTCATAGAATTGAAAAGGTAAAATGCAGGTTAAAGAGGGGAAAAGACTGTTATTTTCCTTTAGGGGGATTTGATGAGATTTGAAAGTAGGATCACCACTGGTGTTGTGCACACTCCTGCCAGGTTTGCCTGCAGAGTGTGTGTGTGTGTGTGTGTGTGTGTAATTATTGGGGGGAACAGAAGAGGAAATGTAACATATATGTGTCAGGACATATGGCTGGCCATGGGAAGCAAAGCTATCTCTAACCAAGCTATTTTTATGTCTCATACAGTAGTTACTGTCTCAAGCAGAAAGTTGCAATTATTTACACCAGGGTGGAAACAGATGGTCTGTATACTAAAGGTGATCCTCCCCATTTTTACAGTCTCAAAACTTCATTACCAAAGTTTTTTTGGGTGGAAAAGGTGTGCAAGATCCTATATCACTTAGTTAGAAACAACCCACACTGTAAAATTATAGTAGTTTGACACTACTTTAGCTGCCAGGGCTCCGCCCTATGGAATTCTGGAATTTGTTGTTTGTTGAAGCACCAGAGCGCTTTGACAGAGAAAGGTAAATATCACACGCAACTACAAATTCCAGAATTTCATGGCATTGAAACATGAAAATTAATGTGCTGTCAAACTCCTAGAATTCTGCAGTACAGACACAGACTTAAATATATATATAGATTTCAGATGACGATGTAACAATTTCTCATCCTGGTATGAGGATGTAGCCAAATGTTTCTTTTATTCCTCTAACCTTCCCCCAGCTACTTCATGGCATGTCTGTGCAAGAGCTAAATGATAAATTGGGGGCAAATGTTAGTATAGCTAACAAAGTGGCATCTTCTGGTCAATGCCTCAGAAGTAGAATCACTGCCACAATTCCTGCTCACACCAGAAATTGCTGTCAAGAGGGAATGGAAATGTGCCCTGACTGATATGAAAGTAGGTCTCAGATGCTCACAGCAGCTGCTGACCATTAAACCAGGACTTAGGGGACTTGCATGTTGGCAGCAGTTGTCCTACAACTGTGAATACAAATCAGATATGCAACTCTAGGTTATGTAATTCACTGTGATACTAAATTCCAGCCTATATTTATTTTAAATTAGTAATATGGTGATTAGTACCAGTAGTAATTGTGCTGACTATAAACTGTCAGTTCCTGGCAGGTTTTAGAATAAAAGCATGCTCACAAAGGAAGCTCCTTGGAAACAGCTTTATTATTCCTTCTTGCCAAGACAAATTGAAAGCTAGCTCTGGACTTTTCCCACTGAACCTGTAGTATTTCAAAATACATAGTGCCCTTCCACACAGCCATATAACTCAGAATATCAAGGCAACCCCCCCAATAGCTGCTTTGAACTGGGTTATCTGAGTCCACACTGCCATATATTTCAGTTCAAAGCAGAAAATATGGGATTTTATTCAGGTGTGGGGAAGGGTCCTCAGAGAATTTAAGAACCACTGGTCTAAAGGAAATCCTTATCCTGATCAATTTGGACAGCGAAAGGTATTAGATGGTAACAGATCTACAACTCTTTCAGTAAAATCAGATATGGTCTTCAATAATCTTCTTCTGTGTGTGAGTGTGTACACTAGGAAACTTCTGAATCTGCTTCTTCCACTCTTTTTTAAACATTACAGCTGTGGCTAGAAACACAGCCATCACTGAGTGTTCAGAGGCAAAGGCTATCGATCCAGCTGAGTTTTATGAAGAAAATAAAGACTTAGAATGATATAACAGTAAAATGGGGTCAGCCAGTGCCAAGGTTAATGAAGTGGCTTGTGAGAGAGGTCACTGCTAAAAACAACTTACACTTCCTCTTCCCTTCATTCCTTTCAGGGCCTCCTTACATCCCAGCCAGGTTCACAGAGAATGTGTAGCTATTCCTCCTCCTGCTGAGCATATCTCAAAGGCAGATGATGAAGAAGAAAAAGCAGAACACCTGGTAAGTGTATTCATTGGACTTCAGGTGTGAAAGCTCAAGACTCCATGCAAGCAGAAATCTGCTTTTCACTTGAGTTCTTCATATCAAGGAAGAATTAAGGGGCTGGGGCATGTTTCCCTTGTTCCTGTGTTGAAGAATATTCAGTCAGTAAGAGTATCATGGAGCTGAAAGAGACCCCAAGGGTTATCCAGTGAAAACCCTGCCATAACAAGAATATGCAGTACAAGCAATCCTGACAGATGGCAATCCAGCTTCTGCTTAAAGGCCTCCAAAGAAGGAAACTCTATTGCACTCTGAGGCAGCGTAGGCCACTGTCAAACTACAAACTTCAGGAAGTTCTTCTAAACTGAATCAGAATTTTGGGTATGAAATATATGACCAGTGACTCTTTGGAGTATATAGAATTCTCAACCAGACTGATCTATTGTTTCACCAAACTACAAATGCTAGAATTCCATAGAATGTTACCATGGCAGTTAAAGTAAAATAGATTGCTGCAACTGTGTATTGTGAATGGGTCATAGTCTCACCTGGACATCACTACTGTCTTGGGCAAAAGTATGATAGCTGGGACCCTACAAACCCTACGCTAGTTGCGCAACGCACGTCAAAATTAATGAAGGGAAGTCCACTTGGAATGCTCCCAGCTTCTGAAGCTGCTTTCTTCAAAGGACTAAAAGTGTGCTGGCAGACTGGGAAGGATTTAACAAGATCCTAGTGTGAATAGAGTGACAAGAACCAGATTCCCTCCCTCCCCCCCTTCCCCTCTTCTTCTGCTTTTCCCCAGCCGCTTTCTAACAGTGGAGGAGCCAGGGCTCTGGGAGGACAGGACATGTGAGCCATAGACTCCCCCTCCCTCCCTCCCTCCCTCGCAGTTGCATCTCTCACTCACTGCACTGTATCATGCACCTCTTCCCTTCATGAAGGGAAAGGGGGGGGGGGGGAGATCCAGTTGCCGACTTTTGATGGCGTGGCATTATGCCCACAGTCTTCAGTTAAGAGCCGTGGGGTCCAGCTGGACCCCCACCTGTCTATGGAGGCGCAAATTGCTTGTGCCTGCAAGACAGCCTTTTTCCATCTATGGCAAGCAAGGCGCCTGGCTCCCTACCTATCCCGACGTGACCTAGCCACAGTGATCCAAGCCACTGTCATATCGAGGCTCGATTACTGTAACACGCTCTACTTTGGCCTTCCTTTGTCGGCGATCCGGAACTTTAACTGGTGCAGAATGCGGCAGCCCGCCTTCTGCTGGGAGCCCCTAGAACAGCTCACATAACACCTCTGCTGCACGAACTGCACTGGCTACCTATTGAATTCCAGATCTCCTTCAAAGTGTTAGTCTTGACTTTCAAGGCCTTACATGGTTTGGGGCCAGTGTACTTGAGGGAGCGGCTTACCCCATATATGCCCAGAAGATCACTGCGCTCAGAGGGTTGTAATCTTCTTGAAGTCCCAGGTGTGAAGTCCTACAGGCTGGCCAGTACCCGACAGAGAGCATTCTCGGTGGCTGCACCGACCTTGTGGAACTCTGCAGGACGTGGGCCCTGCAGGACCTGATTGCCTTTCGCAGGGCTTGCAAGACTTGGCTATTTCGGCAAGCATTTGGCAACTGACTAGCACCTGAACATAAAATCTCACCACCTAACCATGCCGCCTCTGTCTGTAGATCGGTCATATTCCGATCTATGTGATGTTTTATGACATATGTGATTGTTTTTAGGAATGTTTTATGATGTTTTTAGGCTGTTTGTATAATTTTATTGTGTTGGAAACCGCCCCGAGCCTTGGGGAGGGGCGGTCTAGTAAATCCGAAAAATAAATAAATAAATAAATTATGGCCCATGGTGTGCAACCAGCACAGGGTCCCAGCTATCATACTTTTGCCCTGTCTTGCTCCCAGAATATAGAAACATTACTTTTTTGATCATACTTTCTAGTGTCACCAGCACAGCTGGTGACCATGCTATCTTGAGGATTCTGGGTGATGTAGTCCAAAATATTACCTCTCCTGGCTACACTTGCCAGTAGGTATATCTACTTCAGTCAGATCCCCACACGAGCCTCGAGGTGTCATGGAATGAGACCAAATGGGTTTATGTAGTGGTTAAGTGTGAGAGCTGTGGACCTATAAACACCTGACTGAAGTCATGGTTCAATCTTCTGTCACCCACAGTGAGATTGGACCACTAAGCCACTTGCCAACATGGAGCACTTAGAATATTTGAAGTGATCCCCATAAATGCTACATATGATCAACACAGGTGGCTCAGAGCCAAGTCAGCTGGCCTTCCAAATTTGTGAGTTCACCTTTTGAGGATTTGATTCATTAGATATTTATAGGAAGTCTTTTGGGGATGTGGGATATATGCAGTAGATCCTCTGCTGGGGTTCTTGAATTCCAGGCAGAAGCTTCATTATATTACTTTTACCCCACCAATGCATAAAGACCAGGCCTGCATAGATTTATGCTCAACCATCTCGCTCTGTGAAACATCTGCCTACACCCAAGGGCAAATGTGCATACATTTTGGTCAACATGATGTAATGCTTGGACTGATGCACTGCCATATATCAAATCTCAGAAAGTGTAGCATCAGCTGAAAAAAAGGGAAAACATTGTCTTGTTTCATTTTTTTTTAAAAAAATGACACACTATCTTCAAGGAGCCCCCCACCACCACCACCTCCTTTTCCGTTCCTTGTTCCTTTGCTCCCTCCCTTTAGTACTTAAGAGGTGATTCATAGGCCACTGATCTTGGCATCCTCTAGAGAAGTCACAAAACCATCTTCTTATTTCTGTTAACTGCAAGGCTGCCTGCTGTCCAATCTCGAGGGAGTCGTTGAAAAAAGAGGTTGCAGTGAACTGTTGCTTCAAACTCTGAACTCCCCACCAATTTTCTATTTTAATGGGAACATTTACTCTCCGCTAGAGACAACTTAGTCCTAAGCTGCTTAAACAGAGCACACCAAAATGCTCTTCCCTTTGAGACACTCACCTTTGTCTTCCCAGCTGTCCCATTTATTTAGAATGATCTTAGCCAACAATTTTCAAGCTGATAAAACTTACAACAACCCTGAAAGGTAGGTTAACATTATTGTTATAAGCTACTGCCTATGAGATGCAGCTTAGGGAGCTAGGTAGGTTTAGCTTGGAGAAGACATGGTTAAGAGAAGGCATGTCTAAATATTTGAAAGGATGACATATAATAATAATTTTTGTATCCTGCCTCCATCTCCCTGAAGAGACTCAGGGTGGCTTGCATGGGGACAAACCCAGTCAACAGAGTTTAAAACATAACACAGTAAGATTCATAAAACAACATCATAAAACAGTATAAAACAACCATCTTAACAATCAACCAATAGCCTGACTTACTGCTTAATCACATTAGGCAGGGAGGTGTGTGGCAGAGCTCAGTCTTACTCAGTTTTTTTTAATGAAACGGATACTTTCCTTACCTTCTATCACACTGTTAGATGTCTCTCAGTTTCCTTTCAGTATTCTTTCACCGGGAGAGATTGGGTCCTGCCCACCATCTCTCTCCCTGCTCATTGTTGAAAATAGGAGGGAGGGAAAGCAGTAATGCTTGCTCTCAGTGTGTGTCTCTCCCCCTGTCCCTCCCTCTCTCCTAGCTGCCCTACAGAGAAGAATATGGGCCTTGGGAAACTATAATTTGCAGGACCACATAATATGGAGCTATGGTATTTAAAGTGGGGTCCAAGAGCATTCATTTCATAGTGTAAATGCACCAAGAGAAGGGTATGGACCTTGGGAAATTACAATTCACATGACTGCACAGAATAGAGACATGGTACAATAATAATAATAATCCTTCTCTCCCAGCTTTCTCATGCAACACAAGGCACCGACATATCACGGAAGAAAGGGAAGGAAAGGAAAGGACCTGTAAAGGCTATTTTTAAAAAATAAATTGTTCTGGCAAAGTAAAAATTCGGTGAGCAAAAGGCAATACTTTCCCTGAAAAGGGTACTTTTGGCTCTTCCCACAAATTGGGGAAATGTTTCATTGTAAACCTGGGAGCAACAAATGCCACCACATTACAGAAAGGGCCAAACATCCAGATTATTTCAAAAAAATCCACTTCCCCACCACCTCCTGAAACGTTTAAAAAGAATGCTAGCCCTCATGCTTAAAAGAATGCTCCATCCTATACTTAAAGCCAAACTAATTTGATGACAAGAGTGGCTTCCCAGATTTTAAGTGTAGCACTCAGTGGAATTTAGTAAATGTGATGAAGTGGATACTAAACTATTACTGAGCTTTGGCAAAGAGGAAGCAAGCTTTTCTGCTGCTCTAGAGGCTAGGGGCCCTTCTATCTGGCCATATATAATCCAGAATATCAAGGTGAAAAATCCCACAATATCTGTGGATTCAGATAACCCAGTTCAAAGCGGATATTGTGGGATTTTCTGCCTTGATATTTTGGGATATAAGAACATAAGAAGAGCCATGCTGAATCGGACCTCAGCCCATCTAGTCCAGCATTCTGTATCACACAGTGGCCCACCAGTTGTACACGGGGATCTCAAGCAGAAGGGAGGGCAAAACCCTGACCTGCTCCCGACCCCCCACAACCAGTACCCAGGGAAATCCTGCCTACCTCAACCAACTCCGAGGTGGCACTTGAATGTCCTTTTCAGTAACTACCGATACACTTGGTATCCATGAATCTGTCTAATCCTGCCTTGAAGTTGTTCAGGCTGACAGCTGTCACAACCTCTTCTGGAAGTAAATTCCATAACCCAATGACCCTCTGGGTGAAGAAATATTTCCCTTTATTAGTCCTAATTTTCCTACCTTGGAGCTTCAGGGAGTGCCCTCTAGTCCTAGTGTTTTGTGACAAAGAAAATAATTTTTCTTTATTCACCTTTTCTATCCCATGCATGATTTTATACACTTCGATCAAGTCACCTCTTAAACGCCGTCTTTCAAGGCTGAAAAGACCAAGGCGTTGCAACCTGATTTCATAAGGGAGTCGCTCCATCCCTTGGATCATTCTTGTTGCCCTTTTCTGTACCTTTTCCAGTTCCGTTATATCCTTCTTAAGGTGCGGAGACCAGAATTGTACACAGTACTCCAAATGTGGCCTTACTATAGATTTGTAGAGAGGTAATACAACATTTGCTGACCTATTTTCGATTCCCTTTCTGATCATGCCTAGCATAGAATTTGCTTTTTTCACTGCTGCTGCGCACTGGGTTGACATCTTCATTGAGCTGTCCACTAAAACCCCAAGATCCCTTTCCTGGTTTGTCTCGGAAAGCTTTGACCCCATCAATTTGTAGGTGTAGTTGGGGTTCTTTGCCCCGATGTGCATGACTTTACACTTGTTTAGGTTAAAATGCATTTGCCACTTTGTTGCCCATTCACTCAATTTCGAGAGATCTTTCTGGAGCTCTTTACAATCAGTTTCATTTTTAACTACCCTGAACAATTTAGTGTCGTCTGCAAACTTTGCTACCTCAGAATTCACGCCTACATCCAGATCATTAATGAATAAATTAAAAAGTAACGGACCCAAAACTGAACCTTGGGGTACGCCACTTCTCACCTCTTTCCACCCAGAGAAATGTCCATTTATTACCACCCTTTGTTTCCTACAGTTTAGCCAGGTTCCAATCCAGGACAAGACCTGTCCTCTGATTCCATGGCTGAAGAGCTTATTTAGGAGCCTTTGGTGAGGGACTTTGTCAAAAGCCTTTTGAAAGTCAAGGTAAACAATATCAATTGGGTCCCCTTTATCTATGTGTTTATTTACACCCTCAAAGAATTCTAACAAGTTAGTAAGACATGATTTGCCTTTGCAGAAACCATGTTGATTTTCTTTCAGCAATGCCTGTTCTTCTATGTGCCTAGTAATACTTTCTTTGATAATGGTTTCCATCACTTCGCCTGGAACTGAGGTTAAACTGACTGGTCTATAATTTCCTGGATCACCTCTGGATCCTTTCTTGAAGATCGGTGTTACATGTGCCTCCCTCCAGTCCTCGGGTACAGTGCCTGATCTTAGAGAAAGGTTATATATCTTAGCTAGAAGTTCAGCAATTTCACACTTGAGTTCCTTAAGAACTCTGGGGTGGATGCCATCTGGACCTGGTGATTTGTTGACATTTAGTTTAGTAAGGCATGTGAGAACATCCTCCTTGTTTATCTCTATCTGTTTTAATTCTCTTAATTCCCTCCCTGAAAAAACTGACTCAGCTGCAGGCATATGTTGTCTGTCCTCCTGTGTGAAAACGGAGGCAAAGAAGTCATTTAGCCGCTCAGCAATCTCCTTGTCTTCACTGATTTTCCCTTTCTGACCATTGTCGTCGAGTGGCCCAACTGCTTTTCTAGTTGGGTTCCTGCTTCTGATGTACTTAAAGAAGTTTTTGTTTTGTTTTTTTAAAATATTCTTTGCTATATGTGCCTCAAAATCTCTCTTGGCTTTCCTGACTGTTGCTTTGCATTTAGTTTGCCAGAGCTTGTGTTCCTTTCTGTTCTCCTCGGTAGGAAGAGCCTTCCATTTCTTTCCAATCACATCTTTTACTTCATTTGTAAGCCATACTGGTGTCCTTTTGGACTTTCCATGCCTCTTTCTTTTTATTGGAATGCATTTTAGTTCGGCCTGTTTTAAGGTGTTTTTAAACAGTTTGCAAGCATTTTGGAGGGATTTGATTTTTTTTACTGCTCCTTTTAGTTTGTTCTTTACAATTTTTCTCATTTTGGTGAAATTTCCTTTGTGAAAGTTTAATGTCTCCGTGTTAGTTTTCACTGACAGTTTGCTATCCAAACTTAAGTTGAAGGTTATTGAGTTATTGTCACTGGTAACTATGTGCTCAGTTACAAGGACATCTTGAACGAGATCTTGTTCATTAGTTAGCACCAAGTCCAGGATCCCCTTTCCCCTGGTTGGTTCCATGACCATCTGCTCAAGGGAATAATCAGCTAACATGTCGAGGAACCTTGTCCCTCTTTCATGCGTAGAACAAGAATTTGGCCCATCTATTTGGGGATAGTTGAAGTCCCCCATTATGACTAATGTATTTCTTTTTGAGGCCTGTTTAACTTCATTTTCCAGATAGCAGTCTGCCTCTGGAGTTTGGTTGGGAGGGCGATAGCAGATCCCTAGTGCTAGATTAGTTTTTTGTCCTGGGACTTTTATCCACAATGTTTCTGTAGGTGAGTTTGAAATTTCTTGAAGTTCTAATTCATGAGATTCTAGCTCTTCGTTTATGTACAGGGCCACATCGCCACCATTTTTCCCTCTCCTGTCTTTCCTGTACAGTTTATAACCTGGAATCTTTGTGTCCCATTTGTTTTCCTCTGTCCACCAGGTTTCTGTTATGGCAATAATATCAATATTTTTTTCTTTTGCCAAATATTCCAACTCCCCTATTTTTGTTCGAAGGCTTCTAGTGTTTGCGTACAGACATTTATATTTATTTCTCTGGTGCACTTTCAACTTTGGCTGTTGGTGAGAATTTGTAGAAGGCCTACCATGTCCTACCTCTCGACTACTACTATATATATAGGGCTGTGTGGAAGGGCCCTGGGTTATCTGAGTCCAAACGGCCATATATTTCAGTTAAGAACATAAGAACATAAGAACATAAGAAGAGCCATGCTGAATCGGGCCTCAGCCCATCTAGTCCAGCATTCTGTGTCACACAGTGGCCCACTCGTTGTACACAGGGATCTCTAGCAGAAAGGAGGGCAAAACCCTCACCTGCTCCCGACCCCCCACAACCAGTACCCGGGGAAATCCTGCCTGCCTCCATCAACACAGAGGTGGCACTTGGATGTCCATTTCAGTAGCTACTGATTCCCTTGGTATCCATGAATCTGTCTAATCCTGCCTTGAAGCTGTCCAGGCTGACAGCTGTCACAACCTCCTCTGGAAGTGAGTTCCATAACCCAATGACCCTCTGGGTGAAGAAATATTTCCCTTTATTAGTCCTAACTTTCCTACCTTGGAGCTTTAGGGAGTGCCCCCTAGTCCTAGTGTTGTGTGACAGAGAAAATATTTTTTCTCTATTCACCTTTTCTGTCCCGTGCATGATTTTATGCACTTCGATCAAGTCACCTCTTAAACACCGTCTTTCAAGGCTGAAAAGACCAAGGCGTTGCAACCTGATTTCGTAAGGGAGCTGCTCCATCCCTTGGATCATTCTTGTTGCCCTTTTCTGTACCTTTTCCAGTTCCGTTATATCCTTCTTGAGGTGCGGTGACCAGAATTGTACACAGTACTCCAGATGTGGCCTCACCATAGACTTGTAGAGAGGCAGTACAACATTTGACGACCTATTTTCGATTCCCTTCCTGATCATGCCAAGCATAGAATTTGCTTTTTTTACTGCTGCTGCGTACTGGGTTGACATCTTCATTGAGCTGTCCACCAAAACCCCAAGATCCCTTTCCTGGTTTGTCTCGGAAAGCTTTGACCCCATCAATTGGTAGGTGTAGTTGGGGTTCTTTGCCCCGATGTGCATGACTTTACACTTGTTTAGGTTAAAATGCATTTGCCACTTTGTTGCCCATTCACTCAATTTCGAGAGATCTTTCTGGAGCTCTTTACAATCAGTTTCATTTTTAACTACCCTGAACAATTTAGTGTCGTCTGCAAACGACACTAAAGACACTAAAAGCAGAAAATGTGGGATATTATTCAGCTGTGTGGAAGGGGCCTCGGACACAGAGGAACAGATTTAAACTAGAAGCAGAGATTCCACCTAAACTTTAGGAAGAACTTCCTGGTGGTAAGAGCTTTTTGACAGTGGAATATAGCTGCCCTGAAGGGTGGTGGAATTTTTTCCTCTGAACTTTTTCAATAAGGCGGGAGAGCAATCTGTTGGGAGAGCTTTGAATGTGTATGGCACAGGGTTGGGCTGGATAATCATTGTGGTGTCTTACAGTTCTATGATTCATTGATTCAACCCACATTCAACCTCCCCCCCCCCAACTTTAATTTCTTCACATTGCAATAATATGACATTTGCAAACTTGAGTACATTCAAAAAAACAGGCCTTGACCTGAATACTCTACACTCAAACCTCTGACTATAAACCAACAATTAGTCAGGTTTGGATTCTCACATTTAAAAAAAAATCACTTTTTTTCATCCCACAAACATTTTAAAACTTTGATCCTTTCTTATTTTAAATGACCTGAAATGAAAATGGTAATCATAATTAGCCCACTTTGTAAAAGACACTTGAATTAGGAAGAAGGAAGACGGCATTGAAGTTTTACCAGTACACGTAACAGTGAAAGACTTCTGTGAAAGCCTAATTGCTGCTCCCATCTAGAGTACACAACAGAATTAATTGCTGAAATGGAATAACCTTTAAGGATTCAATAAATATCCTCAATACTAGAAATTGGATCCAGCCCTCTTCATGCTCTATGTCAAGGATGGAGCGTGCAGCCCTCCAGATATCATTAGACTGTAGCTACCAGCATTTTTGCAACTGTTTGTGTAGTTAGGGCTATTGCAGGTTGCTAACCAACAACATCAAGGCAACTACATGAATCTCAATCCCAATACATGTACAGTACAAAGTTATATCTGCAAGGGATATGTTCAGTAACTTCCAGCAGAAACATACCATAGAATTGTCTGGAAGATCTAGAAATATCTCAGAGGGAACATAGTTTTTCATATGTGGGAAGGTGTTACCAGTGTTGTAATCATATCTCTTCTCCTAAGACAATAATTTGGAGGAATCTATTTTGTCTCATATGTCTCATATGTCACTGTCACCCTGGCCAGATTCTATCCAATCTGAGTCAACTCTGGTAGCAATTGAATGGAAGACACCAGGGATTGCTAGACAGGGCTAGAAAATAATCTTGCCTAACACTTCAGAGATGACAATCTGTCTGAGCAACATGGATCAAAAATTTGATAAAGTGGATAAGAGTCATAGTGAATCAATGAGTTGCCGTTCCCTTTTCTGCCATGGACTGCAATCCAGAAAAGGATGTAGTTTGTTTATGGATACTGAAATACTGAAGGCCAGTTATAAATTATATAAGTTCCTGAAGATGAATATATCATATCAGCTGGGCTTCCATGGTCAGGAACAACCAAGCAATAGTTCATCCAGGACCCCAATGGAAGATTGGTACTAAGCAAAATAAAAATGTAATGATATCATGTAGGCATTTCAGAGTTTGTATATTGATTCATTGGGATGAAGGTTCTGCTGATGTGAAAGAACTAATCAGATAACATTTGCAATTTTAGTAAGTTGGTAATAATGTGCAAAAGAGATCAGGTATACAGCTGATGATGAAATTTGATATAAGTTGAGTATTCCTTTTCTAGAATTTCAAAATCTGAAATATCCCAAAATCTAAAATTACAAAATCTGAACTATCCCAAAATTACCACAACTTGTTCATATGGATGGCTGAGATAGTGACACATTTGCTTTCTGATTCTTCAGTGTATGGAAACTGTTTCTTGCACAAATGTATTAAAGCTATTGTGTATAAAATTACATTCAGACGATGTGTCTATGAAACTTAAATGAATTTCATGTGTCAATTTTGGGACCCTCTCCAAAATATCTCATTGTGTGCACTATACTTACTAGGCATGCTAAAATTGAAACGGAAATCTAATTGATTCGTTAGAAATCCGTAATTAATGGGACTTTTGTTGTTTTACGGATCGCTGCCCCGAACCAGGAAGTGGACTTCCTTTTACGGTCCGTGAGGCCAACAATTTGCGTTAGGATCGTTAGAAATTCTTAATTATTAATTAATTAATTATTGTACTACTCACTTCTCCCGCTCATTTCCTTCCCGCCTTCATTCAGCTTCTTCTTTTTCCCGCATTTATATGGGGAACTGGAAGTGACGCTGCTGCTAGGTAGAGGCAATGCATTCTGGAAAGTGATTCACACACACACACACACGCGCACGCTTCTCCTCTCTCTCCAGGCTTCCCCCCCCCTCCTTCTCTTCCCCGTTGCTCTGCTGCCATGCATGCCCCATTGCAGGGGCCTGCTTCACACACACACACACGCGCACGCTTTTCCTCTCTCTCCGGCGCTCTCTCAGATGCTTCTCTTCCCTGTTGCTCTGCCTTCTCCCATCGCAGGGACCAGCTGCAGCCCTCCAGGTACGTGTTTTGGACTTCAACTCCCACCATTCCTCACAGCCTCAGGCCTCTTCCTTTTCCTCTCAGCCTGGGCAAACTTGGGCCCTCGCTCCCTCAGGATCGGGGTGAGAGAGAGGCAGCAAGGAGCGAGGGGGCTCCTCCTCCTTTTCTTTGCTGCTTCCAAGAATAGAAAACCCCTCCCTCCCTCCCTTCCTCTTTCCCTCCCTCCTTCCTATTTGGAGAGTCCCATCTAGAATTCAGTGTGGTTTATTCAAGTTTTTGGCCTACAACTCCCAGAAATCCCAGCCAATTTACCAGCTGTTAGGATTTCTGGGAGTTGTAGGCCAAAACCATCTGAAATGCGCATGCTCTGGCATACAATTTCTAACAATTTCGTTAGTTATTACGTTACATTTCCGAAAATTTTGGGAATTTTTTTGTAAGTCTTTGATATACTAATCAAAAAAAAATCCCCCCCCATTTGATTTTAGAATCGCCATTTTTCGATTTGTTATCATGCCTAATACTTACGTAGCTGTGCTTTTACTCAATACACGTATTTATTTCTAGACTGTTTTAAATATGTGTCTGTCCTGAGAAACATAATTCCTTTAATAAGCAAGTTCTGATCCTTAAGATGTTGAAAATATTAACCTCTGATGAGTTGAAATTATGAGCTGACAATAAAAATGTATGAATTTATTGTGTCTAATGTTCTTTTTTTGGATTGTAAGAGGTTATAGTTTCCATTTAAACATTTAAAGATTATTTCTTGGAACATTTTGATCATCTTCCAGGAAGAGAGTGTAAATCCATGAAAGTCCATTGAAGTATAATAAAGAATCAGTCTATATAGTGGTTGAAGTGGTGGATTGGGAAATCCAGGTTCTAGTCCTGGATGAATGCCTTTGGGCATTCATTTGTTCTCTCTCTGATCTACCTCACAAGGTTGCTGTGAGGTTACAGTGGAGTTGAGACCCAGGTACATACTTTTGAATTGACAGGAGGAAAGATTCAAGAAGGATATTAATAAGCTGGAGCCTGCCCAGAGAAGGGCAATCAAATGGTAAGAGGTCTGGAAACCAATAATCTGTCTGAGGAGTTGCCTAGGCAGCTAATGCGTTTAGATTGGAGAAGAAAATATTAATAGCAGCCATAGTAGCCACGTTTAAATATTTGGAAGGATGTCATATTTAAAAGGGAAGCAGTTTGTTTTCTGCTGCTCCAAAGATTAGGACAAAGGATGCAAATTCTAGAAAAAGAAATTACATCTAAACATTACGAAAATCTTGTCTGATGATAAGAGCTGTTCAACTGTGTAATATGATGCCTGGGAATGTGATGGGCTCTCCTTCTCTGAAGGTTTTTAAATACAAGCTGGGAAGCCATCTGTTGAGAGGGCTTGTATTGTGTGTTCCGCATAGCAGGAACTTGTACTGGATGGCCCTCAAGGTGTTTTATTACCCTGTGATTCTATATGAAAAATAAAATACTAATTAGGATATTATAAAGCAGATTTCAAAATTTCCAATGGCACTGGAATGCCTGAGATCCAGGGTGAGGTTGAGGTGTACTGGTTTGAATGCTGGACTATGAATACCAGTTGCTGTAGATTATGTTTCAGAAGACGGCATTAGAAAAGCCACCTCAGAATATTCTGTAGCTAAGAAAGCCCTATGAAATTCATGAGGTCAGCATGAGTTGAAAAGTGACTTGAAGGTACATACAAAAAAAATACACTTATGGTATTAATTATTTATTTACTATATTTCTATCCTGCTCTATCTCACCCCTGAGGGGAATCAGAGTGGCTTCCAATTTTGGCAAATATTCAATGCCACATTGAACGTACTCTATTGCAAATCAGCTTCGTTCTGATCTATTGTGATATTTTATGTCACTGTGATTGGTTTTAGGAATGTTTTATGATGTTTTAGAATCCCTGTGTGATTTTATATGTTGGAAACCGCCCTGAGCCTTGGGAAGGGCAGTCTAGTAAGTCCAAATAATAAATTAAAAAATAAATAAATAATGTAAAATCATAAAAGCATACAATAAATAAATCATAAATTTTAAAATCAAATAAAACATATAAATACAGACAAAAATGATTAAAACATAGCACCTAATTTCACTATTGATTCCATGGATGTGTATTGCACTTTGGTTCTGCTACTCCCCAAATGCCTGGTTCCACAGCCAGGTTTTGACTTTCCTCCTGAAAACCAGAAGGGAGGAGGCTGATCTAGTCTCCCTGGGGAGTGACTTCCAAAGCCAAGTGCCACCACTGAGAAGGCCCTGTCCCTCATTCCCACCAGTTGCACCTGCACAGGAGGCGTGACCCAGACCAGGGCTTCCCCAGCAGATCTTAATGTCCAAGCTGGTTCATAGGGGGAGATACGTTCAGACAGGTAAGCTGGCTCAGAACCATTTAGGGCTTTAGAGGCTAAAACCAGCTCTTTGACTTGTGCTCAGTGCTAGACTGACTGTAACAGGGGGATTGTATGCTCCCTGTACGCTGCCCTGGTAAGCAATCTAGCTGTCACTTGTTGGACTTCTTGAAGCTTCCAAGCAGTCTTCAAAGGCAACCCCAAGTAGAGCACATTGCAGTAGTCTATTTGAGATGTAACATGGACTACCATGGCCCATGTGCCTTTCAGTAGACATCAACTTATGATGACTCTCTCCTAGGTTTTTAATGGTAACATTTATTCAGAGAAGGCTGTCACTGCCATCCTCTAAGGCTGAGAGAGTATAGCATACTTGTGTTCACCTAGTGGATTTCCATGGCTGAGTAGAGCCTCAAAATTTGGGTCTCCTAAAGTCTGAGTCCAACCTTTGGAGCATGACAGTATGGATCCACAAATACTTTATAAATGTACAAATTATTTAGACCAATTTCATTTTTCTTCTTCAAAATAAATTCCTCTGAGACTCAGAAAGTGAGACTTGCCCAATGTCACAAAGTGGTTTTCCATGGAAGAGAATGGATTTGATCCCTGGACTTATGGAGTCCCAGATCAACACACTAACCACCACATCACACTGACTCATTGCACATAGTGTTGCCTGTTACTTTTTTGCTCCTTTTTTTTTTTTTAAAAAAGCCAGAAGATTAATGAGAAGGAAAAGAAGAACAACCAGGCACATTTCCATCCTGCTGGGACTTAGCTGCTGCTGAACTTAATCCTTTTCCCCTCTTCCCTCCCCACCCCTTTTGCCTTGTGTGTCATGTCTTATTAGATTGCAAGCCTAAAGGCAGGGACTGTGAATTAAACTATTTGTAAGCAGCCAACAAGAGCCTTTTGCCTAAAGACTGGCAGTGTAAATGCTTACAGAAACAGATAGACAGAGAGAGAGGATGGCATGCTATCTGACAGATTTCACCTCTTTAAAAAAAAACCCTTCCAAAATAACTTGAGAAGTAACTGGAAAACATTTCTCATTCAAAATTCCCTACTGCTGTTATGTTGCTTTTGACACTGCCAAGTAATTCATTACAAACAACATATTGCTTGTAATTTGTGGTTTCGAAGATGTGAGGTGAGCAATCTGAACCAGATTTTAAAGCAGACTTGAAAAGAGTTATTCAAAGTCCTGAAGCCCATCTTGCAAACCAGGTTTACTTTCCATACCTTCTTTTAAGGTTCAGACTAAAAGCTGAAACAGTTTCTTTCACCCATGATAACTTGAAATCCATCAGATTTTACTGCTCCTATGTTTCTGAGTATCAGATTGTAACAGGCAAGCACTTTAATTTGACACTTTTTACATTGTACTAGTTAAAAATCAAGGGTTAAAAGGATAAATATCTGTGTAACAGGCAGGGAAAAAAGATTGATGTCAAAGGAACAGGCTTGGAATTTCTGGGTGCAGAGCAAACTAAATCACTTGCAGCAATGACTTACCTATTCTTTTTGGAAAAATATATAGTGCTATTGTCCTGCAAAACTCTGTAGAGATGGGCACAATAAGAGCCAGGAACTGTCATGCAGGGATTGCTGGAAAAGCCAAGAAAAGGACACAGGATTTACATTCTGAACTTCTCATATTCCGATGGTATGAAGCATTGAACTCACAGTCTTATTGGCTGAGTATCAGAAAAACAAATGTTGTAAAAACAATATACAGCAGCAATTCATGGCCAAACATCTGACTGAAAGCAAGAAGCTGTCCTCTATGTTGTGTGCCATATCCAGAAATGAGTGAGAAAACGTTGTTTCCTATTGTTCTCCTGCCGGCATAACAGATAGACCCTATAGTTATAGGAAAGGCCTGTAATATATTGGGAGTGCTGAAATGCTGTATAAATATAGCATCCCTCATCTAAAATTTCAAAATCTAAAATACTCCAGAATTGGAAATTGTCATAATGGGTGGCTGAGATTGTGAATATATGCAAATTTCACTTCATGCACAAAACTGTATTAAAATGTGTATAAAATTACCTTTAAGATATGTGTATATGATACATATGAAATGTAATTAAATGTCATGTTTAGACTTGAGTCCCATAGAAAAGGGCAAAGGTTTCCCCTGACATTAAGTCTAGTCGTGTCTGACTCTGGGTGGTGGTGCTCATCTTCATTTCTAAGCCAAAGAACCAGCATTGTCCGTAGACATCTCCGAGGTCATGTGGCTGACCTGACTGCATGGAGTGCTGTTACTAGGCTTGTTGATTTTTAAAAAATGGTTCAAAACCCATTTTGGATGTCAAGGTCTATTTTCCATTGTTCACATTTGGGCATATTGAGTTTCTGTGCCAAGTTTGGTCCAGATCCATCATTATTTGAGTCCACAGTGCTCTATGGATGTACTGTAGGTAAACTATAACTTCAAAACTCAAGGTCAATGCCCACCAAACCCTTCCAGTATTTTCTGCTTGTCATGGGAGTTCTGTGTGCCAAGTTTGGTTCAATTCCATCACTGGTGGAGTTCAGAATGCTCTTTGATTTTAGGTTAACTATAAATCCCAGCAACTACAACTCCCAAATGACAAAAACAATCCCTCCAAACCTACCAGTATTCAAATCTGGGCATATTGGGTATTTGTGCCAAATTTTGTCCAGTGAATGAAAATACATTCTGCATATCAGATATTTACATTATGATTCACAACAGTAGTAACAAAATAATTTTATGGTTGGGGGTCACCATAACATGAGGAACTGTATTAAGGGGTCACGGCATTAGAAAGGTTGAGAACCACTGACCTAGACTATGGAATCCCCCTTGAAGAAATGTATGGGGACATTTATGTGATGATGAACCTCCAGAAGAAACATGCAACGGTATAAGCTATGTGTATTATTTAATAAATATATAACAATTATAAAACTCAACATGTATGCTTCTATAATTTCCTGAAAACTTAAATCTTAAGAAATTCTTAAGATAAAACTGATGTTGATCTTGGCTTGATGGAATTTACTTCACCTATTTGCACTATATTTTCTATGAGATCTATATGACATTTGCATTGAAGACACCATTAATAGCAAACACATTGTGGTGGGTTTGGCTTAAATGGACTCACTTGTCCCTTGCTGAATGCAGAGCGTGGGGGTCAAAGGAAATTCTTTTTAATGTGAATCAAAGAACTGGAGTGCAAAGCATCATAAACATTGTGTGTCAGGATAGTGGCCAGTAAGAGGTGAGTATAATTGTTTTTGTCCCTATAGATATGCCAAGTATAATGGCTGGGCAAAACTGCCGTGATTCTTTCCAGCAACCTAGTCAAAATTTATTTTTGATTTGACAGGCAAGAGTTAGCTTAAATTTTGGAGAACCTGGTTTTGCTGATTACAATATTACATTTTCCTGGCTAGCATGGGCAATGGCCTTATTGACTGAGGGAATTCCTGGAATCTGTAGTCAAAAGAAACAAGTTTTCCATAGCTCTGCTGAGGCAACACTTTTGAGGTTTTTTGGATTCAGGCACTACTATCCTTTGAACATGAGCCTCTGGAGCACTTCATGTCTCCACTTTCCTCCGTGATTCTAGCTGCTCTTATCTGATGTCGATTCCAAAGAGGTGAAGAGGAAACTTGGGCACTCTTCAATAATGTAGGGCACTTTTGCAGTTTATCTCCAAAATGTCAGTCTAATGAGTTTTGGCAGCAGGTCTAAAGGCAAACCACTTTCCAGCAGCCCAGCTCTTGGTCTCAGTGGAAATGGTGAAACATCATTTTTATTTTCTTTTATTTGGATTTCTATTTTATTTTCCCCTAGGGCTCAAGGTATTGGAGTGCATTTGTTGCAACATGACCCGACCATTTCCCTCTGGGGTGGAAGGAAAGCAACCAGCCTTTCTAAGAAGGTGGCTAGTTCCTTGGTTTTATTGGGTTGACTCCGGTCTTCTGAAAACACTCATTAAGTGGGGACAGAGAGGAGGGAAATTTGTGTCAATCAAACTTTGTGTATATGGACCACAGCACAGAAGGCCTAATCCACTTGCTGCCCCATAGCCAAGGATCCCAGGGCAACATACAGTAAAATTAATTTACAACAACAACTTTCTCTGTGTGCCCTATTCAGAAGTGGAATGGACCTCCTTTCTCCAGTTCACTTTCTGGCTCTTAACATAAGCTGAGATGACATCCATGTTGTTCAACAGAATGCAAAGGAGCTATGGGTTGATTGTGGGGGAAATGAGCCCTTTCATCTTGCAGCCCCCATCCACCTATTTTGCAGATCTTTGTCAGAGCAGCTCCCTTGAGTTTAAGTAACATTCCATGGTCATTTTTAACCCTTACTATGTCTCCTGTCTTACTCTTCTTCTCTTCCCTTTTGTTTTAATTAGCACTTAGTTGTTGTTAGTTTTTTGGGCTGTATGGCCATGTTTCAGAAGCATTCTCTCCTGGCCTTTCAACTGCAATTATGGCAGGCATCCTCAGAGGTTGTGAGGTCTGTTGGAAACTAGGAAATAGAGTCATATATCTGTGGAATGTCAAGGGTGGGAGCAAGAACTATTGCAACATGACCTGACCCTTTTCCTCAGTTGGAGGTAGGTGTGAATGTTTCAATTGGCCACCTATTAGCATTTAATAGCCTAGCAATTTCAAGGTCTGGCTTCTTACTGCCTGGATGAATCCTTTGTTGAGAAATGATTAGCTGCCTCTGATTGTTTCTGCCATATATGCCTGCCATAGATACAGGTGAAACGTCAGAAGAGAATGCTTCTGGAACATGGTCATACAGCTCAAAAAACCTACAACAACCAAGTGATTCCAGCCATGAAAGCTTTTGACAATAAATTAGCACTTATATCAATTTCAAGGAAAAATTCAAACAAATAATAGAAGGAAAATATACTGAAATAATATATAAACAGGCTCAGGATATGGACAAGGCACCCTTACCAAGATTTGTTCAAAGGAAGTTGTCACTGCCTTCCTTGTAGGCCAAAAGTGCATGACTTGCCCAAGGTCACATAGTAGTTTCCATGGCTGAGCAGTGATTGAGTCCTGGTCCAACATCCATGCCACAACATTACATAGCTTTCAACTGGACAATAAACAAATACCAGTAGCAAAGTTAGCATTAAGAAGGGGAGTAATACAGTACAACTGTTATGTAACGCAATTGAGATTTACTATAATATTGGATTTCTGCCCAGGTCTTTATAAACTATGCAGCCTGAGATGCTGGAAGGAACTGAAACATATACTCTATGGATGCACTGGAACCCTCCCTTAAAGTCTATGATTCTACCAGTCTAGGTGGTCTGTGAATCAACCCCTAATTTTGGCAAATAATTATAGCAGGATGAGAATATTTTCCTTTTGTGAGGATAAGAGCTATGGAGCTGGGAGGGGGAGAGAGAAGTGAGAAGCCAATGACCGCAGCAGCCTGCCAATAAAATGTATGAAGGCAATTTCTGCGTTTAAGGCATTTCCTCATGGAGGCCACTTCAGTGCATTGGTTTCTTGTCACAGTCCATAGTGAGGATGACAAATCTGACTAATTCATGTTCCCCCAGTCAAACGACTTGTCAGTGTTCTCATAATAATATATAAGCTACTGTACCGACATCAATCAGCATCTCCCAGCTTCCTTCTCCATTTTTCCACTTGCAAAAGGAGAGAAGGCAGCAGGAGCCAAGCAGCTGGGACCTGAGAGTTTCCGAAACAACTGCTCTCTCGTGTTAAGGCCAGAATGGAGGTGGGAGGAAAGGACACATGAGCCTGACCGCGTAGGAGAAAAGAGCTGTAATGGCAAAGCAATAGCCTAATGGGGTTTCTATATCTCACAATTCATGATATATAGCACTGATGTTTTTTCCGTGGGATCACAAAATCACAATGCCTGATCAAAGACAGATGGTTCACAAGGGTCACATTATTCTCCAGCCTGGGAGGAAGAAGTGTATTTTGTTGGAAAAGCCAATCCCTTCATAGATGGTGCTCCCAGTTGCAAGCAGTTATAATGAGTGAGCTGAACTATTGAAAATAAGCAAACACATTTCTTTTACATGTTTTCATCATTCCTTGCTGAAAATAAAGGAAACTCACCATTATTATGCAACCAAAGTCTATGGCATATTATGAACCCATCTTGTTCATTCTATGATACCTAATTGGATGAGAACAAGCCCTATGAGGAGCAGCTTAAACGGCTGGGCATGTTTAGCTTTCAGAAGAGAAGACTGAGAGCAGACATTATAGTCATGTATAAATATGTGAGGGGAAGTCATAGGGAGGAGGGAGCAAGCTTGTTTTCTGCTGCCCTGGAGACTAGGACGTGGAGCAATGGCTTCAAACTACAGGAAAGGAGATTCCACCTGAACATTAGGAAGAATTTTCTGACTGTGAGAGCTATTCAGCAGTGGAACTCTCTACCCCAAAGTGTGGTGGAGTCTCCTACTATGATTGGATGGCAATCCGTTTGGCATGCTTTGAACATGATTGTCCTGCTTCTGGCAGGCATCCTCAGAGGTTGTGAGGTCTGTTGGAAACTAGGAAATATATCTGTGGAATGTCAAGGGTGGGAGCAAGAACTATTGCAACATGACCTGGCCCTTTTCCTCAGTTGGAGGTAGGTGTGAATGTTTCAATTGGCCACCTATTAGCATTTAATAGCCTAGCAATTTCAAGGTCTGGCTTCTTACTGCCTGGATGAATCCTTTGTTGAGAAATGATTAGCTGTCTCTGATTGTTTCTGCCATATATGCCTGCCATAGATGCAGGTGAAACGTCAGAAGAGAATGCTTCTGGAACATGGTCATACAGCTCAAAAAAACCTACAACAACCAAGTGATTCCAGCCATGAAAGCTTTTGACAATAAATTAGCACTTATATCAATTTCAAGGAAAAATTCAAACAAATAATAGAAGGAAAATATACTGAAATAATATATAAACAGGCTTGAAATAATATATAAACAGGAGGTTGGACTAGATGGCCCACAAGGTCTCTTCCAACTCTATGAGTCTATGATTCTATGAGATCAATCATGAAAAAATGTTAGGCACAAGGAAGACACAGCGATGTATGTGTACATGCCAGCACTAATATATAATAATGTACTTTATTTATATTCTGCTCTATCTCCTCGAGGGGACTCAGAGCAGGAGATATATATATATATATATATATATATATATATATATAGATATATAGATATATAGATATATAGATATATAGATATATAGATATATAGATATGACAAACATTCAATGCTGTAATACAGAAAACAGAAAATACAAGGTCAGAGACAAGGCTTCCTTCTTTTTCATGTCTGACATCTGGCGGCTGTGCTTGACTCAGCCATGGGGAGGTGCTGTCATTCCATTTTTCCATGCCAAGGAGCCTGTTGTCTATGGACGCCTCCCTGATTGAATTGCCAACATGTCTTTAGGGGCACCTTTTACCTCCCTGCTAAAGCAGGAGCTATTTATCTACTCACATTGCTGTTTTTGAACTGCTATATAAGCAGAAGCTAGGGTTAATGGCTAGAGCTTACCCCACCCGTGGCTTGAACTGCCTACCAGTCAAAAAGATTTTGTGTTGCTGATGGTTTAACCTGCTGTGCTAACCAAACAGCTAGTTATATATATAGTCAATTGCGCATTAATTAATGAGTGTCTATATTCTGCCTGATCTTGGAAACTAAGAAGTTTCAGCTCTGGCTGACATAGCATCAGATTCAGGCAAGAAACAACCAGATTTGTCAAGCTGTGTCTAAATCCATACATTACTGTATTGGAGAATGCATCTTCCTGGTATGATCTCAAATCTAGTTTTGGTTTAGTATACAGTAAAATAAAAAGATTTTATGATGTCAGCCAACTGCCTTATAGACATGCGGGGTCAAACCAAGAATTCCCTATGTAGGAGGCTGTACCCAATCAGGACAATGGACCAAATGTCAGTGTTTGTCCTACCTAAAGGACAAACAATGGGATTTACATATGCATCAATACAACAGTTAGCAGCCAAGTCAATGAATCTACTTTAGGTAAAATGACCAATGGGATTCAAGTGAAAGAGTCACCTAGTGCAGAAATATGTTATCTGGAAGATCTTCTAGCAGGTCTTATCTGTACCTGAGATCTTGTACAGAGCAACCAGTGATCCAGCACTCCCAGATTGCCATCCAACACAGCTTGACTTCAGCGTGTAAAAATCTTGCTACCTCTGGTAATAAAATGGTTGGAAATATTCAAGTCTCAATTTACCCTGTGGATGCAGCCACTTCATCATGAATTCACCCCTATGGAATATCTTATAGATCCAGGATTCAAATCTAGAGGATGGGGAGCTTAATGAAATCAACACATTTAATGGTGTATATCCTAAACTATTCAAGCATCATGACCTCCTTCATTATACCCAAATGCTATTACACTTGGCGCTGAGCTGCAACCTTACCTTTAGTGATTCAAGAAGACCCAATATTATTTTTCAAAATGCTGATGTCTACATTTTTGGCATAGCCCTACTGTTAGTACCTTTGGCACCAATTATCACTTCCATTGCCAGAATGATAACTTTACATCCTTGCATGTGCGTTGTTCTAAGAATAGGATCAATGTCAGAACATTGCATAATGCATTTTGCAGTCAAGCTGTCCTAGCGTGAGTTGGTAAAACTTTCGACTAATGCATTTTACTACCTCTCTGATCGGATACAGATGAAAAATGCGGTGGCATCCAGTAATAATTCCATTAATTATGAATAAAGCATTTACAAATGACACTCTTATTTAAAAACGGTGATGAACTCATTTGGTTTTAATGCAAAAGGCAATATGCAATTTGCAATCCTGGCGAAAACATTGCTCGGAGAATGGGGCCAAGGCGTTTTATGAGCACTGCGCCATTAAGGGAAGAATATATCACAGGATGATGATGGAGAAAAAGGCAGTGGCTGCAAAACAAGACAGGCCCAGTTACACTTAGGAGCTGGATAGAGGCAGACTATTTAAAGATGCTGAGGATTGTCAGAAGGCTTTAATGTGTCCCAGTCAGTGACCTCAAAGCTGGGACTGGGTCCAATAAAGCACTATCCTAGGTCCACCCATTTTAGTTTTGTTTTCATTGGCAAATGTGTTACTTACCCTATTTTGTAATCTTTGCATAGTTTCATTTCATGGGAACACAGGGAAGTGCTTTGTATTGACTTAGACCATCTTGTCCACTGTCCTCATAAATGGATCATGTAGCCCAGAGTGGGGTATTCAATGGAGGCCGGGGGGGTCAGTTACTTTCCCCTCACCAGGCTTTCCATTGGCCACATCCCCACAACAAACCAAAACACCTCCATTTTCTTCTGCAGCCCATCTCAAAATGGGTCCAGTTTGACCCCCCTCCTCAAACTTGCACTGGCAGCTCTAACTCAGAGCAACAAACAACGGTTTCAGGCTGGATTCTTTCTGATCCTTTCTAAAGTTGGCTACCATTCTTGATTGGACTCTTTTCTAAGTTTCACCCAGACCCAACCTTTACTAACTTCTAAAATCAGACAAAATTTACAAATGTTGCAAGTGGGTGTGGTAGTATATCTATAAGGTCTCCTTTAAGTACCTAGGAAACCCTAAATGATATGAATGGAAATCATATAGGAATGAGGGAAATGGTCCATTTCACATTCTTTGGCATTTGAATTTTGAAAGCTCACGGGGTCTTTTTTTCCTCCCTGTAGTATGCATGCATTTTATTTATATCCTTCCTTTTTGCTGGTGTGCAATCCAAGGAGGCTTAATTAAAAAGGCTAAAGCAAGATAAAGCTTTAAACCTGATAATAAAAAAACTCAAAAGACATTTAAACTAGTTATCATATTAAAATGCAAGTCATGTTTTTAAAGGTGTAAAATATGTCTAAAACATACTGAAAATTTAAAAACCACCACAAACATTCCATACAAATGGATGAGAAGATGTGGGTTGCCTTAGGGTGGCCCCCAGCCCCCACCCTAAGGCTAAAGAATGCAAACAAAGTTCAAAATTCTTTTTGGATGGAAAGGGGCATTTTCATCATTTTGATGAGAAGGTGGGGGTCAATCTATGCCAAGGATAGTTGACTTTGGATAGAAGTGAATAGGACACTTCTGCACATTTCTTGTTTAAAAAATGGGTAGGAATGCCTCAAAACATGGTAAGAATACTGCCCCTCATACCATAGAGAGTGTTCAGGGGCATTTTGTAGAAGGCAAAATAGTGTGTGAATGTGGCCCTCAATATGGTCCCCTAATCTTCCATAGTTACGTAATCCTGCCATTAAAAAACTCCTTGATACCAATTGTAGTTGGCCTTCCTGTTGCACTCCAGGCCTAGAAACACTGCACCAAAAAAGAATCCTGGAATATAAGCAAACAGTTTATTGTAAAACACAATTAAAACATATTTAAAAGTCCATAAGCAAGAAGGTATAACTAGTAAAAACTTAAACAGGACCACATGAACATAGAACATTTCGAGGATATTAAAATCGAGCTAAAATTAGCTTCCCACTTTAGCGCAGTGTTGCCTGAACTGCCCTTAAGATAAACAACTTTTTGTTTAATAGACATCAATGAAAGCATTATGTCTCACATGAATTTTCTCCACAACGTTCCCAAGTAATCTCCCCAATCGGCGTAATCTATTTTTGGCTCTAACTTGTAAACAAAGACCTTTGTTAATCATCGTAGCTACAGGTGGTTTTCCCTGGGAACCCTACTTATCACTGAACTCTTCACTTGATTCCTTATTTGCTGTTGCTACTTTGGCTCCTCAGAGTGGCCTTGAGGCCCTGCACTTTCCGAACCAGTTTTCCCAGACCTGAGTTCCCCAGACTTGAGGGCCCATCACTTTGTGCCACAGGAGAGCCCACAATTCTTTTCTAATTCAACAGTTAAACCATCAGCCTCTGGCTGATCTGCAGCACCTCCTTATTCACAGATTCTGCATCCATGGATTGAATCAAACACAGCCTAAAAACATTCATGGGGGATCCAAAAAGGATGCCATTTTTCTGTGCCAGCATTAATAATGAGATTGGGGCATGCACAAATTTTGCCACCCACGGGAGGTCCTGGAACCAAATCCTAGAGGACACCGAAGACTCATTAAATGCTTGGTTGACATTTGACAACACTTCCTCACTCATTTGACTTTTATCTAAGGAAAAAAATCTCAAGTTCTTACCATCACATATTGGATGACAGTGTGAATTTTGACATTTTGAAAGAAAATTATTTTGAAATTAATTTTGAAATAAAATTTAAACTAATGCAAAATTGTCCTTCATCCAAAGTTTAGAGGAGAGTACATTGCATTATTACAGCATGGCAGTTTGCCTAAGGCATCTTTCTGTAAGCTCAACATAAGGATTTATCTAAGTATCATGAAAGTGGTTAAAAATAATCACCGCAGTTCTTTCTCTTTACACAGCACTAAATAACAGAAAGTGGAAATAAAGAAGTAACTCACGATAAACAAAACAAAATCACAGTTTCCACCAGAGTGGAAATTGCCCATCAGAGACTTATTAGCCTGATGTTCTGTTGAGATGGTTCACCTTGTAATTTCTACTAATTATTACTAATGTGCAGATCATTCCCAATTAATTGGCTGCAAGCAGTAAAACATAGTCAGGGTATTCACTATGCCATAAAATTAATTATGAGCAAAATTGGAAAAGTATGGAGATACCTGACATGGCAACCAGAAAATATTAGTTGATTGGATGGTGGCTGCCTAATATTGCAAACAGTTCTAGCTTTAAGCTATGCTCAACTGAAGAAGCAACCAACTCCATGATAATCTCAGTATTTCATGCACATATTAAAAATATGTATGGAAGTATTTCTGGAGATCCATAGCAATCTTTAGCATGTTTACTTTGTTTAGTATTAAACTTAAAAAAAATGACATGCTTAGTCTTATGAGAAATCTTTCTTCCATATTTTTAAACTGTATTTTTGGTTATTTTTTTAAAAGAAATTTAAGATGTCATACATGTGGATTGATTTGTTAGATATATATATATATATATATATATATATATATATATATATTAGGCATGAGAAAAAAAGTTATGAAAATCAAAAGAATTCGTAAGTGATTCGTATGTAATGGGACTTTCAAGTTTTTACGGATCACAAGGCCAATCCCGGAAGTGGACTTTCTTTTGAACCCCTGGGCCCAAAATTTCGTTAGAATTCTAAATATTTCGGAAGGCTCCCTATTATCCTCAAAATCAAAATCCAAAATCCCAGACATTACTCACAGTCAGATGGGGCCTTTCCATGCTCGAGGCCTACTTTAACTGAAAGGCCTTCCTCCAGGAAGAGAAAAACCAGCCGGAACCATAGAGAGATCGAAACCGTAAGTCCTAGAGCGGCTGGAGGACTCAGGAAAAAGCGCTTTAAACTGCAGGGAAAGGAGCCTGGATAGGAGGCAGGCAGAAGGACATGAGGCAGGCTGAAACAATGGGAGAAGGGGTTGAAAACAGCCCAGAGAGGAGCAGGAAAAAGTGCAGATTCAAGGAAAAGCCATAGAGTTCAAACCTCCTAGAGATCTATGGCAAAATGAATGGGGAGAAAGCTGCAGTGAAAAGAGTTCTAGAGAAGGTAGGCAACTATTTTATAATTAATAAATATATTAATAATATTTACCCCTTCTAATTTCCTGGAAGAAGGGCCCAGGGCATTTAATTCTAATAAAAAAATATTATAATAATATTTACCCCTTCTAATTTCCTGGAAGAAGGGCCCTACTTGTTATTGATGGCACTGGGATCAATGTAAATGTGAGTAGATCAATAGGTACTGCTCTGGTGGGAAATAACAGCAATCCATGCAGTCATGCCAAGCCATATGACTTTAAGGTGTCTAAGAGCAACAACAGCTCTCAAAATCAATGGGAGACGCACAGCGAAGTAATAATAATAATAAAATAATTATAGAAACAACTTGGGCCTGACATAATTATAATAATATGTTTGCTTGTTCTTGAGAGCACTAGAGTGCTTGTGGCCTTACATAATTGATAACAGACATGGTGTAGCACAGCAGTTCTCGTTCGTGCCTGGAGAGCAGGGGCTAGGACCCAGGGTCCCATTGGCATTGGGGCCTGCAGCTGCAGAACCAGATTCAGAAGACGATTTGGAAGGGTTACCAGAGGGCGTTTCCCTTTGGCGGGCCTCCTTCGCCCACAGAAAGTTTGGCATGGGAAGACGGTTGGTTTGACACTTACGGAGACATAGATAACCAGGTGCTAATGGAAAGCACTGATAGTGAAAGTTATGAACACCCGCGTGGGAGAGGCTCACAGGAGCTTGTGAGTGAAAACATGGAAGAAAGCGGCTGGGAAGATTCTAGGGAGGAGAGCTCTCATGGAGATAGTGACCCAGGTGCTGGGAGACAAGGTCGAACCTTTGATAGGAGAAGTAACATTGAGTCCAGGAGAAGGGGATGGTACCACAGCCTGGACGCAGGCCAAGGTCCGTCAGCAGAGATTGGAGACGACGGCCTGGGCGTCGGGGACCTCGGCCGAAAGATTAAGTATAGGATCCGTGGAACTAACAGTGCTTCGCCCACGTCTCTTTCTGAGCAGACGTGAAGCGACCTGGTCCACGAGCTAAGTTGGCTGAGTGGCCATCAAGTCTTGCCTTGCATCCTTGCCTTGCCTTGTTCCTGAACCCGCATTGCTGTGTGGAAACCCTGCCAAGCCTTTGGATTACCTTGCCAAGCTGTTTTGGACATTGTTGCCCAAGCCTTTTGGATTGCTTTGCTATTCTTATGGACAATATATCTTTTGAACTGTTTTTATATTCAATAAAGTAGTTAGCCTTCAGTCCGTCTCTGTGTGTGTGATTAAGGGGCCGGTCAAGTCTGTGCATCGTGACACATGGATTGAAATACTGTAAATTGACAGGGCTCTAACTACAAACCTAAGAGCATGTTCTAGTTTACCAAGAGCACATTCCTCATACCCTCCAGGTCACTATCACCCTTACTACATTCTTACTATTAGAATTTATTATTTAATTCTAATAAATGCTCTGGAGAAGCAAGCCTTGACTATTTTATTTAATAATAATAATATTAATAATAATATATTAATGCTTTATATCTCCCTGCAAAGGAAACCAAGGAAATGTTGCCCCTTGATTTGCCTGTGCTAAAACAGTGTCAGTCCTGTTTTCCTGCTTTTCAGACTTTAGAACCAATTTAGAATTTTGTTAGTAATTACGTTGCATTTTAGAACTTTTTGGAATTTTTTTGGTAAGTCTTTCTATTACTAATCAAAAATTTGATTTTAGAATCACGATTTTTGGGTTCTAATCCATGCCTAATATATATATATAATTTTATTTGCATAATTTTCCATATATACATTAAAAACAACCTAACTAAAGTGATGGGAAAGGAAAGTTTTAGGATAGTTGGGTAAAGCCATGGAATCAGAGGACAGGTCTTGTCCTGGATTGGAACCTGGCTAAACTGTAGGAAACAAAGGGTGGTAATAAATGGACATTTCTCTGGGTGGAAAGAGGTGAGAAGTGGCGTACCCCAAGGTTCAGTTTTGGCTCAATTACTTTTTAATTTATTCATTAATGATCTGGATGTAGGAGTGAATTCTGAGGTAGCAAAGTTTGCAGACGACACTAAAATGTTCAGGGTAGTTAAAAATGAAAATGATTGTAAAGAGCTCCAGAAAGATCTCTTGAAATTGAGTGAATGGGCAACAAAGTGGCAAATGCATTTTAACCTAAACAAGTGTAAAGTCATGCACATCGGGGCAAAGAACCCCAAATACACTTATCAACTGATGGGATCAAAGCTTTCTGAGACAAACCAGGAAGGGATCTTGGGGTTTTGGTGGACAGCTCAATGAAGATGTCAACCCAGTGTGCAGCAGCAGTGAAAAAAGCAAATTCTATGCTTGGCATGATCAGGAAGGGAATCGAAAATACCATATTTTTCGCACCATAAGACGCAGTTTTTCCTCCCAAAGTGGGATGAAAAATCAGCTGTGTCTTATGGAGCGAAAATGCAGGCAGGGGGGGGCGCTGGAGCAGAGGGGGACGGCGATATACTCACCCTGTCGCTGCCTCTCCTCTTCTCTGGTCCGTTGTGGCGGCAGAGTGGCTGGTTCGCTCCCCTCTTGCTGCTTTTCCTTCCCCTGCCCTTTCTTCCCTGGAGGAAAGGGTGGGGGAAGAGGCAGCAAGGGAGGAGCAGAGCATCGCCCCAGAGGGCTCTGGCGCGATGCTCCTGCATTCCTCCTCTTGGGGCTTTTCCTTCCCCTGCCCTTTCTTCCCTGGAAGAAAGGGGAAAAGAGGCAGCAGAGGAGGAACGAACATCGCCCCAGAGGGCTCTGGCGCGATGCTCCTGCATTCCTCCTCTTGGGGCTTTTCCTTCCCCTGCCCTTTCTTCCCTGGAGGAAAGGGGGAAGAGGCAGCAAGAGGAGGAGCGAAGGAGCATCGCCCCAGAGGGCTCTGGCGCGATGCTCCTCCATTCCTCCTCTTGCTGCTTTTCCTTCCCCTGCCTTTTCTTCCCTGGAGGAAGGGGGAAGAGGCAGCAAGAGGAGGAACAAGGAGCATCACCCCAGAGGGCTCTGGCGCGATGCTCCTTCATTCCTCCTCTTGCTCCTTCTCCCCCTTTCCTCGAGGGAAGAAAGGGGCTCTGATAAGACGCACCTGCTGATAAGACTTACCTAGATTTTAGAGGGGGGAGCGAAAATATTTTTTTTCTATTTTGCTCCTCTAAAATCTAGGTGCGTCTTATCAGCAGGTGCGTCTTATGGTGCGAAAAATACGGTAGGTCGGCAAATGTTGTATTGCCTCTCTACAAATCTATGGTGAGGCCACATCTGGAGTACTGTGTACAATTCTGGTCACCGCACCTCAAGAAGGATATAACGGAACTGGAAAAGGTACAAAGGAGGGCAACAAAAATGATCAAGGGATGGAGCAGCTCCCTTATGAAATCAGGTTGCAACGCCTTGGTCTTTTCAGCCTTGAAAGACGGCGTTTAAGAGGTGACTTGATCGAAGTGTATAAAATCATGCATGGGATAGAAAAGGTGAATAAAGAAAAATATTTTCTCTGTCACACAACACTAGGACTAGGGGGCACTCCCTGAAGCTCAAGGTAGGAAAGTTAGGACTAATAAAGGGAAATATTTCTTCACCCAGAGGGTCATTGGGTTATGGAACTCACTTCCAGAGGAGGTTGTGACAGCTGTCAGCCTGGACAGCTTCAAGGCAGGATTAGACAGATTCATGGATACCAAGGGAATCAGTTATTGAAATGGACATCCAAGTGCCACCTCTGTGTTGATGGAGGCAGGCAGGATTTTCCCCGGGTACTGGTTGTGGGGGGTCGGAAGCAGGTGAGGGTTTTGCCCTCCTTTCTGCTAGAGATCCCCGTGTACAACTAGTGGGCCACTGTGTGACACAGAATGCTGGACTAGATGGGCTGAGGCCTGATTCAGCATGGCTCTTCTTATGTTCTTATGTTCTTAAAGGCAAAGGGTACTGGAATGAGTAGGATATTATAGGAAAATTGGGGAGGGATAGGAATCTGTGACTTCCAAATCATCTTTTCTGCATATGTAGTTCAATCTTTTTCTTCTTTGTTTACTCTAGAACGGCTTCTCACTTTTTCCATCTAAATCCTTTTTCCATTACTTTTGATTTATAATAAGTGGAAATCTTTTATTAAATCCATTTCAATGTTCTTTGTAAGTTTCTCTGAATTCTTCATATAATTTCAATCCATATTTTTATGGGTCTCCCATAAGATATTTTCAGGACAAAGGTTAATTTATCCATTTCTTTTATGTCATCAATCTTATTCAGCCATTCTTCTATGGTTCTCACTTCTTTTAATTTCCATTTTTTTGCATGGACCATCCTTGCCGCTGTAGTTAACTTTGTGAATAAAATATCTTGATTCTGATCCAAATTCGGCTTTTCATCTATTATTCCTAATAGGAAATATTCTGATTTCATACTGATTTTCATTTTTAATTTTTTTTTCACATATTTCTTGTATTTTTCTCAACAGAGATTCATCCTTAGGCAAGACCACCATGTATGGTAAAATGTTCCCACTTCTTTTTCACATTTCCAGCATTTATTACTTGCTGTTTTATACATTAGTCCCAACTTGTGTGGTGTTATGTACCATCTGTAGAACATTTTATACCAATTTTCTTTAATATCCGTAGCATATGTATATTTGATCTTCCTCTGCCATATTTGTTCCCATTCTTTGAATTTTATTGTTCTTCCAATGTTTTTTTGCCCATGTTATCATACATGCTTTTACGGTTTCCTTTTCTGTTGTCCATTCCAATAGTCTATTGTATATGTTTGTTACGTTTTTCCTTTCCGTTTTTATGATTTTTTTTCATAAAAGTAATCCTTTTCTGCAAAAACCTCTTACTTAATCTTTATTCCAGTATTCTTTAATTTGTATATGTTGAAACCAGGAGAATGATTCAAATTGAATATTTATTTCCTCCTTTGTCCTTAGGCAGAATCCCTCTTTTTCTTTTCTTAGTAATTCCTTATACATTGGCCAAACCGACCATCCCAGTAACCTTTGTCCCGCTTCCAACGGAGACCACCACAATGGCATTTTCATATATAATTTATCTTTGTATTTCTACCATATCTTGAGTAAAGAGGCCCTTATAAAATGATTATTAAAGTTTTTTTTCCCTTTTCTCTTGGTCGTACCATAGGTAAGCATGCCAACCTACCCTTAAATTGAAGCCTTCCAAAGCTAGATTTTTCTCTTTTCAGTGCTATCCAATCTTTTATCCAGGTTATACCCGAGGCAACATAATATAATCTAAGGTCAGGTAAGCCAAATCCTCCTCTATTCTTCATGTCAATCATGTGATTGTATTTAATCCTTGGCTTTTTCCTTTCCATATAAATTTTTGTATTTCTTTATTCCATTCTTTAAACAGTTTATTTGTTCTTAGTATAAGGATATTTTGGAAAAGAAAGAAAAATTTTGGTAAAAATATTCATTTTAACAGTTGCAATTCTTCTCATTAGAGACAAATCTAATTGATTCCATTTTTAAAAAATCCTTTTGGATTTCCTTCCATTTTTCTTCATAATTATTTTTATTAATTGGGAGTTCTTCGCTGTTATATGTTAGAGTTTCTTGTGTTCTTTTATTCAAGTATGTTTTTCCCCCGAGAGGCAGAACAACTATCTTGGCTATACATTAGAAGTGGGCAGAGTGAAACCCATAAATCATATGTCACTTCAGGGCCCATTTTTGAAGTCCCAAAGCCCACCAAACCTTAGTTTTTAAAAACATCTGCACAATTTTTCAGACATTTTGCACCTCTAATCTTGGATAAAACTTCCTAAATGTGTGCAAACACCCAAAACACTCTCACCCAGCACCCCAAGTATCCTAGAACTATCACCTATACACATGTATAAGTTGACTCATGAATAAATCAAGGACCGGTTTCAGGGCTCAAACTATAGATTTTGATATGACCCATGGATAAGTTGAGGGTCATTCCATGGAGAGGGAAAAGAATCAGTGCAGCTAAAAACCTAGCCACATTTGGCTGCCAGTTTCCTCATTCAGGCATTCAAAAAGGTTTTTTGCCACTCTATGGAAGAATTGGGGGGTGGGGCTTATTTGCTAAAAGCTAAGATACAATATTAACTCTTATCAAAACAATGAAGCATTCCATATCTGAGTAGAGTGGCAAAAAGGTGAGAGCTAAGTCTATCCCGAGGGAACCCTCTCTGCTCTCATTGTCATTTTCTCATCCAGGGGCTCAGGAAGCTAGATGTGGCACTGTAAGGGAAAGAGTAGAGGTGGCAGAAGCTTCTTTTAAGCTCTGTTGAGATCGAGTAAACACTCACTTCTGCCACTCTACTTAGAGAAGGGAGCCCTTTCTTTTTGATAAGAGTTAAGACACACTATTTAACATTAACCTGTGGATAGGTCAGCTCAATTTTGAGTCATTTTTTACTAAAATTCTAGACAAGTACTGTATTTACTCAAATCTAGTGATAACTTTTTTTTCTAAATTACCTCACCAAAATTAGGGTGCACATTAGATTTGTGTAATAATCTTCACTCTGAGTCCAAGCCATAGGGGAAGCTTGGTTCAAGAGCACCTGGAGCTCCTATTCGAGGGACATCATTCTAATGGCCATGGCTCAATGCTATGTAATTCAGGAAGGCATCTGCATTCTTTGGCAGAGGCGGCTTAAGATCTTGTCAAACTCCAGCCTCCATGACTTCATAGCATTGAATAAAAGCAGTTAAAGTGGATTCATTTGATAGAAAGATGCACCGCAAGGTTTTATCTTCATTTGCTGGAAGCTTTGATGCTCTAACACTTTTCTTTTTAAAGAAATAATTCTAAGCAGGCAGCCACTGTGATGCACACCTTTTTGGCCAAATTTTAAAAAGCACACATTTTGCCGTTGTGCATTACATTCAGCAGCTAATGTTTCTTTTGGTTTCAGTGTTTTGAAAATGGAGGTGCATCTTAGATTCGATTGTGCATTTGATTCGAGTAAATACATATATGCCATACTTTTAATACCCTCAAAACACTGATTTATTTTGCAGTTCCTCTCAAAATGGTGACAAGAAGTGAAACAACATTACTTCCTGTTGCCTTTTTGAGAAGTGCTGCAGAAAAAAGAGAGCTGTTTTCACTTGCTGTGTGTGGATGGGTGAGGCTCAAGGGGGTGCTTGCATGGAAAATTGGCTCCTGGTCCCAAGACCTTTTGGGCACCTGTCCCTGACAGCCTCCCTGGCTTCTCACACAAAAGTTAAAGCCCACAGAAAGACATCAGAAGTTATCTCCTCACATCAGAAAATTCAAGCTGTCAGGAATGTTACAGAAGGACCGAAAAAGACATATAACAGAAAGAAACCGAGCACACTCTAGCTGCTTTCTAACAAATGAGGTAAGCTTAAAAAAACACCAACAAAAGAAAGAGAGAAGGAAATTGGTTAATATCTTGATGACAGTGCAGAAAGCTGGAGCCTCTTTTGCAGAGGTAGGAAACTTTCAAGCAACTGGGTTACAAATTTCAGCAGGATACTCATTTATATTTTATCATATTGGTCTTCAGATGGTGAGTTAATAGCTTATACCACCAAGTCATTCATTGTCTGGGGTCTAATATACCGGATCAGAATGAGGGAAGCATCATAGAGGAAAGGAGACAAGAGACAGGAATCTATATATATAAAAAGAGAGCGTCCGTTTTTGACGCTCATAGACAAAGAAACTATAAGTCCCAGAACCACGATAGTTGACAACAGTCACAAACATACCTGCAGGAACATTCGTGGCGCAAAAAACCGGACCTAGATCCCTCACAACACCCCCAAACACGACCCCCTCAAAACCGCCAACCTCCCTCCCACCCCGCCCTCTCCGCTGCCAGTGCGCACGTTTAGAACGTTCGCACATACAGCCCGAACAATAACTCTACAGGGAGCCACGCGCCCCGCTCAAAACCTAACCGCACGATCCCCTCACCCCCTACAAAACATCCTAAACAAAACACACACACACACACACCACACCCTCAACCCTACCCACGACCCCAAAACAACCTGGAGACAACACACACTCCCCCCCCCCCACGCACATGGCGGCAGAACAACCGATCCAGAACAACCGAACCACTGCACATGGCGCCCCAAAAGCCGCTCCTATGCACACACACGCGCGCCGCAACAAACCCCCCACCTTCCCATACACACGCGCGCCGCAACAACCCCCAACCCTCACACACACACACACCCTCACCCCCTTTTCCGCCAACCCAAAGCAAGCCAAAACAACACACCACGGCCCCCTTTCCACGTCCCCAAAGCCCATAAAAACAACACCCCTCGCCCCTTTCTCACCAAATGAAAACGCCTCCTCCGCAAACTCCCAGGGCAGCATGGAGGAGGAGGCAAAGGAGGAGGAAAGGGCCGCGAGGGGGACTGGATCATAGCCTCGGTGGCTGCGATTCTGCTCTCCTTGCTGCTCTTTCCTCCTCCTCCGGCTTCTCGGGATCGGGCCCTGGCGGCAACGGAGGCGGCGTGGAGGAGGCAGAGGGAGGAGGAAAGGGTCACGGGGTGTGTGTGTGTGTGTGGATCGTAGGCTCTGTGCATGGCTGCAATCCTGCTGTTTGCGCTGCTCTCTTCCTCCTCCTCAGGCTTCTCCTCCTCTTCCTCACCGCCTCCGTTGCTGGCAGGGCCCGATCCCACCGGAGGTGGGTGGGAGGGAAGCAAAGCCGGCGAAGAGGAGGAGAAGCCTGAGGAGGAGGAAAGAGCAGCGAAAACAGCAGGATCGCAGCCATGCACAGAACCTCGACCCACACCCACGCCCCTTTCCTCCTCCTCTGCCTCCTCCTCCAGGCCGCCTCCGTTGCCGCCAGGGCCCGATCCCGGGCACCCCTCTCTCCTGCACGCCCCGCCCTCCTCCCTTGAGTGAAGGAAGGAGGGCGGGGATAGGAGGGGACACAGCTGCCCGATCTCCTGGCGCGCATGCGCACGCGACGGAAGGCGCCTCTTTCCCATCCTCTCCCCGCCCTCCTTCCTTCAATCAAGAGAGGAGGGCGGAGAGAAGAGGGGGGAAAAGCGCCTCCCGCCGCAAGCGCGACAGCGGTTCCCCCGGCAGTTTCCCCTCCTCTCCCCGCCCCCCTTCCTTCATTCAAGAGAGCAGGGCGGGACGAGCAGCAGAAAGAGGTGCCGGGAAACAGGGCAGCTTTCCTGCCGCCTCCACCGGGATCGGGCCCTGCCAACGGAGGCGGCGTGGAGCCACAGCGAAGAGAGAGAGAGGGGGGGAGGAGTGAAAGAGAAAGAGGGGGAGTGACAGAGTGAGAGAGAGAGGGGGGAATGAGAGAGAGGGGGGCAGGGAGTGAGAGAGTGAGGGTGAGTGATAGAGAGTGAGAAAGAGAGAGGGGCCGGGAGTGAGAGAGTGAGGGTGAGTGATAGAGAGTGAGAAAGAGAGAGGGGAGTGATAGAGAGAGAGGGAGAGAGAAAGAGGGGGAGTGAGAGAAAGAGGGGGGAGTGAGAGAGGGGTAGTGACAGAGTGAGAGAGGGGGAGTGAGAGAGGGGGGGAAGGAGTGAGAAAGAGAGGGAGGGAGTGATAGATAGGGATAGAGAGAGAGTGAGTGGTAGATAGAGAGAGATTGGGTGATACACACAGAGTGAGTACAGAGAGATAGAGAAACACAGAGAGAGCGAGTGATAGAGAGAGTGTGTGATGGAGAAATATATACATAGAGAGAGAGACAGACACAAGAAGTTAGAGAGAGAGAGAGAGACACACAGAGAGAGAGAGGGATGGCACAGCAACGCGTGCCGGGTTCAGCTAGTTATATATAAGAAGATAGTGAGCTCCAGAGGCAAAATGTAAAAAATGGCAGCCATTTGCAAACTACCTTACATAGGTTACGGTCATTTACCACCACGACACCAGGGACCTGTACCATTTTTGTGCTCTATGGGTACAAGTTCTTTCCTGGAAAGAACTGGCAAAAGTTGTTTCTTGATGTCATTTGGAAGACCTCATTAAAGGTATTATGTCAATATCTCACTCCCAGTATTTTTCTCTAGTAACTAGTATTAAGAAGGACCTTGTCCCAGTCTGTAAAGTACCTTTAGTGCCCATGAATCTATTTTTTTCTATGTCAGGAGAAACTTAAGAAATTGCAAGTCACTTCTGGTGTGAGATCATTGGCTTTGTGCAAGGATGTTGCCCAGGGAATTCTCAGATGTTTTACCATGAGAAGCTGGAGCTGACAGATGGGTGCTCACTCCACTTTCCAGATTCAAACCACTGACCTTTCAGTCAGCAGTCTGTTGTAATTCAGCCAATGATTGTGCCTAACGTCAACAAGGAAGTGGATCACTGGATTGTGGATCATGGGATTTCTGGACTGCTGACTCTGCAAGTCAGCTTGAGATTTTAAATCCTGAAACTGAGTGTTCTGTGTCTCCTGCATTTCGTGAAGGCAAAGGTCACATTCCAGAGAGGGGTCCAACGAAGTCTTTCTCTAGGGAAGTGTGTTCAGAGGATGAACTGCCAGGTTAATGAGCTTTTAGATAAGAGACTTAATTTTTGCAAACTCCAAGCTGCTTCAACTACTCAGCGAAGGTCACAGCGCTTGTTAGAGAAAAAGCTGCCATCAGTTTGCCAGGGAAACAACATGATTTCATGACTTTATTAGAGAGACCAAAGGGATTTTTCAGCAGTCTGGTCAATGTTGGTGTTTGAAGCAACATCTCTTGTCAAGTTCTAGTCACACCTGCTAAGTGAACTCTAGTTTCATGTCTCCAGTGGTTCATGTTCCCTGCTTCCAAGTTTAAAGGATTGTTATTGAATATTATGTATTAGATTTGTATATCCTGATTCTATTGCATTCCTAGTTTTTGATACAACTCTTGTAATTTGGATTTTGTGGACTATTCCTTATATTTAGACTTAGATGATTTTACTATTTTTGCTGAACTGCTTTTTATATATTCTTCAATAAAATGCTTTACATTGAACTGGAGTGGGGTGGTTGAATACAGAGGTGCTTCCTGCTCTGGAATTTATTTATTTATTTCCACCATTTCTACCCCACATCTTCTCAACCCCCGAGGGGGGACTCAGAGCGGCCTCACAATGGCAACAATTCAATACCCAAAACACAGTTAACATAT
The DNA here is from genome assembly GCA_030556195.1 of Anolis apletophallus. Taxonomy (NCBI): domain Eukaryota; kingdom Metazoa; phylum Chordata; class Lepidosauria; order Squamata; family Anolidae; genus Anolis; species Anolis apletophallus. The sequence continues at coordinate 17,052,015 of JARBWK010000005.1, read as the reverse complement.
AATAGAAACCACAACAGTCAAAAATTTAAAATACATTAAATACTAGGCATGGTTTAGAACCCAAAAATAGGGAATCGAAAATCTAATGGGGGGGGGGGGGGTTGATTAGTAATAGAAAGACTTACAAAAAAATTCCAAAAATTTCTAAAATGTAACGTAATTACTAACAAAATTCGTTAGTAGTTCATATGCCAGCGCATGCACATTCCAGATGGTTTTGGCCTACAACTCCCAGAAATCCTAACAGCTGGTAAATTGGCTGGGATTTCTGGGAGTTGTAAACAAAACTTGAATAAATCACACTGAATTCTAGATGGGACTCTCCAAATAGGAAGGAGGGAGGGAAGGGGGTATTCTATTCTTGGAAGCAGCAAAAAAAGAAGGAGGAGCCCCCCCCCTCGCTCCTCGCTGCCTCTCTCTCACCCCAATCCTGAGGGAGTGAGGGCCCAAGTTTCAGGCTGAGAGGAAAAGGAAGAGGCCTGCGGCTGTGAGGAATGGTGGGAGTTGAAGTCCAAAACACCTGGAGGGCTGAAGTTGGCCCGTCATGAAGCCTCTTCAAGGCTTTAGATCCTGGCAGGCAGAAGGGGCAGGGAGGGCCCGTCCACTCCTCCTGCCCTGCCAGGATCTAAAGCGCATCAAGGCTTGGCACGCTTTAGATCCTGTGAGAAACCAACCTAATGTATAATAGAATGAGTGCTAACTTATAGAGTAAGTGTCTAAATATTATAAGTAATCCAACTGGTCATATACCTACATTCCATGCACATGCAATAATACAGCAGTAATAACAATGGGTATAAGAAGAGGTAAAATTCAAACCGAAGTATTCTGACTGGTCCCTCCTCAAGCGGTGCAAACGGGCTCTTCTCTATGAGCCCGGGATTCTGCAGCAAATCCCCCAAGAATATGTATGTGCACGCAGGCAGCAAACGCTGTGCCCGGGCTTTTGGCTTTTCCCGGGAGAGGCTGCCTCCCGGGCTCATAGAGAAGAGCCGTTTGCAGTTTGCACCGCTTGAGGAGGGACCACAGTCAGAATACTTCAGTTTGAATTTTACCTCTTCTTATACCCATTGTTATTACTGCTGTATTATTGCATGTGCATGGAATGTAGGTATATGACCAGTTGGATTACTTATAATATTAGGCATTTACTCTATAAGTTAGCATTCATTCTATTATACATTAGGTTGGTTTCTCACGTGTTGTGTGCAACTACCCCAATACTCTTTGATGCTTTAGATCCTGGCAGGCAGGAGGGGCAGGGAAGCCTGGAAAAATGTAAACAGAGAGATTTACTCAGAAGTAAATCCACAAAGTGCCCTCCTTTGCGGATTTACTCATGAGTAAACCTCTCTGTTTACTTCCTTTGCAGATTTATTTCTGAGTAAACCTCTCTGTTTACATTTTTCCATGCTTCCAGCCGAAAGAAGGAGCGAGTTTAGGGCTTGCCTTGCCATAATACTTATTGGCAAGGGAGGCGGGAGGGTGGTGAGAGAGAAGGAGGGTGCCCCCCCCCATACGACCTAATAACGATACTTAAGAAAATCCTGGCCCCCAGTTCTATAAAGAAAGTCCACTTCCTGGTTGGCGTTCCAGATGCAGAAATACTCAAAAGTAGCATTTCTTACGAATTTCTTCCGAATCATTTAATTTTCATAACTTTTTTCTCATGCCTATTAAATACAGTTGGAATACAACACAGTCCTCCCATTATGCCACTAGGGACACTAATTAAACTTTTTAAAAAGTCATATGCATTGGTGGTCTGAACTAGAACCTTTGGCAGAGAACCCCATAGCTGACCTTTGTGAAGAAATAATTTGTTTGAAATATGGCACAAGAGAAGAGTTCTATGGATACCATAGACCAGGGGTGGGCACTTACCGGCCCTCCAGGTGTTTTGGACTTCAACTCCCAGAAATCCTAGCCAGTTTACCAGCTGTTAAACTGGATTTCTGGGAGTTGAAGTCCAAAACACCTGGAGGGTTGATAATTGCCCACCCCTGGCATAGACCAAGGGTCGGGAACCTTTTTGACTCAGAGAGCCATGAAATGACCATGAATGTTGGAGGACAAGAAAAGAGATTTAAAGATTGGCTCAAAGCCAACCTTAAGAACTGTGGCATAGACACCAAGAACTGGGAAACCCTAGCCCTTTAGTGCTCTAGCTGGAGGTCATCTGTGACCAGCACTGCTGTAGAATTTGAAGAGGCACGAATAGAAGGCAAAAGAGAGAAAGATGCCAAGAGGAAAGCGCATCAAGCCAACTCCAACCGGGACCACTTTCCACCTGGAAACCGATGACCTCACTGCTGGAGAACATGCGGGTCAAGAATAGGGCTCCACAGTCACCTACGTACCCACCGCCAGGACACCGCACTTGGAGGACAATCTTACTCAGAGAACGAGGTATCACCTAAGTAAGTAAGTGAAATAAGTAAGTATGTGTGCCCATGTTGTTGCAGAGCACCCTGCAAGCTCCGGGCCATCACGGGTGTCTCATTTTTATATCAACAGAGGTACCTGTAGGGTAAGGAAGAAGGTGCCTCTACTGATGTCAGAACAGGAAGATCAGCCTCTACTGATGTCAGAACAGGAAGACAAAGATGGCCAGAAGCTTGTACAGTATGCTGCAACTAGATTGGAGTATGGATGGTAACATGGCAGGTGAGGTGATAGTTCAGTGGGGCTGATGCAATCTCAGCCTAGTTTAACTATGTGGATACCAATCTACAATAGCAGGTTCAGCACAGTGCATCTAGCTCCCTCTGCTTTAAAGTAGCCTTGGATTTATTAGCCAGTGTAGGCTTGCCCTTTATCTTTTCATGTGTAGTTGTGCAACACTCCTGTGGAGTGGAACAACTGAATGTGCACTCAAATACAAACACAGTGCAAACACACAATTCCATGTGCATTGGCACCACTTATGCACCTCTGCTTCCATAGTCTTGAATGGAAATCAGAGCTTCTTCATGTCCTTTCGAGCAGAACTCAGACAGTTGCAACACATTAACAGGATTCTGACCAGAGAGATGTTTCTTTTTAATTTTGCTGCATCTTTCCGATTTTTTTCTTAAAATATTGTTCTGTATTAGGCTGAAATTACTGTCATGTTTCTCTTAGCCCTTTGAAAGTTTCATTGCACAGCTCCGCTTGATGCTCGAACTAAACACTGAAAATTAATGTCAAGTGGTATGTTTTTATTAATCAATGAATGCTGCAAGAACATGATTTCATGATTATTTCCCATTCTGATGAAAGCGAGTTTGTGTATGCAGCCATTTCATGGGGTTATAAAAATTCTATTTCCTCCTACCATCCAAAGTGAAGCATAAAACATCCGTTTGAAAAGTAGAGTATAACCATTTACATTTTAATCTTACCCAAAGAAACGATTTAGTTTCTGACAAACTGAGTTTTCTTGGGTGTATGTTATGAAAGAGAAAACTGGAGAGGGAGGGGGATGCAAGGAATATAGCAGGTTGCTGAAGAAAAACCTTTATGGGCATAGATTGGAAAGCAGGCTGTTTCATGAAAATAATGTGGGAAGTGAGACTCCGAACATGACACCCTGTATTTGGTGCTTAGTGCAACAAGAAAAAGCTCAAACATTATACTGGCTGACACAGTGCAATTTTCTCTTTTTAGCAAGGATGGAAAACTATTTCAGAATATTTGATGTTGAACATGAGTTTTCCAACATGATTCTATGGTACACATTCACTGGAAACTGATCATAGAATTGCATTGGCTGGCTAGAGATTCCTAGAGAGATTCCTAGCATGACAGGAGGAAGATGAGTTAGAATCATGTTAGAGAGAACATTTAAAATCAAATCTGTGGCTAATTAAATCTGCAAAAGTCAAAATCACAAATGTGAAGGATGACTTTACTGTACTGTACTATGGTGCCCCGAATATTTAAGTTACCCAACCCCATTATCTGCAGTGGCACAATGGGTTAAACTCTTTTGCTGGCTGAACTGCTATCCTGAAGTTTGGCAGTTCGAATCTGTGAGATGGGGTGAGTTCCCATCTGTCAGCTCCAGCTTCCCATGCAGGGATATGAGAGTAGCCTCCCACAGGCATCCCCTGGGCAACATCTCTGCAGAAGGCCAATTCTCTCACACCAGAAGTGACTTACAGTTTTTCGAGTCGCTTCTGACACATTTTTTAAAAGAATCATAGAGTTGGAAGAGACCTCATGGGCCATCCAGTCCAACCCCTGCTAAGAATCAGGAAACTCACATTCAAAGCATGCCTGACAGATGGCCATCCAGTCTCTGGTTAAAAGCCTCCACCACACTCCGGGGCAGAGAGTTCCACTGTTGAACAGCTCTCACAATTAGGAATCTCCTTTCATGTAGTTTGAAGCCATTTAGTCTCTAGGGCAGCAGAAAACAAGCTTGCTCCCCGCTCTCTATGTCTTCCCCTCACATATTTATACATGGCCATAAATCTCCTCATGGACAAAGGACCAGAAATTCCCAGATGCCCTAGAATAATAGAATCATCGAATAATAGAGTTGGAAGGGATCACAAGGGTCATCCAGTTCAACCTCCTGCCATGTTCTTACACACATTCCTGGATGAGATCAATTCAGTTTGTTCTCCTGCTCCACTCTTCATACATGGAGGAAGACAAAGGGGCCAAGCATTCTCAGCTAGTACTTCTAAGTGCTCCTGGAAGTAACCATTAAATGTGTGGAAAGTGGTCTTCTATTATCTCCATGGATATAGGACAAAAGTTGACTGAATTCATCATTCTTGATGCGACAAGCTGCCAAAGGATCAGGAAACCCTGCAAGATTTCTCACCCACATTACGAGAATGAGATTGCAGCTCAGTTCCTACACCTAAATTGTGTAGCGTAAATCTCTATAAATGATTTTGTTCATTGCTTGGGTTCAAATGACAAAATTGTACAGCTCAATACAAATTGGCTGTCCATGTCCAGACACACCTGGATCCACAAGGGTCTTGCATTTCTGCAACCTTGAACTAAATAAAGGTGGTCATTTTTGGTGAGGGTTTCCTCCATTTGTCAAAAATGCCTCATTTCAAAACCAGTGTCATTTCTCTTTGCAAAGCAAAGCACGCACTCGCAAACACCAAAGGATGGGCTGATTGATGAAAAAGATACAAACAATACATCCAGCATTTCTACGTTTTAGAAATCAGTGCAACAAGCAAGCAGCTTTCATTGTTTAGCTATGCAATCTGGGCAGTTTGCCTCCAAATATTCCCATGCATGCAAAAACCCTCTTGAGCATAGCATAAAACATATCACCATTTTGTAGATGAGAAGGGAAAATGCATTTCCAGGAAGAAACAAATGGAATTTATGAAGAAATTGGGATAGTAGATGTTCTTTTTTCTAGATGAAAGAAAATGAAAACCCAGATATCTGGCAAAGGCCTGCAGGTAGATGCTCTCCATTGTCCCAATTTAACACAGGAAACCAACTCATACTGGATCAGACCACTCTTCTAGAGTGCTTGTGGGAGTGGAATTGGGTTTCTGCATGGTTGGGGGATACAAATGCCCTAAATTGATGCCATATGGTCTGTGGCCCTTTGCACACTGGCACTGCTATCAGGAGTAACAAAATCAGGGTTGCAGTATGACATACAGCCCACATTCTGTACCCTGCCCACTCCCATTCTAATTGGTCCTGTTCACTTTTGTTGGCTGATATTGTCAGAGCATCACACAAGCCCTATTGACTGAAGATGCCAGGCAAGGCATTTGGATTCTTATGCATGCAGAGCATGCACTTTACCACTGCTCCATGCCCCCTCCTCAGATCAATGAAGCAAAGTGAACAGGACATCAAGCAGCTTAAACTGACCTCAGCAAGTTTTCTATTCTGGGCTTTCAAGTTTTGCATCTTATGTTGGACACTCGATAGATTTCTGTCGTTATTCTGTATTGTTCTGGAATAGTTCTACTTATCTGATTACTTACCTTCAGCTGCAGGACAACAGAGGCACAAGATGGAACACTGTTGGAGACATACCAATCTGCAAATTCCTTACAAGGGCAATTGGTCACATTTGTTCGATGCAGAACAGTTTAAAGTTGTGGAAGTGGATTTAGGCATGTGTGCCATTGGACATAGATGCACTTGCCCATTGCTCATGCACATTTGGTTGCACGTTCAAATGTGCCACATTGTAATTCACTAAGAAAGTAGCACTGTACAATCACGAGTCAGAAATGGCTTCATGAAAGTTATGCTTCCATCTCCTTGGTGCCCTCTCTCCTCCATGAGATCAAGTCTCTACTAGAAGGTTTTTTTTATCATGTCAGAAGCAACTTGAGAAACTGCAAGTTGCTTCTGGTGTGAGAGAAAATTGGCTATCTGCAGAGACGTGGCCCAGGGGACACCCAGATGTGTGGGAGGCTTCTCTCATGTCTTCACCTGAGAAGCTGGAGTTGACAGATGGGTTTGAACCACCAATCTTCAGGTCAGCAGTTCAACCAGGACAAGGGTTTAACCCACTGCACCACCGTGACTTTCTACATTGTGCTACAAATACAATAGCTTACTTTAGGTCTTTGCCTTTGAACTTCTAGTAGTAGAATTTCTAGTAGCACTTTTACTACTAGAAGTTCAAAGGCAAATACTTATAGTAAGCCATTGTATGTGTGAGGAGGGTGTTGGGCTTCTGTTTGTTCACCTCCTTCATTGTTGTAAATGCTCCTTGCTGTCCAACTCTCAGTGTCATCGGTGCTATTTACATTAACACAACAGCCTCAGGAGGATCCAGCATGATATCAGATTAGCACAATGTTGTCATACAGCCAATCAGATTTTCTCTTAATAAGGCAACAATGAAGCCAGTTCAGAGGGAGGGCAATGCTTTCCGTGCTGACTGTGAATATTTTGAGCCTTCTCTGCTGCACAAATGCCCCCAATACCTTCAAAAAAATATTTGGAAGAGAAGACAGCTTTCACAGCTTGTGAGAGCTTTTGCAATGCATTGCCCCAGGAGAAATTGGCTCAGGTTTGCATGAGACATTAAACTACTGAATTCTGAAGCAATGCTGCACTGATATATGAAATGTCTCAGTAGTAGTTACAGCAAAACTTTCTTTTCTCAGGGCAAACAGATTATGGAACCTCAGAAAATTAACAGATGGGAGGGAATGAAAATATCAACTTGAATGGAATATTGTTTTCCATTTTACTATTAAAGAAACATAGGTTTGTAAGCTGTTGACTGTAATTCGTTCTCTTCCATTTGAAGAATCTGCACCACCTTTTTCAAACAGCCTGCTTTGTAAGCTTTGAATTATAAAATCCAGTACCATACACAGAGGGAATATGTAAAGTGCAATGCAATCACATCTTGGGCATACTATGATATTTGCTTTGTGATATTATGCAATGCTTCACAATATCCAAACATCGTTCAGTCACAGAGCTAAATCTTTCTGTTCTCACAGAGTGCCTTTTTATTTTATCAAAACATATTTCCCACTGACAAAAGGAAAACATTAAAAATTATCATATTCAATGCTTTCTTGCAAAGAAAAAATATTTCCCCTTTTACTGGTTGTTTGCTGCATAGAGATTTGAAGCACCATATTATCAAACAGTCTGACAGTTGCTTGTGATTTTTATGTTTGATTTCTCCCCACATTTTTATTCCATCCCGTCCCACGTTTGTCTTTTTCTTATAGCTTGTCTCCTGCACTGTGATAATATAACATAACATATTATGTTGTTGTTGTTCATTCGTTCAGTTGCTTCCAACTCTTCATGACCTCATAGACCAGCCCACGCCAGAGCTTCCTGTCAGCCATCACCACCCCCAGCTCCTTCAAGGTCAAGCCAGTCACTTCGGGGATACCATCCATCCATCTTACCCTTGGTCGGCCCCTCTTTTCTTCCTTCCATTTCCCCTTAGCATCATTGTCTTCTCTAAGCTTTCCTGTATTCTCATGATGTGGCCAAAGTACTTCATCTTTGCCTCTACTATCCTTCCCTCCAATGAGCAGTCAGGCTTTATTTCCTGAAGAATGGACTGGTTGGATCTTCTCGCAGTCCAAGGCACTCTCAGAACTTTCCTCCAATGCCACAGTTCAAAAGTATCTATCTCCCTTCTCTCAGCCTTCCCTATGGTCCAGGTTACTATGGGGAATACTATTACCTTCCAACCCCAGAAATAACGAGACAGACAACAGTAATTGGATTAAATTAGGGCAACTTTTATTTATTTTAAAGTTACCGATTTAAGTTTAACCTCACTAAACTCAGGTGTAAAGGGAACAAGGTGTGGCTAAGCCGAGGTGTCGTCCGCGAGCGAACGACCCCTCGGCAACACTGGGAAACTCTCCTGAGTCCCCAGCAACACAAAACTGGGCAACCTTTCAAGGAAAACACAAGAAAACCTCTCTGGAAATACTTAACCGGCTCTCAAAATTTCTGGACCAATGGCATCCCCCTCAGCCTGAACAGATGTCCACCTGGGTGTATTTGTGCACTGGCCCAAACAACTTTGAAGAGTGCATGAGTGAATATGGGTCTATGGATTACCCTAAACTATTTACGCCACAGATTGGAGACGAATGTCTATTCAGTCTCCATCCCCCACCAAGTCCCTCAACACCACCTAACTGTAATTCGTGAAGATTAACTATTGCAGTGTCAGACAGTGAAAACATTCTGGCTCTCTCCATTTGTCGCACATTACCGCTTCACAGCCACTTGAGGCGCGGTATGAATGCTGACCAAATGAGACGAACCCGTGGCCATGCCTGCTACCATTGACTCGCTTAACAGGCTCTCTCCATTTGTCGCACATCACTGCCACACAGCCACATACGGCGCGGTATGATTGCTGACCAAACGAGACGAGGTGAGGCCATGACCGCCACAGCCTAAGCAAATCCCTTATTGCCTGAAGGAACAGGGCCTTACCTTGTAGTAAGCCCACATCATTGCCTCATCAATGGAGAACCAACACGCCTATGATGCCACCTGAGGTGCATCCTTAAAATTATTTACCGCCGTCACAGGATATACTATTAAAGCCAACAGGAAATTCCAACCGATTAAAAAATTAGCCTTCCTGACCTGTGTAACCCTGATGAGGTGACGGGTGATCTCACCCGATCGAGCCTCACACAGAAAATGGATTCGTGTGAGGGTTCCCTAACTTTGCTTCAGCTATTGGGACCCCCTGGTCATAGGCTAGGTGATGGAAAGACTTTAGCAGATTTCCACACTCCCAAGACCCCGCAGCCCCGTAAACGAGGGGGGGGGATCATCGTTGTTCAATCTTCAAACTGAATCAAAAATTGCCAAACCGTCTCGACCCATCTGCATATCCGAGTATAACGGTGCACGATGGGATTTGTCCGTCTTGGGGAAGGAAACTAACTCGCTATTTTGCAGGCAGCGAAAAATGCTGTCAACGCAGCAACAAGGAACAACAACTGTTCTTGGCAGGACTGGCAAATCCTGGTCCACATCTGTTTCAAACCGCTTAAAACGTGGGGGCCCAGGGCTCCTGATCATCATAGGATGGGCCCTGTTGACAGGACCAACCCCACCTGATCCTGTGGATGCGGAAAACATTAGTGGTGTCAGGTAAACCCTGAGCCATCAACCAATAGGCTAATGTTGCCAGTGTAGACCTGATGGAGCCTAGTGACAAACCACTCCTAAGGTGATATACACAACTGGACCAGGTGTTCGTAAGGTAGCGGACTAACCTCAGGTAAACTGTATTGCTACCACATTTTGCAACAAAGAAAAAACAAATAAGAAAAGAGGAAAATCCAGAAGTACAAAATTAGAACATATAAAAGTAATCGGATTTTAAAACTGTGAAGCAAACACGAGTGAAAGGAGAAAAACCAATCTCCGAAGAGATGGTGAATGTACCACATGCAATGACACAGGGGAAAAACTTCTAGGAGTTTCCAGGAGCAACTCTGCAATGAATAACTGTTTCTGTATTATGCTGTGCCAGGCAGGATTTCAAAAACTATATACACCTGATTACCAATTCTATAGAACTTATATGTTTTCCATATGTGGTTGTGGTTTCCTAGTGTGGATTGTGAAAGAGCTGACCCACGGTTATTGACAGTGCTGTATTGAGTCATGGCACTTGCAGTAATCTACCAATCCTTTGTTCAACTCCCCTTAAGAAGTACCACAGTCTAATCATCAATGCACATGAAGACATTTGGGGCCCCAACTCATTTTTTGTTCTCTTGGTAAGTGACTGATGAAGTGGAGAGTGGATATCTGGTGCCATTCTTCTGGCAAACAAGTCTGTGTCTGCACACCACAGATTGTTCTAGCCCTTAACATCAACCAATCCCACTAGCCAGGTTATTAAACAATCTGTATATCTGTATACCTTTATAAAACGGAATGTTTGTATGTGTGTATGTGTGTGTGTATGTGTGTATGCGGAGGGCGGAAGGGCGGATATGTGGCAGCTATTTGCATAAAGTCCTTTGATTGGACAGCCTCGCCACTCCAAAATTCTAAGGCACCAGACAGAGGGCATTGATAGCCACTGATTAGCCAGCAACCCAGAATCCAGGCCTCTACATTCAAACAACAGGATTCTTCTCACTGAGGGGAAAAAAGCCAGCAACTCAGAATCCAGGCCTCTACATTCAAACAACAGGATTTCTTCCCACTGAGGGGGAAAAGCCAGCAACCCAGAATCCAGGCCTCTACATTCAAACAACAGGATTTCTTCCCACTGAGGGGGAAAATGCACCATCAACATTCCTCCCCACTTGGCTCTGTGAAAACAAAATGGATTCCTGTATTCTCCTCCCCTCAGCTTTTAGAAAACGGCTGCCTGCCATGCACCCTTTTAAAGTTACCAATAGCAGGCCATAACATTACAGGCCCCAAAATAGAGTTTAGGGCAGGATGGCCGATTTAATGATGGGATTTGCATCCCAATTCACTTCCCAGAAAACATTGTAGCCCTACAAATCCCCTTCTCCCAGATAGGCCCAAAAGAGGCATCCGTCTTCCCTCTTCAACACAGTGTCAGAGAAAGGCAGCTTCTGACAGGATCTTTAGAACAGGCACTGTCACTCTACAAGGTAAGGCCTACTTCACTCAAAAGACAAAAGAGAAAACAATAAATACCTTTCTCTAATGCCTTTTAATGCTTATATAAATAATTCTGTCCCAAAGCCCCCTCACCCAGCCTCATTGGACCTTACTGCTAATTCCATGCAGGCCTTTTCCATTTTTTTTACTCTTTTCTGTTTTACACTGGTATACTTTCACAGGCCAGGGCGGATATGTGGCAGCCACTTTCACAGGCCAGGGGCGGATATGTGGCAGCCACTTTCACAGGCCAGGGCGGATATGTGGCAGCCACTTTCACAGGCCACAGCGACCAGCGCGGTGATGGACCTGCACCAAACTTGGTACACATAACCCCCTATGACATGACCCACGTATTATGGAATTTGTAGTACTTTCCAAGACTTTGGTTCCCACAGACCACTGAGGCCACCAAAAAGGACCAATACAGACCACACTCAGCACACACAGCCCCCATGACCCACTCTATGTTCTGGTGCAGTTCGGAGGAGGGTGGGCCATGGATGATGGGACTTGAAGTGCCTCTACTCACTTCCCAAGTCCGCTGCAACCCTCATCCAATCACTGATCGAGACCAAACGTGGCATACATAACCCCATGACTGCCTTCACGTCCTGGTGAGGTTTGGGGAGGACTGACAATGGATGATGGGATTTGTAGTACTTTTACACCCCTCTGTTCCCACAGACCACTGTGGCCCCCAACAAACACCGAGAAAGTCCACACTTGGCACACAGAGCCCCAGTGACCCACTCTATATCCTACTGAAGTTTGGAGGGGGACAGAACATGGATGATGGGACTTGCAGTACCTTCCCTCACTTCCCAATCCTGCTACAAACCTAATCCAATGACTGATCAACACCAAATCTGGCACACAGAGCCCTCATGACCCACTCTACAGCCTGGTGCAGTTTACTGTGAGACGGACCACGGATGATGGGACTTGAAGTACCTTCACTCACTTCCGAAAAACAATGCATCCCTCATCCATTCACCAATACAGACCAAACTTAGCACACAGAGCCCCCATGACCCAATCTACATCCTACTACACTTTGGGGGGGACGGGACACACAGAGATGATGGGACTTGCACTACCTTCAGCAATTTCATGATACCACTGCAACTCCCAATAATGATGGATCAAGACTAAACTTGGCACACAGAGCCCCCATGACCCACTGTACATCCTGCTGCACTTCTCAAATGACCCGGGCAGGGCTGGGTCCCCAAGCTAGTAATAAAATAAACATGGTTTAGGTTGCTGTGCTTTTGTCGCTAATCAATCCCCCCAACCCTACCAAAATTCAAATTTGGAGTATCGAGTATTTATTTATTTGTTTGTTTGTTTGTTTGTTTGTACTTATCTGTTGCCACTCCCATCCAGCTCGGGGTGACTCACAACATTAAAAACAGAATTAAAACAGCATATATAAACACAGTAAAATCATAAAACAATACATCGACCCTATACACGAGAACAGGTCACACGGCCTTCGTTATCCGCGATATGGTGCCTGCAGATTAAAGGCCAAATGCCTGTTTGAATAGCAAAGTCTTGCCAAAGTTGTGCCAAATTTGGTCCAATGAATAAAAAGATATCCTGCATATTGGAAATTTACGTTATAATTAATAACAGTTGCAATATTCAAGTTATGAAGAAGCAACAAAAATGATTTTATGGTAGGGGGTCACCACCACATGAGGAACTGTATTAAATGGAAGAACAACGTCAAGGTCAATACTTCTACTGCCTTAGAATGTGATCTTATGGAACTGCAAGGCAAGGAAGCAAACTTAAAATGCAGCCCAAGGCACGCTTGCTGCCACACTGATCCTCGGGAGAAAACTTTTAAAGTGATAGGGACAATGTTGTTAGGTAAACGACCACTTTGATGGATAATGTGGCAGTTGATAAAAGCCAGCCATTGCATGCAGTGGCCTTGCTGGCACTGCCTGTTCAATGCTTGCTTTCAAAGGGGAATTCCAGACAAGAAACAATCAGGACCAGCTAATCACCATCCAACAAAGGATCCCCTGGCAGGAAGCAGCCAAGCGTTGAAGCTGCAAGGCTATTCAATGCTAATCAGTTGATCAGTTGCAATATTCACACTTGCCTCAAACAGACAAGAGTTCTTTTTCCTAGACTTGGACATTCCACAGAGTTATAAACCCCAATTTTCCAGTTTCCAACAGCCCTCACAACCTCAGAGGATGCCTGCCAAAGATGTGGGTGAAATGTCAGGAGAGAGTGCTTCTGGAACATGCCCATACAGCGCAGAGGAATATTTTATCCTTAGATCATCTCCAGGATATTTTTAGAGAAAAAACTGACTCAGTTTCTCTGGACACTGCCTCCTGACTGCCCCTCTGCTCTCAGCCATTCCAAATATCATCTGTAAAGCAAAGGTTTGGCATACAGAATTGAGGCAGCAAGCCCCAACACAATCTGTAACACCTTCAGATTTAATGACACTACCTTTTCTCCTAAAAGGCCCTTCCTAAAGCACCACCACACATTATACAATATCTGTAAATTGAAGCCTTATATGAAACAGAAATTAATCTAGAATAAGTATAGCATGAATCCATGGATTCCATTTTCAGTTTCACATACCCATGCTTGAAAAATAAAGGATGAAATTGAAGAAAAATTAGGGGAAAATAGGGTTGAACAAGTAACAGGGTGTTTGTTTGTTTTGCCCTGAAACTGGAAGGGAAAAACGTTTTGCTTTGAGGAGGGGCTAGCCTAAAGTTCCACCCCTTTGTGCACTCAGGAATGCAATCCCTTTAGAGAAACTAACTTCCTCTTTCAGGCAGGCCATGAGGCCGCCTCCATTTTGACTTGTGGATCTGCAATCCTGTTCAATCCTATTGAATAGAAGCCCATCCGTGCTCACAGCATGTAAGTTTGTGTTGTTTAGGACTTCTGCATTCTGCACTCTGTTATATTTTTGGAGGAATCACCCCCAGAGAGGGTTATTTTTGAGCCTAACAGCTCTTGATTCCTAACAGTAGGCCCATAGATAAGGAGAAAGGGGGGAGGGGATGCCCAGGTCTAAAGCCTGCCACACAGCAGGCCTGGGCCCTGCTGCCTTGGGCATAAACACATATATAATTTCCGTATCCCCCCTTTTATTATTACTAATTAATTTTAAAATATATACAGTATGTATATATATAAAACAAAATAACCCTACAGAGGCTTGCAAAGGGCGAGGGGCCAGGGCAGCCTGGAGGACAAAAGGTCCGGCTCCCTCACCAGTCTCAAAACCGACCTGATCCAGGCAAGGGAGGATGATCCAGAGGTGTTGTCTCTTCAACACCTCAGACAGGAATGGAGAAGGAGGCTGCCCCAAAATAAGCAGCCTCCGCCCCCTCCCAGAAGATTCCCTAGGAACCAATAGTCTCCCTTCGTGCGAGGAGGTAATAAACTTTCCCCGCCCACTGCGTAGGCAGGGAAAGGGCATTGCTTTTACTATATGAATCTTCGTTGCCAGTGTGATGTCTCTACTTTTCATTATTTTATCAAGATTGGTCATTGCTCTCCTCCCAATAATATATTATATATTATATATACATATAATATTGATAATATAATGTAATACAGTATAATACTAATAATAATACAATATTATAATTATATATTTTATATTACATGTAAAATTACTAATAATATTACAGTATTATTAGCACAATACTAATATTGTGCTATAGTAATAATATAATATATTGTATTTACATATTACTTGTAAGTTGCTCTGAGTTCCCTTCAGGGTGAGAAGGGCAGCATATAAATGTCGCAAATAAATAAATAAATAAATACTCCCCAGCCATCTGAGACTTGATGGGATGGGCACCTGAAGCAGAAACTTGAAGCTTAGACTTGTCTCTTTTTACAGAGGAGATGCTGAATGCCCAGCCATGTCTAGCAGATGCTCCTGGTGTTTATCCATCAGTCTTTCAAGCTCTTTTGCAAGATTGGCATCTAAAATCTTATACTACAATATATCATAGACTCAACCTGGACTCTCCAGCATGCAAAGTAGGTGATCTTCCAATGAACAACAGCTTTCTTGACCATTTTGTGAGCATTATGCAACACAGCCACATCTGTGTCATCTGCTGACAAACCAGAGGACTAAAGAGACCAGACAACACAAGTGGAATGAACTAAGGGCAACTTTATCAATTGTTACCAATTTAAATGTTTCTTGGTGGTGGTTAATAAAATCTGCGGAAACAGCAGATTTTGGTCACCCCTGACTTGGCAAGCAATTCGTCACCCCTGATTTGAGCCCTCAGCCTCCCCTTGGGTGAAACGTCAACGCTCCTAAGAGCAATCCCTGATCAACATGGTTGCTCAAGGGTCCAGCTCAGGAACTGGAAGGCTAGCTAGAGGATATAAGCCCCCAAGCCACTTTGCAATACATCCCTATCTGCATAATTCTCATGTTTAGGCCCGTCATTCTACAGAATTAGGTAAAGGTTTTCCCCTGACATTAAGTACAGTCGTGTCCGACTCTGGGGGTTGGTGCTCATATCCATTTCTAAACCAAAGAGCCGGCTTTTTGCATAGACACTCCAAAATCATGTGGCCAGCATGACTGCATGGAGCACTGTTACCTTCCTGCTGAAGCAGTACCTATACTCACATTTGCATGTTTTTGAACTGCTAGGTTGGCAGAAGCTGGGGCTGACAGCAGAAGCTCATTCCACTCCCTGGATTCGAACCTGTGACCTTGCAGTCAACAAGCTCAACAGCTCAGCAGTTTAACCCACTGTGCCACCAGGGTCACATATTATATATAATTTATATAATAGTAATAGAATTACTGTTATATAAATTATAAATTCATAGAATCACAAAACAAAGAGACCACGAGAGTCATCCATTCCAGCCCATTCTGCTATGTAGGAACACACAATCAAAGCACTCCTGACTGATGGGCATCCAGCCTCTGTGTAAAAACCTCCAGAGCAAGAGTCCACCACATTCACAGTAGTGAGCTCTTGCAGGGTAGAAAGTGAACCAAACAATGTGGCATCTGAGAGTGTGGTATGGCAATGAAATGATGGCTGGCATCTTTGGCAGGAGGTAGTAAGTTTAAATGCCATAATATCCAGAGTCCAATGGTATTGTTATTGTTGTTATCATATGTGTAATTTTTTCTTTATGATTAAGAAAGACTCAAAATGGGCAGCAGATTCGAGGGCCAATGGAGAATAGAAAACACCTGAGCCCGAGAACTCCATACCCAAGACTATGAGACCAGGCCAGTGTTGACAGCACCTGAACCAGCTCCAACTCTGGGTCAATACATTTTTCCCAAGAGCTCCTCTGCACCTAGGCTCTGAATGCCAGCACCAGAGACATTCTTGGCAGGAGCCTTTGGAGACCTGAAACACTGCTAGGCTTCTAGCCAAAGACTTATACTTTTTAAGCTTCCCACATTGTGGAAAGAGGATAAAATAGAGGTAGTCTTAGCAAAAACGTATAAAAACTCTTGATCTTTTTCTTTATGCAGAGCTACTGAATGTATTTTAATATGTTCTAGACCAGCATTTCTCAACCTGGGGTTGTGACCCCTGGGGGTCGCAAGGGGGTGTCAGAGGGGTTGCCAAAGACCATAAGAAAACACAGTATTTTCAGTTGGTCATGGGGGTTCTGTGTGGGAAGTTTGGCGTAATTTAATCGTTGGTGGGGTTCAGAATGCTCTTTGATTGCAGATGAACTAAAAACCCCAGCAACTAGAACTCCCAAATGTAAAGGTCTATTTTCCTAATACTCCACCATTGTTCACATTGGATCATATTGAGTATCTGTGCCAAATTTGGTCCAGATCCATCATTGTTTGAGTCCACAGTGCTCTCTGGATGTAAGTGAACCACAAATCCAAAACACAAGGTCAATGCCGACCAAACCCTTCCAGTATTTTCTGTTGGGAGTTCTGTGTGCCAAGTCTGGTTCAATTCCATTTTTGGTGGAGTTTAGAATGCTCTTTGATTGTAGGTGAACTATAAATCCTAGCAACTACAACTCCCTAATGACAATATCAATCATCCCCAACCCCACCAGTATTCAAATTTGGACATATTTATTTATTTATTGTTCAATCTAATATTCCGCTCCTCCCTGCAGGCTCGGGGCAGATAACAATAATATGGGTAGGGAGCATGTCTCAGTCATGCAGCCCTACAATAAAACATAAAAACACATTAAAAGCACATTACATCACGAGGTATAGAATGACATACAGGCGCATATCCTGTATGTCATAATGTATTTGTGCCAAATGGGGTACAATGAATGAATATAGATCCTGCATATCAGATATTTACATTATGATTCATAACAGTAGCAAACTTACATTGTGAAGTAGAAACTAAAATAATTTTATGGTTGGGGGTCACCATAACATGAAGATCTCTATTAAAGGGGTCGTGGCATTAGGAAGGTTGAGAACCACTGCTCTAGACCAAGGGTTCATAACCTTTTTTGTTCCATGCATCCTTTTGTCAGTCAGGTGAAAACTATGGACCCTTTCTCAAAATGTAGTGGCAGATAGTTTTATGGCACTCAACATTGGTATATCTTTAAATAAAAGATTAGTTTGTGCACAGCAAGACTATGATTATATGTGAAACAAATCTACCCAGCGATATCATTTTATATGACCCTCCAGATGTTGGACTTCAACTCCTGTATTTCTCACCATTGGATATCATGTGTAGAGCCAATGGGAGTTGTGATACAACAACATCTAGAAGGCTGCCGTTTGTTCTCTTTAGTCAGGATACTGACATTTCAATCTAGATACAAGGCTTATACCTGACTGTTAAATGTCCTTTAACCTTTCCCCAACTTCAGAGCTACAAGTGCCGTTGAGTTGCAATTCCCATTATCCTGAATACAGACAGTGAATAATCAAAAAGTGATGGGCGTTGTCATTCAGTAAGATCTGGGGACCCAGACTGGGACCCCTTCTACACTGCCCTATATTCCAGGATCCAATCCCAGATTATCTATTTATCCCAGATTATCTGACAGTGTAGACTCATACAATCTAGTTCAAAGCAGATAATCTGGGATTAATTTCTGGGATATAGATCCAGCTCAGGTAGAAACTAATGAGCACTGACCCATGTGTAAATAAATTGCAGTTGGCCTTATGTATCCACAGACTCTCTGTTCATAGATTATGCAGCCCTTTGAAACCAATCATGGGGTTATTATGAGGCTGATGAAAATGAGGCTGACCACCCTGCAATATTGACTTCAAAACCCATTGAATGTTGATACTATTACTCACCATTTATGACAATGACCCTCTTCTCGTTGGGGAAGAAAAATACATGGGATTATTTTAGTTTGGAAAAGCTACATGCTATTCCTTAGAGTGTGTTGCAATATGCATTCATTGATGTTCACTTTGTCTGAAGTTGGAAAATAGTTTTAACACAATAATACATGTCCATGAAAACAATTCTGCCAAATGGTTCAAATTGCAAAGAAAATGAAGAATTCCTATCCTCTGGTTAGTTCCCTCAAGCTTTAACAAGCCAAGAGTAAGAAAAGAAGAAAATAGTCAAGTACCAAATCTGAGATGTGGAAGACACATATTTTTGGCTGCACACGTTGTTGTACACGATCTCAAATCATTTGCAGCTTATGCAAAGCATAAAGCAAATCTATCACAGAGTTTTCTTGTCAAGGTTTGTTCAAAGGGAGTTTGTCTTTGCCTTCCTCTGAGGCTGAGTGTGACTTGCCCAAGGTCATGCAGTGGAAGAGTTTGTGTGAGAGAAGCAGAGTCATTAATTAATTCTTATAAGATATTGGACAGATCTACATGTCATTAAATCAGAGAGCAGTCTGGAGTAGCAATTCTCTACACCAGCCCTGGGGTAGCTACTAGGGATGTGTGATCCATTTTAAAAGATGGTTCAAAAGTCATTACAAAACTGGGTGGTGCTGGCATTTCATTTCAAAAGTTTTTCTAAAGTATAGTTACTGAAAAATGTGTTACTATAACAAGAGTAATGAAATTTTGTTACTCTTGTTATAGTAACACATTTTGTTATCGCAATTGTGCATATAATGACTATAATTGGGGAAACCTCAAGGTCTCCTTTCTCCCTCATTTTTAAAAGTATTGGAGTGAAACTTGCTACAATAGTAGAACACCTTTTCCACTGTTAGCCCACCAAATTTCAGGATGTTTTACTTATCCATGGTTTTTGGGGGGATTTTCAACATTTTTATAAACAACTTTTAAAAAACTACAAGGGCTATCTTGAAGTTTATATACAACTAGCTTGGGGACCCAGCCCTGCCCGGGTCATTTGACAAGTGCAGCAGGATGTAGAGTGGGTCATGGGGGCTCTGTGTGCCAAGTTTAGTCTTGATCCATCATTATTGGGAGTTGCAGTGGTATCATGAAATTACTGAAGGTAGTGCAAGTCCCATCATCTGTGTGTCCCGTCCCCCCCCCCCCAAAGTGTAGTAGGATGTAGATTGGGTCATGGGGGCTCTGTGTGCTAAGTTTGGTCTGTATTGGTGAATGGATGAGGGATGCATTGTTTTTCGGAAGTGAGTGAAGGTACTTCAAGTCCCATCATCCGTGGTCCGTCTCACAGTAAACTGCACCAGGCTGTAGAGTGGGTCATGAGGGCTCTGTGTGCCAGATTTGGTGTTGATCAGTCATTGGATTAGGTTTGTAGCAGGATTGGGAAGTGAGGGAAGGTACTGCAAGTCCCATCATCCATGTTCTGTCCCCCTCCAAACTTCAGTAGGCTGTAGAGTGGGTCACTGGGGCTCTGTGTGCCAAGTGTGGACTTTCTCGGTGTTTGTTGGGGGCCACAGTGGTCTGTGGGAACAGAGGGGTGTAAAAGTACTACAAATCCCATCATCCATTGTCAGTTCTCCCCCAAACCTCACCAGGATGTGAAGGCAGTCATGGGGGTTATGTATGGCAAGTTTGGTCTCGATCAGTGATTGGATGAGGGTTGCAGCGGACTTGGGAAGTGAGTAGAGGCACTTCAAGTCCCATCATCCATGGTCCACCCTCCTCCGAACTGCACCAGGATGTAGAGTGGGTCATGGGGGCTGTGTGTGCTGAGTGTGGTCTGTATTGGTCCTTTTTTGGTGGCCTCAGTGGTCTGTGGGAACCAAAGTCTTGGAAAGTACTACAAATCCCATAATACGTGGGTCATGTCATAGGGGGTTATGTGTACCAAGTTTGGTGCAGGTCCATCACCCGCTGGTCGCTGTGGCCTGTGAAAGTGACTGCCACATATCCACCCTGGCCTGTGAAAGTATACCGGTGTAAAACAGAAAGGAGTAAAAAAATGGAAAAGGCCTGCATGGAATTAGCAGTAAGGTCCAATGAGGCTGGGTGAGGGGGCTTTGGGCCAGAATTATTTATATAAGCATTAAAAGGCATTAGAGAAAGGTATTTATTGTTTTCTCTTGTGTCTTTTGAGTGAAGTAGGGCCTTACCTTGTAGAGTGACAGTGCCTGCTCTAAAGATCCTGTCAGAAGCTGCCTTTCTCTGACACTGTGTTGAAGAGGGAAGATGGATGCCTCTTTTGGGCCTATCTGGGAGAAGGGGATTTGTAGGGGCTACAATGTTTTCTGGGAAGTGAATTGGGATGCAAATCCCATCATTTGTCGGCCATCCTGCCCTAAACTCTATTTTGGGGCCTGTAATGTTATGGCCTGCTATTGGTAACTTTAAAAGGGTGCATGGCAGGCAGCCGTTTTCTAAAAGCTGAGGGGGAGGAGAATACAGGAATCCATTTTGTTTTCACAGAGCCAAGTGTGGAGGGAATGTTGATGGTGCATTTTTCCCCTCAGTGGGAAGAAATCCTGTTGTTTGAATGTAGAGGCCTGGATTCTGGGATGCTGGCTAATCAGTAGCTATCAATGCCCTCTGTCTGGTGCCTTAGAATTTTGGAGTGGCGAGGCTGTCCAATCAAAGGACTTTATGCAAATAGCTGCCACATATCCGCCCTTCCGCCCTCCGCATACACACATACACACATACAAACATTCCGTTTTATAAAGGTATACAGATGTAGAAGATAACCAGAGCATCAATCCCCAGAAGTTTCAGTAAGATTCACACATCTACAGGTTTGGGGGGATTTTTAAAAGTTTAGACAAAAACAATGTATCCCCCAAAAAATGACAACAGTAATTCCTTGTCTATCTTTATAATACACAGCCACATAACCTTAACTTAGCACAGATTTATACTATTGCTTACTTACTTTAGTCCTCTTTGCATATTCAGTAATTTTATTTATTATTTTTAGACTGACTCTAAACAGCTGGTGCTCCTCATTGGGGCTTTCTATTTCTGAGAACTGCATTATGGGAAATCTACGGCAGGACCTTTGGCATTCTCTGCCACAGGGGACCTTGCCTCCCAAACCACATTTCCACATTTTTAAGCTTGCTGTGTTCTGTCTACTGCCCATTAACTTTGCTAGTCCCACCCCCTGTGACTTGCTTATGGCAACAATCGGGCTAAAGAAAAAGAATTGGCTTTTTTTAACACTTTATGGTTTATTTTGGCTTTACCAAAGTTGCTTAATGCTTTGATAAAATTAAACTGGCCTTGGGGGGCATCTGAATGTTATAGAATCTTAACGAAAATGATTGGTGAGTGTTTCAATTTCGAAATCCCCCCACCTTTCCTGCATGTTTCTAATATTGATTTGTATGCATGAATTTAACAAATTTGATCCAAAAAATGAATTAAAAATGAACATTTCACACCCCTAGTAGATACACTGTCCTCATCCTGCAGCAACACCAGGGTGAAGTCCAGACCATCCAGAGGGGATAAAACAGGTTATCTTACCTTGACTTTCCCCTTTGATGCTGCAGGACAAAAATGGAGCTCCCTGAGAGTTTGTGCAGACACCTTTGCTAGTGTCAGCAAAGGTGCCTGTTGACAGCTAGAGGTTTTCCAAAGATCTGTGGCCACCTGCCACTGTGATAGGAGTGTGGCACATGCCCAATCATCCCATTGTTACTGTACCACTGAGTGCAAGGAAAATGCAATGGAGCCACTGGATTGTATAGACAGAGGACCAATTAGGATTAGAACCCAAAGGGAGAGGCTCCTCAGGAATTTTGTTGACACTCCAGACCATTTCTCTAACTTTGAATTATGTGGGGTACGTCCAGGTTACACTGCATTATAGACCAGGAGACCCTGGGTGTTATTTACACATCCAGGAGTGACTTCTGGTCCAATGCAGGATTTGGGGCCAGTATAGAGAAGCCCTGTGATACAGATTTAACTGGCATGTCTTTGATGTAATTATTTTATGTTTAAGCAAGTGTTCAAAAGGCAGTTGATATTTTATTTATGATGGGTTTTTTAAACGAAAAAAACCACATTTTATTTCGATTAAGAAAATCTAATTGAAATGAAAACAAATCTGATTTTAATTATTTTTTTAAATATAAAGAACCAATAATTCATTCCTATCCCTTTTTCTGGGTGGAAGCAAGGAGGCTGTCCCAAACATTCACACTGCTGGATAATAATAACTATGAGTACTGTCATATTGACAGGAAGGAAGTAGAAGCAAAGGGATGGGGAAAAGAACAGTGGGATCTTATACATAAATCAAGACTATTTAAGTTCTAAGGCTTGGAAATTGATTAAGCTCTGGACCACAAGCAATATTATAGATTGGTAGGCTGGAGACTCGCTCCCTTTCTATCTCCCCCTCCCAGTCCTCCCTGATCAGTCCTGCATGTCAGCATTTTTGCTGGAAAGTAATCTTACTCTGTTTAGCATCATTGCGGCCTATTAAACAAACGGCACGTGAGATGCTGCTCAGCCTTGCCTCCAGGCAGCTGTGGGACCGGGCTGCCTGGTGTCTTGGGCTGTGGACGAGCATCTGGAGTCAAATCATTTCCAGGCCGATGGAACGACAGCAGGTAACCTTCTATGAAGGAGGCTGTTTCAGAGCACTGAGGCATCACTCCTAAAGCAAGCTTGCTGTGTGTAAATGGGCATAAAGGGCATTATGATCCCAATATCGTTTGTGCTCTAGTGGACTTCTTCAGAATCACTGGGGGATCTATATGCAGGTTGAGCATGCCTTTTCTGGAATTCTGAAATCCAAAGTACTCCAAATGGTCCACATGGGTGGCTGAGATAGTGACACATTTACTTACTGATAATCCAGTGCACTCAAAATACACTTTCTCTTTGTCTATGGGCTACTTCAAATGCTAAAAATTGAATTCAACATCAAGATGGGAGGCTGGGATAGTGACACCTTTGCCATCTTCTGATTCATTGTACACACTACACAACCTCCATGTTTGGATTTGGGTCCCATCTCCAAGATGTCACATTATATACATATAAATAAAGGTAAAGGTTCCCCCTTGGCATTAAGTATAGTTGTTTTTGACTCTTTGGGCAGGGTGCTCATCTCCATTTCCAAGCCAAAGAGCCAGCATTGTCCGTAGATGCTAGGCCTGTTTTCAAATGGAAAAATGTGTTTCGGAAGTCGATTCGCATATTGGTTTTGCTCTGGCTTTGGATGAGAATCGCTTCTTATTTTTTAGCGATTTTATCTAAATGAATCTAGGATGTATTCCGATATTGGAAGTATTTCGAAATAGCATCTGCGATTGCGCAATGCACGAAAATCAGCAGAAGGGAGAGTCAAAACTATGGGGAATCACTTTTTCATCCGTTTTTGACCGCTACTAATGGCAAAACTAGCCACTGGTACAAATCTGGTGATTTCACACAAACCACCTGATAGCCATCAGCCAATGAAGAGATGCAGCAAGAAAGGGTGGAAATGACATCTGAGCCCTTTCCGAGAATGGCGACGGAGCTCTCGGAATGGCACTTTGGGGCACTGTGCTCGATATCGCTTCAATTATCGGAACCTTTCGAGGCCCCACTTAATCCAGATTCTGTTTTAGTATAAATTGCTTTTATTGTGGTTTAAATGCTGTTTTGTGATTATGTTTTATGCCTGTGCTGTGAACCACCCTGAGCCTATTGGGAAAGGTGATATATAAGTTGAAATAATAAATAAATAAATAATAAGTCCGAAAAAACATCCAAAAATCGGATGTATCCGATTATCGGAAACAGGGCTAGTAGATGCCTCCTAGGTCATGTGGCCAGCATGACTGCATGGAGCATCTATACCTTTCTGCAGAATCAGTACCTATTGATCTACTCACATTGGCATGTTTTCAAACTGCTAGGTTGACAGGAGCTGGGGCTAACAGCAGGAGCTCACCCCGCTGCCCAGATTTGAACCGCCAACATTTCTGTCAGCAAGTTCAACAGCTCAGTAGTTTAACCCACTGTGCTCCCCTATACACATATAAGCAAATACAAATATATCAAAATTCAAAAAAATCTAAAATATCTCTGGTACCAAGCATTTTGGCTAACAGGTACTCAGCCTATACTTTTCAACTGTCCTGATTTGATAGTGACTAGTTAGTACTACACCAATTCATCCCAGTTTCTCTTTTTCTCCTGCTTTCCTGCTTTGTCCTCAGTTTCCTTAAAATGATGCTAAGTGAAGGAGAGGAGGGAGTGAAATCTTGCCCTTCTGAGAAGGCTCAGACAAAAGAAAATTCTCTCATGTCTACTAGCCTCCTTACATAACTTTTGTCATTTGAAACACATGCTGGTGTCACCTGGCCATATGTGTTCCAGTTGTCAGCCTTTAAATGTTAGAGATAATGGATCTCAACAGGAACAAAGAAGAAGTGTAGTAAAATTTTAGTTTGTGTTTTAATTTTTTTATTGAAAAATTGTTTGAAAAAGGCTTTCATGGCCAGAATCGCTAGGTTGCTGTGAGTTCTTTGGGCCATGTTCCAGTAGCCTAGCCATGTTCCAATAGCATTCTCTGACTTTTTGCCTGCATCTGTGGTTGGAATCTTCAGAGGTTTCATAGAATCATAAGCCATCCCGTCCAACCACCTGCCAAAAACAGGAAACCGTATTCAAAACAGCCATCTAGTCCAACCACCTGCCAAAAACAGAAAATCATATTCAAAACAGCCCTGACAGATGGCCATCCAGTCTCTGTTTAAAAGCCTCTAAATAAGTCGTCTCCACTACACTCTGGGGCAGATAGTTCCACTGATGACCAGCTGTCACAGTTAGGAAGTTCTTCCTAATGTTCAGGCAGAATCTCCTTTCCTGTAGTTTGAAGCCATTGTTCTATGTCCTAGTCTTCAGAGCAGCAGGAAACAAGCTTGCTCCCTCCTCTCTATGACTTCCTCTCATATATTTATACATGGTTATCATGACTCCTATCAGCCTTCTCTTCTACAGGCTAAACATGTCCAGATCTTTAAGCTGCTCCTCATAGGGCTTGTTCTCCAGGCCCTTGATCATTTTATTCACTCTCCTCTGGTGCAGTGATTGTGGGAGTTATGAGCACCCAGGTGGAAAGGTTCCCAGGAGCTTCTGAGCCAAAACATGGAAGCAAGTGGCTGGGAAGATCCCAGGGAGGAAGCTCTCATGCAGATAGTGACCCAGGTGGTGAGAGGCAAGGCCGAACCTTTGATAGGAGAAGTAGCATTGAGTCCCGCAGAAGGGGATGGTACCATAGCCTAGACAGGCCGAGGTCCGTCAGCAGAGATTGGAGACGACGAAGCCTAGAGCGTCGGGGACCTCGGCCGAAGGATTACTTTTGAATAGGCGTGAAGCGAAGTGGGTCCACGGAGCTAAGTGAGCTAGTGGTCATCAAGTCCTGCCTTGCATCTGCCTTGCCCTGTTTCCTGATCCGCAGTGTTGCGCGGAGCCTTGCCTTGTTTCCTGATCCGCAGTGTTGCGCGGA
The DNA here is from genome assembly GCA_030556195.1 of Anolis apletophallus. NCBI lineage: Eukaryota > Metazoa > Chordata > Lepidosauria > Squamata > Anolidae > Anolis > Anolis apletophallus. Next base: position 17,026,057 of record JARBWK010000005.1, on the reverse strand, counting down.
GCCTTGCCCTGTTTCCTGATCTGCAGTGTTGCGCGGAGCCTTGCCAAGCCTTTGGATTTTGCCACGTTTGTTTTGGACATTATTGCTTCAAGCCTTTTGGATTACTTGCTATTCTTTTGGACATTATCTTTTGAACTGTTTTTATATTCAATAAAGTAGTTAGCCTTCAGTCCGTCTCTGTGTGTGTGATTAAGGGGCCGGTCAAGTCCGTGCATTGTGACATCTGGACACCTTCCAGCTTGTCAACATCTCCCTTCTACCGAGGTGCCCAAAATTGGACACAGTATTCCACGTGTGCTCGGACCAAGGCAAAATAGTGGGGTAGCATGACTTCCCTGGATCTAGAAACGGTACTCCTATTTATGCTAAACTCCTAAACATGAGCCAACAATGTCATGTGGTGGCTTAAAAATCCCATTGGCTTTTAAAGCCAACACATGACATTGTTGGCTCGTGTTTAACGTGTTGTCTATGAGGATTCCGTGATCTTTTTCACATGTACTGCTGTCGAGCCAGGCGTCCCCCATTCTGTATCTTTGCAGAGGTCTGTTGGACATGAGGCAAGTGGGGTGTGTCTATCTATCTATCTATCTATCTATCTATCTATCTATCTATCTGTGGAATGTCCAGATTGGGAGAAAGAAGTCTTGTCTGTTTGAAGCAAGTGTGAATGTTGCAATTCGCCAGGTTAATTAGCACGCAGCAGCTTTTTTTTAAAAAAGGCATCATGCTTTTAAAACATTTTTTAAAAAACTGGCTCGTTCTTTCACAATCCCACCCTAGATTCTATTTTGAGAGAAAGGTGGAATATAACACAAAATTTAAAAGAGAGAAGGAAGTAAATTATTTTTTCAAGTAGTTCTGAGCAATCAAAATTGTATTTCATATTGATAGGGTTATTTATTTATTTATTTCAAACTTATTTTTGTCCTGGAGAGTGTGGTTGTTCTTTTTACCAAAAGCCAAGCTAGCAAAGAAAACGATGTAAAACAGAGGAAGTGAAACAAAATTAAAGAGCAATGAGCCAATGAAATGATAAAACAGTAGAATAAAACTGGGAGGGTAGTAAAACAAGAAACTGTAATGTAACTGCAAATCAATAAGTGTGATCAAGCTCCCACATGAAGCAGTAGGCTACTATTAACAACCAAAAGGAACCCACAGCATTTTGGTTTTTAAGGTGGAGCAACTAATGCTTACCTCTTCCCATTCAACCCAAACTCAGGGCTGTTAATTTGGCACTTAATGCTAAGATGAAGTCTAGTACAAACGGATCGAAGTTTTTGCTGAACTTCAATCCATTTCTGCTGGCTGGGTTCTCGTAGACTCTCATATCCATTTTTGTGTGCCTCCTCAAAATGGATGGATAGCCAGATAGCCTTTTTTGGTCCTCACCCAAAAATATGGCTAGAGTGCCAGCTATTAGTGCCAATGGGGAATTTACGAACCCCGCACCCCTTCCGTTCCTGGGACCCTTTCCTTTTTTCCCCTTTAAGGGAGCCTGGGTGTAGGATTGCCACTTTTTGATATAAGAATAAAGGACGGGTACCTAAAAATAGAGAATTTTTCACAAAAATAAGGAACCCTTCGTAAAAACTTGAAAATCAATTGATGGCTTTCAAGTTTTTATGAAGTGTCCCTTATTTTTGTGAAAAATTCCCTATTTTTAGATACCTGTCCCTTATTCATGTGGCAGCCCTACCTGCGTGTCTCATTAAAACCTGGATTAAAAGCATCAAAGTTAAAATACCACTCTTTCTGCTTGTGGAGGAGACTGTGTTTAATGCTTTGTTAAAGCTGTTTCTACTGCAGCATGCATGCAGCTTTCCAAGGCATTTTAAGGAGGTGCAGGGAAGGAAGAGCAATGGCCTCCAGCTATCTTCCCTGGGCTTCCTTTAAAAAGCCCTCTCTTTTATCTACTGCAGGCCCTGCCTGGTCTGGCATGCTTCAAACTCCTTTTTGCTTTGGGTTTAATGCTTGCTTAAAGCTGTTTCTAATTTCGACTCTAGAGGAGAGGTAACTAGTAGTTTTCTGAGAATGACGCTTCTCTTTTTCTTTACTGGGATTATTATTAATAATAATTATCTTATAGAAATATTTCCTGAGAGGAAGGGGGGAGAAGCTAAAATGGTGACTCTACAAGCCCCCAAGTGTGTGTGCTAGGGTTGCCATATGTCCCTTATTCTAAGGGACGTCCCTTATTTTGGCCCTAAAATTTGTGTCCCGTTTTTTCAGGCCCTGTCCCTTATTATTGACTAACAGGACAGGACTGGGCGGGGTTGACCAGAGGAAGGCGCGCGTTGCGGTTTCCACTGCAATGCCTGTCCGGGGATTCCAACTCGCAGGGCAGGCTGACAGTCGTGCGCTTGTGAGTGTGTGCCTGCCTGCGTCCCCGTTGGAAGGAAGAGGCGAGACAGGACTTTTTCAAAGTACAGTAGACTCAATTAACCATTACCCAAGGGGAATGTTAGATCATGTTGGATAAAGATAGTTTCTGGTTGCTTGAGAGTTACTCTTAAAATAGGCCTAGCTGTGTATCCCAATACTATACGATGCTGTGTATCCCATACTATACTATACCATTAACTATTGACATAATAATCATGAAGATGTACTGTCTTATAAAATTTATTTTATTTTAATGTTTAGACAGTGCACTTTTAAAGTCAGCAAAGTCAAGTACTAAATACAGATGGAGAAAATTAGGTAGTTCTAATAATGTTTTTTGTGCATGACAAAACATGCTGAAACATACCATGTACTGTTAAGAGGGTGTAAGTCAGTTTCTTTTGTGAGTTTCAATCATAACCTTATTTTGTTAACAAAACTATTTCTACCTAACGTTTGAGTTTCAAGTTTTTAATGAAGTGTCCCTTATTTTTGTGAAAAATCCCATAAATGTCCCTTATTTCTTATATCAAAAAGTGGCAACCCTAGTGTGTGCAAACACACACAACCACCGTCCCTTAGGTCCCCAACTCCCACTAAATAAAAAGAATCAGGAGAATAAAGGAAATTAAAAAGATTCAGTTGTGATGCTGAATAGGAGAGGAGGAGTCATGATCAGATGCCACATTGTCTCATTACGAATGAAAACCCGTGACGATTGAGCCCTTGACTTTGCTGCCACCAGGTCAAGTTGAAGAAAACAGCTAAAAATTAATCCAGGCTCAAGTCTAGTATCTATGTATAGAAATGTAATTATTTTATTATTCTTACTACCTGTGAAGTTATTGATAATGCCTTTTACAGTATACAGTATAATAAATGGTAAAAGATTTGGAGAGGAAACCATGTTGAATGGAGAATGGCTTAGGGAGCGAGGTGTGTTTAGCCTAAAGAAGAGAGAGTTAAGAGGGGACTTAGTTAGAGCTTTTGCATTATGACACTGAAAGGGTGAAACTGTTTTCTGCATCTCCAGAGACTTTGACAAAGAGCAATGGATTCAAAGTACAGGAAAAAGAGAGTTCATTTGAACATTGGGAAGAACATTCTGGTGCTAAGAGCTGTTCAACAAGGGAATACATTGCTGCCTTGGAATGTAGTGGAATCTCATTCTTTGGAGGTTTTTAAACAGAGGCTGGATGGCCATCTGTTTGGAGTGCTTTGATTGTGCATTTCTGCATGGCAGAATGGGGTTGAACAGGATGGTCCTGGGGTTTATTCCAACTCTATGATTCAGTGGGTGAAGACCTACATTGCCTATTGCAGCACCTCCTTGGAAGCAGTCATCAGGATTGCCCTTATTACAAGCATTAAATTAACAGCAGCTCCTCTTCATACAGCCAGCCACTTCTGAAGTAGATTTGAGAGCCGCTCAGCTGCCCTGCTGACTAATACAATGTCTATCCTTATTGATTCTTTCCCACTTCAGATTACTTTTGTATTGAATTATTTCAAATCATAATGCAAAAGAAATTGGAAGCTCTAACTAGGCAAAGCAAATGCCGTGATGAATGAAAAGCCCCGGCTACTACTGTAGAGCCATCAAGAGCACTGTTCCCTAATTGGTGCAATCAGAGGGGTGGAAAATGATTAGAAATACATAAAAGAGAGGTGGAGCGTAATAATGTTTGTCCTAAGTGACGTAAAATTGGCGAGAGGAAAAATGATTAAACTGCCTAGTTTACCAGGAAGGATGGGAATAAATGAACAGCAAATAGAAATGGAGAAGCCAGCTCCAAGATGCTTTTTCATCACAATTAGTGTCTGCAGGAATTAAGCTGAGGCATTCTAGGGAGGGCCAGGATGTTCTTCGAAGCCAAACTCAGAAGCAGACTTTGGGAGCTTGTAAAACTTCACAATGGGGAAGTTTTGAAAGGATTGAAAAATGGCTGAATCTCCAAACCCAGGGAGAATTCCTCCCCCCACCATAGTCCATCTCTGTATTTATTTGTTTCATTTATTTACAGTATTTATATTCTGCTCTTCTCACCCCACAGGGGACTCAGGGTGGATTACAATGTACATATACTGTACATGGCAAACATTCAATGCCATAGATACACAAAATATATAGACAGACACTCAGAGGCTATTTAGCATTCCAGATTCTGGCCACCAGGGGAGCTGTCACTTCCTCATTCTTCACATACTTCCTGGAGATTCTTATGGCCTCAGAAATTAGTTAAATTAGCCTCCCCACAAAGTGGTACCTACATTTCCTACTTGACAGATGCAACTGTCTTTTGGGCTGCAAAGGTCGACAACAAGCTACACAATTTTGGTTGGGAGCTCACTCCGACCCAGGCTGGCTTCGAACGCATACCCTTTTGGTCAGTAGTGATCTTAATGCAGCTGACTCCCTGCTAGCTGTGGCACAGTCCTGGTGTAGTATTCATTTATTTCTTCATTCAAATATGTCTCTATGAATAAGTATTTAAGTTCTCTTTTCACCAAATGTGACACAAGAAGATTAAGGAAAAACCTCTACCTCAAAGGGAAGGAAGTATACACACCAGAGTTGGATAGGTTCAGTTCAGAAAAGGCTAAAAGTTGTAAAAACCTACTGACTTTGGGCTTCTGAAGCAGTTTTGAACCATGCAGGAAAGGTGGGAAGGGTAAATCCAAATTTGAACCACTCACCTTTTTTTCCATAAATATTCCATAAAGTTCAGATGTCTCCCATGGTTATTTTAATTTTCACAATCATTAAGCAAGTTTAGTAAAGCCTAAACAATTTTAAAATCTCATGGTTACCCCGGCAATGCAAAGAGGGATGATGTGGGCATGGCTAAGCACAGCCATTCTTGAAGGCCAGGCCCCCAATGTTAGTGATTGCAAAAGGCCCTGCTGTTCAACTATATTAACAGCGAGTTAAACCACTGAGTTGCAGAACTTGCTGGCCGGAAAGTCGACAGTTTCAATCAGCTAATGGAGTGAGCTCCCATCATTAAACCCAATTTCTGCCAACCAAGTAGTTCAAAAATATGCAAAATGTGAGTAGATCAATAGTTACCATTCCAGCGGGAAGGTAACTGCACTCCATGCAGTCACATGATCTTGGAAGCATCTATGGACAATGCCGACTCTTTGGTTTAGAAATGGAGATGAGTGGGTTGTTGTAGGTTTTTTGGGCTATATGGCTATGTTCTAGAAGCATTCTCTCCTGACGTTTCACCTGCATCTATGGCAGGCATCCTCAGAGATTGTGAGGTCTGTTGGAAACTAGGAAAATTGGGTTTATATATCTGTGGAATGTCCAGGGTGGGAGAAAGAACTCTTGTCTGTTGGACCTAGGTGTGAATGTTTCAATTGGCCACCTTGATTAGCGTTTGATGGCTTAGCAGTTTCAAGGTGTGGCTTCTTACTCCCTGGGCAGGCATGTAGCCAGGAGGGGGGCTAAGGGGGCTTCAGCCCCCCCCCCCCGAAATTCTTAGGGTGGTCCGTGAAAAGGCCTTACTGGTACATTATTTAAACTGTTATGTTTATTCATATCATGATCTGATCACCATGCTCATTATATCCCACATTAATGGGGTTATTGGGATAACAATACAAAAGGTTTGCTAGGGTAGACCCTCTTCCACCCAGTCTCAGCCCCCCGAACCAAACTCAGCCCCCCCAAATCAAAATCCTGGCTACGGCCCTGTCCCTGGGAGATGAGCACCACCACCCAGAGTCAGACTCAACTAGACATAATGTCAAGGGGAAACCTTTACCTTTACATGGCTTCCAGTTGCCTATCATCTTGAGGCAATCCTATGATTTTCTCTTAGGCAAGGAATACTCAATGGGATTTGTCATTCCCTTCACCTGAAATGTAGCTTATAGCACTTCATAGTCATTTCCAGTCTCCCATCCAAGTATTAAACAGAGCTGATCTTGATTAGCTTCTAAGGTCAGATGGCATCTGCCATCTTTAGGCTTTTTCACTCCTTATCCCATCCTAAATTGTGGAATCTCAGGGAGACATACAGTACATGTAAAATTAAATGGTTTGAAATATTTTTTGGGAATTTAGGACATATTTTTAAATGATGTTTAGAGATGCTAGCATCTCACATACAGGATGTCTTAAACCTACACCTGTTGACAAACTCTACAAACTAGCTGGCATTGCCCCCGTGATGTGTGATGGGAAGTTGCTGCTAACTGGGAGAGAAATAAGGTTGAACACTTTGAGCCTCCCCCCAGTAGACTCAAAGCAAGGAAAAGCTTAATGAGAAACACCACTCCCCTCTGGGCAACTAAATCAGGCAATTCCAACTGGGTGCCCCCCCCCCCCCAAATGAGGGTTTTCCTCCAGGGGCAAACCAAGAATGAGCAACTTGGAAGTCCCTGGGAAGACTCCGAAGCAGAGTGGGGAGATCAAACGACAACCTGGCAAATGGCGCTACCTAAAAGAATCCTCTACCTTGTGAGACTGTGGAGCAGAACAAACAACTTCACAAAGGTATGCTTGTCCACAGTACCTTGGCTCATGCAGAGAGGAAGAACTGTTTAAAGCTACAGACAATGCAGTCACTGTTGCTCATTTTTGGTCTAAAATTATTTAACTGCTTGTGTTCCCTCTATTTTTATCAGTTTTATACTTATTTATGCAATCCTTTTTTTTGTTCAATGATTTTTATTGAAATTTTTCAAGGGTGAGAATTAAAAGGATAAAGGATAAGGACTATAAAAGGAGTGTGGGTAGGGTTATGATATGGATCGGGATTAGGTATTGGAACGGGTTAGGGTTGGGGTTTGGGATTGGGGGGGGGGGGACCAGGAGACATGAATGGGACATTTAAAAAAAGAGAGAAGAAAAAAATAAAACGAGGGTGTAATAAACTTCCATTTTTGCTTATAATTGTATTAAGGAGAAAAGAACACTTGGAATTTCCTTTCTTCTTCCTCTCAAAATAGTATGACGTCGGTAATTCTTAAGTCCTGTACTATCTTCATATCAACATCTTTAAGTTAGTTTCTTTTATCCATTCTTTAACAGGGGTCTAGTTTGTTCTCTTAATATGTGTATTCTGGTGTCTTGCTAATAGAAAAGTCAGATGGTATCTAATATATAATATCTTTTCTAGCCAATCTTCCTTCGATGGTATTTTATTTTGTTCCAAACTCTCACAAGAACAATTCGTGCTGCTGATGTTAGGTAAACGAACAACTTGTCTGAGCCTATATCCCTGTCCATATTTCCCATCCCTAAGAGGTAATGATCTGGTTTAAAGGGAATAGTTGTTTTCAGAATCTTTTGACATACTTCTTGGATTATTTTCCAGAAAGGCCTCACTTTTTCACAGGACCACTACATATGGTGGAAGGTCCCTTCTTTTGTCCCACATTTCCAGCATTTGTTATTGATATCTTTTGAGAATTTTGCCAATTTGTACGGTGTTAGGTACAATGCTTTTGACACAAAATAATAAAGAAAAGTAAAGTATCTCACCAAACTGCAAATCCTGGGAGTCCATATTATTTAGACATGGCAGTTAAACTGCATTAATTCTACATTGTAGTTACACCCTTAAGTCAGAGGAAGGTTCTTCCAGTTCTATGTCTCCTTCTCTTCATGACTACAAGTCCTGCTGACATCTAGAGGGGCACTTTTTCAAAGTTTTCATAGCATCTTAAATCATCACTGATCTTTGGAATTTTTTTTTAAAAGGATCTCAGTCCTTCTGAATTCTTCAGCTAATCTGCAGGAAGCATGGGGGGTCAAGCTAATTGAAAGCCCATCTCAGCATCCCATGGATTCAGCATAGTAATGAAGCCTTTGTAACTGAGCATAGCAATGGATATCTGCAGTAGTAATGGAGCACTTGGCAAGAGATGAGGTTTCATCGGTGATGAAGGCTTTCATTGGTTGATTGCACCAATTAATTTATTCTAGCATGAAGCGTTAACTTTTAAGAATGCTGGGACCAGTGTTTCAGGCTCACAATGGCTGCATTCAAATCCCCACTGAGCCACAAAGCTAATTGAGTGATCTTTGAACTGGCGAAAGAAGAGCCATCCCTTGACTAGGTTTAGATTGGTTCTGGAGTCAGCCAAAATAGCCCCCCTGCACTCATGATACTTCCCTCCCCACCCCCAAGAAATACTTCCACTTGTCCCTTAAAAGGACTGGTGGAGATATTGTTCTCAGAGGTGCCTATTTCCTTAAAGATGTGTATTTCAAAGAAAAAGGCTGGCATCCTGTTCATGAATTATGATGGCAATATTGCAAATCACTTTTATGATCATCGCAGAATTTGGAAATCTCTTCTGTGTTGCTGGAGAGTGGAGGGATGAAAGGGGAGGTTTCTGGCTCTTTTCCTGGAGTTGGATGCATTGCGACAGGCATCTGCAAGATCCGACATCCCCTGGTCTCCGGAAACACAGAATGTTCATCTTATGCTGAGGGATGCACTCCTTCACAGGTTTTGAGGGGTTGAATTGGGAGACATAACTACAGAGACAGAGAAAGTGAAATAAAATCCACAAAACTGTGATGACTTTATTGGCTAACAAAACTACACAACACTGGCTTCTTCATCAGGGAATTTCTAAATAATGGGAATTGAGGACTAGGACTTAGCTCCCTGAAATTGCTATCTCCAGCACAGGTCAGTCTTTTTCTTTGAGACTATAATTGGTCGCATTTTACCTACACTGCACCTATCAGGTTTTTCCAGATGTAGCAATACTGAGACTCCTTGAGAAATTCATTGTTCTCTACCTAAGAAAAGGTCCTGTAATTTCACAAAAGGCAGAGACATCTTGCTAATAGAGTTTAAATTTTACTGCCCTTTGATACCCAAGAAGAGGAGAGCCCTCTGCTTTCATTGAGATTCTTCCAGACCAACTGAACAATGGAAGAACATTTGATGCTTTCATATTTACTACACTTACTCTTTAAACTTTTCCTGACCCCTGTGATTTCTCTGAGCATAAATCCTTTATAGGAACATCTTGCTATTGCACTATTCTCTCAATCCTTAACAATAATTAAAATAACATTAAAGAAACACGTGGCGCAGAACAGAGAATAAACATACAACTATTATCTTGGGAATGCTGGTGTCTTCTCATCCCAACCACTGGGAGCACTATCCCTGCAAGAGATCCCCAAGGAATCTCCAAGAGAGGAGAAATTACACTTCACTTACAGCACACCTACTGTGCTCCCACTAAGACAATGAAGCAGCATGAGACATTCACACCTAAAGTAGTTAACTCAACCATAGCAAGATAGAGGGTCGTTAACAGAGTATTTCAATGGGAAGAAGTGTCAGTTTGCAAAGGATCCAACTGTGGTACGGCACTGGGAAAGTCACACTGTCATAAGTGACTGATAAAGAGAGGACTACCATGGCGCATGTGTGGTATAACAGAAGTATATGATCAGCTCCTAGGTGGCTCTTAAAACTGAGATTCTGAGGTTGGTGCACAATTTTGGTAAGTGAAACAACATAAGTATTACCTGCACTATGATATGGGTTTTCAATTGATACCTTGCGGAGGCAGCTGAACAATTACAGAGCCTTTCAGTGGGAGCTCTCAGGCAGACACTTGCATCCTCCTGGAATGTGATCCTCTTTTTACCCTGTTGTTGAATAGATTATTTTTGTCACATAGCCAATGTCTTTAAGCCTATCATCAAAGCCCACAGAATGTTTGTTTTCCAACTTCTAACACTTCGAGTGGTTGCTTCTTGAATTAACAATGAAATACTAGGTTCAGAACTCCCAGACGGCTGATGTTAACAAAGAGAAATGGTATGTTTCTAACAGTGACTGGTGCACTGGGGTGGGATGAAATGGCGCGTGAACTAGAAAGTGGGAGAAAGGGAGATGTGGGGGGAAACTTAGCCTCAGTTGTATGGCATTTTCTGCATCCCCTTTTTAGTTTGAGCTTTTTTATTCAAGGGATGGAGAAAATGCAGTTCATGGGTTATATGTGGCCCACAGTGCCATTTTTGCAACTCCCCCAATAAAATCCAATAATTTTTCCATATTTTAACTACTAGAAAATACAGGACTTTGTTGCTTCTTCTCCACTTCCAAAATCACCAAACTTAGCCAAATCACATTGCATCATTTCTAAGTTGCTGGTAGGATAGCTCACAATACTTGAATGTTCTCCCTCCCCTCCCTCCTCTCTCCCCCCTCCCTCCCCTCCCTCCCCGGACCCTCTCTCTGGCAATCCCTTACTCCTAATTCATTCACATTAAGTTATGAACTTTGCTTCCCATCCCTGCATAGAAATTTGTGTGCATTTTGTGTAAAGAACCAAGAGTGCAGCAACTGCTGTCTATGTATTATTTATTTATTTAGAACGTTTGTATCCTATCCCAGTGCTGTCCAACTTCTGGCGGGTCCAGGGCCGGATAAGAGGTCACTGATGACCTGCGGGGCCGCTTGAAATCCACCTGGCCCCGCCCCAGGCCCCGCCCCCAGCCCAGGCCCCGCCCCTCCTAAAGCCGCCGAAAAGGAGGAGTAGGCGGCGCCAAGAGCAGCGCGTCACAGGCCTGGCATGACGCGCTGCTCTTGGCACTTATCGCTCACTCCTCCACTTTTTGCGCCCCCTCCTTCCTGGGCCGGGGAGCAGCGCAACAACCAATGAAAAATAGGGCAGAAGGTGGCGCCAACGGCAGCGCGTCACAGGCCTGGCGTGACGCGCTGCTCCCTTGGCACCTGCCTCACTCCTTTATCGGCGCCCCCTCCCTTCCTAGGCCAGGGAGCCGCCAAAGGAGTAGGCGGTGCCAAGAGCAGCGCGTCACGCCAGGCCTGTGACGCTGCTCTTTCCTTCTGCAATCTTCTTCAGCATGGAGCCACAAGCGGCATATATATGCGCCTTGCTCCCCTGCCCTAGGAAGGAGGGGGGTGCCTCCAAAGGGCTAGGCAGAAGGCGGCGCCAACGGCAGCGCGTCACAGGCCTGGCGTGACGCGCCGCCCCTTGGCACCGCCCCCTCAGGCCCCTGCCCCCAGCCCAGGCCCCGCCCCCTCCTAAAGCCGCCGAACAAAGGAGGGAGTAGGATTAGCAAGCAAGAGCAGCACGTCACAGGCCTGGCGTGACGCGCTGCTCTTGTGTACCGCCTACTCCTCCTTCTATGGGTCTGCATGGGTCACCCTCCCTTCCCTAGGCCGGGGGCCGCCGAAATAGGAGGAGTAGTCGGTGCCAAGAGCAGCAGCGTCACGCCAGGCCTGTGACGGAGCGCTGCTCTTTGGCGCCGCCTTTCTGCCCTTTTTTTCGGCGGCCCTCCGCCCCAGGTAGGGAGGCCCGCCGAAAATATAAGGAGCTAGCTCTCTTCCTCCTCCCTGCCCCGCCACCCTCCTCCCCCGGAGGCGCCATTTTTAAATAAAAATCAATTTTTTAAAAAAAATTAAAATGGCGGCTGAGGGCATAGTGGGGCCGTGTCCAACAGGCTACGGGGCCGGATCCGGCCCCGGGGGATGAGCCAGTTGGACAGCCCTGTCCTATCCTATTCTCGACCTCCAAAGAGGGACTCAGGGCAGCTTCCAGCAATATAAAAACACCAATAAATGCACAATTACATAAAATGATAATAAATATACATTTAAAACAGTTCACCAGTTAAAATGTCCTCCAAATCAGTCCAAAAAATGTGGTCCATAAAATCTCATCTTCACCAATAAAAACAATCTATTCTTGCTCCCATAGCCAAGTTATAAGTGTCTTGCTGTCTTCTTCTAACTGCAAAAGTGCAACCTGATACTACCGCCCAGGTATCTCCTGTACTTCCTCAGCCAGTGACTTTTGAAGCTTTCACCATGCAATGTAGAATGATTGTGTTCTGATACGGTTGCAGTGAGCATCTGATTCATGATTGACCATGATCACTTAAAGAAAAATGCAACAGGAGAAAAAATGACAGCTGAAACATAAGTAGGACAGAGAAAGAGTAGTAGCCGTAGGTTGTGTTTATTTCCATGTGGATTTTTCAAAGCAAAACTGTACAGTTTCAGCATGCTTTGTTTCAATTACTTCTGGTGCATAACTGCCTTTCTGTGCCATAATATGTAGGTAGTATGCATCATATCCAACATGAATAAACAGAGGCTATTGTACTTTGGATACATTGTGAGATGACATAGCTTACTGGGAGGAAATTGGTAATGTTCAATAAATCAGAAGGCACTGGAATAAGGGGAAGACTCCATTACAGGTGGATTAATTCAATCAAGCAAACCATTGCCCTGAGTTATTAGACCTGACCAGGGCTGCTGATGATTGAAGCTCATAGAGGTCTCCGATTCACATAATTACCATAAGTCAAAGCTGACTTGACAAAAATAATGTTATGTTTTGAATTCCAAAGTTAATCATTTCACCACATAATTATGTTTGTTGCTGGCAATAGGTAGTGTATTTGTGTCAGTGCAGCGATTATTGTAATCTGGACTTCAAAGGAGCTGTCCAAAGTTTGAAACCCTAGCCTCAAACTAGCCTCAGCAACCTGGGCAGTTCCATTAAATGAGAGGCACAATCATCACTCCACTGATAGAATCACAAGGCATTGGAGGGCACTGTTGCATTATTGCCCTGGTTCTGGGTTTCTTTGGCTACTATGAGGAACATGATGCTGGAACAGACAGACTTTTGTTCTAACTCAGAAACAGTCTCCTTGTATTCTTGAGCTCATACTGCAACATGCAGTTTGGCAGTAATTCAATTTTCAGGGAAGGTATTCCCCAAGAACCTCTGCTTTTAGCAAGCAGCTTTGCAGCTTGTAACTGCTAGCCTAATACCAACAAACCTATTCTAATAAATAAACCTAAATGACTTATCATAAGATCTAGAGCACCATGTTCTCCTGGGAAGGATTATGAACAATATGTTAACAGCTCAAACATTTACGTCTTTGCAGTGAGTTCTAAATAAACCATAGGACTGTGTGCACGAGTGAAATCTTCCTGGAATGAATTTTCATATTCATTTCTTATTAATGAAGAAGAGAAAGACAAGACTATGGCTGGATTTCACTCTAAGTAATTAGCAGTGACCCACCCTGACAAGGCTGGATGAAACCATTCTGCATTGTGAGCTATAAAGTGCACCAGTGGCAGGTTCCCATTTGGAATGGGCAACAACTACACATGTCTTCCCTCACTCCCATTAAAATTTTGCTCTTTGACCTCAGATTCTTAGCTGTTGAATTTAACTGGAATACATCAATGGTAGTTGCCCACAAATGTGTCAGTTGGACAGTAAAGCCACTCTGGGTTTTAGTCTCAAATTTACAGGAGCAACCCAAGATGCTGAACTACATTGGAGATAGGATTCAACAATTTGAATGGCAACTTTGAAGTCTAAACTAAAACCTAAAGTGGAGGCAGCACCCCAATAACGTGAGAGCTACCTACTGCCATTGGATGAATTAAAGCTATGATTTGTGATTTGTGGAATGGGGTTATATGGGATAGGTGATTGCTTTTGTTCTTCCAGTTCATCAGAATTTTGACTAGCCTGTTAACTTTCTCTGTTATCCTAAATCTATCTCAATGCCAAATGTGTCTTGTTAATCCTTTTCACCCATCTTATTGGTAACTTATTGCAATGCCTTCATGAGCAGTGATATCTTCTCCTTTTGCTGGTGAGACAGGGAAGTGATGTAGCCAAACTTTCTCATGGCATCCTGACACACTTTTCTGCCAGAAGCAAAACAGCTCACCTCCTCACAACATATCCAAGTGAAGATACAGAAAACATAAAGCCATTCAAGTTATTTTGGCACATCTGATAGAAGATCCCACAAGCATCTTTTTCTCATTTCCTGCCAGTCCAAATACAAAACCAATAAATTAAAAAGCAAAAAAAATGATGCCCTTTCATGACATTCCCCAAATTGCCACCTGAGGTGTCTAATTCCTTCTGCATAATGGTGGAGCTGACCCTATGAAGTTTGCATTGTTAGTTTAGATTGTGAAAGAGATGAGAGATAAAAAAGTTAGAGACTTGTGTTGTTAAAAAATTCCTGATTGGAACATGGTCAGTCATTGTTTTTCCTTTTGTACTCCCAGCTTGAATTGCATCAATGGCTTTATAGCTGTATAAATAATAAAAGTATGGTAAGTTTTTCCTTTTTGCATTATAACACCCATTTGATAGCCATAAACTCACATCACTAGCCTACTGCACTCTGACAGTATAAATATCTAATATTCTTTGCAACATTTGGAACTAGCGAGCAACACTATGACTTGGTGTTCTTTTGATGATTGTGTCAAGAAGAAGAAATCTTTGAAGGATTGTGGTTGATTTTTTGACATTAACTTGGCACCAAAGAACATTCCTTGAAGAACAACTACAACGCAAAATCTGAATGTTACTAGTTGCAAATGTTAATAGTAGAAGTACTACTGTGTGCCTTGAAGTCATCAATTGACTTACATTCCCTCTATGAATTTCATAGGGTTTGCTTTAGAAATGGTGACCAAAATAGTGAAAGTTTTGGAAACCAAGCTCTTTGAGGAGTGATTTAAGGAGCTGGGCTTGTTTAGCTTGGAGAAGAGAATGTTAGGATATCATTCCCATGTTTTAATATTTGAAAGGACCACATTGAAGATGGACTGAGTTATTTTTTTTCCCAGTCTGGGAGTCTGGTAGAATCTCCTTCTGTTTTTAAACAAAGGGTGGGTGCCATGTATCAAGAGTACTTTGATTGTTGAATCCTGCATGGCAGGGCTTAGACTGGGTGGCCATTGGGGTCTCTTCCAACTGTGTAACTCTATGATTCCAAGAAATACTCACAGGTGATTTGCCCTTTTTCTGGGAACACTCAGAGATTATTTGCCTTTGCTATTTTCTTAGTAACAGCTCCCCACACTAGAACACTTTATAAGAACCATAATGCCATACATCAAGGGAACCACTGACCACATAGGGAAGCTGATGAGGAAACACAACCTACAAACTATCTACAGACCCACTAAAAATCCAACAAATGCTATGTTCAGCAAAGGACAAGAGGGATCTTCTCACCTCTGCATGAGTTTACCATATAACATTCAGCTGTGGACAAGTCTATGTAGGGACCACCAAATGTAGCATTGCCCAAACATGAATCAAGGAACATGAAAGGCACGGTAGACCACTTAGATCAGAGAAGTCAGCCATAGCAGAGCATCAGATGAACCAACCTGGACATAGCATATCATTTGAGAACACAGAAATGCTGGACCACTCTAACAACTACCATGTCAGGCTACACAAAGAAGCCATTAAAATTCATAAGCATGTGGACAATTTCAAGAGAAAGAAACTATGAAAATGAACAAAATCTGGCTACCAATATTTTAAAAACTCTAAAATTACAACAGTAAATAAAGAACAAAACTCAAGCACAGGGGAACTCCAGACAAGAAACAATCAGGAACAGCTAATCACCTCTCAACAAAGGATTCTCCCAGGCAGTAACAAGCCACACCTAAAAACTGTCAAGCCATCAAATGCTAATCAAGGTGGCCAACTGAAATATTCACACCTAGCTTCAACAGGCAAGAGTTCTTTCTCCCACCCTGGACATTCCACAGATATATAAACCCAATTTTCCTAGTTTCCAACAGATCTCACAACCTCTGAGGGTGCCTGCCACAGATGCAGTTGAAATGTCAGCAGAGAATTTATTTATTTATTTATTTCGGGGTTTTACCCCGCTCTTCTCAACCCCCAAGGAGGGACTCAGAGCGGCTTACAGTACGACACAATTCGATGCCCACATAATAACAATATAAACCCCAAAACCCTTCAACAATTAAAATACATTAAAAATACATTAAAATACAACTACATTAGCACCATACACATTCACTCTGGATTAAAACAATGTTCAGTCCATAAAAACATTGGCCATAATCGCCCACTTTCATTAAAAACCAATCTAAAATGCTGCCTTGTGCTGGTGTACGAATGCCTGGTCCCACAGCCAGGATTTTACTTTTTTCCTGAAGGCCAGGAGGGATGTGGTGGATCGTACATCAATAGGAAGCGCATTCCACAGGCGGGGGAGCCACCACCAAGAAGGCCCTATCCTCATCCCCACCAGCCTCATCTGAGATGTAGGCGGGAGCGAGAAGGGCCTCCCGGATGATCTTAGATTACGAGGTGGGACATAGCGGCTGATGCGTTCGGACAAGTAAGCTGGGCCAGAACCATATAGAGCTTTAAAGGTCAAAACCAGCACTTTGAATTGAGCCCGGGTGGACAGGCAGCCAGTGGAGCTGACACAACAGGGGGTGGTATGCTCCCTGTATGTAGCTCCCGTTAGCAATCTGGCTGCCACCCGCTGGACTAATTGCAATTTCCGAACTGTCTTCAAAGGCAGCCCCACGTAGAGTGCATTGCAGTAATCTATTCGGGATGTGACCAGAGCGTGGACGGCCGTAGCCAGATCAGACTTCCCAAGGTACAGGCGCAGCTGGCGCACGAGTCTTAACTGTGCAAAAGCTCCTCCGGCCACCGCTGAGCCCTGGGGTTCCAGGCTCAGTGATGAATCCAGGATCACTCCCAAGCTGCGAACCTGCGTCTTCAGGGGAGTGTAACCCCATCCAACACAGGCTGTAACCCTATGCCCTGTTCGGCCTTGCGACTGACCAGGAGGACCTCTGTCTTGTCTGGATTTAGTTTCAATTTGCTAGCCCTCATCCAGTCTGACACAGGCACCGGTTCAAGGCTGGACAGCCTCCTTGGTGACAGGTGGGAAGGAGTGACAGATCTGGACGTCATCTGCGTACAGATAACACCTTACTCGAAACTCCGAATGATCTCTCCCAGCGGTTTCATGTAGATGTTGAATAACATCGGGGACAGAACTGAACCCTGAGGGACTCCACAGGACAACTGCTGTGGAGCCGAACAGGTGTCACCCATTGACACCTTCTGGGTACGACCTTCCAGGAAGGATTGGAGCCACTGCAGAGCAGTACCCCCAAGCCCCATGTCTGCAAGGCGACCCAGAATGATACCGTGGTGAACGGTATCGAAAGCCACTGAGAGGTCCAGCAGAACCAACAGGGACACACTCCCCCTGTCGAGTTCCCGGCGTAGACCATCTACCAAGGCGACCAAGGCTGTTTCAGTACCATGTCCCGGCCTAAAGCCAGACTGTGCCGGATCAAGATAATCAGTGTCTACCAAGAACCCCTGGAGTTGAGAAGCCACCACACGTTCCATGACTTTGCCCAAATAGGGGAGATTGGAAACTGGCCGATAGTTCACTAATTGAGTGGGGTCCAGTGATGGTTTTTCAACAGCGGTTTTATAACAGCTTGCTTTAAGCTGGCTGGAATTTTGCCCTCCTCTAAGGAGGCATTCACCACCCCCTTCACCCACTCTGCCAAACCCCCACTGGCTTCCTTTATCAGCCAGGATGGGCAGGAGGATGCATGTAGTGGGCCTCGCCTCTCCAAGGATCTTGTCCACATCCTCGAGCTGAACCAATTGAAATGAATCCATTAAAACCGGACAAGCAGATGCTCGTGTCACATCCTCAGAGACTGCCGTTAAAGTGGTATCGAAATCGGAATGGATCAGCGCCACTTTATCCCCGAAGGCCTTAGCAAATTCTTCACAGCAGTACCACTGAGCCGTCAGGGATCTCGCACTGTGGTGGATTTAAAGACCCCTAACGACTCGGAACAGTTCTGCTGGACAGTTCTTCGCGGCCACCTTGGCCGCGATAGATGTTTTTTGTGCGGCTTTTGTCTCTGCGTCATAAGTCCTCAAAGAGGGGACCAGGCGCGCATGGGCTGATCTGCTCCGCTTCTGACGCCACACGCACTCTAGCCTCCTCTTTTTCGCTTCATTGCTGCCAGCTCCTCAGTAAACCAAGGAGCTGGTTTAGCTCGGTTACTCAAGAGGGGGCGTTCTGGATCGATCGTGTCAATAGCCCTTGTCATCTCACTATTCCAGAGAGAAACAAGAGCCTTGACAGGGTCACTTACCGAGGAGGCGGGGAAATCCCCAAGAGCCCTCAGGAATCCATCTGGATCCATACGTCTCCTGGGGCGGACCATTCTAATGGGTCCACCACCCCTGCGGAGGTGGAAAGGCACAGTGAGAATGCTTCTAAAACATGGCCACACAGCCCAAAAAACGTACAACAACCCATAATACCATTTACAAAGGAATTGCACTGGCTCCCTATATACTTAGTTACAATTTGAATGTAGGTGGCTGCTACTGACATTCAGAGAGTTCTGTGGTCAAGGGAGACTTGATACTTGAAGGAATGCCTGATTGCACTTGACCAAGTATTGATGTCTCCCTCTTCTGTATGCTATCAATGGGAGCAATATATTGTTGGGAGGCACAGGAGAAGGCTTTCTTCAGTGTAGCAGCACAGCTCCCCATTGAGGCCTAACTAGGTCCAGTTAAAACTCCTGGCTGTGAAATGTTTTTCCCTTGATGGTTCCAACATGTTTATAGGTTTGAATCTTGAACTATCTTCATGTCAACAGGGATTGTCATCAAAAACGTATCTTTCCAAGCTGTCTTCAAAATAAAGGATGAGTTGTCAAAACTCATGATAACTTACTGTTGTTCTTACATCCCCATCCCAAATGCCACATAAGCAATTTTTTTCATGTACAATTGTCTGTTGACATGGGATCCTTTGACAGAAGGAAGACTTCCAGGAATGAAAGCAGCAACGAGTTAAGTTGGCACATTCCACATTTAGTTTCTCTTCTTATGAAGTCTGGTGAGGGTGGATTCCATTTCACTCTGCCTCTTCAGTTCAGCCTTTCCAGTGCAGTTGACCATCATGTGTAAACCAAAAAGATGGCAATTACATCAGGATTAAATAACAGCAACTCCATCTGCCACAAAGGAATAGAGAATTTAAAGGAACAGGTTCTAATAGTAAAGGTTGCAAGGGAGTAAGTACAGTTCAATCCTGGCTCTGCTCTACCTACTTCTGTGTAGTCCCTCTCCCCAGACACTTTTACCTCAGCCAATGCCACTTCTCTTAGCGTCTTCCTGGTTTGGAAGAAGGAGCTTGGAAATAGTACCAATGGAGAAATTACAATTGGGATTCTCTTCCTGAATCAGAAATTCCTGATGCTTTTCAGAATTGCATTTCCCTCCCTCTGCTTCTTTATATGTGAATTAGGCAGTTCTCTGATTCTAACACAAACACACCTACTATAACCCAGGGGCTGTAGTTTGTCATAGTAGCATCCGTCCTAGGCATGCCCTTGAGGTACATCCTCTTTCTGGCTGCAGCATGGTTCAGTGATGGTTAAGGCTGCCCTCTTCTGCTCAGATGAGATATTCCAGTTCTTCTTTTATATAGCTGCAGCTTTGCAAATATGAAAATGTACATAGCTGCAGATTAGAAGGAAAAGACTTTTCAGCATCTAGCAGTTAATGAGATGATCTTGCAAATATTTATCTTTTGGCATGGGATCAATTTCACTTAAGTTAATGGAGTGAGTGAGTTTACACGTTCAAAGCATTAGGATCTGCTAGAATATTTTATTTGGGGATGCAGTGTGGGTACAAAGGTAGGAAGGCAGCACCAGTGGGGAAGTATTGTGCCCATTCCTACAACTGGGTACCCAGCAGTAAATATCCTTTGTGGGGGATACTGTCATTGCAATGCAGCCAGACATTCTATAATTCTAAACAAACCTTCCAGGTAAGCCTTCCTGATTAAGGAAGGCTAAATAGCAAAGCAAACTGGTGCTCAGAACCATATTCAATCTGGTCTTCTCCTAATGGCCTTCTCTCTCCTCAACTAATATAATAATCCATAAGGGAAGGTCAAGCCTAGAGAGTGACTCGTCCATAGTCGCCCAATAAGGAAAGGGAAGAATAGCACTTGGATCTGCCAAGAACCAGTTCAACACAAGAACTATGCATCATCTAACCTTCTCACTAGTCTTTGAGGACTCATATCTGGTCATCAGATTGAAGAAGGAAGATATTCAATACCTTCACGTGTCTCTTTTACACTACACAATAATGGAACTATGCTTCCATTTTAACTGTTATGACAACATCCTATGTGAGACTGGGATTTGCAGTTAGGAAGAGGTATTGAGGACTTTGAGCCTCAGGGCTCTATTGTCCCTGCCAAACTGCAAATCCCAGGATTCCACAGGAGAGAACTATGGCACGTAAAATGGAATCACAAGGCTATAACTATGTATAGTCAGCACTGTGCATTCTCTGGAGACACAGGACCCCCACAAAAAGTGGAGAAAACACACAAATAAAAACAAACAATAAAAACAATCACTTTTTTAATCTGAGAGAACACTTCACTAAGAATATCTGGGTTCTCCATGTTAGATCAATCCTTAGTGGAAATTGACCATTGAGACATACTGGAGGGCCTAGAGATTTCTAGAGAAAACATTTTAATTCAGTACACAAATCAAATCCACAAAATGTGGAGGACTGACTGTAATGTGACAGCACCCCTGAAGAAAGAGATAAACCAGGAATGTGATGCAGCTGGCTGGGTGTCAGTTGCATAAGATCTCTACTGACCAGAAGGTCATGAGTTCGAGGCCTACCTGGGTCGGAGTGAGCTCTCAACCAATTTGTGTAGCTCGTGGTCAACCTTTGCAACCCGAAAGACAGTTGCATCTGTAAAGTAGGAATTTTAGGTACCAATTTGTGGGGAGGCTAATTTTAACTGATTTCTGGAATGTAAAATTGTTTCTGTCTATATATGTTGTATGTCAATGGCATTGACTGTTTGCCTGTATATGTGCATTGTGATCCCCCCTGAGTCCCCTACGGGGTGAGAAGGGCAGAATATAAATGACGTAAATAAATAAATAATAAACCCAAAATATCAGAATATAAAAACGGATCAATAAGTCTATCTGATTTAGTATCTATATTAGAAGTGGGAACTGTCTGAATGTTCTTGAACTGCAATTCTCAGAATCCTTAACCAGAATATCACTGGGCAGATGAATGCTGGGACAGTTCATATGAAGGTCCAAACAATTCCTACCTCTCTCTGAGTTGAGGGATACAAGGAGTTTGGTATATACAGAAACCACATTAAGCTTTGAAATTGCTGCTAACTATTAAACGAACAACTAGGGTATCACCCTGTGCCCTAGAGGCAGAGAGTGTCCCTAGAGACACTCTGAAAATTCAATATATATGAATTTCTTAAAGCGTGAACACAGCTCGCCATCAAATTTCATATCCTGCAGAATTTTACAATATAGTCAATTGAAATAAAAAGTAACAACATGCATTTGGGGGAAGAAAATATACCTACAGATAAATTATGTGAAGAAATGAATGTGCTGATATTCTTTAAAAGTTTAGAGATGTTTATTTTGAGATGCTTGACTGCTGTGTAACACCCCATAGCAAGTTCTCCTCCTTTCAGAGATTGGAAGTGGGATACACTGTGGGCAATCCTGGGAGTTGTATGGGGGAAAGGCTGTAAATCCACAGGCTTAAATCTAGGGGCTACTTCCAACTAACATGCTCTTACTGAACCAGTGAGAACATAATAAATCAATACATCTCTTAATTCTGTGGATTCTATAAATCTGCTCCTATTGGGATTAGCAATTTAATTTAGATTGCTTCTTCCTTCTCCCACAGTAATTATAGAACCAGAACTCACTTTTCACCTTGCTTTGCATCCACTTTGTGGCTAGGAACAAGTACAGACTACCTGTTGGAGTTCAGTCTGTGATTGTGTTTAAGGATCAGGGTACTTTGTAAGCCGCTCTGAGTCCCCCCTTGGGGGTTGAGAAGAGCGGGGTAAAATCCCGAAAATAAATAAAATAAATACTTTGGATGTTGGGAATGATGACAATGAGGTTCATGTAGGTAATGGTGTTTCCAATGATGAGGTGGCTATTGATGCAGAGAATGACCAGGAGATCCCTGTTCAAAGTGTATTTTCTGATGACAATGTTCCTGAAGGGTTTGGGGATGATGGTGTGCTCCCTGAATTGAGACCAGAGAATTCCCATGAATTGGAGCCTGATAATAGCTCGACACTTGGGCCAGCTGCAGAAATTAATGAGCCAGTAGATAGATGGGATGTTATTAGTCAGAATAGAAAAGCAAACCAGTCTCTAAGGTGTTCTGCCAGGCTCAAAGAAAGAATGATAAGGGATTCAAGGCTAAAATGAAATGCATTTCTGGCCGCTTGGGACATAACGTAATTAGGAGATAAAAGTGCCAAGTACAGGATCTGTCATCAGATGAAGGATCGTTTGGAATCAAGTCAATATATTTTTGCTGTTCCTTGGAAGCCTTGCTTTGGATAGATTGATGTGTTAAGTGCCTTTGATTCATGTTTCCAGTTCTTCAGTTTTACTATGGAAGATTCTGCCTTTGTCTTTCATGAACTTAGATGGACTAATTTCCTGGACTATTTATTCCGGCTTATCTTCCTTCCTATTATTTTAAAGTGTTTTTTTTACTGCTACTGTTTTTAAAAATATCTTCAATAAATGCATTGCATTTCTACTCAGATGTATGGTGTTTAAAGTCAGGGCTTTTCTGAACTGGAGTGCAATACCACCCTCCATATCCACAAGGTCTGCATCTATGGATTCAATCAACCACGACTCAAAAATATTGGGGGGGGGGGGGGGTATTAAAAAAACAAAGGTTGATTTTTTTTCTATGCGCTGACCACTATTTCAATATGTAGGCATACTCCACTGTAGCTGGATGTTGTTTCACACATCTTTAGACCCTTTCTGGCACTAATTGAGTTGTTCACTATTTTATACAAGGAATTTTACTACACTATTGTATATTTACACTTGCTCCTCCACAGTTTTATCATTCACTTATTTGATTATTCACAGATTTCTTGCACTCCTTCCTGAAGTCAGAGGCTACTGCGTGCACAATTATGTTCTTATGTTCTTATGTAGGTGTGCCGTGGGAAATTGGAACCTCCAGGAGAGGAGGGGGAGAGTCTAGTGTGTTGAAGTATAAAAACCCTAAGAAACCTACCTCGATAAAGGCACAAAATTACAAACACCCCCTCCCCACCCGTTGTCTACTTGGTCTCTCCCTCTCCATGCATTGGGAAGGCCCGCCTCCCTTTCCCCAAGTAGAGACCTCCACTTGCCTCCCCCCCCCCAGCGGAATGCCAGATGGGTCAGTCCAGCACCGGCCCCGCCCCTCCCTCATCCCCGGGGCGTGCGAAACCGCTCTCGGCCTCCCTCCGGCTCCCTGCCCACCCCCGCCACCTTCTTTCCTGCCCACTTCGCCAGCCCTGAGATGCCCACCCAGGCCGCCCCGCTGACCCCCGAGGAGCTGTGCAGGTGGTGAGTGAGGCTCCTGCTCCCCACGACCCCAATTCAAGCCTGGCGGGGAGGGAGGGGGCAACCTAAATGAGAGGGAGACTGCTGGTCTTTCGAGGGCCCCCCTCCAGAAACTGTAACTCCCAAAGGTCAAGGTCTATTTTCCCCAAACTCCATCTGTGTTCACATTTGGGCATATTGAGTATTCATGCCAAGTTTGGTCCTGATCCAACATTGTTCGAGTCCACAGTGCTCTCTGGATATAGGTGAACTACAACTCCAAAACTCAAGGTCAATGCCCACCAAACTCTTATAGAATTTTCTCTTGGTTATGGGAGTTCTATGTGGGAAGTTTGTGTCTTTCTGCCATTCCTGCCAGGATATCTATGTTGTGTTCATCGAAACAGGCCCAGGTTTCACACTGAGTGTATGAATACATTAAAAAAAACATATTAACTATATGTATTACTGTGTTTGAGTGTCATTTTGCAAATGTAAAAAGTGTGCCGCGGCTCAAAGAAGGTTGGGAAACACTGCTCTAAGCATTTTGGGAGGTGATTGCTATGTCCCATGGTTATGCATGGGTTTTCCAATTTCATAGGGTTCTTATACTCCTATCCCCTGTAAATGCTGAGAGGCAACAGTAATGGGGCATGAATATCCAAAGTTTTTGGTATTCATTGCAGAAGAATGGAATCAGATTCCAGCAAATACGACAGGTCCACTGTATACTAGATTAAAGGTTTTGTATACAATCTCCCTGGGTAGGCAATAAAGATTAATCTGCTCATTTCAACTTAAATGTCTGTCCTAATTCCCAAAAAGGAATTAGGAATGGTTAGGTCCAGTTGGCATCTTTGTAATTTGGATTAAATTCAGATCAAATTACTTTTTGAAGTGATTTTGAAGCGATTTGGGAACCCAGAAGTATCCTTGCTATTTCGGAGCCACTGTCACCATCTTTGTTCCAACTCAGGAAGTGAATCGGAGAAGACCCAGCATTTGGAGGCAAGCAGCTGCTTGCATACTGGGGTGCCTGCCTCCAGCCAATGAGGGGAAACCATGTGGGGAGGGGCGGGGTTTCAGCACAGCAGCCATTCCTCTTTAAAATGGCCCATGCATGCCTTGTGGGCTCATTGCGAGCCAGGGATGCGAATGGGAAGGGACTAGGCAGCTTGGGTGGGAAAGGTGCCACGCCACCGCTTTGCAAGGAAACAACAGGGTTGGGAACAAATTGAGGAAACCAACTGGAAGCAGGGCCCTTGCCTGCAATGCTTCCTTGTGTGTGGGGAGGGAAGAAGGGCAGGGCAGCTTGGAGAAGTGTTCTTCTCTTGCCTGCCACTGCCAATTTTCCCTTTTGAAGCAGTGATTTTAACTTTCAACAGACCTCAATCTCCTATGGGTTACACTTTAGATTTTGGACTTTGGAAAGCCCATTTTCTGCTAATAATTTCCTTGGGAAAGCACAAAATACCACTTTGGAGCCCCCTTTGTCTGCTTTGGGTTACACGTTGTACATTTGGAAACTAGACATCTCCTGATCTAATAATTTCCTTGGAGAAACACAAAATACCACTTTGGAGTCCCCTTTGTCTGCTTTGGGTTACACATTGTACTTTTGGTAACTAGACATCTCCTAATCTAATAATTTCCTTGGGGAACCACACCATTCAACTTTGGAGCCCCCTTTCTCTGCTTGGGGTTACGTATTGTACTTTTGGAAACAAGAAATCTCCTATAATCTGCTAATAATTTCTACTACTGTCGCAAGTTTTGTCAGTAGTGGTCTAAAAATGAGGGAAAGGGAATCCCCCAAGTTTTGCCTGTCCCGTTTGCAGTTTTTCATGCATTGCATAATCGTGCCCGCCATTAACGAAGTGATTCGAAAATTTCGGAAAATTCAGAAAATTCCGACCTTTTTGAGGGGAAAAATTCAGAAATCACTTCGGAATTAAATCACCCATGCCCCCTACATCCAAAACAAATTTTGAACCATTTTTCCTTGATCAAACAAGCCTAATAGGAACATAAAGTTATCCTGGAACCAGTTTATGTATGATTGTTGGGCAATCAGACAGCTAGGCAGGATAGCTAAGAAAGCTGCCCTTCAAGGGATTCTGTACCTGCTTTCTCTTTTGGTTTCAGGTTTTAGGCTGAAATAGGTCTACAGTTGGATTAGTTTATTATCTGAAATACATTGATCCTACATCTGTACTTAGTTTCTTGTCCAGTAGGTGGGAGCATTGGAGAGCTCTGTCACCAAGCAGCAGCAATAGCAGAAAAGGCTAAGGTAGGATTGACAAGAGGGTAATCTTCAAGAGGTGATGACTAGGGCTTTTACAAAACTGAAGGGCTTTTACCCTGGCAAGATGCCATGCCCTCCCATCAGCTGTATTGGCGGGGAGGTATCAGAAGACACCCTTCAAGCAGAGACTATGCTCCCGTGAGTCTAGTCATGTAGAAACAACTGAGCATGTGCTTCTTCAATGCATGTTCTACCATGATCTTAGATCTAATCTCATTAGACCATGGCTTCTAAAATACCCAGGGCGCCGTGATAAATATTTTTCCACCCTGCTGTTTTCAGACTCTAACACTACAATAACAGTGTTACTAAGTTCTGTGCTGCTGCACTTAATATTAGACGGATGATTATTGATCCCACAAGGCAACACCCTTTTGGGAATGTTACAGCTGAAATGCTACTAGACTTGCAATGTGCCCCTACCTTCCTCTTTACTGCCCCCCCCAGTGTTTTTGACCCCTCCTGTAAATCTCCCCCCACCCCACCCCTCGCTTTGGTTCCATACCTGTTACAATAACCTGTATTTTAAAATGTGATTTTAAACTATCTTCTAATCTATTTTTAAATAACTGCTTCACTGGGGAGTTGTCCTTCTCCTCCCAGGGCACTTGTGCCCCGCTTTGTGCTGGTCAGTGACCATAATAAAGTTTTGTACTTGTTTGACTAGGGCTGGATCTACACTTGTAATTTCAACACAGACAGACAGACATGCACACAAAACATCTTTTCCTGTTTGGAAATTAAGAGAGAAATCCTAGTTAAAGGGGCAATTCCTACATCAAGATGAAATGGAGGATAGGGTCATTTCTTCTCACTTAATCAGGGAGACAAGATAAGAAACATTTAATCGAGATAGCTTGCTTCTACCCAGAAGATGAATGCTGAGGATAGTGGATGGTGAGTCCTGTTGATATAAATGTGACATACTTTCCTTTTGTTTTTTCCTCTTTTTGTCCACTTGATGGAGCAGTAAGACCTCAATTCTTTCATTTCAGTGTTATCTGGAGAACTGCATCTTAAAGTATTTCCAGTCTATGGAAAGGAGGAATGCTTTGCCCACTAACAAAGATTCTGCCCAAATGTTTTTCCTTTACTCTTGAAATTTCTTGCAGTGAAGTAACATAAAACTTTGATTGAGTATTTAGAATTTTGACATCCAAAAAAGAAGCCAGGCAATGCAACCAAGTGAAAGTAGAAACAAGAGTTCTAGGTGTGAATTAATTTTATTGTCTAACTCTTTGTAATGCTCAAAATTAGAGGACTGAAGGAAAATTCCATTGGGGGGAGAAATTCTTATTTGTGAGGCAATGCCCTCATCTTCCCTATAGATTCTTGGTTTTCCGGAGGAGGAGGAGGAGGAGATGATCTGCCAGATTATGTGAAAGGCAGTCAAGAGCCAACATTGATGGAAGTCAATAGTAGTAAAAGACAAAAAGGTGCAAAAGACAAAAAGTGAATTCCAGAAAAATACAATGCAGAGCAGGACACTGGCAAAAGAAGGTTCTCCATGGACAGTTCTTGGGGAAAATCGAGAACAAAATTGCGAAGGAAAAAACATGAATGTGGCTCACAAATGGAACTTTGGAAAAGGAGATGGTGAGCCTGGTTATTGTAGCACAATAACCAATGCCATCAAAGCCAGAATTGAAAAGTCAGTGACAAATTCCAAGTGTAGACTCTGCAAGGAAGCAGGCGGAATGATGGATCACACCCTCAGTTGCTGCAAGAAGATTGCATAGATTGACTACAAGCAGAGGCACAACACCATTGCTCAGATGATCTATTGGAACTTGTGCCACAAATACCATCTGCCTGTGACAAAGAACTGGTGGGATCAAAGGCCTGAAAAAAATTACAGAAAATGAAAATGTCAAACTACTTCCAAATTCAGACTGACAGAGTTTTGGAGCACAATACTCCTGATCTCACAATCGTGGGGGGGAAAACCCCAAGTATGGATCATCGATGCTTCAATCCCAGGCAACAGCAGGATTGATTAGAAGCAACTGGAAAAGCTTACGCAATATGAGGATTTAAAGATAGAACTGCAAAGACTCTGGCACAAGACAGTCAAGGTGTTCCCAGTGGTGATTGGCACACTGGGTGCAGTGCCTAAAGACCTTGACCTGCACTTAAAAGCAATAGGTACTGAGAAAATTACCATCTGTCATCTGCAAAAGGCCACCCTACTGGAATCTGCACATATGATTTGCCGATTTATCACACAGTCCTACACACATGGGAAGTGTCCAACGTGTGATCCAATGCAAAAGCCAGCACAGTGATCTTGTTTGCTGTGTACTAATCTTGTTATGTATCTAATGATGATGATGATGATGTTATTTTTATATCCTGTCACTGAGAGAGAATGAATTCAGGACAGGCCTAGGCATGCCCAAGTCAGCTAAACAAGCTGTTGCCCAGATAAGGAATTTCAGGACAGGCCCAGGCATGCCCGAGTCAGCTAACAAGCTGTTGCCCATATAAGGGATGTGTTGAATGCTGATTGGATGGAATTACAACTGCATCATCGGTTTCAACCAATAAGTAAGATCATGGGCGGCCTTAAGCCGAACCCTGTGTGTATAAATATGTGTAATTTTAAGTGATCAGGGTCTTGCTCATAAGGTGCCACGTTGTGCCTGAGTGAGGCCTCCACAGCTGTGGAATCAGTAAACTGCTTTCTTGAGGTAACTCTGTTGTCCGTCTCCTGTGTTACTGCGCCCGCCGAACTACCTCAGGAGGGGTCTTTTCCTCTCCTGCTTCATTTCCTGGTGACCCCGACGTGATTCCGGTGACGGGCCTTATACCGGAGACGCGATCCTGTTGGCAGGACAACATCCATTCACCGGCGGCGGCGGGAGGCGACGATCGTGGACTGAGCAGGGGGGCCCCCACTACGACCGGTTGCGAGCCTCCCCTCCGCGACGACGCCGAGTGACCCGGATAGTCGCAACACCGTAAGAGTTACCAGGAAACCAGTCTAGGGACGTGCACGAGGAGGAGAGTCCGGGGGCGAAGGGTGATCCAACGTCTACAGCAATCCGGCAAGTATACTGGTCAAGTTAGACAGTAGAAACATACATCGGTACCGAAGGGAGGAATACACTAAGGACCCCATAATGGGAGGGGGAGGTTCAAAGGGGACGCCCTTACAGTGTTTGCTAGATAATTTTAAGAAGTTTCAACAGTTTGCAGTAGAGGGAGACGCAAAGGACTTAAAGGATTTTAGACTCAGGAATTTATGTAGAAATGAGTGGCCCACATTTGAGGAGGTAGGATGGCCAGAGGAAGGGTCATTCGATTTGGCAAAGTGTAATAGGTTAGAGCAATACTGTGCCGACATCCACCCAGACCAATGGGTGTATGCCGCCACATGGCAGAGAGTGGTAGAGGAAAAAGTTTGGTGGGTATTGAGGTGCCAACAGGGCAAATGTATGACAGTGAAGCAGCGAAAGGGAGGAAAGGTAGTATACCAGGTTCCAGCAGAGGACATTTGTGTCCCATCTAATGCCCGGCGACCTAGAGCTGTGGCAATTGGTCCAGCCATTGTCCCACCAACAGCCCCGCGATGATGTCGACGACCGGCCAGAATATATTAGTAAATCCCCCACCATCCTACGAAAGCAGCACCCCATCAAGGTTATACCCAAGTGAGGACCTCTCCTCTTACCAAACCCCTCCACCAATCACCATTCAGCCTAGCCCAACCCCCAATGCACTTCGTAGAAGAGCCCCCCAATATGCCTAGTGATGATTCGCCAGCCCGCACCCGTAGTCAGACGGCAGCCGCTGCCCTACCTGGTACCTTCCCCATACGGGAGGTAACGGTCCTGGATTCAAATGACGCGGCCAGACCAACCTTCCAGGTGGTCCCATTCACTTCCAGCGACCTGTTTAATTGGAAAAATAATACCCCACCATACTTTGAGGAGCCGAAAGCAATGGCTGACCTTATAGAAGGGATTTTTGCCACACACAACCCCACCTGGCGTGACTGCCGCCAGCTATTAAACACCTTGTTTACAGCGGAAGAAAGAAGGAGCATAATAAATCAGGCCACCTTACTAGCACAGGAAGGACATGGTCAACAAGATGCGGCCACATATGGAGCCGCTAGATTTCCAGTGGAGGCAGACCCCGGGTGGAATCCTAATGATACAGGCCACCGGGGAAGGTTGAAAATGTTTCAAGATTTTATCTTAAGTGCTGTAAGGAAGGGCCCGCCAAGACCCTCCAACATTCAGAAAATCCAGAATGTTAAACAGGACAAGGCAGAGTCACCAGCCGCCTTTTTGGAACGGTTAGAAGAAGCATATAGGAAATACAGCCCATACAATTTAGAAGAGGATAGTGGGAAAATGGTACTTCGGCAGTCATTCATAGCACAGTCATCAGAAGATATCAGAAGAAAGATTCAGAAACAAACAGGATTTTTGGGGAAAACTCTTAATGAACTACTAGCTGTAGCGGACCAGGTCTACATGGCAAGGGATCAAGTGGAAGAAGAAAAGAAAGACAGGAAGAAGAAAGAGGGGTACAGGGCATTGCTGAACATGATGGATGTGAGGCAGAGAGGAAGAGGGGGAATGAGGACCAGAGGAAGAGGAAGAGGAGGAGGAGACCGGCTGGGGTGGAACCAGTGTGCCAAGTGTAAAAAGTTCAGGCACTGGAAAGGAGAATGTACAGAGAAGATGGAAGGAGGAGATGGACAGAAGCAAGGTTGGAATGAAGGGTGGAGAGGTGGAAACAGAGGAAGAGGAAGAGGAGGCAGAGGATCTTATCGGCCATACACAGAGAAAGCACAGGGAGCGATAATGGCAGCCGCCCTGGAGGATGAGGAAGAAGAGGAAGATATTGAATGATGGAGCCAGGCTTTCCTTTGCTGGACCCCGGGAGCCATTGGTGACAATGAAAGTAGGGGACCAGCCAGTAGAATTTTAGTTGACACTGGAGCAGAAAAATCCGTTGTCAACACTCAAGTAGCGCCATTAAGCAACAAAAGCACCAAGATAGTGGGAGTGTCTGGGAAACCTCAAAAATGCCCATATCTTAAGGAACGGACTTGCAATTTGGCAGGGCGTGAAGTATCCCATCAATTGTTATATGTGCCCGATTGCCCAGTACCACTACTGGGAAGGGATGTACTGGCAAAAGTAAGGGCTAGAATAGCCTTCCTTGAGAAAGGACTAGAGCTAACCGTTCCTATGGAGGAAGAATGGAGGCTGTTCCAGGTTAAGGAAGTAAAAAGGGACCCAGCCTTATGGCCTTGGGACAAAACCCCGTTGGTCTGGGCAGAAGATAATCCTCCAGGGTTAGCAATTAACATACCACCAGTAATAGTGCAGGTCAAGAAGGGACATGCACCAGTAAAAAGGCCCCAGTACCCCGTTAGCAGAGAGGCTGCTGCAGGGATCCAGAAACACCTCGATAGACTGATACAACACGGCATCATCGTACCCTGCAGTTCACCATGGAACACCCCGCTCCTTTCCGGTAAAGAAACCAGGAGGAGACGGGACAGATTATAGACCTGTTCAGGATCTGAGGGCAGTAAATTCGGCCACAGAGTTTCTAACGCCAGTGGTGCCAAATCCATATATTATGTTGAGCCTTATTCCGGCCACGGCCCGATGGTATTCCGTACTGGATTTGAAGGATGCTTTCTTCTGCATCCGATTGGCACCAGCATCACAGCCCATATTTGCATTCCAGTGGGAAACACAGCAGGCTGGACAAAGAACCCAGTACACTTGGACACGTTTACCCCAGGGGTTTCAGAACAGCCCCACCATCTTTGGTCAGGCTCTGGCCAAAGATTTATCAGACTATGACATTCCAAAAGAGGAGGGAACATGGTTGCAGTATGTAGATGACCTTCTGGTCGCCTGCAATACTAAGGAGGAGTGCACACACCACACAATGGCATTGCTTAAGCTCCTAGAAGAAAAGGGATACAAGGTTTCTAAGAAAAAGGCTCAGCTTTGCCAAGAAAAAGTTAAATATTTGGGCTTCGGACTGTCAGAAGGGAAAAAGACATTGGAGGTAGAAAGGAAAGAGGTGATTTGTGCCATACCAACCCCAGCCACTAGAAAACAAACCAGAGAGTTCTTGGGGTCAACAGGTTATTGCCGACAGTGGATTCCTAATTATGCAGTGTTAGCGAAGCCTTTATATCAAGCAACCAGAGGGAACAGGATGGACTCCTTTGAGTGGACTGGAGAATGTGAAAAGTCGTTCCAGGCCTTGAAGCAAGCCCTGATGTCTTCTCCAGCATTGGGCCTGCCAGACTTGGAGAAACCGTTCTTCCTATTCGCCTCCGAGCGAGAAGGAACAGCGGTGGGAGTTTTGACACAGCATGTAGGCACATGGCACAGACCAGTAGCATATTTGTCTAAACAGTTAGACACAGTGGCTCAAGGAATGCCACCCTGCCTCAAGGCAGTGGCGGCGGCAGTAGAACTAATAAAGGAAGCAAGCAAATTGACCCTAGGACAGCCACTGACAGTTAGGGTACCACATCATGTAAAGGCGCTCCTAGACACCAGAGGGCATCGCTGGCTTACGAATGAGAGACTGACAAAGTATGAGGGGATACTGTGTGACAACCCTGCGGTGACCTTAGAGACATGCACAACACTAAACCCAGCAACTTTGCTGCCCGCCCCGGGAGATTCACTAGAGCACCAGTGCAGTCAGGTGATGGATGAGATCTTTTCCAGTAGGCCGGACTTAAAGGACGTACCTTTACAGTCGGTAGACTTAACCCTGTTCACGGATGGGAGTAGCTTCGTGGAAGATGGGACCCGGCATGCCGGATATGCGGTGGTGACGGGGGAAGGGGAGACTCTGGAAGCAGGGTCTCTGTCTCCGGGAACCTCCGCGCAGAAGGCAGAGCTAGTGGCCCTGACCCGGGCGCCAATTGGCAGAAGGAAAAAGGGTTAATGTGTACACGGACTCGAGTATGCGTTCACGACATTACATGCTCATGGAGCACTGTACAAGGAACGAGGGTTTTGACCTCGGCTGGAAAAGGGGTTAAAAATGCTGGTGAAATAGTGGAACTCTTGGATGCGGTGTGGAAACCTAAGAAAGTGGCAGTTTTACACTGCAAGGGTCACCAACGGGGGAGGATCCAGTAGCCCAAGGGAATAGGCAGGCAGATCTGGCCGCTAGAGAGGCAGCCAAGGGACCTGCACAGGTCAAGGTGATGGCCAACCTCTTGGGCCCCACAAAGAAGTGTCATTATAGTACTAGAGAAGAAAAGTGGGCCTTGGAGGAAGGAGGGAAGTGGGAAGGACAGGTAATTGTGATGCCCGATAACCGCGTCTTTGTCCCTAAGGACACTGCGTGGCACATAGTCCAACATGCACATCAAGAGACACATTTAGGAAAATCAGCTTTGGCAGCCCTGTTGGAAAGGCAGATGTACATAGATGGCCTACATGGATTAACTTCAGCAGCATCCAGAAGATGCTGGACATGTGCCAAGAACAACCCCCGAGAAGGACTATTAAAACCCCCTGGAATTCAGCACGAGGGATCAACGCCTTTTGAAGCCTTGGTGGTGGACTTTACTGAAATGCCCCCACATGGAGGAATAAAATACCTATTAGTGTTTGTGGATACTCACACAGGATGGGTGGAGGCATACCCCACGAAGACTGAAAAGGCCATGGAAGTGGTGAGGGCATTATTAAAGGACATAATCCCCAGATTTGGAATACCACTAGAGATAGGCTCGGACAACGGCCCAGCATTCGTACACCAGATAGTCCGAGATCTTAGCAAGATGTTAAACATCAGTTGGAAATTGCATTGTGCATATAGGCCACAATCATCAGGAAAAGTGGAAAGAATGAACCGGACATTAAAGAATTCCCTAGCCAAGCTCACACAAGAAACAGGGATAAAATGGACAATGGCCTTACCATTAGCATTGCTAAAAATTAGATGCACTCCACAGAAGAGAACGGGAGAGACTGTATGGGAGGCCACCGCTAAATTTGAAAGTGATCACAGGATTGTCCACAGATAGTCATGTTATAGGGAATCAACAAACCCTAGAGCAAGTACAATTGTTGGGGAAACAACTAGAACAAATAAATCAGTACACCGCAGACTTGAATCCGCCATTTCCTACCACTCCATTGCATTGTTTCTCATCAGGAGATGAGGTGCTCGTGAAGGAGTGGAAGATCGATCCGCTGGGCCCCAAGTGGAGAGGACCATACACCGTACTGCTGTCCACACCAACGGCGGTAAAAGTGAAGGAGGTTAAACCGTGGATCCATTATACCAGGCTGAAAAAGGCACCAGTTTCCAGATCGTGGGAAGTGTTCACCAATCCGGACCAGCCCCTTAAGGTGAGAATCTCCAAGCAACCCCCTGAAAAAGGGTCAACAAGGCCATGAAGCTGATCCCTGCGGGAACAAATGACCTGCAGTCAACACAGTGGCTGGATGGCCCACCTCGCCGAAGGCCTGCTAAAGCACTATCTTTAAGATGGTTTCTAGATATCTTAATGGGGAGAGCACACAACCCAGGTCCCAGAAAGATACCCCCCACACTGGTAATAATGACTATTACCCTGCTAGGTATAGCAACCCCAACACAGGCAGGATGGGAAAACAACTTGTTCCATCAACTGATTACAAATTTGGCCCAAGAAATAAATGTTACAGACTGTTGGATATGCTCACATGGACCCTCTCACCATGCACAGGGGTGGCCCATAATTCCTACGGCAACTCTCACTCTACAAGGCCTGAATAGAACAAAGGGATCTAACAATTACACGGGAAGGAATAAGGATAGGGCACAGTACTTAATAACCCACCGGGAGGGGGATTGCGCGCCCCTTGTGCTTCCAAAGGGCTAACCAGAGTGAGCTGTATGATATCACCGACGACCGCCCCTGCGAAGATTAAGTTTAGGGCATTATCCCAACTGTAATCAGACCCTTAGATTAAGGGAACAAAACCAGTCCTCATGCATCATGGTGGGGGAGGAATGGACCAATACGTCTCAGGAGGACTCCACGCTAGGAACACAGTGTTGGTGGGTGCTGTATGGTAATAAGAAGGGGAACATGGTAATACAACTGGTCCAAGACCAAGCAGCTCTACATGTAGGAGCACACATAGGTGGGTTACCCCGAGGGCTGCTTTGGGTGTGTGGGAAATGGGCCGGAAGATTGTTACCCCCAGCGTGGCATGGGACGTGCACCATAGGTACAGTAGGGATGGGGGACTGATAGCCTATCCCAGAAGCACCAAAGTGACTAATCTCCACAATCATGTCCACAGGCATAGAAGGTCGGTGGACCAGATAACCACCTATGGCTATGACCCAGATAATACGTACCTGTCTGAAGGGGAAAGATTTGCAGGGATTTTGTTGCCAGGACTTGGGGTGGCAAACAATGTAAAACAAATTCGCATTTTGTCCTATGAATTAGAAAAATTGGCAAATGAAACAGTGCTGGGTTTAAGGGCACTACAGGTAGAAACTGAATCATTAGCACGAACAATGTTACAACATCAGTTAGCCCTGGATTATTTGTTAACTAAGGAGGGGGCTTTGTGTGTGGTTAAATACAACGTGTTGTCACTACATCAACAAGAGTGGAGATATAGAGTTACATATTGAAAAGATACAAGAAGTAGCCAAAGAAGTACAGGCCACCTATCACACCGGGAGTGACTGGTGGGACTGGCTCACCGGCTGGTTACCAAATTTTGGGTGGCTGAAATCAGTATTTGTAATTGGCTTGTTGATACTGTGCCTTGTAGGAATAATGTTTTGCTGTTTTCCACTGATGATGAGATGTTGCCAAGTTGGAGGTGGTGAATACATAAACCTAATCAAGAAGCCAGATTGGAGAAAGCCATAATTTTGCATTTTTGCTTTTGTAAATATTGCTTTGCTACATATTTTCAAGAAAAAGAGTTGGGAATGAGAGAGAATGAATTTCAGGACAGGCCCAGGCATGCCCGAGTCAGCTAACAAGCTGTTGCCCATATAAGGGATGTGTTGAATGCTGATTGGATGGAATTACAACTGCATCATCGGTTTCAACCAATAAGTAAGATCATGGGCGGCCTTAAGCCGAACCCTGTGTGTATAAATATGTGTAATTTTAAGTGATCAGGGTCTTGCTCATAAGGTGCCACGTTGTGCCTGAGTGAGGCCTCCACAGCTGTGGAATCAGTAAACTGCTTTCTTGAGGTAACTCTGTTGTCCGTCTCCTGTGTTACTGCGCCCGCCGAACTACCTCAGGAGGGGTCTTTTCCTCTCCTGCTTCATCACCATCTCTCCGAAGGGTCTCGGCGTGGCTTACAAGTGGGACCAAGCCCAATAACATCAAACTAGAGAATAAATCCACTTAAAATCCGGTTTCTGCCTCCTGCAGAATTCTGGGGTTTGTAGTTTAGGGGGAGCCTTTATCAGCCTTACAAAACTACAAACCCCAGAATTCTGCAGGAGGCAGAAACCAGATTTTAAGTGCATTTATTCTCTAGTGTGATGAAGTAAAGTTAGACATGTAAAAACACATTAAAAACCCAATAAACATATGACAATCTAATTACACAATTAAAACAGTAAAAAAAATCATTCGAATAAATCAAAGCCAACCTGAATAACCAAAACCAGGGCTATGGTGGGCAGATCAAAATTAGAGAGGGCTGGGCATTGGCTTATGTAAAACAGGTTATAGGGCCAGGGCTGGGGTAAAGTGCTCAGATTGAATGTAATGGTGAATTAGGCCTGTGCAATCATAGGCAGGGGGCTAACCACTTTCAAACGTGCATTCGAACATCCATGGTTTGAGGTCCCTACAGAAGGAAGACAGAGTGGATGCTAGCCTAATATCACTGGGGAGGGAGTTCCAGAGCTGGGGGTCACCACCGAGAAGACCCTCTCTCTTGTCCCCAACAACCGTGCTTGTGATGGTAGTGGAAGCGAGAGAAGGGTCTCCCCGGCAGACCTTAGGGTCCATGCTGGTTCATAGTGGAAAATGTGGTCATGAAGATATGCAGGACCTCAACCATTTAGAGCTTTGTAGGTGATGACCTGCACTTTGAATTGGGACCGGAAATTTATTGGCAACCAGTGGAGCTGTTTTAATAAGGGCGTCATCTAAGATTTTTTCCCCCTTCTGTTTTGCTCAGAACTTGTCATGCAACCCCCAAAACTGGCACAGACTTGCAACAGGTGTTAAGAATGAGCACCAGCCCTTTTCATGCCCCTTGGGCAGCTTATGCAGGCATTTGGTTAAGCTAGGAAAACGTTACACAGGAAATGGAATGATAAAGCAGAACACACAAGCGTTATGAAGAAGGAAAATGCTGACTTCAGCACACCCCGCCTTGTGCTGAAAAAAAAGAAGCAAGTTTATGTAATCAGCTTAATTTGTGTTCCTGCTTCAATGCCCTTTGCACATTGGAGCAATAAATCCCAGATTGGCACACATGGATCCTGAGATTCAGGTGACAAACCAAGAAATGAATCAAGGAGTTGTGGTGACAGAATTCAAAATGATCTTAGCAGATTAGAGAGATGGCCCAAACCACAAAATGAAGTTCAACAGGGACAAATGCAAGATATTCCACTTAGGCAGAACAAATGAAATGGGAGATGCCTGGCTCAACAGCAGTATGTGCAAAAAAGATCTTGGAGTCCACATGGACAGGAAGGTGAACATGAGCCAACAATGTCATGCAGCAGCTTTAAAAGCCAATTGAATTTTGACCTGCATAAATAGGATTCTAGTATCTAGATCCAGGGAAGTCATGCTACCCCTCTATTCTGCCTTAGTCAGACCACACCTGGAATCACACTGTGTCCAATTCTGGGCACCACAGTTGAAGAGAGATGTGGACAAGCTGGAATGTGTCCAGAGGAGGGCGAATAAAATGATCAAGGGTCTGGAGAACAAGTCCTATGAGGAGTGGCCGAAAGAGCTGGGCACATTTATCCTGCAGTAGAGAAGACATGATGAGGGCCATGTATGAAAGGGAGTCATAGGGAGGAGGGAGCAGGATTGTTTTCTGCTGCCCTGGAGACGCAATGGAACAATGGCTTCAAACTACAGGAAAAGAGATTCCACCTAAACATTAGTAAGAACTTCCTAACTCTTGAGAGCTGTTCAGCAGTGGAAGCCTCTCTCTGCCCCGAAGTATGGTGGAGGCTCCTTCTTTGGAGGCTTTTAAGCAGGGGCTGGATGGCCATCTATCAGGGGTGTTTTGAATGCAATTTTTCTGCTTTTTGGCAGGGGGTTAGACTGGATGGCCCACGAGGTCTCTTCCAACTCTATCATTCTATGATTCTATGACCTTCAAAATGATGTTGACCTAGTGCACTGTGGCTGTGAAATAAAACTGTCATTATGACAGTGATTTTATAACAGATATGGTGGACCCCTTAGAGCCAATGTGTTATACTGGTTTGAATGTTGGACTAGGAGTCTGGGAGGGCGAGATTTGATTCTGTACTCAGCCATTGGTAACCTGCTGGGTGACCTTGGGCAAAACATACTCTCACTCTCAACCTCAGAAAATGAACAATAGGTTCATTTTAGGGTTGCCATAAAGTAGAAATAAAGGCAAACAACAACAAGAAAGAGCTAAAAACATGCTGTCTACTTAAACCATGTAGTTCATCATTGCCACAGGATGCAGTAGCAGCTATCACTAGAAATGGCTTTAAAATCCTCAGAGGATAAGTTTTGAACAGTTTCTTATTCTGATACCAAGGCTTTGGGATCTCAGGCCAGATCTGAGCTTTGCATCAAGTATCAATTGGCTATTCCCTAAACCAGGCATGGGCAAATTTTGGCCCTCCAGGAGTTTTGGACTTCAGCTCCCACAATTCCTAACAGCCGGTAGGAGTTGTGGGAGTTTAAGTCCAAAACACCTGCACGGCCAAAGTTTGCCCATACCTGGTCTAAACAAAATGTTGAAGTAGACACACTTTTGGTTTGATTTAACAAGGCTCTTTCTTATTCTATTTTCAATGCTATAACTGAATCCAATCAATATGCAGTGGAGTTCCGCAAATCACATATAGAATACTTTAACTACATGCCTGTCACTCCCATCTCTACACTCCATAGGATTATATAAGCAAGATTCTAATGCAGTTTTTGTTGACTATGGAATTCGCATTCTACATGTGTGCTGGTAATTTTACTGGCTGATTAGCAAAGTTAATTAACTACTTATTAATTCATTAAAATATTTATAGTCTGCCCGGTGTCACAAAAATCTCAGGATTGCATACAGATAAAATCTGGTGCATTTGTCCCTGTTGGTGCTTCTAGATCTCTCAGTAGCTTTCAAAACCATCAACCATTGTATCCTTCTGGAATGCCTGGAGGGGCTGAGAATCTGAAGCAATGTGCTGCAGTGGTTCCGGTCCTACCCCTCAGACAGGTTCCAGATGGTGGGGCTTGGGGATATCTTCTCCTCAAAAAAGGATCTGTTGTGTGGTATTCCACAAAGTACCATTCTATCCCCAATGCTTTTTAACATTTACATGAAACCGCTCGGAGTGATCATCAGGAGGCATGGGGGCATGGTGTTATCAGTATGCTGATGACACTCAAATATATTTCTCTGTGCCTTCAAAAACAGCCTCAGCTAAGGATAGCATGTCTCCTCTGAACAAATGCCTGGAGGAGGCAATGAGGAAAAATAAATTGAGACTGAACCCAGACCAAACAGAGGTGCTTGGGGGTTCTAATTAGGGGTTCTAA
Organism: Anolis apletophallus; assembly: GCA_030556195.1. NCBI lineage: Eukaryota > Metazoa > Chordata > Lepidosauria > Squamata > Anolidae > Anolis > Anolis apletophallus. The sequence continues at coordinate 16,986,300 of JARBWK010000005.1, read as the reverse complement.
TCTGCAGATGGAGATGTTTTAATCAGTTCTGGATAGAGTTACAGTACATTCCCACTGAAAGATTGTGTTCGCAGCTCGGGAGTGCTCTTGGATCCGTCTCTCTAAATGTAAGCCCAGGTAGATTCAAGGGTCATGAGTGTTCACTATCAACTTTGGCTAATACTCCAGCTGCACCCATTCCTAAATTTGGAGGACCTGAAGATGATAGTGCATGTGCTGGTAACCTGCAATGGGATTCTGCAATGTGCTTTACATTGGGCTACCTTTGTACCAATTCAGAAACTCCAGTTGGTTCAAAACACAGCAGCCAGATTGATAACAGGAACATCCAAGAGTGAACATATAACACCAATATTAAAATCACTTCCCTGGTTGCCAGTTTCCAAGCAAAGTACAAGGTATTGGTTTTGATCTTTAAAGCCCTACATCAGTGGTTCTCAACCTTTCTAATGCCGTGACCCCTTAATGCAGTTCCTCAGGTTGCGGTGACCCCCAACCATAAAGTCATATTAGTTGCTACTTCATAACTGTTATTTTGCTACTGTTAGGAAATATCTGAAATGTGGGATGTATTTTCATTGTTACGAAGTGAACATAAACCATAATGATTAATTACAAAAACAATATGTAATTATATATTGTGAAATATTTATTTCTAATTACAAATAAATGAAATTTAGATTTGAAACATGTTGTAGCATGGGTAACAGTCTCAATATAACAGCAAACAGATTTAACATACATACAACATACAACCCACATTATAACCAAGTAATATAACAACAGGAAACTGCATTTCTATGTTTTGCACCTACCAATCCAAAAAAAAAAAGACACCGAAGTGGTTTGGGGAAAACATATTCAGACATGTGGGAGTTGCAGTTCCTCCTGCCATCAATGAACAATCTGAACTCCACAGATATGCAATTTAACCCAACATGCAATGCAAAACCCCCATGACCCACAGGAAACACTGCAGAAGTTTGGGGGAAACATATTCAGACATGTGGGAGTTGCAATTCCTCCTGCAATCAATGAACATTCTGAACTCCACAGATATGCAATTTAACCCAACATGCAATGCAAAACCCCCATGACCCACAGGAAACTGCAGAAGTTTGGGGAAAACATATTCAGACATGTGGGAGTTGCAATTCCTCCTGCCATCAATGAACATTCTGAACTCCACAGATATGCAATTTAACCCAACTTGGCATACAGAGCCCCCATGGCCAGCAAAAAATGCTGAAGGTCTTTAGGATTCACCTTGATTTAGGGAAGTTGTAATTGACCTACATCCAGAGAGAACTATGAACCCAAATACCAATGGATCTGGATCAAACTTGTCACACATGCCTTGCCTACAGTGGATCACTGGAGGGCTTGTTGTCGAGGCCATAATTGGATCTACGGGAGGCGGGTAGGCTACGAGGACCTAGTCGCTCCGGGCTCGCCAGGTTAACTGAACCCTCGCGGTCTCTGCCCCGTGGTCCGTCCACGGGGCTTGCCCGGTTGTCCGACAACAGGCCTGGGGGATTGGCGGTTGTTCGATAACAGGCTTTCTGGGAGTTGTAGTTCACCCACAATCAAAGAAATGAAAATAGGCAGTAAGCAGCCAGACCTTGAAGCTGCAAGGCCATTCAGTGCTTAATCAAGGTGGCCAGTGGCTGGCAACATTCCCACTTGCCACAAGCAGGCAAGGGTTCTTTCTCCCACCCTCGACATTATTCCACAGAAATAAAAACAGGCACCATACAAACAAAATAAGAAACACACCCTCAGCCTCCCCCTGACCTCAGCAGCCTGGAGGGGAAAGGACTGAAAGAGGAAGAGAATGAAGGAGAGAAGGAAAGAAAAAAGGGAAAGGAGGAAGGAAAGAGGGGGCAAATGGAGGAGGGAAACAGGGAGAGAGGGGGGGAAGGAGAGAGAGAGAGAGAAAGAAGGATGGAAGCAAAAAGTCATGGAAGGAAGGAGAGAAGGAAAGAAGAAAAGGGAGGGAAGGTGGAGCCCAGAGGCATCCATGGATGCCAGCGAGGATCCCTGGATGCCCCCTTCCTTCCCTCACGCCCACGCGAGCTCGGGTGGGGTGGGGGAAGGACGGGGGCATCCATGGATGGCCACGAGGATCCCTGGATGCTCCCTTCCTTCCCTCATGCCCACGCGAGCTTGGGTGGGGTAAGGATGGGGGCATCCATGGATGGCCACGAGGATCCCTGGATGCTCCCTTCCTTCGTGCCCACGTGAGCTCGGGTGGGGTGGGGGAAGGACGGGGGCATCCATGGATGGCCACGAGGATCCCTGGAGGCTCCCTTCCCTCAGGGAGCTTGGGTGGAGGCGAGGGAAGCTCGGAGGCATCCAGGGGCGGCGGCCAGGCATTGAGGCTGGCAAGAAGAAGTCCACTCACCTTACAGGAGATAACAGAGGGTGAGTCTTCTTCCATGTGGCTTTGCCTCCCAAGCTCCTCCTCCTGACTATGCACATGTCTGTGGGAAGAGCAAGAGGAGGAGTCGACGAGGACTGCCATTTGGCTGGCTCCGGATTGGACCAGTCGGCAGCCATTTTGGAGGGGGCGGAGTTGGCCAAGACGGCTTCGCGACCTCCCGAAAATGGCGGCGCGACCCCCCTGGGGGTTGCGACCCCCAGGTTGAGAACCACTGCCCTACATGGTTTGAGTCCAGACTACCTACAGGATCACATTCTCCTGTACAATCCACCCCACACACTGAAGTCCTCTGGTGGCAGCTACTCCAGACAGGCAGAACCGGATTGGTGACCATCCCTCAGGGGACCTTTTCATCGGCTGTCCCAAAACTGTGGAACAACATGCTGGAAGAGCTTTGATAACTAAATGAGTTGTCAGGATTGAAAAACCATCTAAAGACCTATCTCTTCCAGCACACCTACCCAGCCAGTTTTAATCAAGAATTTTAAACTCGTGCCTTGTGTTTTAATCTCTGTTCTGTGTATTTTAATATTTATTTTATAGATATATGTTTTAATATGGATCTTTTATAGAAATACATTTTAATATGTGTATTTACAGAATCTTCATAATGTTTTAACTACTCTGTAACCCACCTCAAGCCACAGGGAGAGGTGGATAAGAATTAAAGTATTATTACTACTATTACTACTACTTATTTAGGTGATCCCTCATTGTCCAAGTAAGATTGTCCTCCAAGTACAGTGTCCTGGTGGTGGGTACGTAGGTAACTGTGGAGCCCTATTATTGACCTGCATGTTCTCCCACAGTGAGGGCATCGATTTCCAGGTGGAAAGTGAGCCCGGTCAGGGTTGGCTTGATGGGTCTTCCTCTTGGCAATTTTTCTCTTTTGCCCTCCATTCATGCCTCTTCAAATTCTACAGCACTGCTGGTCACAGCTGACTACAGCTGTTGTTGTTGTTCTTATTGTTAACACGTGTTACCAAAGAACACTGCGGCATGGGTTAAGGGGAATAAGTCATATCAAGAAAAGTCAGGGTAAAGTCCAAAATAAGGTCCTTTATTTATAACATCCTGGTAGGGGTTATTTAGGAACCTGGTTAGGTTACTGCCTCTGGTTATGTCATGGTAGCATCACCAGACTTTATCTCATGACATCACCAGGGATGATACACAGATCTCCAGATTTGAATGATCCTGACCTGTAAAATCTAGATCTATGTAATAAGCATTGTCTGTATAGAAGCATACTTGTTTCCTGTTCTTGCCCTGGCTGGAGTCCCGCACGTACCAATCATTAAATGGTTGCTAATATGTCCATGAGTAATGCAAAATTCAGAGCAGCTAATCTACCCAATGTAGTCTTGTGCACATCCCCTTTCATTATCAGCAGGAATCACTAAGGAGTGAAGTAAGGGTGCAGGAGAGCAGATGGCCATCCTGCGAGAGAGACTGTGCACATATGTGTGTGTTAATGGGGACTTGCTGCTCCTGATAAACAAAGAATGAAGGCTTCAAGGCCACCAATTGCAGTGTGTCCTTTTCTCAGCCTTGGCATGATAATGCCTTTGTTTTCTTCCTCCTTTCCTCATCAGCCTGGGATAGATTAAAGCAGTTGCAGTTACCCTTTGCCGATGCCCTTGGGCAGAGCTCAGTTTAGTTCCCAGAGATGACAGGAAATTATCTATTTTGCCTTTCTCTTCATTGCCATATGTAACAGATACACCAGCAGATGTATGCCTGTACACAAATACAGAATGAGACTTCCAAACACATAAGTGCACATACATGCTTTGAATAGGAGAGATACAGAAACAGACATGCAAGCAAGCATATTTTCCACACTATAGTTCTACAACAGACAGTTGGGAGGGGGGGACTTGTCACTCAAGATGTCACAATTACCACACTAGTGATGACTGAAAAACGGAAAGGCGCAGCTTGTAAACCTGGGTGTAAAAGGAATCACAAAATATCAGCTGGCATCCAAACCAAAAATAAGTCATCAAGGTAATGGTGACTATTATCTGTTATTGCTTATTGCTGCTCTGTGTCGAGTCAGCTCCAACGTAAGATGATCTTATCATAAGGTTTTCTTGACTTATTCAGAGGAAATTTGTTTTTGCCTTTGTGTAAGACTGAGAGAGAGAGTGACTTGCCCAAAGTAAAACAAGTTTCCATGGCCAAGTAAGGATTTGAACCCTGGTCACACTACCTATATATCCTAAAAGTACCAGATACAATTTGCTCTTGGAAGCTAAGCAGTCCAGTTTAGAACTTGGATGGGAGACCACAAAGGGATACCATGTGCTGTAAGTTATATTTGAGAGGAAGGAGTTTACAAAACCACCTCTGAGTATTCCTTGTCCAAGAAAACCCTATAACCCTATAAAATTCATGGTGCCATCATAAGTCAACAAGTGACTCACCGGCACACATGCACACACTTTCAGGGAATTGTCCAATGTTCAAATCACAACTATTGCTGTTTCAGTGTGTTCTCCTCCTTTCCTCATAGGAACTCAATCCAAAAATCCCCAACCAACGGTTGATCATGGATGTAAACCAGCAATATGTTGCTGCAGCAACAAATTTGAATGCTATTTAACCTGCATTAATAGAAACATACTCGTAGTTTCCAAGTAGAGGGAAATCATTGAGTCACCTGAGGGCTGAGAAGGGCAGTATACAAATACAGTAAATAAATAAAGAAATAAATAAATAAATAAATAAATGGTTGTTTATTCATTCGGTCCCTTCCGACTTTTCATGACCTCATGGACCAGCTCACACTAGAGCTCCTTGTCAGCCATTGCCACCCCCAGCTCCTTCAAGGTCAAGCTGGTCACTTCAAAGATACCATCCATCCATCTTGCCCTTGATCGGCCCCTCTTCCTTTTTCCTTCCATTTTCCCCAGCATCATTATCTTCTCCAAGCTTTCCTGTCTTCTCATTATGTGGCCAAAGTACTTCAACTTTGCCTCTAATATCCTTCTCTCCAGTGAGCAGTCGGGCTTTATTTCCTGGAGTATGGACTGGTTTGATCTTCTTGCGCCCCAAGGCACTCTCAAAATTTTCCTCCAACACCACAGTTCAAAAGCATCTATCTTCCTTTGCTCAGCCTTCCTTATGGTCTAGCTCTCACATCCATAGGTTGCTACGGGGAATACAATTGCTTTAACTATGTGGATCTTTGTTGTCAGTGAGATGTCTCTACTCTTCACTATTTCATTGAGATTGGCCATTGCTCTCCTTCCAAGAAGTAAATGTTTTAAATTGGAGCAAGTTCAGAAAATGGCTACAAGGATGATAAGAGGCATGAAGAACAAAACATGCCGAAAGATTGAAAATTTCTGGGAATGTTTGGCTTGGTAAAGAGAAGACTGAGCAGTGACATGACTGCATTCTTTAAATAGTTCATCAATGCCTGTCACAGAGAGGAGGGACAATAAGACAATAAAAGCAGTTCAGCAATGGAACCAACTTTCTAGAAATTGTGAGATTTCCTTCTCTGGACATCTTCAAAAACAAGGCCAGACAACTACCTGCTGGGGAACTTGCACTGAGCAGCAAGTTGGACTAGATCAGTGGTTCTCAACCTGGGGTCCCCAGATGTTTTTGGACTACAACTTCCAGAAATCCCAGTCAGTTTACCAGATGTTAGGATTTCTGGCAGTCAAGCTGCACTCTAAGGGTCTACATAACCATACAATGTAATTCCTGTGTAGATACAGCCTATATCTCCCAGAATCCCTAAACCACAGAACTGTTAATGTTCATCACAACTGTTTAATGAAAACACATTCAGGGCTGAAAAGACTCACACACTCTGGAGCTAAATCCTTTCTTGACTCTTGTATCTTTTCTAGCTTCCCAGATACTTCCTTTATCTGAACAGCATTCAGATACTGCAACACAGTCTCTCAGGGCCAAATGAGATATTAAGCAGGAGATTGGTGATTAGGATCTCCTGTTATTTGGTTTATGTTTTACTAATTAGCAGTTGCACAGAGGCAGTGTTGGCGACCAGCAAAACGATGCTCTATTAATCGGGGATTTGACTGTCTCCTAACTTTCCCTTTCATGGGTAGAATGTTATTATTCTCCCAGTGTCTTGTTCCCCAATCTGCAGTACATGGATTGTCCTATTATCTGACCTACTTTAAAGGTCTATTTCAAAGAGTGATTCAACATTGAAAACTTTGAAATAAAAACCTACTTTTAGTTTGTATAAACCTAGTTTAATCAGGGTATGAGTGTATCTATTGGCTATGCCGCTTGAAGTGTTACAGAATCCAGGGAGTTTACAATGCTTCAAGAAGCAAAGAGAATGAGTAATACTCAACAACCACTAACAAATGAGTGACAGACCTCCAAACCCCTGGCCATCATAGCCTTGCTCTCTTCACACAAACTGAATGACTTGCTTGATTAAATCAATCAATCCATGTCTAATGTGGTCCTCTTTTCCAACTGCCATCAGCTGTAACACTTCTAATGAGTTATTTATTTTCATGATATGCCCAAATATAGTAGCCACAGTTTAGTCATTTTGTCCTCTAATGAGAGTTCAGGCTTAATTTGCTCTTGATTTGTCTTTTTGGCAGTCCTTGATTTCTGCGATGCCCACCAGCCAATCAGAAAGCATTTTTCGCTTCCGATGCAGATTTCCACTCTCCAATGAGAGGGCAGGATGACCACTAGGCTTGTTTGATCCAAAAAAGGGTTCAAAACTTGTTTTGGATGTAGGAGGCGCTGGTGGTTCGATTCTAAATTCAATTTCGATTTTCACAGAAAAAAAATGTTCAAAACTTTTCAAAACTTCCGAGACTTCTGAATCCTTCCTTAATGGTTTGAAAATGTTATTTCCTGTTTCATTGGGTGGTCTTTACTTTGAAAGTGGTTGTTTTACTCCAGAAGGGGGGAAGCAAAGGGAGGAAAGTCATCCCTCAGTTTTAAAATGCTTCCCAGGTTCACGGCGAGAGAGGAGGGAGGAAAGTGAGCCACTTGGTTTTAAAATGCTTCCTAGGCTTGAGCCGAGGCCAGGAATAATTCCCAACTCACTTACTGCTTCATAACAGAAATGGCAGAAAAACCTTCGGAAGGGCAAAGGGACTTCCGGTTTCCTTACTTTGAAATTGCTTCAAAAAGCAAATATTTCAGAATTTATTCCAAATTATGAAGATTATGTTTGGGGGTCACGACAACATGAGGAAGGGTCACAGCATCAGGAAGGTTGAGAAATACTGCTCTAATCTGTCAAGATCATTTTTAATTCTCCTCCTATGTTCTGGAGAATTGGTTATCCCTCCCAATTTGGTGTTGTCTACAAACTTAATGATCATGCCTTCAAACCCTTTATCTAAGTCATTAATAAAAATGTTGAACAGGACCGAGCCCAGGACAGGACGTTGCTGGTGGCACTCCACTTGTCACTTCTTTCCAGGATGAAGAGGAAGCATTGGTGAGGACCCTTTGGATTCGTTTGCTTAACCATTTACAGATTCAGCTAACCAAGATTTTGCCTAGCCCACATTTGTCCAGTTTCCTTGACAGGAGGTCATGGGGAACCTTGTCAAAAGAAGGCCTTCCTGAAATCCAGCTAAATTACATCCAGGGCCTTCCCTGCATCTACCCAGCTTCTAACTCTATCAAAAAACAGAGATAAGATAAGTCTGGCATGATTTATTTTTGATAAGTCCACGTTGACTATTAGTAATGACCGCATTCCTTTCTACGTGTTTACAGACCACTTCCATGGAGGATCCTGGAACTGAATCCCAGTGGATAGCAAAGGCCCACTACACACGAAATAAAAAAGCAACATTGGTGTCCATTCTGCCCTATCCTTGAGCCAAATTCCATACTTGAATTACATGTGGAGCTGAAGAATTGTTTCCATTTCCCAGGAGGACATGATGTGAAGAAATGTCAGGTAGAGAAATGCTTTCCTTGCCTTGGGTTGCACCTACACTGTAGAACTGATGCAGTTTAACAACACTTTAACTCTCATGGCTCAGTGCTATAGAATGCTGGGATTTATTACCTTGGTGGGGCATCAGCACTCTTTGATAGAGAAGGCTAAAGACCTTATAAAACTACAATTCCCATTTATTTATTGTATCAGGGTACAGTTATGATGTATTTGAGAAAACACAAAGTTTAAAAACTTGGCATTCTATTAAATGTCCTTTGACCAGTAGCTGGCCACTTGGAGTGCCTCTGGTGTTGCTATAAGAAGGTCCTCCATTGTGCATGTGGCAGGGCTCAGACTGCATTGTAATAGGTGGCTCTGTGGTTTGCATTTCTCCACACTCACATGTCGTGGACTCCACTTTGTGGCCCCATTTCCGAAGGTTGGTTCTGCATCTCATGGTCTATGTAAGAAGAAAGTATAATATCCAAAGAGCATTTAGTATAGAATTATACCAAAATCCCCAGTACACAACTCAATACAGTGGACTAAAGCAAAAGTCCATTATCACTGGACATTACTTGGATTTTATTCATGAAGACATTTTTGAGAGCAGTGCTTCTTCTTCATTTCTGCATATAGCCTCATGACTCATTGTCTGCTTACTTCATCTGAAAGGTTTCTTCATTGAACATGTATCCCTGAAGCCTATATACATTGGAAACTATATCAGATTTAGAACTGTAATCTTTGAGAGCTCCTTTTAATTTTGCTTTATGCCACTGTATTGAGGTGTGTACTGGGGATTTTAGTATAATTGCATACTTTGGATATTATACCTTCTTTTTACATAGATTGTGTTGTGTTTGTTCAGATAGCCAACAAGTACTCTGGGATATTGTATAGTAATACAGCCATGTCTGCATCTCGTAATGCCAGAGTGCAGTCTGATCAGCGCCTTCCAAGTTGCCCAGACTTCTGTGTGCCCGGCAAGGAGTCTCTCAGTATCAGCCATGGATTGAAGTTCTGGGTTTTAGCCTGCCACTTTTGAACTCTCGCTTGCTGAGGTGTTCCTGTAGATCTTAGAAAACTATTTCTTGATTTAAGACATTGGTGTTCTGGTTGATATCCGAACAGAGGATGGGCCGGCAATGTGACTGCATTGGTCCTTCATTATTGGCTGCTACTTCCCGAGGGATATCAGGTGATGCAATACCGACTAAACAGTGTAATTTCTCTAGTGGTGTAGGGCGCAGACTTCCTGTGATTATGCAGCATGTCTCATTAAGAGCCATATTCACTGCTTTAGTGTTCCACACTGGGCATGCGTACTCAGCAGCAGAGTAGCAAAGTGCAAGGGCAGATGTCTTCACTGTGTCTGGTTGTGATCCCCAGGTTGTGCCAGTCAGCTTTCATATGATATTGTTTCTAGCACCCAGTTGGATATTCAAGCAGTGCTTCTTGCAGGTCAGAGAATGGTCTAGGGTAACTCCCAGGAAATTGGGTGTGCTGCAGTACTCCAGTGGGATTCCTTCCCATAATTCCATGGCACCGAGCCATGCCAATTACAGTAGTGTCAATTAAAGATGTTGACAAGCTGGAATGTGTCCAGAGGAGGGCGACTAAAATGATCAAGGATCTGGGGGAACCAGCCCTATGAGGAGCGGCTTAAAGAGCTGGGCATGTTTAGCCTGCAGAAGAGAAGGCTGAGAAGAGACATGATGAGGGCCATGTATAAATATGTGTGGGGAAGTCATGCTCTTGTTACATCCCAAATAGATTACTGCAACGCACTCTACGTGGGGCTGCCTTTGAAGACTGTTCAGAAACTTTAATTAGTTCAGCGGTCGGCAGCCAGGTTACTAACTGGAGCGACATACAGGGAGCATACCACTCCTCTGTTGTGTCAGCTCCACTGGCTGCCTATCCAATTTCGAGCACAATTCAAAGTGCTGGTTTTGACCTTTGAAGCCCTTTATGGTTCTGGCCCAGCTTACTTGTCCGAACGTATCCCCCTTATGTCCCACCTCAAAATTTATGATCCTTCGGGGAGGCCCTGCTCTCGCTCCCACCCTCGTCGCAAATATGCTTGGTGGGGACGAAGGACAGGGCCTTCTCGGTGGCGGCCCTCGCCTGTGGAACTTACTCCCCAGCAAAGTTAGATCAACTTCTTCCCTCCTTTCCTTTAGGAAACAGTTAAAGACGTGGCTTTGGGAACAAGCATTTGGTTAGATACTGGGCAGCAGATAGACAATAAAAAGATGACAAAGGTTATGGAAACGGAGTGCAGTTGGCTTGGACAATCTTTATTTTTTTAGTTTATTGTTTCAATTTATATACCGCCCTTTCCATATTGGCTCAGGGCGGTTTACAAAATGCACAAGGTAACATAGCACTAAAACGATAAGAACATTAAAAATGTAAAAACAATGTTTCTGTCAGCATACAGATTGACATGGCTTAAAGAATAAATGCTTGCCGGAAGAGAGCTGTCTTACACGCCTTCCGGAAGGCTGGTAGCTCGTTTATCACCCAACTTCCACCGGCAAGGCATTCCACAGGCTCGGTGCGACGATGGAAAAGGCACTCTGCCTGGTTGATGACAAGTGAAAGGACCTAATGGAAGGGACGTGTAACAGGTTTTGGTCCTCTGACTGAAGGGATCTCTGGGGAGTATATGGGAGTAGACGGTCCCTCAAGTGGGGGAAAAGAAAATTGGTTAAAATTAAGAGCGATTTGGGAAAAAGTAAAAAAAGAAGGTGCTCTGCCCACTGAAGAACTAAAGGTAGATAAATTACTAAATGCAAGAGAAAAAACAAGCAAAGGAATAGTAGCAAAAATATACAATTTAATGGTGGAAGATAAAGAGTTCATAATTAGAGCAATATGTAACAAATGGAATGGGGTTAAATCATTACAGACACATGAAGTAGAGGAAATAATTAGGAATATGAATAAAATAAAAATAGAAAAAATATAACGAATTAGGGGAAAAAATGATATTAAGATGGTACAGAACTCCTGAGCAACTGGCTTATATGGTAAAAGGAAGGAATTCTAAGTGTTGGCACTGTAATATTGAAAAAGGTACTTATTCACATATGTGGTGGGAGTGTTCTGAAATAAAAAAACTTCTGGCAAATGATACAAGGAAAAATACAAGAGATATTCCAGATAAACATTCAAATTAATAATGATTTGCTACTGTGGGGAGTGTGGGATCATCCAAGTATAAAAACCAAATTTCAGGAGTTATTTAAGGTAACAATAAGAGCAGCCCATGCGGTGATTGCTAGAGGATGGAAAGACAAAACGAAATGGACATTAAGTAATTGGAATGATTATATGTATGATCAAGTGTTATTAGATATTACGGGAATTATGACTAATCAAGCAACAAGGACAGACAAACAAAAGGACATCACAGATAGATGGAAGATCTATTTCAACTGGGTGAAAAATGGAGGAGCCAACGTTCACATCATACAAAAAACACAAAGACTTTACCAGTGGCTGGATCTGCAAGATTCATAGAAATATACTGTGGTTGAGGAGGGAGGGAGAGGGAGGGAGGGAAGGAGGGAGAGGGAGGGAGGGAAGGAAAAATGTAATCTATACCAATGTAATGTACTATAATATTTTTATTATTTGTTAAATAAACGATTTTTAAAAAACAAAACAAAAAAAGAAAAGACGGTCCCTCAAGTACACCGCCCCCAGACCATATATTTATTTATTTATTTATTCTTCGATTTTGTACACCGCTCCTTCCTGCAGGCTGGGGGCGGTTCACACACGACCATATTACACAATCATATAGGGCCTTAAAGGTCAAGACCAACACTTTGAAGGTGATCACGTACTCGATTGACAACCAGTGCAGTTGCTGCAGAGTTGGAGTGATATGGCTCCTGACCGGCACTCCCACCAGGGGTCTAGCTGCTGCATTCTGCACCAGTTTGAGTTTCTGGATAACTGCCAAAGGTAGACCCATGTAGAGGGTGTTACAGTAGTCTAGCCTCGAGATGACCGTTGCCTGGATCACCGTAGCTAGATCACTCCCGGTAAGGTATGGCGCCAGCCGCCTAGCCTGTCGCACGTGGAAAAAGGCGGATCTGCTAACAGTGGAGACCTGGGCCTCCATCGTCAGCAGTGGGAGCAATTGGACCCCCAGACTCTTTACTAAGGGCGATGATGCCTCACCATCCAGAGTAGGCAGCTGGAGCTCACACCCCCCAGAGCAACCCAGCCATAGGATCTCCATTTTCGATGGGTTCACTCTCAACCTGCTGGCACGTAGCCAACCAGACACGGCTTCAAGGCACAACTGGAAATTATCGGGTATCAAGTCCAGCCAGCCGTCCATCCTCAGCACCAGCTGGGTGTCATCAGCGTACTGCTGACACTCCAGACCAAAACTTCGCACCAGTTTGGCAAGTGGTCGCATATAGATGTTAAATAATAAAGGGGAGAGAATAGCTCCCTGAGGGACCCCACAATTTAGCGGGAGCCTCTTGGAAACCATACCTCCCATCTCCACTCACTGTCCCCAATCCAGGAGGAAGGAGGCCACCCATTTGAGAGAAGTCCCCCTCACCCCCGTTACAGCTAAGCGATGGGTTAACAATGCGTGGTCTACTGTGTCAAACGCTGCCGTGAGGTCCAATAACACAAGCAGCGCCGATTCACCTTGGTCTAACTGGCAACGGAGCTGGCAGTTAGACCAAGTTAGACAATCTTGAATATGGAACTCTGAATATGTGTTTAATTATGGATATTTAATCGGTTTTAATTGATTGTAAATTTATTTATGATGTAATTGTTGGTTTTTATGGATTGTTATGTGGCATCAAATTGTGCCTTTTGTTAACCGCCCTGAGTCCCCCTTCGGTGGTAAAGAAGGGTGGGCTATAAATAATTGAAATAAATAATAATAATAATAATAAATAGGGAGTAGGGAGCAGGCTTGCTTTCTGCTGCCCTGGAGACTAGGATGTGGAACAATGGCTTCAAACTACAGGAAAGCAGATTCCACCTGAACATTAGGAAGAACTTCCTGACTGTGAGAGCTGTTCAGCAGTGGAACTCCCTGCCCCGGAGTGTGGTGGAGGCTCCTTCTTTGGGGGCTTTTAAACAAAGGCTGGATGGCCATCTGTTGGGGGTGCCTTGAATGAGATTTCCCTGCTTCTTTGCAGAAAGGGGTTGGACTGGATGGCCCACCAGGTCTTTCCCAACTCTATGATTCTATGACATTTGTGCATGCATTCTATATTTCAGATGCACCTCTGCATAGATATAACTATCCAAGCAGTTCTGCACCCTGTCATGACATTTCCTTCCTATCTTCCTTCCTTTTAACCCCTTCCTCTCCTGATTGGCTGGCTGCCTTTCCCTCCAACACGTTCTGCTCACCCCCCGCCGGGCTTTGGATGCTCCAAGGTGTGCGGGAGCGAGCGCTCAGGCGCGCCTTGCCTCCCATTGGCTGAGACGAGATAAGGCCACCGGTACTCGGGGGCGTCCGGATTCGCTCGCTCAGCCATCGCTCAAGGAGGGTGGGCGGGACCACCGAGGGATTGAATGGAAGGGAGGGGAGAAAGCAGCTGGAGAGGCGAAAAACTGATGCAAGGAGCGGACGGGCACCGGCGATCCCTTCCAGAGGCTTAACAGGCAGGTACATTTGGAAGACTATGAGTGGGGAAATATTGAGGGGGGGGGGATAATTAAGGGGAGGAATTGCAAGGCAGCTGATGTTGCAAATATTATAATAGGATGCACCAGCTGACTAATTATTGTTATTGTCGGCATTTGGGGGGCGATGCGTGTTTGCACGCGTGTGTGAACCAATCGACCTGCTTTTTCTTTCTGGTAAGATCTGGGTGGGTTCTAAAGGCGTGATGCTGGGTGGATTCTAAAGGCGTGATGGTGGATCCATTCGGTTTGATCCCTGGCTCAATGCTATGGGATCTTGGGGGATGCAGTTTGGTAAGCCTGTCTGTGCCTGCACTTGCCACTCAAGATCATATAAAACTACAACGCCCCCAATTCAATAGCGTTGAGCTATGTTCAAGTGGTGTCTATAATGTACATTATCCACTCCTGGACGTTGCGTGGGGTTGCCCATTTGCAAGCAAGCCGCTCAGGGAGGAGGCGATTGAATAGATGTTTGGGTCGATTGGAAGGATCGGGAGGAAACGCACACGAGAGAAAGAAACACGGAGGGTCGCCAGGCCTCTCAACCTGGGAAGAGAGAAGGACAGAGTGGGTGGGGAGCCCTCCCCATGCGCGCCCGGCGGTGGCCTTTCCCTTTGTCATGCGAGGAAAAGGCGCGGCGGGGAGTCAGTCTGGGTGCCCACGCGCGACCGTGGAACTGGTCCCCATCGGGGTGGAGCTGGCGGAGGAGCCACGCACATCTGGGCAAAGAAAGCTCGAGATGATTCAGCACTCAGCAAGGAGCCATGCAGGGAGGGGGAGGAGGAAGTCAGCAGTGTGATGAGGCAGCTGAAAAAGCCAAGGCGATTCTAGGCTGCTTTGGAAGGAGTGTAGTGTCCACACTTTCTTCTGCGTGGGCCAGACCTCACCTGGAATAACCCTGTCCGCTTCTGGGCCAAAACAGTTTAGGGTAGAGAAGGTGTCCATGGAAGTGCAATCAAAAGTCTGGAAACCGAGCCTTGGGGAGTTGGGTATGTTTAGCTTGGAGGAGAGAAGGTTGAGATGGAAAATGCGGGTGGGTTGGTCCACAGAGGGTGCCTTCATGGAACATTAGTCCCTGGTACCCACAGTTGCCCACATCTGCTGGACACCCATCCCTGGCGGTATGGAGCCTCCTTATCTTCTCATACTTGAATTAAAACCCCACAGAAAGACTTCATAAGTTATCATATCCAAGGAATGCTCAGCTTGGTGAGAAGAATGAGTTTCCAAGCACAATTCAAAGTGCTGGTTTTAACCTACAAAACCCTATACGGTTCCGGCCCAGTTTACTTGTCTGAACGAATTCTCCCCTATGAACATCAAGGACATTAAGATCCTCCGGAGAGGCCCTGCTTTCGATCCCGCCATCTTTGCAAGCGTATCTGGTGGGGATGAGAGACAGGGCCTTCTCTGTTGTGGCCCCTCGGCTGTGGAACTCCCCCCCAAGCGATGTTAGATCTGCCCCCTCCCTGCTGTCCTTCAGGAGGTAGGTAGTAGGCATGGTTTCGAACCCAAAAATCGTGATTCTAAAATCAAATTGGGGGGGGGGGGTTGATTAGTAATAGAAAGACTTACAAAAAAATTTCTAAAAATTTCTAAAATGTAACGTAATAACTAACGAAATTCGTTAGTAGTTCGTATGCGCATAATTCGATAGTTTTGGCCTACAACTCCCAGAAACCTAACAGCTGGTAAATTGGCTGGGATTTCTGGGAGTTGGAGTTCACACTGAATTCTAGATTTTGCCAGGCTGGTCATATACCTACATTCCATGCACATGCAATAATACAGCAGTAATAACAATGGGTATAAGAAGAGGTAAAATTCAAACCGAGTATTCTGACTGTGGTCCCTCCTCAAGCAGTGCAAACTGCAAAGGTTCTTCTCTATGAGCCGGGGAAAAGCCAAAAGCCCGGGCACAGCGTTTGCTGCCTGGGTGCACACACATACATATTCTTGGGGGGATTTGCTGCAGAATCTTCTCTATGAGCCGGGATTCTGCAGCAAATCCCCCAGAATATGTATGTGTGTGCAGGCAGCAAACGCTGTGCCCGGGCTTTGGCTCCCGGGCTCATAGAGAAGAGCCTTTTGCAGTTTGCACCGCTGAGGAGGGACCACAGTCAGAATACTTCGGTTTGAATTTTACCTCTTCTTATACCCATTGTTATTACTGCTGTATTATTGCATGTGCATGGAAGGTAGGTATATGACCAGTTGGATTACTTATAATATTAGGCACTTACAGTAGCATTCATTCTATTATACATTAGGTTGGTTTCTCACCCCAATACTCTGTGATGCTTTAGATCCTGGCAGGCAGGAGGCAGGGAAGCCTGGAAAAATGTAAACAGAGGTTTACTCAGAAGTAAATCCACAAGGAGGGCACTTCATCCAAAGTGCCCTCCTTTGCAGATTTACTTCTGAGTAAACCTCTCTGTTTACATTTTTTCCAGGCTTCCAGCCGAAAGAAGTAGCGAGTTTAGGGCTTGCCTTGCCATAATACTTATTGGCAAGGGAGGCGGGAGGGTGGTGAGAGAGAAGAAGGGTGCCCCCTTACGACCTAATAACGACACTTAAGAAAATCCTGGCCCCAGTTCTATAAAGAAACTCCACTTCCTGGTTGGCGTTCCAGATGCGGAAATACTCAAAAGTAGCATTTCTTACGAATTTCTTCCGAATCATTTCATTTTCATAACTTTTTTCTCATGCCTAGTAGGTAGCCATATAGGTTGTAGTTTAGCGAGGCCCAGGACACCTCTGACTGAGAATTACAAATCCCAGGATTCCATGGGAGGCAGCATAGGATTTAAAGTGGAATAGAAACTCTTTAACAGTCCAGTGTGATAATCTCCTTAGGCACATGCAGCTAAATAGAATCATGATGACAAGGGCCTTCTCTGTTGTGGCCCCTCGGCTGTGGAACTCCCTCCCAAGCGATGTTAGATCTGCCCCCTCCCTGTTGTCCTTCAGGAGGCGAGTGAAGGCTTGGATGTGGAATGAGGCTTTCCCAGAATAAGCAGAGATTGATTTCAATCTGAAATGGGTGACCACTTTTATAGACCGAGTTGAATGTGGTTTTAATGGCAATGTGGTTTTTATGTTTTTATGCATTTTAACATGCTGTTTTAAGATGCTTTAAATTTGTAGGGCATTGAAATTTGCTTTAAGCCAGTCTGAGTCCCTCCATGGAGGTGAGAAGGTCTGGGTACAAACATTTTAAATAAATAAATAAATAAGAAGGCTGAGAGTGGACACAATAGTCATGCTTAAGTATCTGAAAGGGTGTCACCTTGAGGAGGGGCAAGCTTGTTTTTCTGCTGCTCCAGAGACTTAGGACACAATGGAGTAATGGATTACAAGTGCAGGAAAAGAGATTTTGCCTAAACTCCCTGACAGTCAGAGCTGTTAGGTAGTGGGTGGCCATCTGTTGGGAGTGCTTTGATTGTGTTTTCCTGGATAGCAGGGGGTTGGACTACTCACTAGTGAGTTGTTTAGCTTGAAGAAGAGAAGGTTGAGAAGGGACTTGTGGGTGAGTCAGTCTCCAGAGGCTGCCTTCATGGAAAATTGGTCCCTGGTCTCCACACAGTTACCCACAGACACCCGTCCCTGGCAGTATGAAGCCTCCCTATCTTCTCACACTTAAAACCCACAGAAAGACATCTGACGTTCTCTGATGACATCAGTAGTTATCATATCAAGGGTGGGTTTATCTTGGAGAAAAGATGGTCAAGAGGGGACATGTTTAAATATTTGAAAGGATGTCATATTTTCTGCTGCTCGGGAGACTATGACAGAGTCTCCCAAGCAGCACAGTACGATGGAATACTGTGTCCAATTCTGAGCACCATATTTGAAGGGAGATGTTGACAAGCTGGATTGTGTCCAGGGTAAGGCATCTAAAATGATCAAGGGTCTGGAAAACAAGCCCTATGAGGAGTGGTTTAATGAGCTGGGCATGTTTTTTGCCTACATAAGAAAAGTCTGAGAGGAGGCATGGTGGCCATGTATAAATATTTGAGGGGAAGTCATAGGGAGAAGGGAGCAAGCTTGTTTTATGCTGTCCTAGGATGTGGAACAATGGCTTCAAACTACAGGAAAGGAGATTCCACCTTCCACCACTTTGAGAGCTGGTCAGCAGTGGAACTCTCTGCCCCAAAGTGTGGTGGAGGCTCCTTCCTTGGGAGCTTTTAAGCAGAGGCTGGAAGGCCATTTGTCAAGGGTGCTTTGAATACAAATTTCCTGCTTCTTGGAAGGAGGTTGGACTGGATGGCCCACGAGGTCTCTTCCAACTCTATGATTCTATTTATTTATTTATTTCCAACATTTCTACCCTCTATGAGCAAAAAGGCACAAGTCAAATAATAAATACAATATAAAACCATAAACATTCAGATTAAGATTCAATTAACACCTCAAATTATCTTAAGTTAAAAACAGTATTTCAAACTTCATTGAGCCACCATCAACTTGTATAGAATCTACTGGATTCTAGTGAATGGTCATATGTTGGAAGAAGCTTTGATTGTGTTTTCCTGCATGGCAGTGAATAGTCATATGTTGGAAGTGCTTTGATTGTGTTTTCCTGCATGGCAGGGGGTTGGACTAGATTAGCATGGACAAACTTTAGCGCTCCTAGTATTTTGGACTGCAACTCCCACAATTCCTAACAACTGGTAGGAATTGTGAGAGTTGCAGTCCAAAACACCTCTCATAACTGCATTCTTGAAAAGAGTACATTGGAAAGAAGCTTATGTGTTCATGCCATATATTCATTGTTTCTAATTTTGGAGAGGGGCAGGAAGTCACATGCTCATAAAGTGCAATCAGTGCCAAGCGACAGGTACTCTTCAAATACTCAAATTATAGGTAACTGGGGATGAATTGCACTCTTGTCTTGTTATAAAGATAATTAATTATGCAGAAACTATGATATATGGCGCACTTTTCACATGCTCAAAAATTCAGGCAATGCTGAGTGAGATGCACTTATGTTCAAAAATCACCATGCTGAGGGGGTGCACTCTTCCCATGTTCAAGGATGTGAGCAATGGTGAGCAATGGTGAGTGACAGTAAGAGCTAAGAGTAAGATGGATGGCCATCTGTTGTAAGTGTTTTAATTGTGTTTTTCTGCATGGCAGGAGGTTGGACTAGAATTCTTCTGGTCTCTGCTACCTCTACAATTCTATGATTTGGAGGAAGAATTTACTTAGGGTCCATACTCTGCTAACAATGCAGGCATTGCTAAGTGAGATCTAACTAAGAAATGCTGGCCAAGAATGGGCATGATGCACTCTTCACATGCTCAGAAATGTAGACAATACTGAGGTGCACTTTTCACATGCTCAGTATGGAGAGGCACCCTGGTGCTCTCTTCACCTGCTCAAAAACGAAAGTAATATTGAGATCCACTCCTCCCTTATGAAACAATGACAAGTGCTGTGCACTTTCCACATTCTCATAAAAGGGAACTATTGAGTGGGAAACACTATTCCTATGTTAACAAATACAGTCCACATTGGGCAAGATGCACTCTTCACATGCTCATGGAGCCACACCCAGAGGCCCTCTTCACTTGAGTAGAAACATAAACAATAGTGAGCAATGTGTAAAGGTAAAAAGTAAAGCTTTCCCCTTGACATTAAGTCTAGCTAACATTAAGTCATTAGTTGACATTAAGTCATTAGTTGACATTAAGTCATTAGTTGACATTAAGTCATTAATTGGCATTAAGTCAGCGAAGAGCTGGCGTTGTCCATAGACACTTCCTAAGTCATGTGGCCAGCATGACTGCAGTACCTATTCATCTACTCACATGTACATGTTTTTGAACTGCTAGGTTGGCAGAAACTGGGGTTAACAATGGGAGCTCACCCTGTCCACAGATTCAAACCACTAACCTTTCGATCAGCAAGTTCTGTAGCTTAGCCACTGTGCCACCACAATATGCACTCTTCTCCTAATCAATAACGCAGGCACCATTGAACTTTGCACATGTTCAAAAAATGCAAGCAATGCTGAGTGAGAGGCACCTATCCTATGATTAAGGCGGGGGATGCTACCATGGTGATTACCATTGTCTAAAACTGAAGTGTGTCATATAATAATAATAGTAATAATAGTAATAATAATAATAACACTTTATTTATAGCCTGCCCTCTCTCCTCGAAGGGACTCAGGGCAGTTTCCAAAGTATAACAAAAATGGCAAACATTCAATGCCAAGAACAAATAAACAACAATTGAGACAAAACATGAAATAAACTAAACTAAACATAACTTATAAACAACCGAGCTTAACCAAGAATAAACAAAAATAACATAACATAACACAAAGGGTCAGATCAATTAAAACACAATGCATTAATACATTCAAAGCATAATATAATATATAAGCTAAATAAAATATATGAAGATACCGATATATCTATCAGAAGTTGAACCCTGGAGAATCATTCTGCAAACATTCTTGCTTATTTTTGTGAAGGATTGTAGTATTTGGCTTCTGTCCAAGTGGTAGTGTCCCATGTTTCGAAATACATTATTGTTTTGGAGGGCAATGAGGGTGAGAGAGAGAGAGAGAGAAAGGGAAGGAGGGAAGGGGAAAAGAAATGAGCATCAAATGAGACTAGTAAAATATATTAGAATCAAGAGATAAACAAATAGAAGCCAGTGATAATTAAGACCCACACTTCCTTCTTTCTTTCCTTCCTTCTTTCTTACCGTCACTTCTTTCATTCCTTCCTTCACTCCTTCCTTGCTTCCTTTTTTTCCTTCCTTCTTCCCTTCTTCCCTTCCTTCTTTCTTTTTCCTTCCTTCCCTCCTTCCTTGTTTCGTCTCTTCCTTCCTTCTTTCTTACCATCTTTTCTTCCTTCTTTCCTCCTTTCTTTCATTCCTTCCTTCCCTCCTTTCTTTTGTTCCTTCCTCTCTTCTTTCTTTCCTCCCTTTTCCCCTTTCTTCCTTTCTTTCAGTCCCTACTCCCTTCTTTCATTCCTTCCCTTCTTCCTTGTTTCATCTCTTCCTTCCTTTTTCTTTCCTTCCCTTCTTTCATTCCTTCCTTCCCTCCTTCCTCTCTTTTCTCCCTTCTTTCCTTCCTCCTTTTTTCCTTCTCTCAGCCCCTTCTCCCTTCTTTCCTTCATTCTTTCTTTCCTTCCTTCCCTCCTTCCGTCTTACTGTCCCTTCTTCCATCTTTCCTCCCTTCTTTTGTTGCTTCCTTCCTTCTTTCATCTCTTCCTTCTTTCCTTCCTTTGCTCCTTCCCCTCTTCCTTTTTTCCTTCCTTCAGTCCCTCCTCCCTCCTTTCCTTCCTTCTTTTGTCTCTTCCTTCCTTCCCTCCTTCCTTTCGTCCCTCCTCCCTTCTTTCCTTCTTTCACTCCTTCCTCCCTTTTTCCTTCCTTCCTTCGCACCTTTTTTCCCTTCTTTCCTTCCTTCCCTCCTTCCTTTCTCTCTTCCTTCCTTTTCATCCCTCCTCCCTTCTTTCCCTCCTTCCTTTGCTCCTTCCTCCCTTTCTTTTTTCCTTCCTTCCCTCTTCCCTTCCTTCCTTGCCTCCTTCCTTCCTGCCTTTTTCTTTCTCTGCCCCCCCCCCCCCAAGAAAGAAAGAGTGTCTCCTGAAATATGGAAATTGCATCTTTCTATCTTTCTCCCTCTTTCTTTCTTTCTTTCCTTCTTTCTTTCCTTGCCAAATTGGCCTGGGATTTGCCAAGGGTGGGCTCCAAAGGATGCCCTCCAGCAGGGATTATTATTTATTCATTTATTTGTTGATATCATTTCTCTCCCTAGAACTGCCATCAAAAGCAAACACTATTTTTTATATGAAGGGGGAGAAGTTATAGGATTATTTTTTAAGACACAAAGGGGATTCCATTCCCCTCTTGATAGAATTTCCGAGCAGTGAGTGCTCTTATGAAAGAAGGCCCTCTTGTCTCCATTAAAGAGGGAAGGCATCAAAAAGTAATAGGCGTGCTTCTTGAAAGCCTTTCTCCCCCCCTCCCGCTTCACAAATAGTAGATGAGGCAGCAGCAATCCCCCGGGAGCGGGAAGGTGGAAGCGAGAGCCTCCGAAGGGAAACGGGGGATGCCCGCTTGTTTGGCTGCCAGGCTGCTGGGAGGACCCGAATTCACTGCGGTGCCTCCTCCACAGCACATTAGACGCCCCCCCCCCCTTTGTCTTTGGTGTCTCCTGGGAGCTGCGAGAGCAGGTGCGCGACTATGAAGAAAGGGGCGTGGCTTGGAATAGCCCAATTCAACTGCGGGGGGAGGTGGCGCCTGTCTTCTCCTTCCTCCAGCCGCCCGGGGTTATGTGCGGTCAGTCATCCACCTGCAGGCTGGCTGCATTTGTCGGGAAACGCCTCTTTGCCTCCCCTCGTTGCAACCTAATGGCGCCATGAAACTGCATTATATGGTCAGTGTACTGCAGACTAAGACTTCATCTACACTGTCATATAATGCATTATATCTCCAGTGTAGACTCCTATATGAGTTTCAAACCGCATTAAATGGCAGTGTGGATGGGCCCTTTGTCCTTATTCTTGAGTGCTACTAGTCCTGCCTTAAACTGCATTGAACTGCAGTTCCACTAACCCAGTGGTTCTCAACCTGTGGGCGACGACCCAGCATTTTCTGATTTTACTGTATATTGGTTTTATGTGTTATGTTTTATGCGATGTATGGCTGCAAGTTGTATGCGCAGCATGTTTTTATTGTATGTTGTGATCCGCCCCGAGCCTGCAGGGAGAAGCGGAATATAAGATCGAATAATAAATAAATAAATAAATAAATAAATAAATAAATAAATTGGGCTGCGAGAACGGAAGTCAGGTCCGTGAACCCCCTTCCTCGTTATTTATTTATAGTTTATTTATTTATTTATTAAAAACTTTTGTACCCCGACTTTCTCACCTCTATCGAGGGACTCAGACCGGGATAACAGCAAAAATTCAATGCTATACAATTTAAAAACAACTACAACAACATATTAAAATACATAAAAACTCAACATAAAACCACATCGCCATTAAAACAGTTCCACTCAATCTGTAAACGTGGTCATACATTCAGACAATAGCCAATCTCAGCCTATTCTGGGAAGGATTGGTTCCACATCCAGGTCTCCACCAGCCTCCTAAAGGACAACAGAAAGGGGGCAGATCTAGCATCACTTGGGAGAGAGTTCCACAGCCGAGGGGTGACTACAGAGAAGGCCCTGTCTCTCATCCCTACCTCTCATCCCTACCAGCCGCACTTGCGAAGCAGGCGGGACTGAGAGCAGGGCCTCTCCAGAGGATCTTAATGTTCTTGATGGTTCATAGGGGAGAATCCATTCGGACAGGTTTATTTATTTATTATTTACAACATTTATTTATGACATTTATATGCCGTCCTTCTCACCTCGAAGGGGACTCAGAGTGGCTTACAAAATATATATACATACAATATATTATATATTATTAGTAAAGAACAGGAGACAAGATGGAACTGTCTTCTTCCTCCCTCTCCACTCTTTCCTTTCTGCAGAGCTAACCAGCCCCGTCCCTTTGGGTACTAATGTTGGAGAGTGGTCCCTGGTCAATGTGGACTCTGGTAAAAAAAAAAAAAAAAGGTTGGGATCCACTGCACTAACCATATAGTTGCAGGCGGTGGCCGGGAGAGCTTTTGCACAATTAAAACTTGTGCGCCAGTTGCCCCCGTTCCTTGGGAAGTCTGACTTGGCCACGGTGGTCCATGCTCTAGTTACATCCTGAATAGATTACTGCAACGCACTCTATGTGGGGCTGCCTTTGAAGACAGTTCGGAAACTTCAACTAGTCCAACGGGCGGCAGCCAGGTTACTCACTGGAGTGACATACAGCATGAGAACCATTCTTACCATGTTCAAAAATGCCAAGTGGGTAAGATGTTCCTTACTGAAACACAAAGCCATATCCAGAGGCACTCTTCCCTTGTGAAACAATGCAGCTACAGTGCTAGGTGTGACCCATTCTCCACATGCTCAAAAAAGGGACCATTGTTTATTGAGTGAGAGCCAATGGGTTAAACACTTGTGCCAGCAGGACTGAAGGCTGACAGGTCAGAGGTTCAAATCCAGGGAAAGCACAGATGAGCTCCCTCTGTCAGCTCCAACTTCCCATGCAGGGACATGAAAGAAGCCTTCCACAAGGATGGCAAAACATCTAAACATCTGGGCATCCCCTGGACAATGTCCTTGCAGATGGCCAATTCTCTCACACCAGAAACAACTTGCAGTTTCTCAAGTCATTTCTGACATGAAAAAAGACTCTGACTATGCTCAGAGGTGCAGGTTACATTGGGTCAGATGAACTCTTCACATGCTTAAGGCGCCATACTGAAAGAGGCTTTTTCACCTTTACAAAATGTAAGGCAATGTTGAATCAGATGTACTCTTCCCCATTTCGAGGCAATGAATCTTTGCCTTTTTATGTGTAAACCGCCCTGAGTCCCTCCAGGGAGAGAGGGCAGTCTGAAAATAAATAATTATTATTATTATTATATTCCCAAAGTAAAAATGAAGCACATTGAAAAACAAGGCACTTTGCACATGCACAAAAAGCTAGACAGTGCTGGGGAGATCCTGCCAATTCATTGCAGTTGGCATTGCTTCCCTCACAATGGTTTCAGAGGAGTTGCTACTTTCGGTTTTATATGTCGTGTAAGCTGTTTTGCCCTCTTATGGCATCTGGAGTATCTTACAGAAAGGCTAAAGCACCATAACATTGTCGTCATCAATTATCATTATCAATTTAAAATACAAACTATGTTGAGATAGCCAGAGTGGAAACAATGGAGGCATCCCCCATACAGAAAAGCAGGATGTGTATGTATATGTGTATGTGTGATTTATTTAATGGTTGTGGGGAGGAAAGGAACGTCAACAGGTGTTGGCAGTTATTTGATTGTGGAATTCTCACTTCTTCTTGTGATTATTAATTGCCAGCTCACTTGAGTTGTTGAGGTTCCATAATTATACAGTTCAGCCATAAATGCCACTTTTGCTGTGTTGTTGTTTGTTGTAAATTGCCATCAAGTCAACTTTGATTTGTGGCGATCCCATGAATGAGAGACACCCAAGACCTCTGTACTCTGTTGTCAACAGGACTGCTTAACTGTTGCAAACTCAGAGCCATGGCTTTCTTGATGGAGTCTGTCTGGTTGTAATGCAGTCTTCCTCTTTTCCTGCCTTATACATTGTTGTTGTTGTTGTTGTTGTGGAAGAGGGTCTGCTTTTGTTGTTATCCAATAACCCCATTAATGCCTTCCAGTCATTTCCAAACCACAGTGAGGCTATGGTTTTCTTTGCAACATTAGAAGAGTTTTCCCCTTGCCTTTCTCTGAAGCTTCGACAGTGACAACTATAGGGCTGAGTGGGGGTTCAAACTTTAGTCCTCAGAATCCTAAGGTGCAAATAGACTATAGAATCATTGCTGTTTGACACAATGTTGACTTTTATGGCTTGATGCTATGTAATCATGGGAGCTGTAGTTTTACAGGTTCTTTGGCTATCTCTGCCAAAAGGTGCAGGTGCCATACCAAACTACAACTCTCAAGATTTCATAACATTGAAGCATAGCTGTTAAAGTTGTATCAGACTGCATTAATTCAGTTCTACAATATAGTTGCACTCCTGGTCCAATACTCACACATCATGTTAGTATCTGCCTTCTACCTGACTAATAAGTATTGTTTTTTTATTGTGATGCAACCTCATGATATTCCAAATATGACAGCCTCTGTTTGATCATTTTAACTTTTAGGGGGAGTTCAAAGATTGATTTGCTCCATGACTTATTGATTTGTCTTTTTAACAATTCACAGTATACATTAGAGTTGTGCACAGAACCGTTTTCCTTCAGTTCTTCTGTACTTTTGTTACCTTTGGGAGCACATAATGGGAAGACCCATTGGTATGAAAATCAGCTCGACAGGAAAGCAAATGGGAGCTGATCCTGGTTCCTTGTCTGCTTTTCGTGAGCATCCCTCCTTGCCTTGGAAAGTGTCTGTGTATGGTTTGCAGGCCCAGAAAGTGCACACATCTGCCTGCAGCTGAATGCCACCTTTAGAGTAAGAAAGTCAGAACTTGCCTTGTTTCCTCAGAAAGAGTGTGTGTGTGGCGTGGAGGCCCAGGAGAGGAAGCACATGTGCCTGCCTGCAGCCGAGCACCTCTTCTCTAGAGTAAAACAGCTTAAATGCCTAAAATGACATGAAGGGGAGCCTGGGAAGTCACCCCCATAATGAGCCAATAGAAAACGGACCTTTTCAGCACCACAGAGCGAAAACAGATATCTGCCCTCCTGATTTTGGGAAGCTCAAAAAAAATAGATTGGGGTCCCCACCGGAAGCTGGAACACAAAACAGGTCAAGGTTTACCCCAAATGCACATTCCCTAGTATCCATGCAACTGTTCTCCAGCATATTTCAAATGAGTTGATTTACTTCCTATCTGCTTTTTAAAAACTCTGCAACTTCCACAACTATACTTAGAAATTGGGGAAAGGATGGCATGGACAAGACTGATTTTTGCATTCAGTGATATACCTCTAGAAACCAGATCACAAAAAGTTAAAATGTAAAGAAATGTTATTAGATCTAGGCTTACCAGAATAAAATCTAGAAATGACTCATGTCACCCTAATGCTTTTAAGAGAACTATTCTCCTAAACATGACTACCTGAATTAGGTTATCTATCAACTTATTTCCCCTCAAGGCTGGGTTTTCCTGACCCAAGATTCAGCAGAAACCCCCTAAAAGGTTAGTCAAACAGCCCCCGCCCCCTTTATGTACTAGTCACACTTTTTCCTGCACTTCACAAGTATCTTAAACTGTCATCACCCATTGTCAGTGGAGGGGAACTAGTTATGACTCAGAAGTCCCATTCACACTGAAAGTTTATCAGTATGAGAAAACTGACTAATCCAGATGTGATGTCCACAAGTCCAGATAGTAATGTGTGAGGCAACTTGAGATGTAATGAGTGAGTTTGTGATGCAAAAGGGCAAGAGGCTGATGCATGCAACTGTTTGTGGAGCTTAAACACAGACAAACATTTGAAAAAACACACAATCTTTATAATAAGAAATCCCATTCATAGGCTCCATAGTCCTTAGTGATGAAAGCACTTGGATGAAACAGTAGGAATACATAGCTAAGCACATGTACCTGTTTATTTCAAGGAGGGGGACTATTTGACATTTCAGATATTTTGGATTTCAGATCCCATCAGCCCCAATTAGCACGGGAAATGGAAAGAGATGATGGAAGGGCAAAATGTTCTCCATATCTGGGCTCTTTTATACAATAATAAGACCTCCATATCCACAAGGAACACATTTGAGGACTTTGTGTGGATATGCAAAACATCGAGTGAAAATCAATACTGTTGAACAAATGACATCTGGTATATTCCATAACATTGATTCATGCCAGATAAAGTAGTGTCAAACTGCATTAATTCTACAATGTAGAGCACTCTAAGTTAATTAAAAAAAACAGTAGTTGCAGCAGAAATAATTGTGATAACACAACCTCAGGCAGCCTTCATACTTTTGCCATCTCTATGTTTACATAAGTTCAGCGAGTCCTTAACTCCCAAACAACTGGTAGTGTGTCTTTGTTGCATAGATTCCTCCTATATAGTAAGTGTAATGACTCATGCAATTGATTAAAAGTAGGAATCATTAACTTTTTTTCAAGCACTGTAGAATCAAATGACCAATGGAAATATGCCTATGGCTCTGGAGAAATCGCTATCTATTTTCATCTAGTCTCATGATCTGTCCATGTTCAATGGAAGCCAATAGTGAGCATCTGTCATCTGCTTGACCTTAACAGAAATGTCACTGGGAGCAGTGTTTATCTAATCCAAAAATTTTGAATAGAGAAATAGCACATAATTCTCTTCCACAATTCTGTTCCAGAAGCATTCTCTTTTGATGTTTCACCCACATCTGTGGCAGGCATCCTTGTGAGGTCTGTTGGTAACTAAGCAAGTGAGGTTTATCTTTCTCCCACCCTGGACATTCCACAGATATATAAACCTCACTTGCCTAGTTTCCAACAGACCCCACAACCTCTGAGGATGCATGCCACAGATGTGGGCGAAATGTTGGGAAAGAATGCTTCTGGAACATGGCCATACAGTCTGGAAAACTCACAGTAACCCAGCTTTATAAGTGTTTTCCAGCTAATGGTGAGAACTTGGCTGATTTTCAGCTATATCCAAAGCTCTAAAGCTCTCTGGAATGGGTTGCCTGAAGAAGTTAGAGCCGTCCGTGATTTGCTCCCTTTCCGGAGGGCTTGCGAGACCTTTCTCTTCTGACAGGCTTTCGGTACCGACTGAGGAAGATAATGTAGCTGAAATTGTATTTGTATTTTGTACCTTGTTTTTGTTGCTGAATTTCTTGAATTTGTTTTAAACCTTAAAGTGTTTTGTATGTCTTTCGAGTATGAACCGCCCTGAGCCTTTGGGGAGTGGCGGGTATAAATTGAAACAAACAAATAAATAAAATATTCAAATAATCCAATTTCAAGGTGCCTTCACTTCAGTATGGCTAACGTGAGGTTTTAACTTGGCTCTTTCTTCATCAAAGACTTTCATTTTCATCTTTGTCCTTTGATGCTGTTCTGGTTATCTCCTTTCCCTCACCCACTTATAGAAGTCATTATGCTGGCCAATGCTAGAAATGAAAAGCAGCACAAAAGTGATTTTATAAGTAAATGAATAACATTTCCAAACACTGGAGAAGCCCAAGGCAAAAGGACAACATGTTCATTCAGATTCCAGCCAGATGAGAAGACATTACATTATTGAAAACATCTCCTCCCCTGCAAACCCCCCCCCCACTGATAATTTATTGACAAGGACACAAAGAACTCAATATTCCATCCTGCTACATAGAGAAATTATGGAATCATAAGTAGAGATGGATTCCAAGGATTATCTAGTTCAACTCATTATGATTTAATTCATAGCCATCCATTCCTTGTATAATAAACATTTTTAGAAGGTGTTGGAAATAGGTGTGCAAGTCACTACTGCGGGAGCCACATGCAGTACAGATCCCTGTCATGTAGTAGTTATGCTATGGATGTTGGTCCAATTTCCCTTTTTTAAAGACACATTCAAGATAATGTATCCTAGGCCTCAAATAAATTCAGCACCTTGGACAAGTCCTGCAAAGTTTAGATACAAATTCCAGTGGGATTCACCAATCCACCACAATGAATCTCCCTATTAGTCACTGGATCTACATGACCTTACATTGTCTGCCTTTCTTTCTAGATATAGCTGTTATTATCCAACATTTTCACTTACCCAACATAAATGTGCCGGCAGAATGTTGGATAAGTGAAAATGTTAGATAATAAGGAGGGATTAAGGAAAAGCCTATTAAACATCAAATTATGTTATGATTTTACAAATGAAGCACCAAAACATGTTTTGCATCAAATTGACAGAAAAAGCAGTTCAATACATGGTAACGTTATGTAGTAATTACTGTATTTACAAATTTAGCACCAAAACATCACAATGTATTGAAACAGCTGTGGATAAGGGCAGGAGACAAACTGCACTGGATAATACAGAGCGTTGGATGAGTGAAGGTTGGATAAGCAAGACTCTACTGTATTCTATTTTTATCTATCATATTAGTTCTTAAATCATGCATTTATTGCACAGTGTAACACTATTATTGTTCCTGGGTTATAAATGTAATTTCCTAATTGATTCTATAACAGAAACATGGAAAAGGTTTATTAAACTGCAAGAAATTTGTTTTTGTGAGACATCCTGTGGCACATTTTGCTATAGTTTTTTGATTAATTTCTCATGGATTTTCAACCAGTTCAACTTAGTTTATGGCAGCCGCAAAAAACAAGTTTCTGGAGTATGACAAGTACTTTCAAAGTAAGGACCACACCTTTAAATAGGAATAACACTTTCAAACCAGGAACAGAAAATATTTCAAATTTTGTTACATAGTGTTTTAAAAATAATAGTCTAATTCAAAATTTTAATAAGACACATCTCAAAAAAAGCAGAACGAAAACATAATAGGGAATCTGACCTTTCCCATATTAATGGTAATTAAGAAAAACAAAACAGAAAGAGTATATTATTCTATAGACTCTACTAAATAACCCTAATAATCACCATAACCAAAGATTATGACATTGTTAGATTTTTTGATTGCTTAGAAACATCTTAAATGGTTTTCAAAAAACTTCAGTTGGCTTATCTTTTAAAACCCATGCTAATTTGGGAATTCAGGCTGACTTGGTTACTGTAGTAATTCAATCTTCCATCAGCACACACACACCCATCCCGTTTCTCCATCGTTGGAAGTTATTTTTGGATTCAAAACCTTTCAGTCATTTTGGAACAGGGATTTTTTGACGTTTCAGGAAGTGGCTATTTCTGACTCTCCCTTCTAGCCAGCTCTGTCCAGGTGTATCTGCTCACTTTAACCCAAAGGTAAAGAGGTTCCCTGTAAAATTGACAGCAGTCAGTGAAATAGACACAGTGGCAAGACCCAGCTCAAGAGATTAAGCAGAGTGGAACAGAGTTTGTCACATATGGTTTCTCCTTCAGGAAATCAGGCAGGAAGTAACATTTGCATCAGATGAAGCAAAAAGTCAAACTTGAAAACATATACCTTTTCTTCGCCTTATCCCCTAGTTTACCAACTTTCCACAATACTTCTGCTACATTTGGTCCACCAGACAAGGCAGAGATGTACAGCATGGTAGAACTGAGTCATCTGACTTAGACAGTATATATTTTACCAATCTACCCATCTATCTAGTGTCTGTGTATTTGATAACTAAAAGAGAGAGGGCCTTCTTGGTGGATGTCCCTGGACTCTGCGGCCTTCTCCCAGGGAGGCCAGAATAGTTTCATCCTGGTTGTCCTTTCATTGGCAGGTTAATTTTTTTTCATTTCAATAGGCTTTTGAAACAGAAAGTTTTAAAAGCATGTGCTGTATTGTTAAACTGCACATTTTCAAAGATTTTTTAATGTGTAGTTTTTGTATGTTTGTATTGCATTCTTTTGAATTGTGAGCTACTTTGAGTCCCAAGTGGGTGATGGTGATGATAGTGATGGTGACGATGATGATATGCAATAATGAGGTCTCTCTCCAAAATGGCATGGAATATGGACTGGAGGTGTGTCTTGAGACAATTTTCAAAAGTTGTCCATGCTTGCCCAGAGGTCCTCTATCAGTGGAGGATCAGCATTTAAGAACAACTATTCTGAATCTACCCTGTATTAGACACTGAGTTTCCTCGTCAGTCTTTAAGGTAGCAACCAAAGACAGCAATTAATAGGACTCCTTTTCCTATCAACTCTGAGCTGCACCACCAGACCAACTCAGGGTGCATCTACACTGTAGAATTAATGCAGTTTGATCCCATTTTACCTGTCATGGCTTAATGTTATGGAACTAGGTGAGTTGTAGTTTGGTGAGGCCAACACTATTTAAAGAGAAGACTAAAGATCTTGTAAAACTACAGTTCCCATAACTGCACTGATTCTGCAATGTAGATGAATCCTCAATTTGTGCTCTGATCATATGCTGTTTTGGGCAGCCGGTGAACATGGGTAGGGAAGGCTGGGAGCAACTCTCATTAAAAACAGGCAGTGGAATTCTTTGATTCAAACGGCAAAATGTGTTTTCGTTTAATGGTTCGGGATTTCCTTTTGAAGGATTTTGCAATTTCCAAGGAAATCTATCCTTTGTGACAGCTGCCACGCAACGCTGAGGTTTCTCAGGAATATAAGACTCAATTGGTAAATGACCGTTTCTATCACTGCTGGAAAATGCACTACTTTGGAATGCCAACAGATGTTTGTGCCTGACAATGGCAACATGATCCTTCTTTTCCACCCTTTATCTTAAGGGGAAATACCACTTCCATTTGGCAATTGAGCAGTATGGGTGCTTTTCCCAGCTTCTCAATAGTACTGGGAAAAAATAGTGGACCAATCACTTCCACTTTGTTTCAGAAAGACATCCTGGGAAAAAGCATGCTCATAGGCCCCGGGTCTGTCTTTTGCCTTCCTCCAAGAACTTGAAAAAGTTATGTGTTTCTCAAACTCTCATTGTCTAGACTAGACCAATGGTTCTCAACCTTCCTAATGCCACGACCCCTTAATACAGTTCCTCATGTTGTGTGACCCCCAACCATAAAATTATTTTTGTTGCTACTTCAGAACTGTAATTTTGCTACTGTTATGAATCATAATATAATTATCTGATATGCAGGATGTATTTTCATTCACTGGACCAAACTTGGCACAAATACCCAGTACACCCAAATTTGAATACTGGTGGGGTTGGGAGTGGGATTGCTTTTGTCCTTTGAGAGTTGTAGTTGTGGGAATGTATAGTTAACCTACAATCAAAGAGTATTCTGAACTCCACTAATGGTGGAATTGAACCAGACTTGGCACACAGAACACCCATGACCAATAGAAAGTACTGGAAGTGTTTGATGGACATTGACCTTGGGTTTTGGAGTTGTAGTTCACCTACATCCAGAGAGCACTGTGGACTCAATGGTGGATCTGGACCAAATTTGGCACAGATACTCAATATATTAAAATGTGAACACTGGTGGAGATTGGGGGAGATTGATTTTGTCATTTGGGAGTTGTAGTTGCTGGGATTTATAGTTCACCTACAATGAAAGAGCATTCTGAACCTCACCAATGATAGATTGGGCCAGACTTCCCACACAGAATCCCCATGACCAAGAGAAAATACTGTGTTTTCTGATGGTCCTTGGTGACCCTTCTGACAACCCCTTGCAACCCCCAGGGGTCCTGTTCCTCAAGCTGAGAAACACTGGTCTATACTCTGATATCTAAACTTTTTAAACAGAGGGTTGGTTCATAGAAAAAAATCATGAAGAGCAATAAAATTTTAATCAACAAACTTACAATTACTTCAGTGGGAAGTATGGGCTTGCTTTTGGCTGAGGTCAAGTTAATTCAGGTGGTTGTTGTTGTTGTGTTCCTTCAAGTCGTTTCAGACGTAGGGTGACCCTCAGTTTCAAGTTTAGAGTGGAGGTGGGTAAATTACCTTGGTTGGCCACATCTGGCCCACAGTCCTTAGTTTGGAGATCTCTGAACTAGATGTTTTGGGCTTTAACTGCCAGAGGTCCTGGCCAGTATAATAAGTAGTCAGGATTTATGTGAGTAGAAGTTCCCAACATTTGGACAATCAGAATTTGAGAACCACTGTTACAAATTCCAGCCCTTATAAAGTATGTACTCATATGGCCAAAATAATGTGGACTCATTGCTCAGTCCTCCAGCAGAAATTGGCCACAGAGTCATGCTAAAGAAACCAGAAGTTCTTAGAGAGAAGCTTCCTCAATTATTTTATTTTATTTGCATTTTTTCACTTTTGTGGTGGTCCTGTGTCCTTACCTCTGGCAAATGTGGAGGGCTGACTCTGTTATCAAGTGCTTCTTAGTATCTGGGTTCTCAATATGGCCTAAGACACTTAGCAAGTTGTTGCCTCTTCTGGCATAGTTTGTTTATTGACTTTGTGGAGTTTGAGATAGTTTATATTGCTTTTTGCTCTCGACTTCATTGGTCATAATATATGGCCCAAACTTTTTAGCAGCCTTGAAGTCAGCAACACATAATGTGTTTCTGCTTTTGTGGGAAGCCTCTTTCTCATGTAGTTAGTAGCAAGTTTCGGTGTTATTTGAATGCTAGACATTGTGGTTAAAGCAGAGCCCTTTCCCATCCTCTGTCACTAGATAAATTGACTCACTCAGGTTTTAGGTTAAAATGTTTTCCAAGGTGCAAAAAAACCCCACACAAACAAAAGTATTAAGCTTGACACACTTGCATGTTTAAAAATGCTTCACTGCCTCTCCTGTATTATCTCCACACTGATATTTCAGCTTAGATTGACATTCTCCCCAGCCAAAATAAAAAATTGTGCAAAGTTAAAACTACTTAAATAATATAATTTTTGCCCTTTTATTTAAA
Organism: Anolis apletophallus; assembly: GCA_030556195.1. Classification (NCBI taxonomy): domain Eukaryota; kingdom Metazoa; phylum Chordata; class Lepidosauria; order Squamata; family Anolidae; genus Anolis; species Anolis apletophallus. The sequence goes on along the minus strand of JARBWK010000005.1, from coordinate 16,952,237 downwards.
TGCTTTTTTGAACTATTTGTACTGGAATTCATTGTGAAACAGATTTTCAGAATTTTAATTGCTAATCTATCACTTAAACCAGGCATGTAGCCGGGGGCTAAGAGGGCTTCAGCCCCCACCGAAATTCTCAGGGTGGTCCACAAAAAGGCCTTACTGGTACATTATTTAAACTGTTATGTTAATTCATATCATGATCTGATCACCATGCTCATTATATCCCACATTAATGGGGTTATTGGGATAACAATACAAAAGGTTTGCTAGGTAGACCCTCTTCCACCCAGTCTCAGCCCCGAACAACTCAGCCCCCCGAACCAAAATCCTGGAAACGGCCCTCACTTAAACCTTTGTCTCATTGAAATAAGAAGTGTCTTCAGACTGGGCAACATTTTAAAAGCTGTAAATGTGTAACAATGCAATAATTCTGGACTATTTGTTACAACAAGAACAACAAAACATGTTAGAGTCCTTGCAACAGTAACCCATTCTATTTGAACATACTTCTGCAATGTGTGCTGGAAAATAGCTTCAGGAAATACATTGTTGTTGCTGCTACTTGCTACCATGGGACAATCCACTGAGATGAGACACTTGCTGTTTTCATGATGGCATCTCACCAGTTAAGAGCAAAACTTGGAAAAGTTCAGTTTTTGGACTGCTAATATTTTTTTTAAAAAACCCTAACAGGGTCATTATGCAAAAAGTTACTTCTCGAAATTCTGGTTAGGAAGCCACCTCATTTCATGACTCAGACAAGCTTTTTATATGTCTAGATTCGAATTAAGAATGAACTTTTTGAGCAGTAAGTCATGGCATCACCCCTCTACACCAGTGGTTCCCAACCTTTCAGCATCCAGGTTTTTTGGACTTCAACTCCCAGAAATCCTAGCCAGCTTACCAACTGTTAGGAACTGTGGGAGTTGAAGCCCAAAACACCTGGAGGCCCAAAGGTTGGGAACCACTCATCCATCCATCCACTAAGAAGATAGGTCCAGTCCCGTTAGTTCCAACTAAAATACGCCATTCAGTTCCAGTCAATACATGGATAAATCCAGCTGATGTAACTACTTCTATTCTAGCTGAGGCTAACAATAGGTTTTTGACCATAGTTTACTACATATTTTACTACATCTTCCACGAAAAACACTGACATTTAAACAGGCATTAGTCAACTGACCCAACTTGTCAGGGATTATCCTGATTTATATTCTGGAATTCCAATTTTTCAGATGCTGTTACAATGCCACAGTTTCTCTTTCTCCCACTTCACACCCTTTATCTTCAGCCTCTTTGTAAATGTGTTCGAAGTCCAAAAGTACCTTGCTCTCAGTTAACTCAGCAGGGAAGAGAGGGCAGAACTTTGCTCTTTCCAGTAGGCTCTTGCAAAAGCAACCTCTCTTCGCTTGTGTATTCTTCCTCATCCATTGCTTTTGATGATGATCTTGATATTGCTTGGCCAGATAGGTAAAGTCTAGTCGTGTCCAATTCAGGAGGGTGGTGCTCATCTCCATTTCTAAGCCGAAGAGCCGGCATTGTCCATAGATGCCTCCTAGGTCATGTGGCCAGCATGACTGCATGAAGCACCATTACCCTCCCACCAAAGTGGTACCTATTGATCTAATCACATTTGCTTGCTTTCGAACTGCTATGTTGACAGAAGCTAGAGCTAACAGCGAAAGCTCACCCCACTCCCTGGATTTGAACTGCCAACCTTTTGATCAGCAAGTTCAGCACCTCAGTGGTTTAACCCGCTGTGCCACTGGGGACTTGGCCAAATACCTTCCAGTTTTCATTTGTGAAATATTGGAAGGTATGTGGTATAACTATACTGATGTTGGGGAAATCAGGGATGGAGTTGTTAATATGGTAGTAGAAGTAAAGCTTGCATGGGCATTGTGACAATGGTAAGGGATTGTTCCTACACACTGCTTTAAAAAGTGCCTTATGCCAGAAAAATAGATTGTTCTACCAGTGAAAGTCAACAAAAGGACACTAGTCAAAGACCCACTGATAATGGTTGGAAAATGTGCAAATGTTTCCTCAGTTGCTGATACTTTATTTACATGAATATTACCACATATTTTGCTTTGTCCTGGGAGGAGAGCCAAAAGGAATACTTCAAACAATACCTCTCATTTATCCGTATTTTTCAAATGTCCAAAAAATTTTCTCAAAACATAATTACAAAGATGGCAACCCGGGATTTTCTTCAGCCTTTATAGATTGCAACATCAGACTCGTAAGGGAGCTGCCTCTTTGAAGGCAGAACCATTTTTTGCACTGATGGGTGTAGGCACAAAATTGCACTTAGTCTCTGTGGCTTCTCTCACATGGAATGCAGCCAGAAATGGATTGTGAAGCTGTTCCCATTACAGAATGACAAAGTAAATCTATTGATCATGAACTGGAAACAAACTGAAGAGGAGGACTAGAGTGTCATTTGACTCTGTGCTTGCCCAGTACACTTTAAAAAAATCATTATGGTTGGTGACAGTAATTATAGATATGACTTTTTTTTATACTTTTAGGAATAGTTGAGTTCAGCCTCTGAGCTACTGTTTCAGTCTTTTTATTTGAGTGGTTAGAACTGCATTGTGTGCTGCTTTATTATAGTTGTAAGATGTCTCCAGGCCATTCTGACAGAAAGTGCATTCCTTTTTTTTTGTTCTTATGGTTCATTAGTACCCCCAAGAGGAAACATTACCAACATTTCCATCACTTTTTCAAAGTGTTAGTAAATGATCTTGGTAACTGAATAAGTACATGACTATGGCCCATGCCTTAGTTACCTCCAGGTTGGGCTACTGTAATGCACTCTACATGGGGCTGCCTTTGAAGATGACCCGGAAACTGCACTTAGTGCAAAGGTTGGCAGCCAGTTGTTAACTGGAGTGAATTACATGGAGCGGTTAATGCCCCTTTTCAAACAGCTCCACTGGCTGCTAATACATTTCCAGTCCCAATTCAAGGTGAAGGTTATCATCTATGAAACCCTAAATGGTTCGGGTCCTGCCTATCTTCATGACTGCATCTTCCCCTATGAATCTGCATGATCTTTAAGATCTTCTGTGGAGTCTCTCCTCTTTTTTCCATCCCCATCACAAGCGCGGTTGGTGGGGATGAGAGAAGGGGGACTTCTCAGTGGTGGTCCCCCTGACTCTGGAACTCTCTCCCCAGGTATATTAGACTGGTGCCCACCCTGTCCACCTTCCGTAAATATCTAAAAACATGGATGTTCCACTGTGCCTTTGATTAGACAGTTCCCCAGATAATTTTGGCCCCCAGCTATGATCCAAAATCTAGTCCTTGCACTGTACTACTGCTCCCTACCCAGAGATACTGTGCTCTTTTTCATATTGCCCTCCACTCCTAATTTTGTTATCTGGCTTTGCACTTTATCCATTAGCCCTGTCCTCACAACCAATTTGTACCAGCTTGCCCACCTGAGCACAAAAACTGTTTACTACTCAGGCCACTGGTTATTTACTCAATGGTTGTTTTTATACTGTGTTATGTTGTGGTTTGTTTTATATTGTTTTATGATGCTGTTTTATGAATTTTAGTGTGTTATATTTTAACTATGTTGATCGGGCTTGTGTCCATTAATCAGCCCTGAGTCACACCACCATCTCCTTTAGGGAGATGGTGGTGGGATACAAAAATAAAGTTGTTGTTGTATTTCAAAATATTCCATGCAACATATTTTATGAATACCCACCTAACAGTTCCTTCTAGTGGGTTGAGAAACATTTGGCCTTTTAGATGTTGATGGCCCACAACTTCTATAACCATAGCTGTGCTGTCTAGGCCTGATGGGAATTAAAATCCAACAGCATGTGTAGGGCTACTTATTCTCCAAGATTAGAGTGTAGGTTTAAGGACACAGTGCAAACCTAAAAGTGTTTGAACATAACTGAGAATGTTCGTAGCCAAAGTAAATTGTGACATCTGAACCTGGTTTGTTTCAATTCTGACTTTCTGAGAAAAATCAACTTCAAACCATGGTTTATGTTTTTATTTTATTTTTTAGCAAACTGCAATGAAGATTTGATTATTTGCAGTTTTGATTAATATGTTCTTTCTCGGAATTGTTAGGTTCTCCAATACAACTCCATGGTTCACTTCCCCTAGAGTTTGTGCTGGAGGACCTTCTTATGGAGAACACTTCTTTAGGCACTTACATGCCCTCCAGTGGGATTCCATGGTCAACATCAGGAGGTAGGATCTAGATATTCCTGGAGATGTGTTCTTTCAGGTTTTATTTGTTTTCTCCACTTTCACAGGGTCCTATGAGTCCAAGCCCAGTGAATGTAGAGGGTTTACTGTATGTTTTGTCAGAAGGAGAATGGCCATCATGTAGACCTTCCATTAAAAGCTTTTCTACACTTCTGTTATGCAATAAGAACAACATAGGGAGGGTTGGCCACAATCCTTTGGAATTCAATAAACCCGAAACTATAGAATTCATAGAATGGGAAAATATGCATTGTAACAGACAGAGCATCACTCAAGTTTAGATTCCTAGCTGTCAGACCCTCGTACTCAAAAGCAACACGTTAGAGTGAACATGTTTTTCAACTCTTATGCAACACAAATATCAGGTTTTTCTGTGAGCTCACCAGGGAGCTCTTGAGATAAATGTATCTTTGTGGTTGTTTCATTTTAAGGGCCAGATTCATCTCTGAGAGAGAGGATTATTAATAGGATAGTTACAAGCACCCCAGTTAAGTGATATTGACTTCTGCACTTCCCAAATAAAACATCATTAAATGACATCCAAAGTGTCATTAATTTGAGTATATTTAAGCTCTGTAGTTACATTCTAATGCCAAACCAAGACAATTACTATGAAAACAAATGACTTCCAATAAGACAATTTGGATAACCAGCCTCCACTTATCTTGAGAATGCTCAAAATACATTGTAAACTGTAGCCTAGATATTGCTCTGGAGTGCACTTCTCTTACTCTTATCTCTGGCATGAACATGGAGGAAATAAATGTTAAATGCTTCTCATTGACACTAAGAGCAAAACATATATATTATCTACATAGGTGGTTTTGTCCAGTGCAGATTTCACATTTTGATCCCTATGGCCATTTTGATCCCTATTTCTATTGATGCTGTCTGGAATTTTCTTTGTGTCTGACACATGTATAAGTTTCCTATAGAAATTATTGGATTCTGCTGTCTGTTGTGAAATGGTTTATGAGATTATGGAAGCAGAGCTCCACATGTAGTGCCATTATGCATGGATGCATGTGCGCATTATGTATGGTTGATATATATGCTACATACATATGTTGTTTCTTTTATTCATTTATTTATAGCATTTCCTTACTACTTTTCAGCTCACCACCCTAATGTCATAAGGTGTTGGGACATACCTTCTCTGAAGATTTCCAATTTCTGAAATGTTTATTTGGGAGGAGGTGGTTTTTCAGATATACTGGTCCTAAATCATTTAGGACTTTGCAGGTCAACATCAGAAGAAAGCTGGTAGATCATATGTAGTTCTTGCAAGACTGGTACTATATAGTCATGCGCAAACTTTGGCTCTCTAGGTGTTTTGGATTTCAACTCCCACAATTCCTAGCAGCCTCAGGCCCTTTCCTTTCCCCCCTCAGCCACTTAAGTGGCTGAGGGGGGAAAGGAAGGGGCCTGAGGCTGTTAGGAATTGTGGGAATTGAAGTCCAAAACACCTGGAGAGCCAAAGTTTGACGTTTCTGATATAGACTCTAAAATGTACATCTGTCATCAGTCAGGTTGCTGCATTTTTCAGTAGCTGCAGCTTCCAAACACTTTTCAAGAGAAGCCTCACAGAGCACATAACCATAATCTAATTGAAAATCCCGGGCTCATAGAGAAGATTCTGCAGCAAATCCCCCCCCCCCCAAAGAATATGTATGTGTGTGGACCCCGGCCGCAAACGGGGTGCCCGGGGTTTTGGCTTTTGCCTTCCTCATAAAGAAGAGCCTTTTGCAGTTTGCACTGCAGAGTACTTCGGTTTGAATTTTCTTATACCCATTGTTATTACTGCTGTATTATTGCATGTGCATGGAATGTAGGTATATGACCAGTTGGATTACTTATAATATTAGGCACTTACAGTAGCATTCATTCTATTATACATTAGGTTGGTTTCTCACCCCAATACTCTTTGATGCTTTAGATCCTGGCAGGGCAGGAGGAGTGGACGGCTCTCCCTGCCCCTTCTGCCTGCCAGGATCTAAAGCCTTGAAGAGGCTTCATGACGGGCCAACTTCAGCCCTCCAGGTGTTTTGGACTTCAACTCCCACCATTCCTCACAGCCTCAGGCCTCTTCCTTTTCCTCTCAGCCTGGGCAAACTTGGGCCCTCGCTCCCTCAGGATCGGGGTGAGAGAGGCAGCGAGGAGCGAAGGGGGCTCCTCCTCCTTTTTTTGCTGCTTCCAAGAATAGAATACCCCTCCCTCCCTCCCTCCTTCCTATTTGGAGAGTCCCATCTAGAATTCAGTGTGATTTATTCAAGTTTTGGCCTACAACTCCCAGAAATCCCAGCCAATTTACCCGCTGTTCGGCTTTCTGGGAGTGGTCGGCCACAACCAGCGGGAATGCGCATGCGCTGGCATACGAACTACTAACGAATTTCGTTAGTAATTAAGTTACATTTTAGAAATTTTGGAAATTTTTTTTTGTAAGTCTTTTCTTTTTACTAATCAACCCCCCAATTTGATTTTAGAATCGCCATTTTTGGGTTCGAAACCATGAACATAAGAACATAAGAAGAGCCATGCTGAATCGGGCCTCAGCCCATCTAGTCCAGCATTCTGTGTCACACAGTGGCCCACTAGTTGTACACAGGGATCTCTAGCAGAAAGGAGGGCAAAACCCTCACCTGCTCCCGACCCCCCACAACCAGTACCCGGGGAAAATCCTGCCTGCCTCCATCAACACAGAGGTGGCACTTGGATGTCCATTTCAGTAGCTACTGATTCCCTTGGTATCCATGAATCTGTCTAATCCTGCCTTGAAGCTGTCCAGGCTGACAGCTGTCACAACCTCCTCTGGAAGTGAGTTCCACAACCCAATGACCCTCTGGGTGAAGAAATATTTCCCTTTATTAGTCCTAACTTTCCTACCCTGGAGCTTTAGGGAGTGCCCCCTAGTCCTAGTGTTGTGTGACAGAGAAAATATTTTTCTTTATTCACCTTTTCTATCCCATGCATGATTTTATACACTTCGATCAAGTCACCTCTTAAATGCCGTCTTTCAAGGCTGAAAAGACCAAGGCGTTGCAACCTGATTTCGTAAGGGAGCTGCTCCATCCCTTGGATCATTTTTGTTGCCCTTCTTTGTACCTTTTCCAGTTCCGTTATATCCTTCTTGAGGTGTGGTGACCAGAATTGTACACAGTACTCCAGATGTGGCCTCACCATAGATTTGTAGAGAGGCAATACAACATTTGACGACCTATTTTCGATTCCCTTCCTGATCATGCCAAGCATAGAATTTGCTTTTTTTTACTGCTGCTGCGCACTGGGTTGACATCTTCATTGAGCTGTCCACCAAAACCCCAAGATCCCTTTCCTGGTTTGTCTCGAAAGCTTTGACCCCATCAATTGGTAGGTGTAGTTGGGGTTCTTTGCCCGATGTGCATGACTTTACACTTGTTTAGGTTAAAATGCATTTGCCACTTTGTTGCCCATTCACTCAATTTCGAGAGATCTTTCTGGAGCTCTTTACAATCAGTTTCATTTTTAACTACCCTGAACAATTTAGTGTCATCTGCAAACTTTGCTACCTCAGAATTTACTCCTACATCCAGGTCATTAATGAATAAATTAAAAATTAACGGACCCAAAACTGAAAGAGCACCCCTATGCACATTTGGTTGCACATTTAGTTGTGCAATATTGTTATTTACTGCAAGGAAATCTTGCACAAATCCCAGATAACTGCATGAGTGTAAAATTACAGTCTATTTCTTGGATGTAGGATCTTGGCCTATTTTGTCTGATTAATAAGAAATTATCCACCAACTGAAAAGGACAGGCGTGTTGGTCAAAAAGCACAAATAATCCTTCTGATACTAATGCAACAGTTTTTAAGACAATAAGGCAACATTTTTCTGAAATGTATAGAATATGATGTAAGATACAAAAGTGCTAAGATTAGCTTTTCAAACATTGTATGTTTTAGAATAGGTTTCCTGGAGGACTGCTTGCAGCGCAACTGCCTGACTATACAGAGAAATCCAGTTCCAAAGCCCAGCTTGTAAATTTGCCTGTGAAAGCTATTAAGCCATCAGATAGAAAGGAGAACGCATAAAAGAGAATATTTTAAAATGTACAGACACATGAAAAATGTAATCAGCCAAGCAATTAATTCTAACTAATTTATCTAACTGCATAGTGCTCCTGTATGTTTTCCTAGCCTAGTAGATGAAAAAGCAGAATGGAAAATTGTTTAAATCAGGTGTGAGCAAGATGTGACTCATAAGTTGCAGGTGGCTCCTAAGGCCATTTTGTGCTGTCTACAGTCCCTCCAGCAATCAAAATATTTTTAAAATAACATGTTTTCTTACCAAATGCTCTCTAGGGATGTGGAGGGAGCTTCTACCATGTTTGGAGGTCTCTTACTCCTCTCCATCTGCTCTGGATTGGCATTTCCATGTTGCATAAGTGCTGGGCTCCCTGGCACTTCTGCTCACATCCAGTTTTAAAAGGCTTTTCTTGGTCTCAAATGGTCCAGGTCCAGGAAGGCCACAGAACACAAATAACCCACCTGTTATGATCTGGATATTGACCATAATATAGTTTACTTACTAACTTCAGATCACCTGGAGGGCATTTGGAGACAACCTTTTTTCCTGGATTTTGGGGAGACGTGGCCCTTCAAAGTGTTCTGGGGCAGTAATTCGGCCCTTCTACTTTTCTGCAGTTGTCCACTCCTGATTTAAATATGCAAACAAATATTTTAGTAAATGGCCAGCCACTCCTTTCTTTGAAACATGGGTATATGGGGAATTGGTAATAACAATTAACAAATCTGTTTGCTAGAAGAGTCCAAAGCTAGAAGAGTCCAAAGCTAATATTTTAAAAAAAATCCACATGCAGGCACACACCCTTATGTCAGATTATTTTCTCTCCTTGGCATCTCCTGCCAAAATTACAAACACATTCCAATTCTTCCAATAAAAGTGCAAGAAGTTGCCCATACACCCACCCAGCAATTCATGGTTTCTAATGAAGCAGTCAGATCAAATCACAGTCATAGATGCAGTGAGAGAAAACTGTAAACTCTCTCGAGTTTTTCTTTTCTCAAGTATATCCCAAAATAGCATGCTCAGCATTGCCTCCTAAGATGCAGCATTGGGAACAAAAGGAGAAAGGAAGCAAGAAAGAGAGAGAAACCTGTTTTCACATGAACAATATAGATTCTAGATTCTAATCTTGTACCCATAAATCTCGCAGTGAAGTCTCCTTCTCTGGATGTTTTTAGACAAGGCTGGGTGGCCATCTGTCAGAAGTGCTTTGATTGCATATTCTTGTATGGCAGAATGGATGGCCCTTATGGACTATGACAACTCTATGATTCTTTGATTGTATTAAACAATATTAGACAGCCATTGCTATTATTTATTTATTTATTTATTATTTCAATTTATATACCACACTTTCCAACAGGCTCAGGGTGGTTTACAACATGTAAGCATAACAATCAATAAAATAGCACTACAACAATAAAACACCAGAACACTAAAACAATAATACTATCAGCACATGGAAGAAAATGGCTAAGAGTTAAGAGTTAAAGAGTTATTGAGTCCTTCTAGAAATAATAAAAGGCTCCTGCAATCTACCCTATGCCCATTTATTTGGGAGTAAACTACACTGAAGATATGGAGAGTATATACTTCTAAGCGTCTTTTCGTTTGTGGATGTTTTAATGATGGATAGAAAAATAACTTGCACTTCCTTTTCAAGTTCCTGCAAATAGGAGAAATTAATCACCGCTCAGCTGCCAATGATGACCCTCTAGTCTAGTCTTCCCCTTCAAAACATGTCCAGGATCCCTGATGGAAAATGTGAATAGCACAGATGCTTTAGTTATTTTAATCCGCTCTTCCTTTCTACTGGAGAACTGAATAGAAACATTCCAGTTACTCAATTTTTCTGTCAATTTGTGACATTCCTGGGAAGCTTTCTTGTGTTCTTCCCCCCACCCCCACTTTATAAATGAAAGATGGGATTACATCTTTCCATGTGGAGTTTATCGTCTGTGACGGAAATAATATAGATAATCCTCATGGGCCATAAACACATTCAATATATGTTACTAATGCAAATTGAGCAGGTGGGATGGGGTGAAAATTTCCCTTTCATCAAGGATGGGAGACTGCTGGGATTGGAATAGGGGATTTTTTGTTCAGATTGTTGACACATAGCCTTTGGAGTTAGAAACTTATGTATGCTGTTTGCTATGTTAATTTACTTACTTTAGAAAAAAATAGAATCCACAGCTGTGGTGTGCCTTCAAGTACAGTAGTTTCTGATTCATTGCAATTTTATAATGTAGTTATCTTGGTAATATTTGTTCATTGAGCGGTTTTCCTTTGCCTTCCCCTGAGGTTGAGAGAGTGTGATTTTCCTAAGATCACCCAAGGAGATTCCATGGCTGAATAAGGATTTGAATCATGATCTAATTCCAACACCCAAGCTACTACACTATGCTGGCTCTTACAATCTCTGGATAACTCCTAAAACAGTTAAGGGTGTCAGTCACAACTAGCGGCTTCCCTGTCTGTGAGGACTGTAGACTGTAGAGAAGCTATTCTACATACAAAATTCCATCTATTTGTACACAGGACAGGTTACTTTGGGGGATTTGGTTCCCAGAGCTGCCCTGGATTCTGAATATACCTGCTGAATCCACAGCCAGTGTCCAGATAGTCCAACTTCTCCCTGATCTGGCCTGTCACCTTGTCTCCATGTCTCCAACACTTCTCGCCAAGGGTTACAGGACTCCTGTGCATATTCTTCCATTACCTGTCCTGTCTCCTTATGATAGAACAGTGAACCTCACAATCAGCAAGGGGCGGGGGGGGGGGGTGTCTCCCCATGGATAGAAAAAGCAAGGTATATATAAATCTAATAATAACAATCCCACATTTTTTTAAATTTACATAGACAGGTACTCTGTTGTCAAAATAAACTCAGTACCTAAAAACTCCTTCATAGTTCAGACTTAAATTTGGAGACATGATGCCACTCTACTGATGTGGAAATTGACACCTAGCACTAAAAACTGCTAATCATTTTGATGCTGGTGAGAACTTGAGCCCATTCCTTGTTCACGGGAGAGAGGCTTCCCTAACATTCATACCAACTGAAGGAGAGAAGAGCAGTGCAAATCCAATCCCCTTCCCTCACTGCCATGCCCTTTTTCTTATGTTTTGTCTCTTTTTAGATTGTATGCCCAAGGGCAGAGAACTGTCAAAACAACAGTTTGTAAGCTTCTCTGGGAATTCTTTTGGCTGAAAGGATAATAAATGAATAAATAAGACTGCAAATCTCATTTGCCCCAGACTCTCTCTTGAAACCTGGAAACAACTCTCTTAAAGGTAGATGTTGGATGGCTGTAAGTGAGCTTTCATGCATGACAAATCCATCTACTCTTCAAAGGAAGAAGTGACACCAAGTGCTTAGATGTTACGAATAGAAGATACAGATATATCTCTCCATCTACTAACTGCAGTTGGAAGCACATATGTCAACAAAGTTTATAATAGGTTTTTAACAGATTTGTGCAGCTCATAATTTATTTATTTGTTTATTTATTTATTGTTCAATCTTGTATTCTGCTCCTCCCTGCAGGCTCGGGGCGGATAACAGCAATACAAATGGGCAACATGTCACAGACATGTAGCCCTACAGTAAAAGCATAAAACACATTAAAACATATTACATCACATCACAGTGTAGGAGGACAACCAGGCACTTTCTTATACTAATGTGTCTAATTAAAGGCTAGTCCAAAGAGGGCGGTTTTGCAGGCCCTTCGGAAAGGGGCAAGCTCCGAGATGGCTCGGGTGCTGTCCGGAAGGGAATTCCATAGCACTGGAGCTGCCACAGAGAAAGCTCGTTGTCTAGTAGCGGACAGATAATTAATGCTCATAGATGCATTACAAACAGAGCACTATTTCCCCAAGGTGTTCTTTTCAAGATCAGACTCCGCACATATGTAGCCTGTGTTCAGGCTGACCTGGAGAACATTGCTTTCCAAAGATTTGTGCAGAAAATAGTTTTTAAGGAAGTCTTATTAATTAGCTCTGAACCGAACTGGAGAGAATCATCCTTATCCAATTATAAGCAATGTACTAAGTCATAAAATGACTAAAGGAAACTTCTATCAGTTAGAGAAAACACAGCTGAAAGGAGTGCTGCATTAAATGGTGAAAATAAGAAGCCCAAAATAGTTATATAAGGGGGGGGGGGGAGAGAACAACTGTGGTATTTATAATCTAAACCCAATGTGAGTAATATCTTTATTACAGTGGCAAAATATTCATTAACATACAAACATTTTAGTACTTCAGGGTTCTTTACAAGGCTGGAATTCCAAAAAATTTATTACTCCAAAATTCAAAATTGTTCACATGAGTGGCTAAGAGTGATACTTTTGCTTTCTGATGATCCATAAGTTTGTCTCATGTACTTTTATACTAGATGAAAAGCTGTTAAATATACTGCATGGCTTAGTGGGAATTGAACCTTGGCCTCCAGAGTCGTAGTCCAGTGCTCACCACAATTTCCATTAGAAAAACTGGGGATTCAACTTAAACCAATTGCAACAGGCAAAACAGAAGAATGCATGAAAAGTGAGATGATATTGGAAGCCCAGGTTTCGGCGGTGACCAGAGGAGCATTTGCACAATTAAAGCTGCATCCATACCTTGGGAAGTCTGACTTGGCCACGGTAGTCCACGTTCCAGTTGCAGCTCCTATAGACTACTGCAACACACTCTACCCGGGGCTGCCTTTGAAGATTTTCAGAAGCTTCAAATGATCCAATGGGCGGCAGCCAGATTATTAGCAGGAATGGTGCTCAAGGAGCATACAACTCCTCTGCTGTGCCAACTCCACTGGCTTTCAGTCTACTATCAAGCACAATTGAAAGTGTTGTCTTTAGCCTTTAAAGTCCTAAACAGTTCAGGCCCAATTTACCTGTCCGAATGTATCTCTCCCTATGAACCATCTAGGTCTCTAAGATCATCTGGGGAGGCCCTGCTCTCAGTCCCGCCTCCTTCGCAAATGAAATTAGCGGGAACGAGAGACAGGGGCTTCTCAGCGGTGGCCCCTCGACTATGGAATGCCCTCCCTAGGGATATTAGATCAGCCCCCTCCCTCCTAACATTTCAAAAAAGAGTTAAAACCTGGCTTTTTGAGCAAGCATTTGCAAATGCAGTGTAACAGGCTAATTTAGATCTATGGAATGATTGGACGATGCAACTGGAAAATGATTTTAGTAATGAGACGCTGAGGACTTGTGTTTTATTGTTCTTATTGTTCCTATTGTTTTTATGTGGTTTATATTATATGTTAATGTTTTTAATTATATTTTATGTTGTTGACGCCATTTAATTATGCTGATTGTAAACCACCTTGAGTCACCTTCAGGCTGGGGAAGATGTTATATAAATATGGTAAATAAATAAATAAATAAATAAAATATTCCCAGGCTGAATCTGCACTGCCATATAATCCATCTTAGTGCAGTCTACACTGCCATATAATTTATTTATATTTATTTATTTATTTATTGCTTCAGACTTTTATACTGCCACTCCCCAAGGGCTCGGAGCAGTTTACTTAGTTTGAACCTAACAAAACAGCGAAAATACAAGATTAATTACATAACAACGAGGGGAAGGTGTAGGGCAGGGGTGCTCATTAGGTAGTTCGCGATCTACTGGTATAGGGTGTCCTGGTAGATAGGGTGTCCTGGTAGATCGCATAGGGTGTCCTGGTAGATCGCAGGCAGGGCGGGAGGAAGGCTCAGTCCCACCCCGCAGGCTCCCGACGGCGCCCAGGTGCAGAAGGAGGTTGGACTGGAAAGCCCTTGGAGGCCTCCTTCTACTCTAGGAACCCATTGTTGTTATTATTATCAGAAGCTGAATGGTCATCTGTGAGGAATGTTTTGATTGTATTTTTCCCTTATGGCAGAAGGAGGTTGGACTGGATGGCCCTTGGAGGTCTCCTCCTATTCTAGGAACCCATTGTTGTTGTTACTACTATTATTAGTAGTAGTAGCAGCAGAGGCTGAATGAATATTATCATCATTATTATTATGAATAAATTCAGAGGGTAATTATGCTCATGTTTAGTTGAATTCAGTCTTAAAATATAATATATGGCTCTCGCCGTAATAAATTTCCAAATATTTTGCTTTTATGGCTCTCTGAGTAGAGGGTAGGTAGATCATTTTGACTTGGTTGTTTTATAAGTAGCTCGCATGCTGAAAAAGTGTGAGCACCCCTGGTGTAGGGTAATGCAGTTCAAGGCAGTCAATCTGCATCATGAAGCTTCATTATATAGCAGTGTAGATCCATCCCAAATGGCAATTAAGTGGCTGCCATTTTAGTGCAGTGATACATTCACTTTCATCTTGAACTTTTGAAGGAGCTGCCCAAGGTATAAGATTCCATCTTGAAAATAGATTCTGCTTCTTGGACAACTCCTTTAAAGTGTAGATTGAAACCAAAACAGATCACCACCTTCCAAAAGATCCTATGATGGTTCTCAGGTACTAACACCCTCAACAGTCCCATGTTTCATTGGCTATATGGTCTGTGTTGAGAGTCTGTGATATTTTCACATATGGTTATATTTCCATTTCTTTTCCTACCTCTCCGTATATTATGCAGCATTATAAAAGTAACTAATTTCACTTTGTGTGGCCCAAGCTGCTTCTGGTTATGAGAAAGCACAAGATAAAAGTGAATCTCATTTGCTATAGTAATTCCTTATTGAAGTCCCGCAAAGCCAGTGAGAGTGAAGGAGAAGATTACCTCCCACTGAGCTCTGCCTTGAGAAATAGGATTATTTTACATGCCATTTGGCAGCCAAGTCATAACATTCATCTGGCCCAGTCATTGCAGCTGAGTTTCCACCCAGCACTCTTAATTGGCCCTGTGATTTGTTATGCTGATTAAAATGATAATCTGATGAAAGGCTGTGGCATATTGTTTCTTCAACCATTACTTTTGATGTCCCGAACTTTGACAGACCCCACCATCAAATGAGAATTCAAGCCTTTGGTGGCTTTCCTGCTTTTTGTAGTTTCATGGGATGGAGAACATGATCTTTGAAAACTATTTATTGGTTTTTCAGTGTTTTATCTATTTCTGCCACTGTGTAGTCTTAATTTTTTCTACTGTATTGCAGCTGATAGTCCAAGACGTGCCTTATCTGGGTTTTTTTTATGTCTCAGGGTGGAACTAGAGTCTATGAAAGTTGTTTTACTTCCATGGCGCTACAGGTGAGGAGACAAACCTCAAAGTAATAGCACTGGAGAAGAAGCTATGTTATATTTTGAATGTAAGTCGGCTTCTTTGCTAGTGCCAGGGATCATTGGCTCAACTTGAAGGTGTTATTATTGTGTGCTGTGCTTCTCCAATGTCAGGGGAAGGGAAGGGAAAGAGGGAGGGGAATGGGATGTGGAACTGGGAGGAGTGTGAATGAATGCAGATAAATGCAGGCTCCATGTAAATAGAGAGAGGGAGCATTAATATCCACCCCCCTCTGTGTGTGTGTGTGTGTGTCTGAATTTGAAATACAGTACTTTCATTGATCCATGGATAAGGCAACACAGTTTTTTTTGGAGTCAATTCTCTAATTTCTAGTATACCTAATATTCACTTAAGTTATAATGTGGCTTTCTTCAAAGAGAAACCAAAGTGGTGTATTTTTAGAGCTAGCAACCTTAGTCTGCCCATTCTCACTCGTTGCTTGTTTCCATGTCTGTCTAGGCATAGCATATATTCATGTTATTTCCTCTTTGTTGGTCTTAGCCACATCCTCCCTCCCTCCCTCCCCCTCTCTCTCTCTCTCTCTCTCCATCAATTTGTGTGTAGTTAATCTCAGTGTGTTCATCTTTCATTTTTGATCTGCCATTTTCTCTCTTGAAGAACACATGTCACAGAGCCTCTTACCATGATATGTTGTGAAACCACTACTATTTGTAAGAAAACCTGCTGTATATATTTTTCAAAGATGTCTTTGTAAAAGACTTTGAGTTACAGGCAACCACAAATTCTGTATCCATGGATTCAACTGTCCACAACTTGAAAATATTCAAACAGAATCCAAAAAGATAAGGTGAAGATAAAGGTTTTCCCCTGACATTAATCCCAGTCGTGGTTGGTGCTCAAGCCGGTGTTGTCCATAGACACCTCCAAGGTCATGTGGCTGGCATGACTGCATGGAGCATCATTACCTTCCTGCCAGAATGGTACCTATTAATCTACTCCTATTTGCATGTTTTGAACTGCTAGGTTGGCAGAAGCTAGGGCTACCAGCAGGAGCTCATGTCACTTCCCGGATTCGAACCTGTGACAACTCAGCACATTCAGCAACTCAGCACTTTAACCCACTGTGCCACTGAGGGCTCCTATGTTAGATAAGGGCAAGAATTTTACTATGCCATTATATACAATGGCACAGTAAAATTCTTTTCTTATGTTGGATAATGTGACTTAAACATCCATGGATTTTGATATCCATGGAGTATCCTGGAACCAAACCCCAGTGGATACCAAAAGCACACTATATCTCACTATTAGAACCTGTACCAGTGGTGTGATGTGACTGGTTTCTGTTCACCTTCTGCTTATGAATATTAATAAGATATTAAGATAATCAACCATTATATCCTCTAACATTGACAACAAAGGCTTTTTAAAACAAGCCAAACCCAATCATCACAATAAAACCAGTTTTTAAATGTTAAATACACTACCCTATTACAACAGCAATAATTCCAAATAACTGAAAAGCATTTGGAACATAACAGTAATGCTAAAACCACAGCCAATGCCTTCCCCTGAAAGACCTTTCTCAAGCAACTAGTTAATACCCAAAGGCTTATCTAAATAAGAGACTGGGACATGGCACAACACATTCAAATTGCAGGAAAAGAGATTTCACCTAAACATTATTATTATTATTATTATTTATTTTTATTTCGATTTGATAAACCGCCCTTCCCGAGGCTCAGGGCGGTTTACAGCATATAAAAACAGTACATACGACGGCATATAAAAACAGCATATAAAACAGCATATAAAGCAGCGTATAAAACAGTATATAAAACACATAGGATTAAAACACATGAGATTACATCTTAAAACAGTCACACAGTATCATAGCCAGACATGGCTGGTTCATACATAAAATTAATGGTACAGCAGAGTGGCCATGTTGATCATGCACCGTCGGGCATCACACGTAAAACGCCTGCCTAAATAGCCAGGTCTTGCAGGACCTGCAGAAAGCCAGCAGGTCCCGCAAGGCCCGTGTCTCCGGCGGCAGCGAGTTCCATAAAACCCGCGCGGCCACTGAGAACACTCTATGGTAGAGAG
Organism: Anolis apletophallus; assembly: GCA_030556195.1. Taxonomy (NCBI): domain Eukaryota; kingdom Metazoa; phylum Chordata; class Lepidosauria; order Squamata; family Anolidae; genus Anolis; species Anolis apletophallus. The sequence continues at coordinate 16,934,616 of JARBWK010000005.1, read as the reverse complement.
TCTGCAGAACTTCAACCCCGGAACATCGAATAAGTTGAGCCCCTCTGAACGCAGTGATCTTCTAGGCGCATATGGGGTAAGCCGCTCCTTCAAGTACACTGGCCCCAAACCATATAAGGCCTTGAAAGTCAGAACTAACACCTTGAAGGAGATCCAGAATTCAATGGGCAACCAGTGCAGTTCGCGCAGGAGTGGTGTTATATGGCCGTTCTTGGGGCTCCTAGCAGCAAGCGAGCTGCCGCATTCTCCGCCAGTTTGAGTTTCCAGATCGCCGACAAAGGTAGGCCAATGTACAGCGCATTACAGTAATCGAGCCCCGAGATGACCGTGGCTTGGATCACCATGGCCATGTCGCGATGGGAAAGATAGGGAGCCAGACGTTTAGCTTGCCGCAGGTGGTAAAAGGCTGTCTTGCAGGCCCAAGCAATTTGTGCCTCCATAGACAGCTGGGGGTCCAGCCGGACCCCTAGGCTCTTTACTAAGGACTGCAGTCATACCGCCACACCGTCAAACATCGGAGCTGGACCCCCCAGGCAGCCCAGCCACAAGATCTCCGTCTTCGCCGGGTTCACCTTCAACTTACTGGCTCACAGCCATCTAGTAACGGCTTCTAGGCAGAGTTGGAAATTATCAGGTACAGATTCCACCCCAGCGTCCATCCTCAGAACGAGCTGGATGTCATCAGTGTACTGATGACATTCCAGCCCGAAACTCCATACCAATTGGGCGAGTGGTCACATGTAGATGTTAAATAACAGCGGGGAGAGGATGCCCCCCTGAGGGACCCTGCAGTGTAAGGCGGAGCCCTCAGAGACCACCCCTCCCCACGTGACTCATTGCAGACGGTTTTGGAGGAAGGAGGACAGCCAGTTGAGAGCTGTCCCTCTCACCCCCGCCACCGCCAGGCGGTGTGTCAAAAGTTGGTAATTGACAGTATCAAACGCTGCCGTGAGGTCCAATAACACGAGCAGTGCCGATCTACCTCGGTCCAAGTGGCAACGGAGTAGGACTGTGATGGAGACCAGGACGGTCTCTGTCCCATGGCCAGAACGGAAGCCAGACTGGAAGGGGTCTAGCCAGGTTGCATCATCCAAGAAAGCCTGCAGCTGCTCCATTGCTGCCCTCTCAATTACCTTGCCCAGGTACGGCAAGTTGGACACTGGGCGGTAATTGGAGGGAGCCGCGGGGTCTAACCCTGGCTTCTTCAGCGATGGAGTTACCACCACCTCTTTTATCTCCTCTGGAAAAGCTCCTTGCTCAAGGGAGCAGTTGACTATATTCAACAGAGGGCCACATAACCCCTCCACGCAAGTTCGAATCAGCGTGGAGGGGCACGGGTCGAGGGAGCAGGTGGTAGGTCGAAGAGCTGCGACTATCTTGTCAACATCCTCTGCGTCCAGTGGTCGGAACCGGTCGAAGGTGGACCCGGCGGAGGGCCACGGGGTCTCAAGCTCCTGTACTGTATCAACTGTGGCGGGCAGATCCCGGCGGAGCATCGCAATCTTGTCTGCAAAGTGACTCTGAAAAGCCTCGGCAGTAAGGGCCTGATCGCCATTGTTTGGGATGGTAGGGACCATCATGAGCTGCCAAATTATCTTGAACAGTTGGGCTGGGCGTGAGTCTGCAGACGCTATCAAGGAGGCATAATGGGAATTTTTCGCTTCCTTGGTAGCATGCTCATAAGCTTCCATAAAGAGCTTATAAGCTGATTCCGAAGGTTCGTCACGGAGCTTCCTCCACACGCGCTCTAGCCGTCTCTTCTCCCGCTTCATGGTTCATTAGGAAGAACTACCTGAAGAGCTGCTTGACAGTGGAATATGCTGCCTTGGTATGTGTTGGAGATTTGTTCTCTGGAAGTTTTTGAACAGAGATGGATGGACATCTGCCAGGGGTGCTTTGATTCTCCATTCCTTCGAGGCACATGGTTGGATTGGATGACCCTTTTGGTCTCTTCCAACTCTATGTTGAAAAACAAATGGAAATCAGAGGAGATAGTCTCTTGAAGAGCTCCCTTTTATTTTTATGCTTTAATAATTTTTTAATTTTAAAAAGGTAATACACCGACCATATACATTGCATACATATACAAATACACATGCACATACATAGACAACCCGCCACCCACAGTACAATTACACCCCAACCAACCCCCAGTGCTACCCTACCCACTACCTTGGCTCCCTTTTAGAAGCTCCTTTTTAGATGCAGCCACTAAGAAGACCCGTCATAAGTCTGCATGAAAGTACATTGGTGGAACTGGGGAAGTCCTACCTTAGACATCTCAAAGCATGGCAAGTTCATATAGGGAAATTTAGATTTGTAGATGGAGAAAGAGCAGGGTACTGGCGTCACAACTCAAGGACCTTGGTAGTATACAAGCTCTAAGAACAACAGCATAGAACCTAAGAAAACCATCCCTAATCATCCCAGTAATAGTAGCAGCCCTGGAAAACCTCCTGGTGTGCTATGTACAGTATGTTGTAGGCCAGTATGTATGAAAGGTAAACCCTACCAGCTGGGTACAACTGCTGGGAACATTTTATTGCTTACTAAGCTGCTAAAATATTTTGAGGTCTTTTTAAAAATCTAGCTGTGGGTTGTCCTCATTCTGGGACCTTTAGATTGTCCTATTTTGAGACCCATTTGACTGCCCTCATTCTTCTTTCTACAATTACTTGACCCAGAGGTGTAGCTGAGTGTAGGGGGTGCACAAAACGAGAACACTGCCCTACCAAATAAAAACTCTGCTTCCTCCCTCTCCCTTGAAATTTCAGAGATGCAGTTGAGTCATCCAAACAAAATGAGGCAGGCAAGGTCTCCAAGGGAATACGAGCACCGCCAACCGAAAAAGTCTAGATGTGAGCAATTTCCACTCTGCGATGCGAATAATTTGGAAACTGGAAGAAAGCTTCATTAGCAGGCAGAATTCTTATTTGGGGGCAAAGCCCTCATTTTCCCCCTAGCCTACCTATAAACTCACTGTGTTTACATCTACACTGCAGTATGAATGCAGTTTGATGCCACTTTAATAGCCATGAGTCAATGGTATAGATTTTATGGGAGCTGTAGTTTTTAGCCTTTCCTGCTCACCAAAGTGCAAATCCCAGGATTCCATATCATGTAACCATGGCAATTAAAGTGGTGTCAAACTGCATTCATTTCCCAGTGTAGATGCACCTCTAGTGGGAGTTCTGGCCTTGCTCCCAATGCCTCCCTGCCTCTTTGATTTCACAAAGAGATGCCCTTACTGACTCATACCAGCTCTCTGTCTCCCACACAGAATGGCTGGAAAGATGCAATGTTGGCTTGAGGAGCCCGCATGATGTAGTAAATTAAATGATGGATTAGGACTCTGGCAGATCAGGGTTCAATTAATGACAGAGCACTGCTCTTTTGTCCCATGCCCTTGTTCATTAGCTACAACTTGCACTATCCCATTACCTTCTTATTGTTTACAGTTGGCCATGTTAAACAAAGGACTCTATGTAACATTTGTCGACTTCACCAAAGCCTTCGACACTCTGAGCAGAAAAGGTCTGTGGCAGATCCTGGAACGTCTAGGATGTCCCCCCAAATTCCTCAAAATAATTGTCCTGTTACATGAGGGCCAGCGCGGTCAAGTCAGATACGGCGATGCTCTCTCGGAGCCCTTTCTAATAACTAATGAAATGAAACAAGGTTGTGTTCTTGCACCAACCCTATTTACAATCTTCTTCAGCATGATGCTCCAAAGGGCTACGGCAGACCTTGAAGAAGAAGACTGCATATATATACGCTATCATACTGATGGTAGCTTGTTCAACTTAAGCCGTCTGAGGGCTCACACTAAGATTCTAAACTATCTAGTCCGTGAGCTGCTTTTTGCTGATGATGCTGCCCTTGTCACCCATTCAGAAGCAGCCCTGCAGCGCCTAACATCCTGCTTTGTAACAGCTGGGCTAGAAGTCAGTCTGAAGAAAATGGAAGTTCTCTACCAGCCCGCACCACAGGAAGAACATCATCATCCCCACGTCAGCATAGGCACATCTGTGCTTGTTCGTTCAGCAGTTCACCTACCTGGGAAGCATCATCTCTTCAGATGCCAAGATTGATAAAGAGATAGATCACAGATTAGCAAAGGCATATAGTGCATTTGGAAGGCTTCACAAAAGGGTCTGGAGCAACAAGCACCTGAGGCAAAGCACCAAAATCAGTGTGTACAGAGCTATCGTATTCTCCTATATGGGTCTGAAACATGGGTCACCTATCACCAACACCTATGACTCCTTAAACACTTTAATCAGTGCTGTCTTCGCACAATCCTAAATATACACTAGACCGACTATGTGACTAATGTTGCTGTCCTTGAGCAAGCAGGGATCACCAGAATTGAGGCCATGCTCTTGAGAGCACAGCTGTGCTGGGTAGGGCATGTCTCTAGGATGAAGGACCATCGCCTCCCAAAGATTCTACTCTATGGTGAACTCGCCACGGGTCAGCGCAAGAGAGGCGCCCCCCACAAAGAGATATAAGGACTCCCTGAAACAACATCTCAGGCTCGGCCAGATTGATCACCAACAATGGTCCACACTGGCCTCACATCGGGAGGTATGGAGATGCACTATCCACAATGCTGCGGTCACTTTCGAGAAGACCCGCCGAATGGGTCTCGAAGAGAAACGACAACACAGAAAGAACCGCAACTTGGAAACAACATCACCCAAGCTTCCTAATGCTGCGACCCCTTAATACAATTCCCTCAACCATAAAATTATTTTTGTTGCTACTTCATAACTGGAATTTTGCTACTGCTATGAATTGTAATGTAAATATCTCATATGCAGGATGTATTTTCATTCACTGGACCAAATGTAACACAAACTCCTCACAAATTTGAATACTGGTGAGGGTGGGTTGATTTTATAATTTGGGAGTTGTAGTTGCTGGAATTTATAGTTCACCTGCAATCAAAGAGTTTAGTTCCACCAATGATGGAACTAAACCAAACGTGGCACACAGGACTCCCATGACCAACAGAATACTGGAAAGGTTTGGTGAGCATTGACCTTGAGTTTTGGAATTGTAGATCACCTATATTCAGAGAGCACTGCGGACCCAAATAGTAATGGATCTGAACCAAACATGGCACAAATATTCAATATGCTCAAATGTAAACACTGGGGAAATAGACCTTGACATTTGGGAGATGTAGTTGCTGGGATGTATAGTTCATTTACAATCAAAGAGCACTCTGAACCCCAGCAATGATAGAATTGAGCCAAACTTCCCACACAGAACACCCATAACCAACAGAAAATACTGTGTTTTCAGATGGTCTTTGGCAACCTTCTGGCACCCCCCGAGGTCCAACCCCCAGGTTAAGAAACACTTCCTTAAAGCAAATCAAGCTACCATCTGTAGAAGCCAAAATTAGACTGTTGTACTTTGGACATACCATGAGAACACCTGACTCACTAAGAAAGCAATAATGCATTTTAAGACAGAAGACAATAAGCCTAATGTAAGACCACATCGCAGATGGGTAGATTCAATGAAAGAAGCCACATCCTTGAATCTGCAAAAAAACTGAGAGGGCTTTTGGGGACAGGACAACTTGGAGTTCTCTCGTTCATATGATTATCATAAGGCAAACTCAGTTTGATGGTGGTTAATAGCAAGAAGTGAAACCCCTGTGAGAAATTTCATTGCTCCTTTTAACATCATCCAAAGTTGTTTTGAGATAACTGAGAAAGAGTCTTCATGTTTGCTTTGAATTGAGTTTTAAGAGAATATTTGGTGGCAAGTCTCTTGAAATGTGTCAGTAAATTAAACATAGAAATGAATGATAAAAGAATAATTAGAATAATAAATTCATAGAGTTGGAAAAGACCACATGGGCTATCCAGCCCAACCTCCTGCCAAGAAGCAGGAAAATCACATTCAAAGCACCCCAACAGATGGCCATCCAGCCTCTGTTTAAAATCCTTCAAAGAAGGAGCCTTCACCACACTCCGGGGCAGAGACTGCTAAACAGCTCTCACAGTTAGGAAGTCCTTCCTGATGTTCAGATGGAATTTCCTTTCCTGTAGTTTGAAGCCATTGTTCCGTGTTCTAGTCTCCAGAGCAGCAGAAAACAAACTTGCTTCCTCCTCTCTACGACTTTCCCTCACATATTTATACATGGCCATCATGTCTCCTCTCAGCCTTCTTTTCTGCAGGCTCAACATGCCCAGCTCTTTAAGCCACTCCTCATAGGACTTGTTCTCCAGACACTTGATCATTTTAGTTGCCCTCCTCTGGACACATTCCAGCTTGTCAATATCTCTCTTCTATTGCGGTGCCCAGAATTGGACACAGTGTAATTCCAGGTGTGGTCTAACCAAGGCAGATATATGTATATGCAGGCCAAAATTCCATTGGCTTTTTTGCCGCCCCATGACATTCTTGACTCAATTTTACCTTGTTGGCCATGAGGATGCCAAAATATTTTTCACACGTACTGCTCTCGAGCCAGGCATCATCCCCCATTCTGTATATTTGCATTTCATTTTTTCTGCCTAAGTGGAGTAAAATCCCGGATATAGAGGACTGGATTAACAAGCTTAAGGAAATAAAAGATATGGACGAATTAACTTTCTTGTTAAAGAGAAATGAAGGAAGACCAATAAAAAGTACAAATTGGGACTTCTTGATAGAATATGAAAAAAAATGTCAATAGAAAAGACTAATGAAATATATAAGGGATAAAGAGAAAGAAGAAAAACAAATTAAGAGAAGACACAAGTTTGGAATGGAAGTCACAACACTTTTTTGCTTTTGCTTTTAAAAAAATTGATTTTTGATTTTTTATTCCTCTTCCCTCTTTTATCTTTTTAAGCATTTCCTACTTTTCTATATATATATTGTTTCCCCTCTTTCCCTGATATTATTCACTCTATATATGTTAAAATAAAATTTGTTTGAAAAAAAATTGTGACGAAGAGGGATGAAAGACAGCAATGGAAAGCATATATATTTCAAAAAAAGAAAATTGCTACTATTATAGAGCTTGTTGTTCTATGCATATGATATGAAATTGCCATTTTCCCCAAACAATATGCATTCATTCCATAAAGGCATGTCTTCTGAACATTGTTTCCTTTCTTCTCACTTTTGTTCCATCCTTCTCCTTTTGTGGGGAAAAACGCTTCTACCGACAGTGTCCTTATGTTACAACTTTCCCCGTGGGATTAGCTTGAAGTGTTTCAAAAGCGAAATACAGAAATCTCCTCAATAAAATGATCCTTAAATGAGAATCAGCTTGTAATAACAGCCTTGCTTTTCATGCTAATATGAAAGAGGCTAGTGCCACCTTTAAGATTGATAGATTTATTTTAGCAGGCACTTTTCTAGATTGCAGTCTCCTTCCTCAGAGGCTTGGAGTATAATATTCAAGCTCAGGCATAAATGTGCAGTGGTGTCACGATGCAGGGTCTCGGCCCAGCCCCTTAATCACACACACAGAGACGGTAATCAGCTAACTATTTATTGAATAATAAAAAACAGGTGAAAAGGATAATTGTCCATAAAAGTATCAAAAAGTTCAATCAAAAAGGTAAAGAGTCCGTAAGTAAATCCAAAGGCAAAACTTGGCAAAAGCTCCGCAAAACACTGCGGATCAAGGACTTGGTCCGTGGCAAAGGAACAAGGCAAAGTTCATTACAAGGCCCAAGAAACTTCTTGGCAAGGCACGAGCCGACAACCTGGCTCCGTGGATCTTCGCTCGCTTCACTCCCTTCAGATCAGAAGTGGCCGAGTTCCCACGGATCCTATACTTAATTCCCCTGGTGAGACCCCCGACGCTCTAGGCTATGGCGCCAATCTGTGCTATGGGATCTAGCGCTCCTCTGGTGCTCTAGGCTCCAATGCCATTCCCTCCTGCTGGACTCGATGCTCTGTCTCCTATCAAAGCTCCGTCCTTCCCTCCCAGCACCTGGGTCGCTATCTTCATGAGAGCCAGACTCCCTTTCAGCTACATGGACTCATCCTCCGCTATCTCCCTGACCCTTTCCTGCGACCCGAAACCACCTGGTTTCTCATACAGATTATCTGAATCAGCACTTTCAGTGTTGGCCTGACTTTCCCAGCTATCATAGCCATCCAGCCAGCCATCATCCCATGCTAAGCTTTCTGTAGGAGAGGAAGGCCTCGCTGCCTCATCATCCCCTTCCTCCATGTCCTCATCAGCTGCAATTGGCCCTAATGCAAGTGGGACCCCCGGGGCTGCCCCCTGCCCCCCAGGCACGAAAGGGAACTGGGTTGCTACAAGTGGGCACAGTTGAGGGGTTGGAGTCAGAATGAAATGAAATTGAGTTATTATCACAGGGGATAGTTAACATAAATATCCCTACAAATGTGAAGCAAAAGATTTTATGACAGGTACAGTAGGAACTAGTATAGTGTCAAAGAAGGGGGGCACTTTGCAGGCTTCATGTGTCTCCCTGCACCATACCCTCCATCATTTCTAAGTTGGAAACTGGAATACATGTGGCCAAGCAACATCAGAGTGTAGCCAAAATGGTAGACATTAATAATGAGGAAGCTAGAAGAGACTTAAACAGTAGGCTTGTGCTTTCAGAGTAAGCCTTGCCCCATTTTGTGTCTTGGCTTTCACTGGAGGACCCGATCTGGGAGGGATTTTTTCAATTTGGGGCCCCAAAATTCAGACCATTCTTGGGGAGGGCTCCCCACCCACTAGCTCTCTTTCCCAGCATTCTTCTTACCTGCACCTGCTGTTTCTCTGCTAGGGTAAGATGCGCTCAACTGCAGGCATGCTTTGGGCCTGCCTGCATGCCCCGCCACACTCTTTAAGAGTGTGTGTGTTGTGGGGCTTGCAAGAAGGCCCAGAGCATGCCTCCAGCGGAGCTCCGGGCCTGCATGTACACCCCACCACATACGCCCTGCCACACTCTCCAAGTATATGTGTGTGGCAGGGCATGTAGGCAGGCCCAGAGTGCGTCTGCAGTCAAGCTCTGGACTTGCCTGCACACCCCACCGGCCACCACACACATCCCGCCACACTCTCAGAGAGTGCATGTGTGGCAGGGCCTGTAGGCAGGCCCAAAGCACACCTGCAGCCGAGCTGTGGGCCTGCCTAAACGCAGGCAAGGAGGCAATTTCAGATTGACATGAAAGCAGGCTTTTGTGTTGAGCCAATTTCCATGTGGGGAGGGGGCTTTCCACTTTATGCTTCTGAGGAAACAGAAGACACAAAAGAAGCTGTAGAAATGGTAGGAGCAAATTTTATGCACATGTCTATTAAGCAGTTTGCTTTTGTCTGAGAATACTAGGAAAGGCAAAATTCCTCCTGTTTTCCATCCCTCATGAGTTAATTGAGAGCAAACTATTTTGCATTAATTTAATTCGGTTTGCACCAAATGAAGTAAAGTCAAAGGGAGAACACTAAAGGAAGGGAAAGAAACTGGGACATTTTCAAAGGAGCAGTAAAAGTGGGATAACTATTGGTTGGGGATTATCCCTGCCAAACCCGGACAGTTGTAAAGTATTACTCATTGTTTCTTGGCCCCAAATGAACCCCAGTTTTTAATTACTTAAGGTTTTTTACTGTGGTCTTTCTCCTTGGGATATTATAACCAGTTTGTTTCTCCTAACTGGATGTGATACCCAGTTTTTTTCTGTTTACAAAAAGGCCTGCCCTGGGTAAAACAGTTCAGTGGTGGAAATGTGACAAAATTGGTCCACATCTTCCTAGAGCACATGGGGATGGGGGGCACTCTGAGTAAATACAAAACTCTAAAAAAAAATAATGGATGCAGGTACCAGGCATATGGCCCTGCAAAAGCTGACATTTATTTTATCAAATCCCAAGTAGTTGCCCACCCCATATTAAAACAGTAAATGCAAGAGCTATCTCTTCTGTTTAAGGCATATGGCATATTTTGTGAATGCTTGTACCTCTTCAGTGGCTCATTCTTGAACATGACCTCAACTATGGAACTCCCTCTCCAGTGAAATCAGGTCAGCCTCATCTCTCCTGACCTTAAGGAAAAAACGTGACATAGCTTTGGGACCAAGCTTTTTTACAAGTAATTGGAGCAGTACAATATGTGACTACGAATCAATGTGACTGACAAATGGAACAGCCCTGGATTATGTTTTTGATGGCATGTTTTTAATTGCTGTTTTAATAATTCATGTTTTAATTACTGGTTTTAATTGTTTATTTGATATAAGTGTGTGTGGCATCAAATTGCTGCCTGTTGTGAGGCCGCCTTGATTCCCCTCTGGGGTTGAGAAAGGCGGCATATAAGTATGTTAAATCAATCAATCTATCAGTAATCAGTGTAGGATATGGTGAATGAGAGGATCATTTGTTAGGGATATTTTCCATGTTGCTGCTAGAGATGGAAGGAAGATTTATAAATATTGAATCAAAGATTATGAAGCTGTTTTTTGAGTACTGGAAAACCCTGAAGGAAGAATCCTAGATGGACAAGAATCTTAGGGACTTATTCTGCATATAAATGTATATGGGGTTTTGTTGTTGTTGTTGTTGTTGCACAAAATACATTATTTTTTGTACAGATAATGTATTTTTCTACATAAGAAATGGCATCCCTGCACCGAAAATGTTATATTATGCACAAATCATGTGTGAATTTTTCACCAAATAAGTCCTCAACTTGGAGTAGTTTTTGAAAATGGCATAGCGACATCCCCAATGTGAGAAAATGCTAATAAACTGCCATTGTTAAAAAAAATCAGTGGTGAAACTCCCAGTGAAAGTTGTGGTCCATGAAAGTTTTTTTTTAAGATCTGAGGTATTTTCAATGCCTCATATACACCATATGGCGCCATTTCTAAGTGTTGAGCTGTCCAGGGGTTTCTTGCAGCTACAGTCCAAAATAGGTAACTTTTCCAACCTCTGGGAAATCCTAATATTTACCATTGCTGGTAAGAGGTAACAGTGCAGTTTTCATTCACATAACCTCCTAACTCTGAAGGCCAGAAGCATATTAAAAGCAATTTACTAGATATCAAGGGCTTTGGGAAGGAGAGAGGGTTTGAGGATGAGAATAGGCATCCCAGAAGGGATTGTCTGTGGTCGAATGTAAGCCTGCAAAGCAGAGGTTTCTTTCCTTTCTTTTTATGTGAGACCCATCCTGGATTTAACGTTTATATTTTATTGTCAGTCTGAGTTTAATGGGGAATTTTCCACCTCATCAGCTCCCAAAATGACTTGGCACACCTTGTTTAATATCTGTCTTATGCCAAGTAACAAAATGTAGTGTGACCAGTAGAAAAGCTTCAAAACCTGAACATTGAAAAACAATCTAGTTTTTTATGTGCTGTTGGCATTAAACTAACATGAAATCAGTCAAAACTTGTGGCTTGGTTGTGGATCCATTTTTATTTTTGGAGAGAGACAAATACGAAAAACAAAAAATTGGCTACTTAAAAAACACCATACAGCTGCATTTGTCTCCAAGCAGTTTTTCTTATAGAGTGTGCACAGTTTAATTATCTACTCAGAAGTTTGTGCTGTGTGGTGGTAAACAGATGTGAAGGCCTGGAATAAAATTATTTTGACAATGGGAATGTGTAGTTGCAATTTACAAGTGGTTCTTGTGTGATTGAAAGAGGAGGGAAAGAACGGTACATTCCCATCCCTGTATGGAATTAGGGTGCTTAGAGAGAGAAAATGAAGCAAAGTGCAATAAAATGGAAAGAGGTGAGAAGTGGCGTACCCCAAGGTTCAGTTTTGGGTCCGTTACTTTTTAATTTATTCATTAATGATCTGGATGTAGGAGTGAATTCTGAGGTAGCAAAGTTTGCAGACGACACTAAATTGTTCAGGGTAGTTAAAAATGAAACTGATTGTAAAGAGCTCCAGACAGATCTCTCGAAATTGAGTGAATGGGCAACAAAGTGGCAAATGCATTTTAACCTAAACAAGTGTAAAGTCATGCACATCGGGGCAAAGAACCCCAACTACACCTACCAATTGATGGGGTCAAAGCTTTCCGAGACAAACCAGGAAAGGGATCTTGGGGTTTTGGTGGACAGCTCAATGAAGATGTCAACCCAGTGCGCAGCAGCAGTAAAAAAAGCAAATTCTATGCTTGGCATGATCAGGAAGGGAATCGAAAATAGGTCGTCAAATGTTGTATTGCCTCTCTACAAATCTATGGTGAGGCCACATCTGGAGTACTGTGTACAATTCTGGTCACCGCACCTCAAGAAGGATATAACGGAACTGGAAAAGGTACAGAAAAGGGCAACAAGAATGATCCAAGGGATGGAGCAGCTCCCTTACGAAATCAGGTTGCAACGCCTTGGTCTTTTCAGCCTTGAAAGACGGCGTTTAAGAGGTGACTTGATCGAAGTGTATAAAATCATGCATGGGATAGAAAAGGTGAATAAAGAAAAAATATTTTCTCTGTCACCCAACACTAGGACTAGGGGCACTCCTAAAGCTCCAAGGTAGGAAAGTTAGGACTAATAAAGGGAAATATTTCTTCACCCAGAGGGTCATTGGGTTATGGAACTCACTTCCAGAGGAGGTTGTGACAGTGGTCAGCCTGGACAGCTTCAAGGCAGGATTAGACAGATTCATGGATACCAAGGGAATCAGTAGCTACTGAAATGGACATCCAAGTGCTACCTCTATGTTGATGGAGGCAGGCAGGATTTCCCGGGTACTGGTTGTGGGGGGTCGGGAGCAGGTGAGGGTTTTGCCCTCCTTTCTGCTAGAGATCCCCGTGTACAACTAGTGGGCCACTGTGTGACACAGAATGCTGGACTAGATGGGCTGAGGCCCGATTCAGCATGGCTCTTCTTATGTTCTTATGTTCTTATTAGTTTTTATTTTAACCCCTAGGATCTTTGACCTTTGGCCAACCTGACTAAGAAGTCTGGAAGTTGAAGTGCAAAACAGCTGAAGGACCTATGGTTGAGGATCTCTACATAGCTGTTCTTCCATTTCCCAGTCAGCATGATCTGGAGCAGTGGTTCTCAACCTTGGACCTTCTACGTCTTTTGGACTTCAACTCCCAGATATCTTTGCAGTTGGCCAAGCTGGCTGAGCCTTCTGGAATCCCAAGCATCTGGAGGACCAAAGGTTGGAAAAAACGGATATTGGGTGAGGCATGGTGGCTGGGTGCTGTTCAGCAACATCTGGAGGACTGCAAGTGCTCTGCAGCTCCTTCAGTTTGTATGTGGTCTTTATTCTGCTCCTGTAGTGAGGCTTCTGCTTCTGCATGTATCTCGTATCCTGGCTTTGCTCTGACCCTCTTTCTACCATCAGTAGATTTTGTATCCCCTTCGCAACTGCCAAGCTGCTCCAGCTGCCAAAGAATGGCATCTCCCTCATAGTTGAGTCAGATGGCACTCGAGGAAATGTTGTGTATTCTGTTCATGCCTTCCCAAAGCAAACAGCCTGAGTGCAGGAATGCTCTTTGTTTTTCCAATGCTGTTTTTTGGGGGGACTTCGCCTGCTTGGGACACATTTTGCTGTGTAAGGTGACAGGTCTTGATAGCCGAAAGGCTGCTCTTATGGTCACATTGTGACAGCTGTCAGCCTGAACAACTTCAAGGCAGGATTAGACAGATTCATGGATACCAAGTGTATCGGTAGTTACTGAAAAGGACATTCAAGTGCCACCTCGGAGTTGGTTGAGGTAGGCAGGATTTCCCTGGTACTGGTTGTGGGGGTCGGGGAGCAGGTCAGGGTTTTGCCCTCCCTTCTGCTCGAGATCCCCGTGTACAACTGGTGGGCCACTGTGTGATACAGAATGCTGGACTAGATGGGCTGAGGTCCGATTCAGCATGGCTCTTCTTATGTTCTTATGTAAAATGTCACATCACAGGGTTCTTAGGGTTGCAAAAACACATTTGATTAACTTCATGTGGTGATAAGTGGGAAATGTTCACAAAAGCTCTCCTTCAGGTCTCAGAGACATTTTTGTGAGTGATTTATGTGATTTTTTTGTAGGACTGGAGTCAGCAACAACAGTAGTCTTCTTGCATTAACTAGTCTAAGTAATAGCACTGGATGAGTTGTTTGTTGCCTTATGACACTTTATACCCTTGGAACAGAGGTTCATTATTTCCCCTGTGTCACCCTCACTCTTTTGCTGTATTTTGGCTATAGGATAAAAGAGACTTTTGTGTGCATCTGCACTTAGTGCAATTAGACATCACTTTAAATGCCATGACTCAGTGCTGTGGAATCCTGGAAGTTGTAGTTTTATGAGATACCAGCACTCTTTGCCAGAGAAGGCTAAATACTACAACCCCTAGAGTGCACATGTTCTGCATTGCATGTCACATGCATATTTTGTTGAGTATTCTATTGCATGTTTTGTGTCTTGGTTAGCTGCACAGCATTGCCATCCATCATTGCATAGCACAATGTATAAATCTACAGGCAGATATTGACAGTACATAATCCAACTGTAGGATCTTGGCCAAACTATGCTTTACTAACTCTTGATGTAATTTTTTTTACAGAATGAAGTGGCTCAGGGTCTCATCTTTGCCCACCTACTTAACTATGCATTTACAACAAATTATTTATTCTTGAAGATCTGGTCAATCCACAATTGCAAGAATCCAAAACCAGCCTTTGTGTGGAGAAGGAGAGAGAAAGCATAACACACTAGTTGGCTCCTCTTCGGTGGAAATGCCTCACAAGTTGGCGGGAGAAAATGGCTTCAACTGCACCCAGAAGCTTATTTTTTCTAACACATCCAACCCAATTGAGAACAACCTTTCTTTTGATACCTCCAGCCCCAAGGACTCTTGTAATACCCCTCTGAGCAATGGCACTTTCTACTCCAATGCAAACAGCCCTTCGGACTCTTGTGTTAAACCCCTCTGTGATGTGATATCAGAAAATGACAACCACTTCAATGCAGGCATTAAATATGTTTCCTCAGAAGGAGAGGCTCTTGTGTGTGGATGGGGTGGCTTCACTCCAAATTGTTTACAGTTTTTCAACAAACCCAAAGGAGTTTTGTTCTTCCTTTGTGTGGCTTCGTTCCTCCAAGGAATGACAGTGAACGGTTTCATCAATACTGTCATCACCTCGATAGAGAGGCGATTTGACCTGCAGAGCTATGAAAGTGGGCTGATCGCCAGCTCCTATGACATTGCTGCCTGTGTGTGCTTGACGTTTGTCAGTTATTTTGGAGGCAATGGGCATAAACCGCGGTGGCTTGGGTGGGGAGTCTTGATCATGGGGATTGGGTCCATTGTCTTTGCACTGCCCCAGTTCACCACCAGCCAATATGAAGTACACTTCTCAGAGGACCTGGGCATGTGCTCCTCCAATCAGAGTGTGGGGTGCTCAGAGAGCATCTCCAGCCTCTCAAATTACCGCTTTGTCTTTATGCTTGGACAATTCCTTCATGGAATCGGAGCAACACCGCTTTACACCCTGGGAGTGACTTATTTGGATGAAAATGTCAAGTCCAACTATTCCCCTGTATATATTGGTAAGTTATCCAAACTGAAGAAATTTTTCCAATTGTGTGTGTGTGTGTGAAGTGACTTGAGAAACTGCAAGTCACTTCTGGTGTGAGATTGCCCAGGGGATGCCCAAATATTTTGAGGTTTTACCATCCTTATGGGAGGCTTCTCACATGTCCCCACATGGGTAGCTGGAGCTGACAGAGGGAGCTCATCCGCGCTCTCCCTGGATTTGAACCTACGACCTGCCGGCACAAGGGTTTACCCCACTGCACCACCAGGGGCTCCTGATCTTTCCAATAAAACCATATAGTAATTTTGCTTATGGTCATCATAAGTCAAAAATGACTTATAGATTAAAACCCAATGGATTCAATGCATTAGCATCAACAGTACTATCCAACTGTGTTTTGGATCACAACTTAAAATAACACCCTGGACATTATGGCCAATGATCATGTTGTCTGATGGCTTGTGGTATGAAAAATACCCTTTTCTAGGCCCAGATCAATGCAAGGTTTGCAAGGTCTGTTGATTTAAAAGCAGCTTGAAATCCATTAGTGTGATCACAGTGTGAGAATTAGGATTTGAAACAGTGGGAAGTCTAAACGTATTTTTCAGCAAGATTTACCTGCAGGAAGCGATCCCACACATACTGTATGGAGCTCCCTGCAGTGTTCTAAACTGGCTGTGACATTCTTGCAGAGATTTAAAGCACTATGGAAGAGGGGGAGTGTTACTGAAGGAGAGGGAGTTTTCTATGCCAGACAAATCCTACTCTGCCTGCCGATGGGAAATGTAAAACAATTGTGCTTCCTCCCTCTACATGGAAATGCGCACCTGAACCTTTCAGACTTACCACGCACAGCTCTTATTTGTTCTATTAATTATATTTCACACAAAAGGGAACATTAGTCACAGATGTAGCTATTAGGTACATCACACAAAGTTGTTAATGATTTCCCTCTCTAATGATAACATCTGCCTCCACTTCATTCAGCCAACACAAAAGGGTTCTCCTCCATTCTCTTTGTATAGAAGGAACCCTGTGTTGTAACAACCTAGCCTTGACATCTAACCATTCCCTCAGATTTGTTTCTCAAACTCTGCTCCTCCTGGTGTTTTGGATAAGCTCCCAGAAATCCCAGTTGGATTGCCAGCTGTTAGGAATTGTGAGAACCAAAGTCCAAAACATCTGGAGAAGCAGAGTTTGAGGAACACTGGATTAGATGAAGCCCTGCTACAAGACTTTATGGTAAAACCTGAAAAGTTCTGTCGGTAAACTAGTAAAGCTAGCAATGTCACAACAAACATTTCTATGGGTGGCTGTGTGTCCTACTTTGCAGTGGAGAGGTCTCCCTTTAAATTTGCCCTTTCTCTGAAAGGACTCCAGTTTGGAGAACTCAAAGAAACGATTGTGGTTGTCCATGAAAAATCACCACTTGTATAGCAAACATGCTTGGCCCAAACTTTGGTCCTTATAGTGAGGTACATTTTTTTTGTTTAAATTCTAGCAACTGCTTTAATATTTTTTTATTTATTTGTCACGTTTCTATACTGCCCCTCTCAGCCTGAAGGCGACTCGGGACGGTTTACACAGGCAGTCTCTGCCCTCAATACAACACAGCAACAAGTCAACCCCCCCCAGAAAAAAAACATATAATAACAATTTAACAATTAAAAACATACAATTGCAGCCTCAGCGTCATGTTGAAATCAGTTTCCATCACATCGTCATCATTCCTTATATCCAATTAAGCCTTATATTTCATCTATCCACTTATATTGACATGTGTTCTCATACAAATCAGTGGTCTTTTCCATCCATTTGTTTGTTAAAAACAAAAGATCATGCTAAAAACCATGTGGGATCTGAATTAAACAGCCAAGGTGAAAAATACAACAAAGGCCCTTTGTTTTTTGGAGAGAGGAGAAACACTCTGAGAAATAGAACAAAATCTCTAATCCACAGATAGTAAATCTTTTGGCTATAGGGTGGTCCTTCAATATGTTGTTGGACTGGAACTCCCAGCATTCCTAACTTGGTGGCTTAGACTTACAGTCTACCACCCGGAGAGCAGTACTTTCCCCAGGCCTGCTTTGTCAGGTCAACTGGAATATAAAAGTCCAAAACCTACTTTAGATGATTAAACCATGAAATGCATAACTTGAAATTCAATGCTGAAAATGTTTGTGCTTCCTGTCATTTTTGGCACTTGAAATGAAACAGAGAGGCAGCAGCCATTTTTAATAGGGGCTTACTATATAAACCTTGTGAGGCTTAACAACCTCTCTGCAAGTCTTGTGAGGCTTGACTGGAGACTGCAGTGAGCCCCAGTTAAAAATGGCCACTGATGCAGATGGAACCAGCAAAACAACCTCTGAGAACTCTAAGAAACCTTTAAGAAACCTTTATAGCAACCCCTATCAAATTAATGGGGCTGCCATAAGCCATAAGCCAACAAGCCACATAAAAAGCATGCACACATCTATGTTTTTTTTGTTAATATTTATTTATTTTCAATTTACATATTCATTTTTAAAGGAAAAGGTTTGGTTGTTCCATACATTTTCCTTTGATTTATCCATGGGTTAAAGCAAAACCTATAATATTAGCCCCCAAACTTGCCCTATGCTTATAAATGCGGTTGATTTATAAACAATTACATATTGTAACTAACTTCCGGAATGGATAATGCAAGCTCAGTGACTGACTGGTAAATTTACAAGTATTGCATGGTATAGCAATGCTTAAGATATATCATTGCTTAACACTTACAAAATGTGTGGGAAAATCCAGACAAAGGTTACTTTGGTACAACACAAACAACTAAAACAGACTATCTTGGCTTAAACCTATTTCACATCTTCAGTTCTTGACATAATAATGGTGTAGTAAATACTGCCACCAAATCTTGTTTGAAGATTGAGCTGACTCCCAATTAGATTAGAAAGTGAATCATTCAGTTTATCTTCTATGTGTTGACTCACCATTCAACATTTGTTTCAATGCCTCTAATCTACTTGGAACTAATTAACAGGAGTCCAGCCATTGTATGTTAACTTAATCAAAGTGCTGAAAAACAATTTAGAAATATATTATTCCATAAATCATTACTCCTGAAAATATTAGAAACAATAGAAAATATCACTAATTTTGTCATGGAAGTTCCCATAGGCACAACTATTTTTCTATTGTAGAACAAGCAACAGTAAACAAGAGAACAACCACAATGAGCATATGATCATAAGGGAATGTTACCCTTGTTTCCAGAATCTTCCTTCTTTGATTTCAGTTTAGCTATAATAAAGTATCCAAGTAGGGATTACATTACAAAGTTTATCACAAGAACTCATACTTATTTACCTGCCGCACTTTTAATTTATTTATTTATTTATCATGTTGGGAGTGAACCAAACAGTTGTATTGCATTAAAAACAAACAAACAAAACACAAAGTTTGCAAACTTGGTATTCAATTAAATGTCCTTTGACCAGTAGCTGGCCACTGATGTTGCTATAAGACGGTCCTCCATTGTGCATGTAGCAGGGCTCAGGTTGCATTGCAGTAGGTGGTCTGTAGTTTGCTCTTCTCCACACTCGCGTGTCGTGGATTCCACTTTGTGGCCCCATTTCTTAAGGTTGGCTCTGCATCTCGTGGTGTCTGAGTGCAGTCTGTTCAGTGCCTTCCAAGTTACCCATTTTTCTGTGTGCCCAGGAAGGAGTTTGTCATTTGGTATCAGCCATTGATTGAGGTTCTGGGTTTTAGCCTGCCACTTTTGGACTCTCGCTTGCTGAGGTGTTCCAGCAAGTGTCTTCATAGATCTTAGAAAACTATTTCTTGATTTAAGTCATTGGATTGCTGGCTGATACCCAAACAGGTCTTTGCTCTAACAGAGACTTTGGACTTCAACTCCCAGAAATCCCAGCAAGCACAGTGAATGGATATAAATTCTCCAAATTTCTATAGAACCAAATCTTGAGATCCATGGTTTTATAAAATCATCAGTCAACCAGGGACTGATACAGAACTATTGCAGGCTAAAACCTTCTCTGACTGCAAATGAGAGCCTTGTAGGCTCAAAATGGTCAATTGTATATCAACAGCTGAAATAAAGATACCACTTCCCAACTGCATCCCTTCTCTCTTTTCCAGCCTAATGGTCCACTAGATAACTAAGTTGTTGTATGCCTTCAAGTCATTGCCAACTTGTGGTGACCCTAAGGCTAACATATTGCAACCCTTCTTTTGCCGGGATTTGTTTAGAAGGGGTTTGACTTTTTTGTCCTTTGAAAGAATACGGGTTGCTCCAAGTCACCCAGTAGGTTTCATGGCCAAGCAGGGATTGGAACCCTAGTTTTAACCATCATAGTCCAACATTCAAACCACTACACCATGCTGGCTCTGATGCCCACTAATATGTTCTTATATCAGACTATGCAAGGTGCTGGCTAAACTGGATGCAGATGTTTGCTCTCTTTGTCTTGGCTTGCTCTGAGTCGAGCTGGGAATTACTACTACTACAGCTACCACAAGATGATGGTGATAGTGGTAGTGGAATGGTGTTGCTTTCCTCATATTTAAGCACCATTGACTGTTTTAGCTTAGCTATGATGCATGGCGACATAATATAGTTACTTGAATTGGTAGGTTGCTCAGAGACAATGTAGGTCATCAGGTTGAAGAAATAGTCTCTGCTACAAAGCCACCACGGACTAAAATCCACATTATGCGCTGCAGAATCAAATAAAAATAGCATTGTGTTCCAAATGCAGGTGTATGAAGATCTGTTGTTAAAGGAGTGCAAAAGATTAATGAAACCGTGGAAGAACTGAGAGCATAACAGCAATTAATTATTTATTTACTCTGCACAATTCTCAAATTCAGCTAAACCTTAAAATACAATTTTTGCATTTTTACACTTTGAAGCTTTCCAAATATCAATCTCAATGTTTTTCATTTTCAGCCATTTTCTACACTGCTGCCATATTGGGTCCTGCAGCTGGTTATCTGGTTGGAGGAGTCTTTCTAAATATTTACACTGAAATTGGGAGACAGTAAGTGAACCACCTATTTCTTCCAATCACAGAAAATTTGTTTCCATCTTTCTTTCTCTTTAACAACTATGTGATTAAATTCTGCTACAATCAACTGTTATTGTTCTTGATGTCCGAAAAGGTCATCTATCTATCTATCTATCTTTATTGTGGTACTTTGTCCAATTCATCCATTCCTACTTTGCATTTGGCTTGCTCACATATTAAATCCAACCTCTGAGATAGTTCCCAAATTATCACCCACCCCACACCCACCCATAAATAAAAAACAGTTCAACACCTCTGTCATGATTGTGAATTATATGATCAGAAGCTTCTTGTACTTGCTAAAGGTGGCCAGTCATTTCCATGTTAGTGGGGCAATACATCTGCTCTCTGTTTTAGTCCAAACCTTTAAAAGACCTGCCCATTGTACTGAACCTACTAGAGACACAGGACTATGGATCTGGGATGTTTTTTGAAATCTAGATTAACACTCCAATAGTATTTTCTGCCTTCTGATATGGACATCACCAACCATAATTAGTGCCTTCAGCTCTATCACATGTCTGTGTGATAACTGGAAATGAGCAAACTCAAGGCCACTGCTCATCCTTTAAATTGGAGTTGATGAGACAAGCACTCCGTGATAAGACACTTATAAGTAGATCTCTCAAAGCTCTTCCAACAGAGAAGTGCCTTGTGTAAAGTAGTGCACAGAGCCAACTGCTATTAAATCGGTGCTATTGTGGATTCGCAAATACAGTAGTGTTTCACTTATTCAACATAAATAGGCAGGAGAATGTTGGATAAGCAAAAATGTTGGATAATAAGGAGGGATTAAGGAAAAGCCTATTAAACACCAAATTATGTTATGAACGTACAATTTAAGCACTAAAACATCATGTTTTACAACAAATTGACAGAAAAAGCAGTTAAATACACTGTAATGTTATGTAGTAACTACTGTTTTTACAAATTTAGCACCAAAATATAACAATGTATTGAAAAAGCTGCGGATCCCCGGGGCAGACTGTGTCAGACAATACAGAATGTTGGATGAGTGAAGGTTGGATAAGCAAAACTCTACTGTATTGACAATGGAATCACAGCATTCTGGTTACCAAACAATGATAATTACATTGGTCCCAGTCAGCACAAACAATTGCAAGTGATCATTGGAGTTATTTTTAGCAACCACAAGCTGCCAATCTTTTATTTAGTGCATTCATAAGGCAAGTTCATTTTCTGTATAGAACTTTAGTCGCAAATAAGGCCAATCCCAGTTAAGCAGAGTCAGCCATGGTTATTGGATGAAAAGCTGCCAACAAATACCAGGTGCTGTAGGTATATTCCAGAGGAAGGAACTGGCAAAACCACTTCTGAGGATGCCTTGATTAGGAAAACCCTATGAAATTCATGGGGTTACTCACTATAAGTCACCAGGTAAAATGAAAGCATATACACAGAGACAAAGGTTTGGTCAGTGTGCATATCTTTGCACAAGTTTTCAACTGGCATTTTTTCTTATAATAAATTTGTTCAAACGTTTTGGTACTTTCAACTTGAACAAAAGTGTTAATCTTAAATTAATTTAAAGAACTAAGCTTGTGATTTAATTTTTAATCCCAGAATGGGTTTGTGAGCTTTGAAGTGAGCTGCTCCAGACTCTCCACAACCTTGCCCCCTCTCCATCTGAAATGTGAAATATTAACCCTACCGTAAATTGCTGCACAATTCTAACAGAAATGTTGTTCATGTCAAGCTTTGTGTTTCTTCTAGGGTATTTCTTCTTAGTTACTCCATACCATTTCTTTCCCTTTGGGGGAACCAACAAATGATACCCTTCTTTCCACTCAAGTTAAGGACTCCTTCTACACTGCTATATAAAATCCAGATTATCTGCTTTGAACTGGATTATATGGCAGTGCAGAGTGATATAATCCCATTCAAAGCATATAATGTGGATTATCTGCTTTGATAATCTGAATTATATGGCAGTATAGAAGAGGCCTTGATGACACTAACCAAAGTCACGTACTGGTGGATTCCTTACCACTGGAATGGTTAATCTGCTCTGGATTTTAGTCCAGACCAGCAGGAAACTTGTAAATAAAACTTGCTAGGGTTTTTTTTTTTACCCAAGAGAACATCTGTCTAGACATCTCTAGGTCCTCTAGAGTGAGCCTGTATCTTTGCTCCTCTCCCCATTTTCCAGCAACGTGGACATGCCCATCCAGGGAAGGGAGGCTGCCACACTTCCCTGGATGGACAGGGTGGGTTGGATGATTTTGATTGCTGAAAAACACCATTGTACTCACTAATAGGATGCAAGTTGCATGTACCTTGCCTTGAGTAATACTAATGTGCAACAAGATCTGAAGAGATCCATTGTGAAGTGATTTCCACCCATGAGCAACTCTTCTCCTGTCTTTTACTTGCAGAATTGATCTGACCCCAGACAATACCCTATGGGTTGGAGCTTGGTGGATCGGATTCTTGGGTGCAGGGGCTGGTTCCCTTTTGATTGCAATCCCCATCTTGGGCTATCCGCATCGCTTGCCAGGTATGTTAAAAATGTTCCAACCAAACCAATTTACAAAGCAAGCCATGTCTTCCCTGAGAGATTTGAGAGAGGCCAAGTGGCATCGCTGCATCCTGTTATGTGCAGAAAGATAGATTACTCAGTGGTAGAGCATATGTGTTGTATATTGAAGGTACTCCATTTAAATTTCTAGAATGCCTAATTTAGAAGATCTCATGTAGTGATTAAGACATTGAAATAAATTTTCCATAACCTGACTCTATGATGAGTCCTGCATTCAAGAAATCAGAAAAAGATTAGGAATTGAAAAAGCAGCTGTGAAGGAACTAGACAAGATCCTGAAGTGTAAAGATATATGATTAGATAGGTTTGTCTGTGCTAGCACATTTCCAATTTCTATGATGGTTCATAGAATCATAAGTTGGAAGAGACCTCGTGGGCCATCCTGTCCAACCCCCTGCCAAAAAAACAGGAAAATCACATTCAAAGCACCCCTGACAGATGGCCATCCAGTCTCTGTTTAAAAGCCTCCAAAGAAGGAGCCTCCACCACACTCCGAGGCAGAGAGTTCCACTGCTGAACAGCTCCCACAGTTAGGAAGTTCTTCCTTATGTTAAAGTGGAATCTGCTTTCCTGGAGTTTGAAGCCATTGTTTCACATCACCACACCACACAGAAAATAATTATAGGCACTCACTAGGGCATTGCCTGTTAACCCAGAAAATCACTGAACATTAAAGAAAGCTAATTGTTTCATTTTAGATAGAAAAACTGGACATTAAAGAAAGCTAGTAGGATAATCATTTTAGATGTGGCGGTGGAGAAGAGTTCTATAGCTAAAAAGACAAATAAATGGATCCTAGAACAAATCAAGCCTGAACTCTCCCTAGAAGTCAAGACGACTAAACCGAGATTGCCACACTTTGAACAAATCATAAGAAGACATGACTCACTAGAAAGGACAACAATGCTTGGTAAGATAGAAGTCACTAGGGAAAAATAACACATTCAAATGAAAAGACTCCATCAAGGAAACACACTCCTGAAACATGCCTATCTGATTATTTTAAAGACTCAAAAGCAAGAGAGTCAGTCACCCTCCAAGTCATTCCATTCCTCTCTCAAACAATTCTACAATGAAGAAATTCTTCCTAATGGAAATTACAACAGATCCACTGCTTTTTTTGATCAGGCATTTCCATGAACCGAAAGTGGTGCTGTGGCCAACAGAGGTACCTTAGCAGCCTGCTTTAACTTGAGCAAGTGACTGCCAAACACACAGACTGCAAATGAAAATTAAGACCAATTCAAAAGAGTAATTGGTCCATTTGTGGAACTGTTGATCACCCAGAAATGGTGTCAACACAAAGGTGAAGCAATAACACCTAACTTTATGGATCGGTCTTGTTTTAAAGGGCTTTAACTTTTGGTTTGCTTTTCCCCTTGGTTTACCTAAAGAAAAGGACAGAGATAAGATAGCATTTTAGAGGAGAGAACGATCTCCTGCCTGAGGAGTACTTAGGCTCTTTCCTCGTATTACTTTCCCTCCTATTACTTGAAAGCAAACAACTTCTGTATTTTAAATTCAATTTGCAGCAACTGAAATAAACTTAGGTCAAAAATTGGGACATTTAAAAAGTAGCTGAAAAAATGGGATGATGGAGGATTAATTGGACTGTGCTTTCCAAACTGGAATAGTTGGAATATATGAAATTAGCCTTTCTGGCAACCACGCTCTTCCACTCTTTTGCAATTGCTCACTGTCACAATCATTATATTTGGACGCCTCCCATTTTTAATGTGTGTAGCCATTAATCAATTTTCTTTTTATGGGCAACTGTCCCATGATTATTTTTTTAAAAAATCTTCATGCTAGTCCAATCCAAGCCAATTTTCATGCTCTTTTAAGCCTTAGAAATGTTATTGAGCTGGCCAAGAGCCACAAAACAAGATCATCTTAGTGCTTAATAAAGAAGTGGGATTAATTTAAGAAGGGAAGGTGCCAGCTCAGGCAAGTATTATTCCCTCCCAGCTTTTTTAAAGAAGAAGGTGCTAACACAGAAATAAAGGGAGGTAGCCTCATAACACTCATAAGAGAAAGACAGCACAAGACGAATGAAATCCATTAGGAATCCAACATGGTATCCGAGTAGATAAAAAAGAGGAGGAAAATCATAAATAGCATGATAATAATTTATTTATTTATTTATTCATTTACATCATTTATATTCCGCCCTTCTCACCCTGCAGGGGACTCAGGGCGGATCACAATACACATATACAGGCAAACATTCAATGCCATAGACATACAACATATATAGACAGACAACGAGCTATACAATTGGTCAAGAGCTCACCCCGACCCAGGCAGGCCTCGAACTCATGACCTTCTAGTCAGTAGAGATCTTATGCAGCTGACTCCCAGCCAGCTGCACCACGTTCCCGGTGCAAAGTTTTCTAGTCAAATGATAAATTAGAGAAATGCTTATTTAATTCTTCCCTGCTGAATTCCTTCCTGGAAATTGAGCTTCCATATTTTCTGCCACTATTTGTGAACAGTCACTGATGTCTTAGCAATGTGCTATCCTTCTGTTTGATTTTGTGGACTTCCATCAGATTTCTTCAATTTTTTCGTTTGATTGCTTTATGACATTAAGATTTTTATTTGTGTGTTATTAATATGTGCTGATGAGGTACTTACTTTTAATTACTTACTTAGGCGATCCCTCGTAGCCTGAGGATGTTGGTCATCCAAGTGTAGTGTCTTGGTGGTGGGTCTATAGGTGGCTGTGGAGCCCTATTCTTTATTCTCATGTTCTTCAGCTGTGAGATGGAAGGCAGTCCTGGCCAGGGTTGGCTTGATGCCCCTTGGAACATTTCTCCCTTTTACCCTCCATTCGTGCCTCTTTGAATTCTGCAGCATTGCTAGTCACAGCTGACCTCCAGTTAGAGCACTTAAGGGCCAGGGCTTCCCAGTTCTCAGTGTCTATGCCACAGTTTTTAAGATTGGCTTTAAGTCTATCTTTAAATCCTTTTCCTGTCCTTAAGAGAAAGAGAGATGAAACTGAAAACTGCACATTAAACAAATTTATTTGATTTTCTCTCTCAAGTTAAAGAGAAAGGACAGATGAATGGAAATCAGGGCACAGGTTACTATTGTTACACCAGAATTATCTCAAATCCTAAAATTTCTGGGTCCAAACATAAAATATAGGGAATAATCCCTTATTGAATTTTGCCATTATTTTGTAAACTTCTTTGAGTTCCCTCAAGGGTTAGAAAAGAGGTATAAAATACTGTAAATAAATAAATCTCAATAAAACAAGCCATAGAATGGAGTCATGACAATTAAAGTAGGAACAACACTATGACTGGGAAGAGGAAGTGAAAACTAAGTTGCTAACGATAGAAGCTTTAAGTTACAACATATTCCTCGTTTTCATCCTAGTGTTTTACCTTTGTCTTTGCTGGAATACTTCCCCTAGAAATGCATTAGACAAGAAATGGGATTGTGATTTGAGATGTGACTTCTGCCCCTTTCCCTCTTGACCTTTCCCCATCAAACAGGGAGCCATGCGGAAGTCCTTAGTCCTACAAGTTTCCCAAGCACAGTTGGTGCTGAAAGTACAAATGTCACAGATTGGAAGTGCCAGGCACATGGATGTTTGGAGTGAATATATGGGTGTGACACTGCTACCTATGCCTTCCTCTTGTTACACACACACACACAATATCAATGAGTGGGTGAAGGACATTTCTGGTTGCCTTTTCACCTGACCATCTATTTTCGAGTCAATCCCTTAGTTGTAAGGCATGAAACTCACTTTCATCTCAAACTATGTGATTTCAGGATCCCAACGCTACATTGTCATGAGAGTTTCAGAAGCCCATCAGCTGAAAGATGACAGTCAAAAAACTGCTTCGGATCCCGATTTTGGAAAGACGGTTAAAGACCTCCCACGGTAAGAACCTCTTTTTCTCTACACAGAGAAATCTATACTGTCTCTCTCTCCTTGTTTTCTTTTTGTGTATATGACCTGGAAAGACCTCGGAGCTTTTTGATATGTTCACCTCTAACTCAGAAACATCCTTGTTCCATCTATCAGAAATGAATTCATTATCAACTCACCATATTGGGGTTGAGCTTAAAATTGGCCACCATATCTTCTCGGTTTCTCTCCTCTTCTGTGCCGCACAAATTAATTTCCAAATGTTGGACACAATAAGTCCCAAAGTGTGACCAGACTTCCAAAAAGGGCCCTGTTCTCAAAAATACTTTTAAATGTGCATTTTTTCCTGCAACAATTAGTGAAGAATTACATCCCTGCTCCTCTTTCACTCTGCTGCTTACCTGATCCATGAGAACCAATCCGGAAATGGACGTGCATAGAACTGGTCACAGTGCTCTTAATTTTTGAAGGTTTTTTTTTGGGGGGGGTTTGCAGAAAAATACCTTTTCCATAAAATATAATGACTAAGATCCCACATCAGGAGATGTAGCTATGGAGAAGTAGCTATGACTTCTCTCAACACTATCCTCCAAAATGCTATATTTGAATCTACATAGTTATCTCTCTCTTGCCCCAACACAGTCACTTCTGTTGCACCGGAAAGCAGGACAATTGGTAATGACGTGTCAGCTTTTGTCCTGATTATGGAGCATGATGAGAGGCAGCTGCAAGACTCTGTCATGGTCCTGGTTGCATTTGATTGTCTCAGCATGACCCATAACTAGGAGAGGGCTGTACATGCCATTATATGTGGGGCTGCCCACCAGTGCATCAGAAATATCTCTGTTGGAGGGAGGGAGATTTTGGAGCCACTTTTGTGCAACAGACACAAAATAAATTGCCAAACATTTTCTGCCATTGCATCATTGTAATTCCTGAACAGATGCCAGCCAAACATTTTCTGCCATCACACACATAATTAAGCACAGCCATGGAAAAAGGTGCTGGTCCTTTCCAATCTCACTGAAAAATCGCATATCCTGTGGCGCTTGACAAATTCTGACCGGGTGTTTCTAGTCTTCAAGACAGTCATTCTTCTTAAGAACAGGACAATTGTGAATATTCTTTGCAACCTGAGTACATTGTGGAGAAAGAGTTAGCCCTGCTGGGCAGCAATGCAATGAAGGTTTTCCAGGAATCCATTTCCTGTCTCCAGCCTTTGTGTGTTCTTTATTTTAAAGTGATTATCTCCAGTCTGGAGCAAAAGGACATCACTTTGACTTTTGGCTTTTGGTGCCAAAAAGTCCAAGACTAGAACTGCAGGTTGCTTGAGGACAAAAGATTATATAAGAGATTTAGTGAATGGCCTCTTTATCAGAAGATCTTAGTGCTAACAGGCAATCCTTTAAGTTTTGAGTCAGAACCTAGTAGGGACATATGATTCCTGGGTCTATTTGGCTTGGTCAGTCAGTTGTAATATTCCTTTCAAACCAGATGTGTTTTCATAAATGTTCTAAGAGATTTTGACAAATAGCAGATAAAACTGTAATATTTATGGGCCCTATGTATCGTTATGAAACCTGGGCAGTGAAAAAAGCCAATAGGAAAAGAATCAACGTATTTGATATGTGGTGCTAGAGAAAAGTTGTATCAATACCACGAGATGCCAAAAAGACAAATTAATGGGCTCTACAGCAAATCAAGCCTGAAATCTCCTTAGAAGCCAAGATGACATGACTGAACTCATTGGAAACTCTGTTTGGCATTGGGACAAGAGGAAGACTCTATTGAAGGGGGATAGACTCAGGTCCTTTCTACACTGCCATATAAAATCCAGATTATCTGCTTTTGAACAGTTTTGAACTTTTTTTCTGTGAAAATCAGAATTGACTTTAGATCTGAACCACCAGTGCCCCCTACATCCGAAACAAGTTTTGAACCTTTTTTTTGGTGTGTGTGTGTGGATCAAACAAGCCTAATAGGTACTTATGATGGTTGCCTGTTGGTTTTTGGCAAGTTCAATTTGGAGGGTTGAGAGTCTTTCATTGATGCCAGTGGGGGCTTCGGTCAGATGCTTCACCAGATCATTTCTGATAGCAAAGCCAACTCGGTGCATTCTTTGGTCTTCTTCAGGCAGTCCCTTCCAGAAAAAGGTGTAGCCTCCTTTTTCTTCCTTCAGCTGTCCCTCTCCTGCTCTCTGGGTCTCCTGAAGTGCTGCTATGTCGATGTTAAAGTGTCCCAGCTCCCTTGCAATGATAGTAGTTCTGCATTTGGGGTGTTCACTGTCGGTGTTGTCCATCAGTGTCTGTATGTTCCATGTTCTGAAATTCATTTTTCTTTTTTGGCCGTAGGGTGGTGATCACCATGGGACTTTTGTTAGTTTGTTTTTATTTTCTTTGAAAGACGCCTGTGTGCGACTTTTTTTATGTGTGGAGGTCAGTGCACAACTGACCAAAACACAGTCTTCACAGAGTGATGTCCTACAGTGGCATGGTTAACACAATGGCTGTGGCTTCTCAATCCGTTGCAGCCTTCTTCCGCCTTCACAGCAATTGTAACATGTAGCATGTTATCCTCCACCTGCTCCGCCGTTGAGGTATTTTCATCTTCGGACTGTGCTTGGTCTGGAACCTCCCCCATGGCCATTCTGGGAGTGCATGACCCCAGTCGTTGTGCCTGCAGGTTCATTGGAACACTCAATCCCACTCACCACAACAAGGTGACAGTGCATCGATGGGGGAAATAGCTGTATGATGTGTTTCCCCTTTATTGAAAAGGAGACATCTGGGCTGAGAAGGAGAATATTTCATTTCAAAGTTTACAGGAGGAGAGTTGAGATTCTGATAGCAATATTTGTTTGTTTGTTTGTTTGTTTTAGCCGAAGGTTGTTTGAACAAAGATGAGGCAAGGATAATATCAAGGACCAGGTAGGGGCAATTTAGAGATTTACTCAGAAAGACATATATCAGCAGGGTTTGGTAAGGGAGTGATCTGTTATCAAAGCACATAGAAGTCCAGAAAACAGGAAGCTGCCTTTTACCAGTTTAAAAAAATTAGTCCCAGTAGCATCCACTCTGTTTTTGGCATCATAGAGTTTCAGGCACAGAAAGAGTCTCACAAGACAAAAGATTTGCTGAAGTCTCCTAATTAGAAATGTCAGAAATTGAACCTGGGGCTTTCTGCTTGCAGAACATATGTTTTGTGAGTGCTCAATTATGGTTTATTCCCAGCTGGTTCCGCTGTAAGCAAGAGCAAAAAGACGGGGGCCTTTCAAATAGATCCAATGGGATACTGAGGTTTATAGTCTGTCAGAGCAGAGAGCAGGAGGAACATAAAATACTAGATTTTTGTGTTTGGAACTCTACCTGAAGCTGTTTGCCAGAAGCGTTTTCATTTCCTAATGGTTTCTGGGAAGGCAGAATTCAGGAATATCTAGTGCTTTGTCTTGGGGTACATCTATACTGTGGGTTTAATGCAGTTTAAACACCATAGTACCTAAGAGCCATGGTGGCACAGTGGATTAAATGCTTACCCCAGCTCAACTGCTGACCTGAAGGTCGGTGGTTTGAACCCATGCAATGGGGTGAACTCCTGTCTGTCAGCTCCAGTTTCCCATGCAGGGACATGAGAGAAGCTCCCACAGGATGGTAACACATCCGGGCGTTTCCTGGGCAATGTGTCTGCAGACGACCAATTCTATCACACCAGAAGTGACTTACAGTTTCCCAAGTCGCTTCTGATATGATAAAAACAACAACATAGTAACTGTCATGGCTCAATGCTTTGGATTCCAAGATCTTTTGCCATCTCTACCAAAGACTGCTGGTGCTTACCAAACTACAGATCTCAGGTGTCCATAGCACTGAACCACAACAATACACTTCACTATCCAACATGTTGGAGAGTGGAGCAATTTTGTCTCCTCCCCCCGGAGAAGAGATTGGTTGATTTCGCAGAATGTACTGGAAGGGAGGAGGGGCTGGCATAGTGTGCTGCCAGCCCCTTTCCCCTCATTCTGCTCTGGAGCATCGCCCACCACTCCCGCCCATGGATAGTATAATAATGATCGCTCAAATGGTTTCACATTTGGGGGTCGGATAGGAATTCGCCCACAGGGTTTTGCCTATCCTATACTGTCTATTAGGGGCTTAGATGGAATGGTTGGCTAGTAAACTAGCTAAGCGTAAATAGTTTAGTTATTCAAAGGTTTGTATACATTTAAGGCACCCCTTAAGGGTGTGGGACATTATGTAAACACTCACCTAGACGGTTAATTTTAGAGGTGAGGTGATGATGAATGTTCCAGGAGCAGGGAGAGTCTAGTCTCAAAAGTTGAGAGAGATTTTTCCTGATGTTTCCCTTACGGGTTGCTCGGGTTGAAATATACAGGGGACCCAGGTAGTATGCCTGAATAGCTGAGGGGTAGACTTTAGGAGACGCTACCTCAGCTTGCACACACCAAGTTTAAACTGACACCAACAAGTTAGTTGAGTTACAAGTTAAATAGGTAACTATTTTAATAAAAGTTGCCCAAAATTTGAAACCATATATTTTGTGTCTGTCTCGTTATTTCGGGGTTGGCAGACAAATAAAGTAGTGCCAAACTGTATCAGTTCTACAATGTAGATGCATCCTTATTATCCATGACTAGTTATCACATTTGCTCACAAGATAGTGTGAGAACCTAGTAGGAATGTTTGGGACCTCCAACCATGGTAAGAGGTGATCCTGGGCCTATTTCAATTGCTGGCAACCAAACAAATCTTGTCCAGAGCATTGTGATGTACAGATGGGTTCTCAGATGCAATAAGTCTTCCTCAGGGCAATCTTGGTGATTTCCTTGCAGAAATGATGGAGGCAAAACATTCAGAATCTGGTATATTTGTGAGATTCAAGTATGCATCCATGGAGAAATCTTCTTGGATCTTTATCAACTGAACGGGCCTTAATATCCGATAAAGGGACAGATAACTAGAACCATCTTGGCTCCCCAGGGGCCTTTTTGTGCCCAGGAAAAAAGGTGACAGCTGGAACCATTTTCTAGATAGAAATATACAAACAATCGCCACATGTTGGAAATGCTAAAATATCTGTTGGCGCCTATCCTGCTGAAGTCTTATTCATGCCTTATGCCGTCTGGATGCTGTTGTTTAATAACTTGTGCCAATATTTCCCTTGATACTAATGGCAAGCCAACTGGTCTAACAGTCTGTGGTGCTGTCTTTAAAAACAGAAATTATATTCATCACAGTTCACTCTTCGCATGCAGCATCAGTAAAAAGCAAGTGTATGACAGATATTCTGTGAAAATAGATGAGGCATGGAGATTAGTTGTTGATGTCGTTCCATTTGGTGAGCCACTTAGTATGATGCACTCTGCATTTTGCATTGCAACTCTCATTGACACCACCATGGTTTTTTGCTTCCACTCATGGCAACCCTTGTTCCGTGCATTTTGATGTACAGATGTATTTACAGATGCAATAGGTTTTCCTCAGGAGCGGTGGCTTTAAAAAATCAAATCAATTCATTTGAAATGTGGTCTTTCTGTATTCCTTTCAATATACCAAACACTTTTTCCAGTGAGTCATGTTGTCTCATGATGTGTCCAAATTATAATAACCTCCGTTTGGGATCGTTGTTGTTGTTTATTCATTCAGTCACTTTCGAGTCTTTATAATCTCATGGACCAGCCCACACCAGAGCTCCCTGTCAGCCATCACCACACCCAGCTCCTTCAGAGTCAAGCCAGTCACTTCAAGGGTACCATCCATCCATCTTGTCCTTGGTCGGCCCCTCTTCCTTTTTCCTTCCATTTTCCCCAGCATCATTGTTTTCTCCAAGCTTTCCTGTCTTTTCATTATGTGGCCAAAGTACTTCATCTGTGCCTCTAATACCTTTCCCTCCAGTGAGCAGTCAGGCTTTATTTCCTGGAGTTTGGACTGGTTTGATCTTCTTGCAGTCCAAGCCACTTTCAGAATTTTCCTCCAGCGCCACAGTTCAAAAGTGCCTATCTTCCTTTGCTCAGCCTTCCTTATGGTCCAACTCTCATATTCATAGGTTACTACAGGGAATACAATTGCTTTAACTATGTGGATCTTCATTGCCAGTATGATGTCTCTACTCTTCACTATTTTATCGAGATTGCTCATTGCTCTCCTCTCAAGAAGTAAATGTCTTCTGATTTCCCGGCTGCAGTCTGCGTCTGAAATACAAAGTCTTTCACTGCCTCCATATTTTCTCCCTCTATTTAGGATGCCCAGGTTCAAATCCTTGCTCATCCATAGGAACTTCATTGAATGACTTTGGATCAGTTACTCTCTTTTACCCCAAGTTTGCAAGACTGCTGTGAGGATTATGGGAAAGACGCATGTGAATAATTCTAACCTTGTGTTGTCAAAGGCTTTCATGGCTTTCATGGAGTCACTGTGAAGATGCCAGCCTCAGATGAAGGCAAAACATCAGGAGATAATGCTCCTGAAACATGGCCATACTGTCCGAAAACCTCACAGCAAGCCAATTCTAACCTCCTTAGAGAACAGCACTTTTTAAAAAAAATGTTATTAAAAACTTACAAAAAATAGGAGGAAAGCAGCTGGTCATAAAAGAGTAACAGTTAAATGAAATATCTGTTGGCACGTATCCTGCTGAGGTCTTATTCATGCCTTATGTTTTCTGGATGCTGTTGTTTAATAACTTGTTCCAATATTTCCTTCGGTATTAATGGCAAGGCAACTGGTCTAACAATCTGTGGGGCAGGAGCCACAGTAGCGCAGCGGGTTAAAACGCTAACTGCAGTAAATCTGCTGACCAGAAGGTTGGCAGTTCAAAGCCGCGAGTTGGGGTGAGCTCCCGACTGTCAGCCATAGTTTTTGCCTACCTAGCAGTTTGAAAGCACGCAATGCAAGTAGATCAACAGGTACTGCCTTCCTTGGAGGAAAGGTCAAAGGGCATCCCATGCAGATATGCAGACATGCCAGCAACATGATGTCTATGGACAACAGGTTCCTCAGCATGGAAAAATCGAACAAAAGCACCTCTCCATGGCCAGAGTTGAGTGTCATCTCCAGAAAGGGAAAGGCTTTTGTTTGTGTTGTATGTCATTGTTCACTGTGTGTAAAAGGCATTGAATGTTTGCCTCATATGTGTATTGTAATCCGCTCTGAGTTCCTCCAGGGAGATAAAGCGGAATATAACTAAAGTGTATTATTATTATTATTATTATTATTATTAAATGGTCCTCTAAGCCATTGTTGGATATTAGTATGTTTCAACTTGTCTCTTTCTTTTCCTTTCTCCTCTCACTTCACATCTTGCAGGTCAGTATTGCTGCTACTAAAGAATCCAACCTTCATCTTCCTTTGCTTAGCTGGAGCAACGGAGGCAACACTTATTGCTGGCATGTCAACCTTTGGTCCCAAATTTCTTGAATCCCAGTTTAGTTTAAGTGCCTCAGAAGCAGCAACCTTGTTTGGTAAGAAGTGATGAGTGTGGTTCTTCATTTGTTGGATGGGGTTATTATTAGTGCAATTCTTTATCAGTATTTTTTCTATCTAGAGATATTTATTTCTTTTGGGTTAAGTCTGCTGCCACATTTTTAAAAGGATTTTCTTATTATGTGCCTTCAAGTAATTCCCTAGTTAAGACCATGCTATCACAATTAGCAGGATTTCTTCAGAGGGAGTTGTCTTGATATTCCAGTGAGGCTGAGAGAGTGTGATTTCCCCTTGGTCACCCAGGCAGTTTCCATGGTTGAACAGGGATTCAAACTCTGGTCTACAAAGTTATAGTCCAATGCTCAGAACTTTACGCCAGTGTTTCTTAACCTTCCTAATGTCACAACCCCTTAATACAGTTCCTCATGTTGTGGTGATCCCCAACTATAAAATCATTTTTGTTGCTTCTTCATAACTGTAATTTTGCCACTGTTATGAATCATAATGTAAATATCTGAGATGCATGGTGCATTTTCATTCACTGGACAAAATTTGGCACAAATACCTGATACAGCCAAATGTGAATACCGGTGGGGTTGGGGGGAGTGGATTAATTTTGTCATTTGGGAGTTGTCGTTGTTGGGATTTATAGTTCACCTACAATCAAAGAACATTCTGAATTTCACCAACAATGGAATTGAACTAGACTTGGCACACAGAACTCACATGACTAACAGAAAATACTGGAAGGGTTAGGTGGACATTGACCTTGAGTTTTGAAGTTGTAGTTACAAGAAGCACCTACATCCAGGAATTACTGTGGACTCAAACAATGATGGCAACACTTATTGGACCAAACGTGAATACTCAAGATGCCCAAATGGAGTTTGGGGAAAATAGACCTTGACATTTGGGAGTTGTAGTTGCTGGGATTTATAGTTCACCTCCAATCAAAGAGCATTCTGAACCCCACCAATTATAGAATTGGGCCAAACTTCCCACCCAAAAACCCCATGACCAACAAAAGTATGTTTTCTGATGGTCTTTGGCAACCCCTTTGACACCTCCTCACCCCCCCCCCCCCCCAAAGGAGTCCAGATCTGCAAGTTCTTCTTTGTGGTATCCATTCTCAGTGTTTTATAGTGAGACACTCAATGACAAAGCCTGATCTATCAAATGTCCAAGTGAAAATATCCCATAGATGAAATCTTTGCAATGTGGTGGGCTAAAGAGGCATAGGCCAACTAATATCCCAGATACATGACCAGTCAGTGGGACTTTAGGTCTTCAAAGCAGAGTCCCAACTCAGGTCTTAAAACGATTGCTTCATTAGTTACATCCAGGATTTGGAAACATTCCCTTTTGAGATGACAACTCCTCTTATCTATCCATAAGCATGGCTGAGGGATTCTGGAGGTTGTAATGAAAAAGAAGACACATTTCTGGACTTCCCAAGCAACAGTAATTGATGCAATTATCATCTCACTGGGTGCATCTGCACTGTAAAATTAATGCAGTTTGACATCACTTTAACTTCAATGACTCAGTGTTGTGGAATCCAGGGAGTTGTAGGTTTACAAGATCTTTAGCTGTCACTGGCACCTCACAAAGGAATGAATGCCATGATTCCATGGCATTTAGACAAGACAGTTAAAAGTGATGTTAAATTGCATTAATTGTACAGTGTAGAACCATTGTTATTACTGCTGTATTATTGCATGTGCATGGAATGTAGGTATGACCAGTTGGATTACTTATAATATTAGGCAGTGGCACTTACAGTAGCATTCATTGTATTATACATTAGGTTGGTTTCTCACCCCAATACTCTTTGATGCCTTAGATCCTGGCAGGCAGGCAGGAGGCAGGGAAGCCTGGAAAAAATGTAAACAGAGAGGATTACTCAGAAGTAAATCCACAAAGAAGGGCCCTTCATCCAAAGTGCCCTCCTTTGCAGATTTACTTCTGAGTAATCCTCTCTGTTTACATTTTTTCCAGGCTTCCTTCCAGCTGAGCGAAGGAGCGAGTTTAGGGCTTGCCTTGCCATAATATTGGCAAGGGAGGCGGGAGGGTGGTGAGAGAGAAGGAGGGTGCCCCCCCCGAAGTTCGAAAAATTAAGTTCACTTCCTGGTTGGCGTTCCAGGTGCGGAAAAGCTCGAAAGTAGCATTTCTTACGAATTTCTTACGAAACGATTCATTTTCATAACTTTTTTCTCATGCCTAGTAGATACCCCCACTGATGGAAATATGTACGGTGTCTGAATTTGAGCTGCTAGGAGATTAGTCGTGCCTTACCATATCTACCTAGGCCTTTATTTTGGCTGAGGAACTGAAAACCACTAGATTAATATGAAAGTATCATACCTTGTATGTAGCTAATAGACTCTGAATGGGAAGTTGGTATATTTGTGAAATCTGGTGGGAGGGAATCATTGCAAAGGAGGATTAGACATTTGTTTCACTTCATTTTTAAAAAGAAACATTAAAATATTAGTATGTACACATTTTCCGTATATGGCATGAAAAGAACTTGAAGTTTAAACAATTGAAATGTAGAAGAAATTAACATAGAAAAGTTTATCTGTCCAGCCCCAAGACTTTGAATGTTCGGCTCCTAAAAGTCTGGCTTTGGATCCCAGAATATTCAACCATGTTGCAGCTGAATTGAGGTTGCCATATTTTCCCCCTTCTGGCAAGCTCCTCATCTTTAACATCTCTGTAGCAGCTAGGTATAACATGGTTGGGACCGCACTGGTCCAATGGGTTAAACCCTTGTGCTGCTGAACCTGAAAGTTGGCAGTTTGAATTCGCTGGGCACCCACTGTTAGCCCAGCACCTGCCAACCTGGCAGTTCAAAAACATGCAAATGTGAGTAGATCAATAGGTACCATCTTGGCGGGAAGGCAAACAGGAGCTCCAAGCAGTCATGCTGGCTACCTCCTGGTTGTGGACAACACACACTCCTTGGCTTGGAAAGGGAGATGAACACCTCCCCCAGAGCCGGAGTTGAGCACCGCCTCCAGAAGCTAGACATGAAAGTGGAAGCCTTTGTCTTGGTCCGTTAATTTCTGTCTCATTGTATCAAGGCATTGAATGTTTGCCTGTGTTTCTGTTTGTATATATGTGGTAATCTGCTCTGAGTCCCCTCAGAGAGATAAGGGAAAATATAAATAAAGTGTTTCTGTTGTTGTTCCTTTTCATATCGGGCAAAGGTAGACCTATTGGATTTGGCTAGCACAAATAAGAGATTTTTTTTGTTTCAGTTCAACTTTAATAACCTTTGACATTTTATATGCAGGACAAATTTTTATTTTATTTATATCCCACCTCTTTCCTGACATTGGACCCATGGTAAGAGACCATTAAAATAGGTACCTCTAAAACCAGACATACCTGGAAAGGCCTAGAGCAATGTTTCTCAGCCTAGGGGTTGGGATCCCTGGGGGGCTAACAAGGGGGTATCAGAGGGGTCACCAAAGACCATCGGAAAACACAGTATTTTCTGTTGGTTATGGGGGTTCTGTGTGGGAGGTTTGGCCCAATTCTATCATTGGTGTGGTTCAGAATGTTCTTTGATTGGAGGTGAACTATATATCCCAGCAACTACAACTCCCACATGTCAAGGTCTATTTTCCCCAAGTTCCACCAGTGTTCACATTTGGGCATAATGAGTATTCATGCCAAGTTTGGTCCAGATCCATCATTGTCTGAGTCCACAGTGCTCTCTGGATGTAGGTGAACTACAACTCCAAAACTCAAGGTCAGTGCCCACCAAACCCTTCCAGTATTTTCTGTTTGTCATGGGAGTTTTGTGTGCCAAGTTTGGTTCAATTCCATTGTTGGTAGAGTTGAATGCTCTTTGATTGTAGGTTAACTATAAATCACAGCAACTACAACTCCCAAATGACAAAATCAATTCTCCCCAACCCCACCAATGTTCAAATTTGGGTGTATCGGGTATTTGTGCCAAATTTGGTCCAGTGAATGAAAATATATCCTGCATGTCAGACACTTATGTTACAATTCATAACAGTAACAAAAATTACATTTATGAAGTAGCAATGAAAATATTTTTATGGTTGGGGGTCACCACAATCTGAGGAATGGTATTAAAGGGTCGCAGCAATAGAAAGGATGAAAACGCCTGGCCTAGAGATATTTAGATGCAACAAATAATCAAATGTATTCCAAAAGCCACTCAGTTTTAAACTGCTTTGTTATTTTAAAACCTTTTAAATCTGGGGGGGGGGGGGTGTTGTTTTAAATGCTTTTAGTCTGTTTAAATTACTTTGGTTGTTTCAAATATTTAAATTGTTTCAAAGTTATTGATTGATTGATTCTGCACAATGCCTGGGATATTGGGTGGTTCACAAATATTTTAATATTTTGATCCATCCTCTGAAGTGAGCTTCCCTGTTTCTTGTTCTCCGGAAGGCTACCTTGTGGTTCCAGCAGGAGGAGGAGGCACCTTCCTTGGAGGCTTCATTGTGAACAAATTCAAGCTGCGTTGTTCAGGAATCATCAAGTTCTGTTTATTTTGCACCCTGTCAAGTCTGCTGGCAATTTTCATCTTTTTTATTGATTGTCCTAACATGCCCATGGCTGGAGTAACCCAAATGTATGATGGAAGGTAGGCATTATCTGCCTGTTTTGAAGCTGCAGTAATGTGCAGTAGTGGGGAGGGGATAACTTTGCTGCATTCCAACCAATGTTTGTTTGCCATCTGTGTGTCTTATTCAGTGACTTACTACAGGGCCACCTCAACCTGTCTTCCCCTTGCAATGCGGAATGTGACTGCCTTCGAGAGATGTACAGTCCTGTGTGTGGTAATGACGACATCATGTACTATTCCCCTTGCCATGCTGGCTGCAAGCAAGTCTCAACAAACCAGGAGAATGGGAAAAAGGTGTGTTCTGAGGAGAGGGTCCATCTCCCCTGTTCTTCACACCCTCCAAAAATCATTTTTGCCTCCAAAGATTTTCTAGGATGCATGTGTCAAAATACATGATCTCGCCATGTCATTTTATGTGACCTTCCAGATGCTAGAATACAACTCCTGTATTCCTCATCAATACACATCCTTTTTCTGAATCAGGAGTGACTTGAGAAATTGTAAGTCACTTCTGGTGTGAGAGAATTGGCCACCTGCAAGGATGTTGCCCAGGGGATGCCTGGATATTTGATATTTTACCATCCTTGTGGGATGCTTCTCTCATGTTCACACATGGGGAGCTGGAGCTGACAGAGGGAGTTCAACCCACTCTCCCCAGATTTGAACAAGCACAAATACAAGCATAAGGGTTTAAGCCAACGTGCCACCGGGGGCTCCCATTAGACATCATGACTACAGCCAATGGGATTTGTGATACAGCAACATCTGGAAGCTGCAGTTTTTTCTGTATAGGAAAAATAGTGGAGTTTGAATTTAGATACAAGGCTTGTAAATATGATGTCTGACTTTAACAAATGCCCTTTAACCTTTCTTCAACCTGTCAGCCACAAGTACTGTTGTGCTGCAAATCCCATTATCCCCAGCCCACATGATGAATAATCAAAAGTGAAGGGAGTGTCATTCAGTAACATCCGGGGCCCCAAAATGGGTGAAAGCTAAAGAGCACTGTCCACTATGTATAGAAAGTCTAGTTGACCTTCTGTTTCCATTGATTCCTTGTTCATGGATTCAGTGGCTCTTTGAAGGCAACCATAAGACTAATGTGGCCTTGATAAGAATGAATTTGACACCTCTGTTCTAGAGGGAGTGG
Organism: Anolis apletophallus; assembly: GCA_030556195.1. Lineage (NCBI taxonomy): Eukaryota > Metazoa > Chordata > Lepidosauria > Squamata > Anolidae > Anolis > Anolis apletophallus. The sequence goes on along the minus strand of JARBWK010000005.1, from coordinate 16,894,437 downwards.
GATCATTTTCATCAAATGGGACAGTAGTTATCAAAATATCCAAGCAAAGGAGGATCTCCAACTAAGGGGAAAAGAATGAGTAAATTGTTTCTCATCTGAATTCTTGAGTTTTTCATCATATGTAAGAACAAAACATTACTGATTTTTTTCTAAGTTGCAAAACGTGGGTTTTCTTCACAAGACTGTGGTGCAGCTGGCTGGGAGTCAGCTGCATTAGATCACTACTGACCGAAAGGTCATGAGTTCAAAGCCAGCCCCGGTCAGAGTGAGCTTCCAACCATTGTGTAGCTCGCTGTCGACCTTTGCAGCCCGAAAGACAGTTGCATCTGTCAAGTAGGAAATTTAGGTAACGCTTATGCGGGGAGGCTAATTTAACTAATTTACGACGCCATAAAAATCTCCAGTAAGCATGCAAAGAATGAGGAAGTACTCCATCAGCGTCACAAGTGGACGGTGAAGCGACAGCTCCCCTGGTGGCCAGAATACCCTCATGAAGCTGGAATGTTAAATGGCCTCTGTGTGTCTGTCTATATATGTTCTGTGCCTATGGCATTGAATGTTTGCCATGTATATGTACATTGTAATCCGCCCTGAGTCCCCTGCAGGGTGAGAAGGGTGGAAAATAAATACTGTAAATAAATAAATAAATAAATAAGAACGTATATGTGGCACAAAAATCCAAATGTGTTTCTGTGTCCAAGAAACGTATTATTCATACAGAATATACGCTTTTGTGCAATAATAATAATTGAGGTATTTTGCAAATAAAAATGCCATCTGCAAAATTTTTAGATTTTCAAATAGTTGAAGAAAATGGCAAAAAAGTCTCATTGTTCTATTCTTTTTATATATAGTTTTACTGGGAAATGAATAATAAGGACTATTCTTTCCACCCCTAAATTTGTTATCTGAACTTATCCAAACAATTGCCCATCATAGGAGCATTGGTGTGTCCTACTTACAGTCAGAAAAAATACTCTGTGAAAGGCTGATATCTCAGTCTTTTGTTTCATTTTGCTCTACTGCAGTGGTTCTCAACCTGTGGGTCCCCAGATGTTTTGGCCTGCTGTTAGGATTTCTGGAGTTCTTTTGAGCTAGATAAACCTGACTTTTGGTGTTACTTGGGAACAGTGTTATATATTATTTCATTCCATAAGTGGAGTTCTTTGCTAGATACCTTTTCTGATGCACATTGTTACTTAGATTCATTCTTGATCTGCAGTGATCTGAAGTGTATATCTTTGCAAAGCAGGGGCTTTTTTAAAACTGATACTGTTGGCTTTGTTCTTACCAAGGTTTACCATGAGTGTAGCTGTATTCCGGGTCCTACTCCCTCTTCATCTGGCTTGGCTACAGCAGGGAAGTGTTCATCCTCATGTGAAAGGAGGACCATTCTTCTTATTTTCATCTTTGTTGTCATTCTCTTCACATTCTTAAGCAGTATTCCTGCTCTTACAGCTACTCTAAGGTAAGCCAGAGGAATCAGACTCAGCTCCTCACAATATGTCAGAGGCGGCCAATTTGCCTGTTCCCCAAATGACTATATAATTAACTCCACTGTTGCTTACAGCCTATTACTCTGCACTTATTACTCTGCAGCCATTTTACCTATGGCTGCAAGTCCATTTTACTGAATACCAAAGTCAGATTTATTACAATGTCTGATTTCTATGTATGTTTGTGAAAGCTGGACAGTGGGGAAATCCGACAAGAAAAGAGTCAACTCATTTGAAATATGGTGCCAGAGGAGAGTTCTGGAAGCACATATACTATATAAAAAAGACAAATAAATTGATGTTTGAGCAAATCAAGGCTGAACTTTCCCTAGAAGGCACAATGACTAAACTGAGATCATCATAGTTTGGATATATCATGAGAAGGTACTGTATATACCTCACTGGAAAAGCCAATAATGCTCAGTAAGGTAGAAGGCAGTACAGAAAGAGGAAGACTGCTTTCTCAATAGATAAACTCAGTCAAGGAAGCCACAGCGCTGAGTTTAATTTAAACCTTAAAAGAGCAATACAATGTGATGCATCCTTTTATATAGCTCATTTTACACCATGTAAAACTGCTTCAATGGCCTGGAAGCCACCGGTTGGACACCTGCAGTTTAAGAATGGTCTCACGCTGATGTGGCATTGGAGATTGTGTGGTGGTGGGGTGTGTGGTGGGATTAGTACGTTGTTTTATGGTGTGTGTGGGAAAAGGTATGTAATTTCATTTTGCAATAGCACAATGACAAAAAAGCTATTATATTCTAGCCATGATTTCTAAATGTTTATTTTATGTATCCTAGGTGTGTTCCTGACCGGCAGCGGTCCTTCGCCCTAGGAATCCAGTGGATTGTAGTAAGGACTCTAGGTACAGTACATAGTCAATATTGGGTCATCTACTGTTTAATCAAAATAGTTAATGTCACAGTTATTCCTCAATATAATATATGTGTGTAATTTGTGGGTATACATAAAGACCAGAGGATTTTATGGCATTAGAGACTTATTGGCATATAAGGCTTTAGCTTTCATATGGATCATCAGAGATCATTAGATAGTTAGGGTGCATCTGCACTGTGGAATTAATGCAGCTTGACATCACTTGAACTGTCATGGCTCACCTTGGTCAGACCTCACCTGAAGAACTTCATCCAGTTCTAGGCACCACTATTCAAGAAGGATATTAAAAAGCTAAAATGTGTCCAGAGAAGGTGAACTAAATGAGCAAAGGTTTAGAAACTGAGCCCTATGAGAAATGGCTTAGGTAGCTGGGTATGTTTAGCCTAGATAAAAGAAGATTGAGACGAGAGGGCATGATAGCCATGTTCAAATGTTTGAACGGATGTCATTTGAGGAGGAAGGGTTTGTTTTCTGCTGCTCTAGAGACTAGGACACAGAGCAATGGATTCAAATTGCTAAATATTAGGAAAAACTTTCTGAGGGTAAGAGCTGTTCAGCAGTGGAATATGCTGCTTCAGAATGGGGTCTCCTTCTCTGGAGGTGTTTAAGCAGAGGTTGGAGTGGTTTCATTGTCAAAGTTCATACACAAACAAATCATGGACTGTAAATACACGATAGCAAAACACACAGGGAGACAGTATATTATCGAAAATAAAGTGTATATATTAGCATACAAATGAAATGGGAGGCGCTGGCAGAGAACAATAACAATAACAAGTTCGAAGGGGCAACAGGATGAACAACGAGGGAAGGGGATCAGTTACACAGGCGGAGAGGAAAGATTAATCCAGGAGTAAACTCCGCAGCGATCCCAATTCGCTGTAATCGGCGATAGAGGCTAAATGCCTTTGTTTGTAATCCAAGCTCCTAAAGCGGCCGATAGCCGGGAGCAATGCTGCGCAAATGCGCTTCGTGTTTTGTTGCCAGAACAAAATGCACCGACCTCGGAGGTGACCCAAAGAGGGGACCACGGGGGCTGTGTCAGCGTGCCCGGCGTTTCTGAGTGGGCTGCAACGCTGACACAGCCCCCGTGGTCCCCTGATCCCCTTCCCTCGTTGTTCATCCTGTTGCCCCTTCAAACTTGTTTGCGCTGCTGCCTGGAACTTCGCCTAGGGACCACACTGCACTTTTTTTGATATGGTATTTACACCACTGATATTGCTTATGTAAGCGCCAGAGAACTGTTATTGTTATTGTTCTCTGCCAGCATCTCCCACTTCATTTGTATGCTAATATATACACTTTATTTTTGATGTCTCCCTGTGTGTTCATTGTCAAAGTGACGCACCTTCAGTCATTCAGAGAGGTTTGAGCCTTAGAGATAACTGTAGATGGTTGAACTTAGAGATCAGGACAAAACATTAATTGTATTTTTACTGAACATCTTTGCAATCTGAAGATACTGTACAGAGTGTTTGATGAACAGACTGGAAACTTGCATTCACCCAAAGAATATAAATTATTATGTTATTCAAGGGAGTTACATGTTTGCATATAAAACATTGATACTGGAACTTGTGCTTTGAAAAATATCAAAAAATGATCCTATCAAGTTTGCTCTGTCTAAGACTTCCTGAGTCATTATTTCCATTTAATCACTGAACTTTCTCTAACTGCCAGTGATGGAAACTTTCAAAACAAATCTAAGGCCAATGTCTACAGTGGGAAACATCTTACTGACTTCTACAAAAATGGAATGTCTAAATACTGTCCAACTGTTGAACAAAACTATGTAATTATATATTTGTCAGCAGATCTTTCTCATTGCTGTCTCTGTCTAGGTGGCATTCCAGGACCAATTGCCTTTGGGTCAATGATTGACAAATCATGTCTCCTCTGGCAGAACCAATGCGGTGAACAAGGGTCTTGCTTTGTGTACCAGAATTTTGCCATGAGTCGATACACCCTGACTGCTGGCCTTATATACAAGGTAATCCAGAATTATCTTTCTGCTCAATCTTAGCTAATTCAGCTAATTCATCCTGTTCCATAGAGGTAGAGGACACGAAGGCTAGTCACTTGAAAAAGCTTGATTCTACTTAGACATCAAAACAAATCTTTTTCTCACTAAAGTGGTAAACTTGTGTATGGATGGTATTAATCAGAATGTATTTGGGACTTACATGGCTAAATGTTTCTCCAGATTACACACAACAATATCAGTATTTATTTTTAAAATGAGTAAAGAAGAGGTTAAAACTCACTAAGCAGCACACGCAACCCTTGATATTTCCTTTGCCCAAAGGTACGATTCACATCTCATTTTGAAAACTAAGCAGGGTCAAGGTTAGAACTTGGATAGGACTGTCAATGATGACCCGGTATTGAAGGCCATATTTCAAAGAAAGGAACTGGTAAAATCACCTCTGAATATTCCTTGCTTAAGAATACCCCTATGAAATTCAAGAAATCACCATATATTCACAGGGAACTTGAACCCCCCCCCCCAACACACACACAGAAAGCTTTGGTCCCCAAGAGAAAATGGTGGTGGGAGATATTAGGTCAATGTTTTTTGTGGGACAGGGAGTCCTGTGATTGTGTGTACCCTCTGGGTTTTTTAATTGTAGTTTTTTTATTTACATATGTTAACAACGTACAGTATAAACAAAACACAAAACGGGGAACATTTTACAAATACATAGCCCCACCACCAAGGCCTGAACAAGTATCTTTTCCTTCACCATATATTTATAAGTCAACCATTAATCAAATGCCATGTCCAAAATTCCTGACCAACAAGGTTATATTGTTTTCCATTTTCACTCTCTAAAGCAGGGGTGCTCATTAGGTAGATCGTGATCTACTGGTAGATCTCGAAGAGCATCCTGGTAGATCTCGAAGGGCATCCTGGTAGATCCCAGGCAGATCGCAGGCACAGTGTATATGGCTCCCATGCCATTTGTGAGGAATGCTCAGGGGCTTATTATACACACATTTAGTTGAATTCAGTCTTAAAATGTATTATATGGCTCTCACTGAAATAAATTTCCTAATATTTTGCTTTTATTGCTCTCTGAGTAGGGGGTAGGTAGATCTTTGGGACTTGGTTGTTTTATAAGTAGCTCGCATGCTGGAAAAGTGTGAGCACCCCTGCTCTAAAGCATATTTAATAAATACCGACCAGTATGCATCAAAATCTGATCTGTTAGTTTCCCCCCTGAATACCCTCATTTCCATTGATAGTTTATCATTTAAAGCTACGTTTCATGCCTCCCTATACCATGCTTCCGGTGTAAGATTAGTTACTATATTCCAATTCGTTGCAGTTATGATTCTTGCCATTGTGAGTAAAATAATCACCAATTCTTTCTTTTCCATTTCTAAATTCAACTTTGTGGCATCCATTAGTAATGCTAACCTAGCATCTGGAGTAATATTTGGTCTTATAATAATACTCATTCCGATAAATATGCCCTCTCGGTTTTGATGCAGTAATCCATTTGCCAAAATGGATTTCAAGAAAGGAATACAAAGATAAGCAGCATGGCAAACCTTATCTTAAGGCTTACAGTCCAGCACACAGGGAAAATGGGATGGAGAGGGAGCTGGCAAAGTTCAATCAGAAAGTGGTTGCTACAGTCACGACTCCTATGATTACAGGTGATGGGATCGTTGTTCTTTCTGCTCGCCTGCCTGCTCTACAAACCTCCTCCACCAGAATCCATCCCAGGCAGTTCCAACACATCTGAAAATGGCAACTGTGACCTCCAGAAGAACAAATGTCCTCATCAATCTCAAGACAATGTATAGCACTTTGGATGTGACAAGTGACTTTCAATCGAGATACTATGTCAAAAGAACATGTATTAGTCTTTTCCTGTTAATGATTGATATTATTTTATTTTTGTTCATATACATAGACTTTTCAGGGCAAACAATTCAATGCAGTTCTGGTATAAGTTAGTATTTTTCTGTGGAGAAAAAGCACACCGCAAAACAAGCGCACTGGCCTTTCCACCGTGTAATGTAGTTGTTGCCAAGAGTTTTGAGGCCTTTTCCCGTGGAGAGGCATGGGCTTGGAAGGATCTCAAAGAAAGACTTTTGCCACCATCTTGATGGCTTTTTAGAATGGATGGCCACCATCTTGGAATTTTCAGAACAGTCCAAATAGTGGTGTCTATAGGGCAGGGTACTGTGTTTCTTCTTCTTGGCCCAATGAGGGATCTATTTTAGACACTGCGTTTCTGTATGACCTCAGAATATCACAAAAGTTTGTAGCATCACAGTGTTAATTTATTTAAAGAAGGGCTAAACATAGCTTCAGACCATTCCTGTACAAAGCACTTAAGATAAAAACCACCTGTTGTGGGCCATATATTCAAGCCGTTGCCAACTTCTTATAATGTATGTGAGATTTGTCTGGCCCATTGCTGTTCCTAGCCAGAAATTTCCAAGGCCTTTCTTGGGTCTTGCTTCTTTCCCTTCCTGCCCATCTTTACTTGTCTGCAAGGTACTTGATGGACTCATGTATGTGAACCAGTCATCACAGGTAAAGTACCACAAATCAGTTTTCTACAGCACCTCAAGCACCATAATTTCCAAAGGAAGCCATTCATAATTCAGCTCCAGCTCATTGAACTATGACTCAAGTGATGACCGTGCATGTGTGAATCAACTCCTTTTGACTTGCACCAGGCCTCTTGACAGCACAATTATTGTCTTTTCCTTCTTCCAGTATTTTTTCTCCTGTATTGATTTGTCTTCCCTTAGTGCTCATTCAGACAGCAGGTTCTCACGCACTATAACACTTACCTGGAAGAAAAGGAAACATTCCATGAAAAGCAAATTCTTCTGAACATCTCCTGGTCTTCTACTGGTTGCCCAAAACTAATAGGCTCATTGTATTGTCGAAGGCTTTCATGGCTACAATCACTAGGTTGTTGTAGGTTTTTTGAGCTGTATGGACCTCACAATCTCTGAGGATGCCTGCCACAGATGCAGGCAAAACGTCAAGAGAGAATGCTTCTAGAGCATGGCCATACAGCCCGAAAAACCCACAACAACCCACTGATAGGCTATTTTGGCAACTGCTTGGGTAGTTAGGTACGGTATCCCACCATATACTGTGGTGCAGTATACCATATATACCCATATATAAGCCAATGTATACGTCAAGGGTAAGTTTAAGGCCAACATTATGGATTTTGATGTGATCTGTTGTTAAACTGAGGGTCATTCCTCTCAGAAGAAAAAAGCACCAATGCCGTCTCAGGGGACAAGTTACCATTTTCGCACCCATACATTGAAAAATGCCTTTTGGCACTCTACTCAGAGAAGGGTTTTTATATAGATAGATTGGCCTGTGGATAGGTTGATCCATGTTTCTGGGGTCAAATTTTGACTAATTTTGTAAACACATACAAGAGTTGGAATGGTACTTTTTGTTGTAAGTGATAAAAAGCTGGTGTTATAGTATGTGTGTGGTGGGCTTCAGAATCTGAACTTTTTCCAGGTTCAGATTGTATGGCTGTTGTTGGGGCAAGGAGAAGACACTTTCTGACAAGTTTCTTCAGCTGTATTGGTATATCTTTGTATACTTTTAGGACAGATGCATTAACCCCCCAGGAGACCTTTGAGAGATTGCACCACTCAATAGACCTCAAAAATACCCCACCTGTTTTTTCCTTAAAATCCTCCCACTTCCAGACACTCAAGGGCAGTAGGGTCCAACCTTTGGTCTTCCGGGTATTTTTGACATCAACTCCCAGAATTCCTGAGCATGGGACAAGCTGGTTAGGGATTATGGGAGTTGGTGTCCCAAGCACCTGGAAGACCAAAGATTGGACACCACTATTTGGTTCATGTGCATTTATGATATGTTTTTAGGCCCAGGGCAGGCTTTATTTTCAAAACAAGAAGTGCACAGAGTTCACTTCTGCTTTACTTATGGATTTTTTACAAAAATGAATCAAGGCCCCAGGGTGAAGCAGCTGGCCTGGGAGCTTTCCTTTTAATTTTCTGAAAAAGGACTAAGCTAACATTGGTGTGAGGCACTGAAAAAAATTAAACGTCCAGCTCCAAGACTCTAGTGCTTAGTGTTGATAGGAGAGCATTGCTACCGTACTATCATAATGTAATTCCAACAAGTTTTCCAATAGTTTAGGAAAAGGATAATCAATTTGTTGGGGGTGGGAGGCAAGCCCTAGATTTAGCTTTGTTTATAACTCCGAGTTCTATAAAGAAACACAAGTCAGCTATGGAATTTTAGGTGAAATAGCAGAACACAAATGCAAGTATGGTATATTTGTGTAATAAGTTTCAACAGAAGCCAGAGAAAAGACACACAACCTCACAAATATAGCTTGCCTTGTGTGGGAAAAGCTTTAAAGGGGAACTTGATGGGAACTGTTTATTACAAGACCACAACCACAATGACATTTTTTTTAAAAAAAATAGTATTGAAAATGAAACAAACCAGATTCAAGATATACGGAGTTATTAGCTGGAGAGGAAACAAGATGTTCTGATTTCATCCAACACCTATACCACAAATTGCCAAAAAGATAAATGTGTATGTGTGGGAAGAGTTGCTTCCTTACCCCCAATACTTTAAATGGGATTGGTTGCTTGCTCTGACTAAATTGACCCAATTAGCAGAATCAGGTAGGAATTCTTTTATTAGATTATATTTCTTCAGTTACAGCTATAATTGAATATTCCTGCCTCTCATTGAAAACCCGGATGGCACTACAAAGGACAGGTCATTTGATGCTATTTGATGGGTTTTTGGAGAAGGTGCAAATAAGATTTTTGTTGCAATATGGGAAGGGAACTGTGGTAGAGGATGTGTTTCGCATGCAAAAGGTCACCAGTTAGAGAATCCAGATAGAAGAAGATGAGATAAACTTTGCCCGATCTCCTGAAAACCTGCTGCAAAACAGAACAGACAGAAGAGCTGCATCCCATGATTTTTGTGTCTGTGGGTTTGCAAAAGGAAATCCCTGTGGTGTAGAAATCCTGATGACCTATTAATCTTCTGTTCTTTAAATATAAAGAGTTTTGTCCAGACAATTTGAGGCATAATCAGCCTTCCCAAGTCAGGTTAACAATTTGAATCGCAAAGCAGATACCCAGCATTTCCATTGTACAACATGCAAAGTGATACAGGAAAGCAAAGCACCTTCCAAGTTTTCTTTCCATGGTTAGACACATACAACAGTCTTTGTCTTTCCTCCATTTGGGTTAAGTGCTTTGTTTATGTGACACACAACTGGGATATTACTCTGCAGTGGAATAAATGTGAGAGAAAGTGTCATGTTCATGGGAGACTTCAACACAATGGTGCCCTATTGAAGCTTGAACATCTTCCCCTTGGCCACATTTGCCGCCAACCTATTTTTAGTTCGCCATTTCAGGTTTCCAGTTCCCTTTCCCAGAATGTAAACCAAACCAAACCTGCAGCTACAGTGTGCATTTGTCCTATGTTTTTCCCCCTCTGATGTACTGTAAAAAATGGACTTTTTGATTGTGAAATGTCATGCTGTCATCTATGCTTATTTTTTGACATTGGAAACCTGTAAAAGAATCTGGATCTATGCAATGTTTTGCTTGCTCTCCTTGTAAAGAAACTGTTTTTAGATACATGCAAAAACCAAAATGATTGTAATGCTTGATTCAATTTGATTCCGTTACTCTGGGGGAAGGAGCCAAAACTTTTTTTTAAAGCTCATTCTGGCTGACATGCTATCATATGTACATCACCCTACACACAAATTATCTGCAATAGTGAAACACATTATATGCTGATCGGGACAGAAATGGAGTACACATCCAGTGAGCATTGCAGCTGTACATCATGCACTGTGGTTGCATATTGTGCATTGCAATTGCTCATTGTGAGTGCCTTACTCATTGTACACCATACAACAGCACCCAATCATTATCTTTTTCGTGCGGATATTTACACTGTGTTGGAGTGGTGATGGTTAACAGCCAACGTATCTGCAGCACCGGAAATGGAATGTGATGACAGACTGGTGTTCTAAATTACAGGTATGCACATTGTAGGTCACTGAACATGTGTCTTACATATAAACATTATTATTGTACTAAGGGTCTTCAACAAGTTTCCACCCTTTTAAAAACTCCATTAAGAATTTCAAAAACAAGTTACATCACTATTCAACATAGTCACCTTCCTTTGCAATGCATTTTTGCAGCATCATACCAACCTTTTAATGCCATCAGCAAAAAAATGTTTTGGGTTGAGCGTATAGCCACTGGTACTCTGACACTTTCACATCATCACATGAAAATCTCCTTCCTCTTAAAGCTCCTCTGTCAGTTGCTGAGACTTCCACCTGGCATCCATTTTACTGAACCTAAGGCTGTCATGAATCAGGGCATAGGTAATCCAACACTCACATTCAGCTTTCCTGCAACCTCTTTGACTGCTATTCTTCTGTTTTTGCACATCAGTTCCAGGTTTTCCTCTTCATTCCTCATAGTCATGACTATAGCTAAGGCATGAACAAACTTTGGCCCTCCCGGTGTTTTGAATTTCCACTCCCAGAAATCCCAGCCAGCTTACCGGCTGTTAGGAATTGTGGGAGTTGAATTCCAAAACACCCAGATGACAAATTTGGCCCATGGCTGCTGTAGCTGGACGTCCAGAGCACTCTGCATCTGTCATACTACTTTGGCCATTTCTGAATACTTCAATCCATTCACAGACTACAAGAGAGAAGTTTATCCCCATACTGAGAGCAACGCAAAGATAAGTTTGTGCTCTCCACACACCTACCCACAAAAACATTATGATAGAACACTGATTCCTCTTTGGTGCAATCTATAAGTAACATCATCAGCACAGTATAGCAATTCATGCTAAATTGCAAGGTCAGCTGGCTTGCTAGATGGACTAGTCACATCACAATCTCAGATATGATGAATTACTCTTCTCACTCTTACAGTTTCCAATAAAAATAATAAAGTGCGGAAACTTTTTGAAGAACCCTCATATGTCCTCCTAAGTTGTCTTTATTCCCCTCATCGGCTCTGTGATCTACCTAAACTAGGTGTGGGTAACTATTAGGCATGTTTTAGAATCCTAAAATGGTGAATCGTAAATCAAATGGGGGGGATTTTTTTGATTAGTATATCAAAGACTTACAAAAATTTCCCAAAAATTTCGGAAATGTAACTTAATTACTTACGAAATTCGTTAGTAGTTCTAAAGTAGGCAAAGCAGGGAAACAGGACTGATACTGTTTTAAACACAGGCAAATCAAGGGCAACATTTCCCTTGGTTTCCTTGCAGGAGATATAAAGCATTAATATATTATTATTATTAATATTATTAAAGGACAGGGTTCCTTTGCAGGGACACATATAATGCATTAATATATTATTATTATTAATATTATTAAATAAATGCCTAGGCCTACCTCTGGTGCAGGCCTTGCTAATCTGTAGAGTTCTCCTCACTCCTCATTCAGTTTTACCATAGCAGTCTAGGACCTCTGTTGGAACTCTATGGCTTTTCTGGATTCTGAACTCTTCCTTCTCCTCTCCATGCTCTTTTCACTCCTGCTGCCCTTCTCTCAGCAGTTCTTATGTCCTCCTACTCTGTTCTTCTATCTAAACCCCTTCCTGGGTGTTTAAATCGCATTTTTCGTCAGTCCTCCAGCCCCTCTAGGAGTCCCGATTTCGGGCTCTCTCTATGGTTTCCGGCTCCCTTTTCACTTCCTGGAGGAGGCCTTCCACTCTAATTAGGCTTCAAGCATGGAAAGGCCCCGATTTCACTGTGAGTTATGTCTGCAAAGCTATTTTGGAGGGGGAAATTTTCCTGTTTAATAATCTAACGAAATATTTAATAATCTAACGAAATTTTGGGCCCAGGGGGTGCGTAAAAGAAAGTCCACTTCCGGGATTGGCCTTGCGATCCGTATAAACTTGAAAGGCCCATTACATACGAATCACTTACGATTTCTTTTAATTTCCGTTTCATTTTTCTCATGCCTAGTAACTATATTTATTTATTTATTTCTGGCATTTTACCCCGCTCTTCTCAACCCCCGAGGGGGGACTCAGAGCGGCTTCCAAAAAGGCACAATTCGATGCCAACACAGTAAAACACATAAAACACAGTATAAAACCCCCCAAAACATTACACATTAAAATACAATTACATCAACATATCATACACATTCATTTAAGTTAAAAAAAATAATATTGCTGCCTAGTGCTAGTGTGCAAATGCCTGGTCCCATAGCCAGGCTTTTACTTTTTTCCTGAATGTCAGGAGGGATGGAATTGATCGTATGTCACTAGGAAGCGCATTCCACAGATGGGGAGCCACCACCGAGAAGGCCGTCTCCCTCGTCCCCACCAGCCGCATTTGAGAAGTCGGTGGGAGCGAAAGCAGGGCCTCCCCGGATGATCTTAAATTACGAGGTGGGATGTAGCAGCAGATGCGTTTGGACAAGTAAGATGGGCCAGAACCGTATAAAGCTTTAAAGGTCAAGACCAGCACCTTGAATTGAGCTCGGAAGTGGATAGGCAGCCAGTGGAGCTGACACAACAGGGGGGTGGTATGCTCCCTGTATGTAGCTCCAGTTAGTAATCTAACTATAGAAGAGCAGGGACCAATTCCCCACCTCCAGTCGCTATATTGCCACAGTGTGTGCAAATAGTCACCAAAAGTGACATGGCATCACTTCTGTTCACAATTTTTTACTTTTTACAACTCACCATTCCACAGGCCTCACACTAAAAGTGTTTTGGAGCAAAGGGAGGTGGCTCTAGATGGGATGCTGCGGATTTGTTGAGAATGAGAGAGTGAATATCAATCCAAAATTATCCCTTTCTTACAAAAATGTGGGGTTTCAAAAGACTGGTGTGGACTTTGGGGACTGATAGCAAAATTTGCTCTTACTGGATTCAAAACTGAAAAAAGGGATTCCATCTAAAAATTAGGAAGACCATACTGACTGTCAAGAGTTATTCAACAGTGGAATATGATGCCTCAAAGTGTTTTGAGCAGAGAAAGTTTTCAGTTTTAGCCTTTACATTTTCCAAATCATGACCAGAAGTTTTCTTATGTTTCAGTTAGTCAAAGAATGATCATTTGCCTCTCACCAGACTAAGAAATATATCTTATGAAAATAATGTAAAACTTAAATGTATTTTCTAGTGAAGAGAATATTATGTATATTTGGAAGTAAAGATGAAATGGTTAACTATTTACTTCCCTAGTACAACAGGTTAGCTTCTGTCAAGTCTTTACAGACCTGGGCATTATGGCCTGCAGGCCAATTCTGACCGGCCCAGGAAGAAGGGCATCGGTAGTGGGGCCATTTCTGCAAGAGGAAGGGCTGCCGCTGCCGCCATTCCATCGCGGGCTGTGGGGCCTGCATCATCAGACAGCCCGCCGCTCCGGAGAACAATCAGAGGAGCGGTGGCTTTGGAGTGCCTGCCATCCTGGGAGGCCTGCAGCGGGAGCGGTCATCTTCTGGGTCGCCAGGGCGATCAGCCGCCGCAGGTCACCGACTGCTCCCGCTGCAGGCCCAGATCGCCTCCCGGGATGGCAGGCACTCCAAAGCTAGGATGGCAGGCACTCCATGGCAGGGTGATCAGCTGATCGGGAATGCCTCTGACGGAACGGCTGGGGGGGAGAGCGGGCGGAGGCCTGCAGCCTCCGATCATCCTCTGCTCTGCTGCGGCGGCGGCTGGGTCCGCTTTGTCATCCTCTGGGCTGGGTCCATTGGGCCATTCCATCTTGGGATCCTTCCTCTCTTGAGGATGTCAGCCTCCATCTTGGTTCGCACCTTGTCTTCTTGAATTTCCTTTTATTTTAGTGGTTTTTATTATAATTTTATAATAATTTTATTATTTATTTATTTATTTATTTATTAACTTCGATTTAGTATACCGCTCACTCCGGAGCTCAGAGCGGTTTACAAAGAAGCATAGACACAATTAATATGATGAAACAAGTTTTAAAACACATAAAACATTAAAACATTAAAACAGTTAAAACATGATGAGGCAATGGCCCTCAACAAAGGCTAGAGGGGCATGATGAACATCTAACCATAATCTGGCGCACAATGGGATTGAGCTAAGGGCTAAGGGCCGAACGCCTTCCTGAAGAGCCAGGTCTTCACTGCCTTACGGAAGGGCAAAAAATATGTTATATTATATTATAATGTCTATATATTATAATGTCTATATATATATACACTATAATATAATAATTATGATATTAATACTAATAATATATGAATATTTCTTGATATATTAATATGTTAATATTAATGATGTGTAATATATGGTAAATATAGTAAATAAATAAATAAATAATGTAGGTTAGAATGTAGTTCAGCCTTTAGTAGCGGCCCTCCATAATATTTTTTGGCCTCTCGTGTGGCCCCTTGGAAAAAATAATTGCCCACCCCTGCTTTAGAATGAGTAACCCTTCTCCACCGCTTTCGTAATGCCACTAGATGGCAGCCAAGGCAATGTTTTCTTAAATTATTTTACTCCAGCAAACCGCTATCTACAGGTTGGCTATTCCTTATCTGAAATGCCGGAAGTATTTTGGATTTGAGGTTATTTTGTTTTGTCTGGAATATCTGTATTTTCATATATGTACATAATGCGGTATCTTGGAGATGGGGTCCAAATCTAAACACAAGTTTCATTTATGTTTCATATACCCCTTATACACATAACCTGAAGGGATTTTTTACGCCATATTATTAAAAATAATTTTCTGGTTGAAACAAAGTTTGCATACAATGATCCATCAGAAAACATAAGAGTTACTGTCTCTGTTCGCCCAGTAAACAATTTTGAATTTTGAAGTATTTTGGATTTCAGAATTCCAGGTAAGGGATGTTGAGCTTGTTTGTGTGCAAAAGTTAGGAGAGATGTTTGTTATTAATTATTTAAAATTAATATCTTACAGTAAAGTTTTAATGGATTGGAATATTTAATCTATATATAAAAATACGTAACATCCGTTATTATAAGCATATAGGCAACAAAACCACACAAGGCAGTTGGTGTTTTCTGAAAGTTACTTTTTAGTAGTGAACAATATATTTTTTCCATTCATTTAGACCAGGCATGTCCAAAGTCCAGCCCAGGAGAGATTTGTGGCCCTGTTGAAATTTCCACTGGCCCTCTCTCTCTACAGGCCTCCTTCCCTTGCTTCTTTCCTTCCTTGACTCCCTCCCTCCCCTAACTTACTTCCTTTCTTCATTTGTTTGTTTGTTCATTCCTTCATGGGGATCGGGGCCCCAGGAAAGGTGGGCTTCTCATGAGGAGGGAAATAGTGGCCTCTTGTGTCCCATCTCGATTAAGTGTTGTCTTCTCAGCTGACTCCAGCCACGGGCATCCCATCCTACTGGCCCGTTATCTCTCTCTTCCTCCCTCCCTCCCTCTTCCTCCCCACGTTCATCCCACATCGTCTTCCTGCCTTTTGCAAAAAGGCTGCCCTTTGCTGAGGCTCCTACCTTGGGAAGAAAAGGGGAGACAAAAGTGGCAATTATAAGACACCCCCAACACATTCAAAGCCCTTCCTACAGATGGCCATGCCACCTCTTCTTAAAAGAAAAACCTCCAGAGGAGACTCCACCAAACTCTGAGGCAGTATATGCCATTGTCCAAAATGAACATTAGGTCCACAACAATAGCAACAACCCTAATTAACTTGACTCTCTCATCAGCCAAAAGCAGGTTCACACTTCCCATTGAAAGATTGGTAAGTTTATGTTGGTTAAAGATGTTTATATTTTATATATTGTATTGTTCTTTCATAGGGTTTTTTTTTTCGCACTCCAAATAAGATATATGCAGTGTGCTTAGGAATGCGTTCATGTTTTTTCAAAACTATAGTCTGGCCCCACAACAGGCTGAGAGATGGTGAACTGGCCCTTGGCTTTAAAAGTTTGGACACCCTGATTTAGACCATAAAGATGTCATTTAAGGGAAACAACAATATAAGGTTTAACGCTGACCTATTTAAGGATGTTATTTCCAATGTATTGTCAAAGGCTTTCAAGGCCAGAATCACTGGGTTGTTGTAGTTTTTTCGGGCTGTATGGCCATGTTCTAGAAACATTCTCTCCTTTTTCGCCCATTATGTTATTTTCTTTTTGCCCATGAAGAAAAAAATCCAATAGATTAATTGTTAAAATTAATTGATTCTTCAGATATTTAAGATGGATTGAAACAATAGGCACACTGCAAAACGCTAGCATTTTACATCAGTGCAATGCCACAAGTACAGGTTTGCAACCTACCTTTGTAGCTACTGGGGATAATCTAGAGAAGATGGGGGGAAGTTGCTTGCAGGGTGGAAACAGCATTACCAACTCATTGACATAATGGAGGAGATTTGGCTGAAACTGGGGTGGAAAGCACGGATTACTGCAATATCCAATGTGAGCAGTGAACATTTGACATACCATTTAATTATGGCACATTGTGTGGGGGGATAAGGGGAGTGGGCTGAAAGGGGGGAGGAAGCATTAAGAGCATTAATATCCTGGAAAATTATCTTGGACAAACAAGGTCACAGGCAAGCATCTTGCTCTTATGCCCTTTTGTCATCTCAGTGGTCTCAAATTTGATGCCTTCTGCCAACTGTTTAACATTTGGACTGCTTGTGCTTTCCTGGCTTCTTTATGTTGTTGCTTGCTCCAAAGTGCTTCTCTGTCAGGAGCGCAGCTGCCTTGGTTATCAAGACCGTGTTGTGCCAGTGTTTTGTTGTTCTTCCATATGGACGGAGAATTGTTGGTAGCCCAAGACTTGGAAAGTTTGTTGTTGTTTATTCATTCAGTCACTTCCAACTCTTTGTGACCTCATGGACCATCCCACGCCAGAGCTCCCTGTCAGCCGTCACCACCCCCAGCTCCTTCAGTGTCAAGCCAGTCATTTCAAGGATAGCATCCATCCATTTTGCCCTTGGTCAGCCCCTCTTCCTTTTTCCTTCCATTTTCTCCAGCATCATTGTCTTCTCTAACCTTTCCTGTCTTCTCATTATGTGGCCAAAGTACTTCATCTTTTCCTCTAATATCCTTCCCTCCAATGAGCAGTCGAGCTTTATTTCCTGAAGTATGGACTGGTTGGATCTTCTCGGGGTCCAAGGCACTCTCAGAACTTTCCTCCAACACCACAATTCAAATGCATCTATCCTCCTTTGCTCAGCCTTCCCTAAGGAACAGCTCTCACAACCATAGGTTACTATGGAGAATATCATTGCTTTGACTATGCGGCTCTTTGTTGCCAGTAATTTAGAAAGTTAATTTCTGAGATTACAAGTCCCAGAATTCTCCCGCTATCTTCCTACTCCACTTCTCCATTCCTTCCCTTGATGTTAGGTTCCTTGTAAGATCAGGATTGAGGACTTCTCAACATGGGAATGAAAACCTGGGCTAACCCTGACTTGGGTCCTGGCTGTCTTCACAACATTCCTTCACTTCCAGAGAGTATTGCAGATTAATCTGTCTTTGCTCTAGTGTTTGCTTGAAACTCTGGAGCATTCCATGGCTTCAGGACAGTGTGAGCAGCTGGACTAGTTCTAATTTTGACCGCTGTCCACATAGAAGACCACCACCATCATCCTTTCCCTGTGCTCATCAACACATGAAAAAGAGGGACTGATTATTTCTGTCTCACTGCTGTTTCTGCTTTCGGCCAGCCACAGAGCTCTACATGAGCATCTAGTTATCACAGGCACCCCATTCTGACATTAGAAGAGGCACCAGCACAGCCAGGAAGAAGGTGGTGAGATCAGCTCCCTCCTCCTTCCTGGTCATGTGCGTACTTCTCCTGATGTCAGAGGAGGATTCTCCAGCCACCTGGACATGAAAGGTGAGGTGACTGTCAAATGTGGTACCAACCTGGCTAGACTGTGTAGAATCCAGCCTGCCCTCAAAGTGAGTTTGGGAGGGCACCTACTGCCAAAAGATGCTATGGTAATTGACATTTTGGAGACAACCTTAAGAAATGCTTGTTCACTTCAGAATAGAGAAATCCAGAATGCTACTCTACTCTGAATCAGGGCAAATTCATATCCAAAAAATGAAAAGAAATTATTCTCATGCCCAACCAGACTGGCACAAAGGCCTAAAGAGAGGTTTTCCCATTCTTAATACAAGCAATCACAAGTCAATTGTATGCTACCTTCCCGTACTGTTGATGAAAAATAATTGCCTATTGTCCAAAGGCTCCTTCTAGAACATCAGATAGATATTTGCAATACTCAATCTATGATGTGACTTTTGTGAATATAAAAAAAACTGTGGTCATGTGACTTCTATTCCACCAGGACACCGGAAGCTTGAGGAGATGCAGATGGAGGAGAGTTCAATGCTACTTTAAACTGCAAGAGTCACTTATAATTATTTACGATAATGTGAGTAATCTGAGAAATCTCCACTTCAGTGTTTTTTTAATCTGCAATTGAGCAATTGATCTAACAGCCAAAGCTATCAGCAATTAAACTCACAGGAGGAGGGTAGTGGAAAAAGAAATATGTTAAGCATTCATAATCTGTGCTGCAAAGTATTGGAGGGGCAGTAGATGCAGCACTGTTAATATGGAATGCAGTAGTGAATGTGGCCTCTGTCACCAGGCTGATGGATTTTGGAGTCCTTGGCTGTATCTATAAGGGTCAAAGAAAGCTGACTCACCTTGCAACTGCTGTCTGGAATCCACACGATGTGTGGCTAGATTTGCAGTAGAACCACTGCTTCCAGCTGTTAATCTGGAAAAGCGGGGAGCAGAATTTACTCTGGGGCTTTCTGGAAGCTCTGGAGTGATCCCATTGATTTTGAGATAAAGGCACTTGATCAGACCCATTGCTGTGTCGCCAGCTAGAAGAAGCTTCATTGCAGGGGCTTGCTGGTGACATCACTTCTGATAAGGTCACAACAAAGCACCCAGTTAGGTGATCAGGAAAAGTGACCAGCAAAGGATCAATGACACAGTGATGGCAGCCTCAAAGTATCAGTCACCTGGATGCTCCAATGCTGCATTGGTGCAGTGCCAAAAAAAATAGGCTGGTCAAGCATAAGTTCCAGAAAATGCTCAAGAAGTTTATGCACTGTTACTTGAACTATCAACAGGTTAATTGGGTAGATTCCTCCCTTTTGCAGAAGCTGCTTATAATAATGCCATGTATTCTAGCACCAGCAAAACCTCTTTTTGAGCTGTACACATCCAGGATTTCATATCTGGTGCATTCAAGACACCAGAACACCTCCATGCCATGAGTTCACAGCCAAGGTTGAGAAATGAAAACAGAATGAAAACATCTGGGCCCTGTGTAGGAAAGAGTCTGATAACACGAAGAAGCTCAGACAGGAAGATCCTGGGTACCTTCTACACAGCTGTATAAAATCCAGATTATCTGATTTGAACTGGATTATATGGCAGCATAGAAGGAGCCCTAAATAGTGAACAGAGGAACTTTTGGAAGTTGAGGGGGTAGGGCTTTGGGGGTATTGAACTGAAAAGTTGCCTATATTTTGTTCATTTATAACTTTGCTGTATAGTAGTAACCTAGCATTTAAAAAATTTCCAAGATTCCCTTGTAAGTGAATTTAATTGCTACCAAGGTTCTGCCATCATCACAGCTAGAGCAGTTTACACCAGAATATTTTGGTAAATGTAGATGCCATCCTTGTTAGCATCATGGCCAAATGTCAACAGCTGTCCAGTGATGTGGAGAATTAATGCCTTTGATTTTTTTCCCATTCACTTGGTAGTATGATTACAGACATTCGGAATGGATTTTGCTCTACTGCTAACATCCTTTTAACAATATTTTTTCCCCATAAATATTCCATAATGTTCAAATGTCTCCAATGGTTATTTTAATTTTCACAACCATTAAGTAACTTTGGTAAAGCCTAAACAGTTTTAAAAACTCATAGTTTCCCTTCCCCGGCAATGCAAAGAGGGATGAGGTGGGTGCGGCTAAGCACAGCCATTCTTGAAGGCCAGGCCCCCAATGGTAGTGGTTGCAACAGGCCCTGCTATTAAACTTCATTTCCCACACTGCCTTGCTGCTCATTAGCCAAAATGGCCAAAGGGTCCCTATAGCTCAATAGGTGTCTGTAGCATTCTTTGTCTAAATATAAAATAAACTGATTGAATCTACAAAGGTGTTTAAAGAGAAGGCAGCACAGCAATAAGCAAGCAACCCTAACCCTTCCTTTTTCTGTCATCCCTGCAATAAAGATATGCGTGTCTGTCCACCACAAAAAAGGAGCCTTCATGACTCTCCACAAAACAGCAAAACATGTGCCTTGCCTTTCCATGCCCTGTGTCTCGCTGTTTGCCATTTTTTGCCACCATTTGCCATGATTTTTCCTTTTTGCCATTTTTCCCTGGCAGGGATCAAACTTGCGACATCCTGGTTCTGGGGGCGGTGCGCTCTCTCTGAGCCATGACTTCCCAAATATGCAGCCTTTCTTCCATGGAAACTCTTAATGCTGGGAGCTCTTAATGGTGCTTCCCTTGATAGTGTGTTCCCAGCAGGGCATTTCTTGAGGAGGACTTGGTTCAAGCAGTGATCCCAAGGCGTGGTCCATCTTGAGGATTGTTTTCCATGTTTTTTAGGGACAAAGAATGACACCAAATATATTTCTCCCAGACTGAAGCTCATTAGCAAAATCAGGCTAACTACTAAGCAGAGTGAAGTGACCAGAGTTGGTGATGTGGAGGCAGCAATATCACCCTGGTTGTTTATTGTATGCCTTCATAGCATTTCTCAGGAATTGGCAAGATTTATTGGAAAGCGGGGAGCCCATTAATAACATTCTATTTCTTAAGTGATTTCAGAGTGATATTCCCCTTTTTGTATAGAACCTAATAGACTGCCTCTATTGATTAGACAGATGGCCTCAGATATTCATTTATTACTGTGAATCATAATTTTAAAGTTTGGTCATTAGGTAGAAATGGACTTAAATCAGGGGTGCTCATTAGGTAGCTCGGGAGCTACTAGTAGATCTTCGGCCCTCTTCCAAGTGATCTTCAGGCCTCAATTCTTGTGTATCAAACAATTCAAATACCATCAATTCAAAGTACAAACATACATATATTTGTGTGCCTGTGGAGCGAGTAGGCAATGGTTCACATGTAATTGTCAGGGATCGATGCCCATGGCCATCAACAAGGCCGATGGGATCTGGATCCCGACCAGCACCCTAGCCATAACAATCCCCAGCTGGCCGGCTGGGAGCAGGGAGATAGGGCCGCTCCCAAGGGATCTGCACCTCCCCGTGAGATTGGGGAGAAGGGATGGTTCCCAGGGTAGGGGTATAAAAGGGCTGGGGTGGGTTGGGACAGTACTTTTTAGCTTCAACTGTTATGTTCCTGAATAAAGAAATTGAATTAACCGGTAGGAGTCCGCGTGGTTCATCTTCGGCGTTCGGCTGCCCTGACATGTAATTATAACATAGTGTGCAAATACGCAAGGAGCATCAATACATATATGCAATATTGTTACACACAAAGAGAGCACCGCTGTGGTGAGCCCTATGTACAGTGCAGTGTCTGTGTGTGAGCGATAAAGTTCTTACGATCTCAAAGTAGCAGCGGTCGTCCATGGATGGAGAATGGTTCCAAGAGACTACATTACCCAGAGGCGTCTCCGACGACAGGCTCAATCTCACGAGGAAGGTGAAGCCGAGAACGGGACACCTCTCGCGAGATGCAGGCGAACTGCGTGTCCCGAATGGGATGAGTGCGAAGATGCTTAAAGAGACCTTGCATCAAATGCGTTTGCCGGAATCTCGGTCAGGCGTTCCTTGGACATAAAGCCTCATAAGTATGCTGTGCGGCATACAATCCAGCCGACGGGATCACAATATTGTATGGGATCCGCCTGTTTTGGCCATTACTGGCCTTTCTCAAGGCTGTGGAGTTCTACCGAGGCATGCAACATCATTTACGTAGTCATCCAATTCAATTCAAATCCATGGTAACTGATAATTATCCACTATGCACACACAATGGTAGGATGACTTTGGCCCTAGCAGCACTCCCCCCCTGTTTTTCAGATCTTCGGGCCGAATGGGGCACTTCTGCCATGCGCGCACACCCTGTGCGCACGCACACTCCTACTGCTGGCTTCTGCTCTCGTGGTGCTTCTTTCACCTGCGGGGCATTGCAGGAAGAAGGAAGCACAAGGCATGGCCCCTGGAGGGAGCGCCCTGCCTCTCTCTCGTCCAGAAGCAGCTGTGCAGCCTCCGTTGCTGGCAAGACAGGCAGGGCGGAGCGCTCCCTCTGGATGCCCCGCCTCGTGCTTTCTCCTTCCTGCAATGCCCCGCAGACAGAAGAAGCGCTGCGCGGGCGGAAAACAGAAAACGTGTGAGCACCCCTGACTTAAATGGACTATGTAGAGTCTGGAGTTCCTGTTCCTAATTTGCCTTTCTATAAGAGGGAAGGTTTTCTTCTAGCATTCTGTCATGGTGACTCATGTCACCTGGTGCGGAAATGTATAGTGTTTCCCCAATGGACCTCATACGATAATATGTGGAAGCATGTTACATCCAACAAGGCAAGTGCGATAGGCTATATTTCAGAAGAAAGAACTGACAGGTAAATTGAGGACATACACAGGGCCCTTTAATCCAGGACCTGATCCCAGATTATCTGTTTATCCCAGGTTATCTGGCTGTGGGGACTCATACATTCCGGTTTGAAGCAGATAACTTGAGATCAGATCTTGGGATAAAGGGCAGTGTGGAAGGGTCCTCAGAGTGCTTTGAAGTTTCCATGCAGCCTCCTAGCCCCTGCCACTTATGTACTCCCAAGCTAGACCAACATTTTTGAACGTCAGGTGCTACATTGCTGGAGTAGGCCATGATGGCTGGGGATAATGTAAGTTGTCATCCAACAACATCTTAGATTAGGAATGACTGCTCTATTCTCTCCTGCTGTGTCTACAGGAAACACAGAACTTCATTCCAATTAAAATGAGCAAACCATGGATTTTCAACACAGAATACCAACATCTTCAGCCATGCTTGATGGAGACTGACATTGAAATGATTTTTTTAAAATGATGAAGTGAAATAATGGAAATATTAGAATGAATGTCATGCTGCCTATCAGACTCTTGTGGCTGCGGAAGTAGACTTGTACTGTTTGCTCTGCATTGTGAACACCATGCAAAAATGAAATGCCCTCCTGGTATCATTTGACTGATCAGAGAAAAGTATCAAAGAGACTTTTCGGCTAGTTTTAAGTTCTATGTTTACATCTGGTGCACATAAGGCAGAGTGAATTTATCAGCAGGGTCTTCCTTAAGTGTTTTCCTCCAAACACAAGAGCAGCTTTTGTTTGCTTATTAGCCCAGATGGAGTATGATCTGTTGAAGAGCTCTGCTGAAGACTGCCTCTATTGATTAGACAGATGGCCTCAGATATTCATTTATTACTGTGAATCATAATTTTAAAGTTTGGTCATTAGGTAGAAATGGACTTAAATCAGGGGTGCTCATTAGGTAGCTCAGGAGCTACTAGTAGATCTTCGGCCCTCTTCCAAGTGATCTTCAGGCCTCAATTCTTGTGTATCAAACAATTCAAATACCATCAATTCAAAGTACAAAAATACATATATTTGTGTGCCTGTGAAGCCCAGTAGGCAATGGTTCACATGTAATTATAACATAGCGTGCAAATACGCAAGGAGCATCAATACATATATGCAATATTGTTACACACAAAGAGACCACCACTGTGGTGAGTCCTATGTACAGTGCAGTGTCTGTGTGTGAGCGGTAAAGTTCTTATGATCTCATAGTAGCGGCGGTCGTCCATGGATGGAGAATGGTTCCAAGAGACTACATTACCCAGAGGCGTCTCCGACGACAGGCTCAATCTCACGAGGAAGGTGAAGCCGAGAACGGGACACCTCTCGCGAGATGCAGGCGAACCGCGTGTCCCGAATGGGATGAGTGCAAAGATGCTTAAAGAGACCTTGCATCAAATGCGTTTGCCGGAATCTCGGTCAGGCGTTCCTTGGACATAAAGCCTCATAAGTATGCTGTGCGGCATACAATCCAGCCGACGGGATCACGATATTGTATGGGATCCGCCTGTTTCGGCCATTACTGGCCTTTCTCAAGGCTGTGGAGTTCTACCGAGGCATGCAACGTCATTTACGTAGTCATCCAATTCAATTCAAATCCATAGTAACTGATAATTATCAAATTCACAGTAATCCACTATGCACACACAATGGTAGGATGACTTTGGCCCTAGCAGCACTGCCCCCCTGTTGTTCAGATCTTCGGGCCGGATGGGGCACTTCTGCCATGCGCGCGCACACCCTGTTCGCACGCACACTCCTACTGCTGGCTTCTGCTCTCGTGGTGCTTCTTTCACCTGCGGGGCATTGCAGGAAGAAGGAAGCACGAGGCACGGCCCCTGGAGGAAGCGCCCTGCCTCTCTCTCATCCAGAAGCAGCTGTGCAGCCTCCGTTGCTGGCGAGACAGGCAGGGCGGAGCGCTCCCTCTGGATGCCCCACCTCGTGCTTTCTCCTTCCTGCAATGCCCCGCAGACAGAAGAAGTGCTGCGCGGGCAGAAAACAGAAAAAGTGTGAGCACCCCTGACTTAAATGGACTATGTAGAGTCTGGAGTTCCTTTTCCTAATTTGCCTTTCTATAAGAGGGAAAGTTTTCTTCTAGCATTCTGTCATGGTGGCTCATGTCACCTGATGCGGAAATGTATAGTGTTTCCCCAATGGACCTCATCCCATACCAGACCATACTACAATATTGTAGTTAAAATGCCAGAAATATTGATAAAATTGGCAACTATGAAAAAATGAAATAAAACTGGAGCAATCTAAACAGCTGTGTATGCTTGTATCACATATACCGGCAATACCTACATTCTGACCCACGGGTCTTCCTTGCCTTTGACAAAAAGAATGTTTCATTAGCATGGGATATGTTCCCAAACTTTGAGTGAGAAAGTGAAACTGCAGGTATTAATGACCACTATAGAAAATAAAGATTCTGGAATTAGAGGGAATTTTCAAGTGTACTAGCTCTTTAAGTGAGGATTACATTGATTAAATATCAAGATGGGGACAGGTAAAGGGGTTTCTGTGCCACACAACTCTGGTGGTTCTAATGTTAGTGGGCCAGGCTATAGCACAGCTGGTAAATCACCACCAACAGCAATAAGATCTACCAATCGAAATGTTGCAAGTTCTAAGCCCTGGTCAGGGTGAGCACACTACTGTCAGCCCAGCTCACTGTTTACCTAAGCAGTTCAAAAACAGCTTAGAGCTGTAAGTAGAGAAATTAGGTACCACTAAAAAGCAGGGGAGGTATTTTACGATACCACAAAAGAAAAGAAAAACAGAAAATGCCGATGACCAAAAGAAAGGTGGAAGTCCCGATAGCTCTTCGTCACAGAGGATGGAGTGACAGCACTTCTATGTGGCTGGATTTAAGCACAATCTCCAAAGGCCCTGAAAGCTGGACATTGACACAACATACCTCCTTTCTATCTATTCTGTCCTGTCTGTCCAAATGGCATTGAATGTTTGCCGCATATCTGTAATGAGATCCACCCTGAGTCCCCTTGGGGAGATGGGGTGGAATTTAAATAAATTGTTGTTGTTGTTGTTGTTGGGATAGTCAGTCTTCTCTGGATTTGAGAAACCCACTGTCTGGCTTTCTATGTCTTTCTGCACCTGAAGTGCTAATAAAACGCCAGATAATTTCAGAGTCAGACCACTTCAGTGGATCTCAGTTTTACTCCTGATATCTTCTGAATGGCTTTGAATCAGTACACTTCAGTTCAGGATTCATCTGAATCCAAAGTCTATCCCCTTTATTCTTTTCACTGCTTAATGTTTCAGCAAAGATACGGCAGTTAGATATGGTTATATAGTCACGTTTCCCAGCATATTAGACTGAATCTCACATATAGGAAGCTATGTTACCGCACCCTACAGACACACACCATAGCCCAGAGTGCTACTTCAGAGTGTTATTTAATACAGAGGAGACATTCGACTACCCAAACTTCCTAAAACACACATATCTACAGTATATGCTTAGGAGTCTGCCAGTTCTTCTCTCTGATAAGGGCAAGGCTAAGCTATAGAAACAGGCAATCATTCTTCCACTGATGTCTTCAAATTAGTTAAAAACTGAGAAAGACCTCTCCCTGAGCAATCCATAAGATTAATGTCAATAGCCCAAGCCAGATAAAAGTCTGGAAGCTGCCCAATTACTTAATAAGTACCTAAATTTAGTAGTATGATCTCTGTATCTGTGGAACTGGTGTCCATAATTTCTTTTATCCACATCTGATAAAATATGTTCTCTCTAGACATTTCCTAGATCCTTCAGCATGACCAAATTGTATGCTTCCACCAGAAATCTGTTGTTTAATAGGGTTCATTATTAGCCATGATTTTCACTGCAGTAAGTCCTGAAAAGTATTCCTTGTGAGCATAGGGCGTTGTAATATAAAACATATTTCTACCAAGCTTATCTTCTGGCTTAGTTTTTGTTGTTTAGCTCTACAGGACGTGTAAATCGATTCGCCTTCACATTGTCCTTCATATTGCCCACAACTATCCCACTTCTAAAGCCCTCTTTCTAGAATCTTTTTCACCCATTTATCTGTCCCTACTTTCACCCTACAGGTTCTTTATAAGAATGTTGGAAAACATCCTGTTTTCAAATGGCATGTAGTTCTTTCGAAGTCATTTGGAACCCAGAAAAGAACTCAGGCTCCCAATTATTTATATCATTATATGTGGTTTTAATTCCAGGTGGACTATTAGCACTTCTGAACATTTTTGCTTCTCAGAGATCACATCATTTTCTCTTGCATTTTTGAGGACTGCAGAGGAAAAGATATTTGCCAGTAATACTGGGTTTGGATTACTTCTGGGGGTTATTTTCACATATTTGCAAACCAAACATTGCAAGCTCATAACATTACACCCAATTAAAAAAGTAGAGAGGCCAATGAGGAGCTTTGGGGGGACTTGCTCCAAGGCAGAAAAGGGATGTCCAGGGGTCTCAGTCAACCCTCAGGTCACATAAAGTCCATGACTCTGGGAATCATGTTCCCCCTTGAGAATTCTGATTCAGAAGAAGAACCAAATTTGCTGATGGAGGAGTCACAGAAGATGCCCGACAACCATCCAAGTCCTGCTTCTGTTCTGCTGGTCAGGTTGCGTTCAGAGCTGGAAGAAAGCTCAGTTGCCTGGTTCAAACTATTCCCTGCAAATGAAGTGAGAGAGTCTGCAATCAAAGTGTCAAGAGGAGTGCAGAAGTGGTGCTCCCTGGAATGTGGGCATTGGCTAAACATTTCAACTACAAAAGACTATTATGGACACCAACTACCAGGAATCGACACTATTTTTAAATGCTTATATACAATGAGTTTTATCTACTACGGCATGTTCTTCTTGTTGTTGTTATTGTGTTCCTTCAAGTCATTTCTGCCTTAAGGCCACCAAAAAGCAAACTTAGATTTACCACCACATGCAGTTGTCGGGATATCAAGTTGGCATGCAGAGCAGCCGTCTTGCATGGATAGGACAAGAAGATATGCTCTTATTGTTCACCATCAATTTAGCAGAAGCCGTTGGCCAGATATCATCCAGACTGACTCACAAAATATTTGGGAACACATTGGGCACCTAGTCAGTTAAGCTGAACAGCCAAGATAGAAAATCTAATATTTCTTGCCAAGCTATCTCCAGATACACCGTTTTCTATCAATACCAGAACTGACAATGGCTGATGTCTTCTGGCTTCAAATTCCTCTATAAATTCTCCCTTTCTTTTCTACAAGGCAGTCTTTGATTAGTATAGTCTATCTTTCTTTTGCAGTATTTCTAAAGGATCCTGTATTGCCTTCTAAAATGCACAGTAAACTCAGCTATATAGGTGTATTATGAATGTTTGCAATTTTCCTCATTCTCGGTGATAAACCCTGCCTTAAAGAAACATCATATTGCAAGATTTATGTTTTGTATTTTCTTTGCACAGGAAAAAAAAGACTAGCATAAATCCTTTTGCATAGTGTTTCTCAATCTTCCTAATGCCGTGACCCCCAAACATAAAATTGTTTTTGTTGCTACTTCATAACTGTAATTTTGCTACTGTTATGAATTGTAATGTAAATATTGGATATGCCGGATGTATTTTTATTCACTGGATCAAATTTGACACAAATACCCAATATGCCTGAATTTGGTGGGGTTGGGAGGGATTGATTTTATCATTTGGGAGTTGTAGTTCCTGGGATTTATAGTTCACCTACAATCAAAGTTCACCTATTAAATTGAAAAACTTGGCACACAGAACTCCACCCAGAAAATACTGGAAGGCTTTGGTGGGCATTGACCTTGAGTTTTGGAGTTGGTTCACCTACATCCAGAACTCCCAGGATTTTGATTTGCCTGAGTTTGGTTCGGGGGGCTGAAAATACTGGTAAGTGGGATTAATGAGCATGGTGATCAGATCATGATATGAATAAACATAACAGTTTAAATAATGTACCAGTAAGGCCTTTTGGAGAGAATTTCGGGGTGAGTTCCCCCCCTCCCTGGCTACATGCCAGAGAGCCCCATGGACTCAAACAGTGACAGATCTTGACCAAACTTGGCATGAATACTCAATATGCCCAAATGTGAACACTGGTGGAGTTTGGGGAAAATATGTTATGAGTTTGTGGGAAAAAATGCATGCAGTCCTGTCCAGACTTACCCAGCCCTTTTGTACATTCACAGAGAGCAATAACAACATTGGACACAGAGGGAGTGGAGCTGGTTGAGAGAGAGAGACTGACTGGCACTAAAATATCAGGCCTATTTTCCAAATGTGACACAACGTTTCCTACCAACATGGAGAAGACATTTCAGCAATTTATGCGAATGTTGTTCTTGCTTCAATCCCCATGGCAGGTACATGTTCAGGGATGGGATTGGGAAAAGGTATTTCCCAGACAGATGTGAATCAGTGTGGTATAGTGGTTTGAGTTAAGGATGACCACGTTGGAGATCAAACTTCAAATCCCATCTTGGTCATAGAGGCCCACTGGCAAGTCATACCAACTCAGCCTTAGAGGAAGGCAATTGCAAACCTCCTTATGAACAAATCTAGCAAAGATAACTTAATTCTTAATGTCAACACAAGTTAGAAATGACTTGAAGGCACACAACAACTATTTTACCAGGCTCTGTGGACCAGATCAGGAGATCTTCATGGATCAGATTTGGGGAGGGAAATGAGGTTCTGATCTCCTGTTGCAAGAAAAATTAAAACAAAGCCCTCTCAAACTGTCTAGGACCACTTTGACATTCTGGCCCTTGGTAGCTTATTTTGCATGACAGAATAGTGTTGGAGCTGGTTTTTAATGTATATGTTTGTGTTAATGGTTTTACGTTATGTTTTAAATGGGAGCTGTGTGCGGAGCAACAGTTTTGTTCCACTGCCTCTCTCTTTTGTCCTGGATGCCAGGCAAAGCAGGATGCTTCACGTGTCCTTTATGCGCAAAAACAACCCCCCTGGCAAACAAGACACAAAAGCATACCCACACTCTCTTTCAGACTACAGCTCTCAGCATCCCCTAGACCAGGCCCTATAGGAGAGGAGGAGGATCCAAATGCACTGCTTCCAAGATGCAAGCTTTCTTCTCCTTGGATTTCTTTGAGAGCATCCCAATCCCTGCATATTTACCATTTCCTGATCCTGGACTGCAACTCCCAGCAATCCTCCAGATATGTATTTATTTATTATCTCTGCCAGTCGGAGTCCCTCTACAGAGGTGAGAAGATTGGGATACAAAAGTTTTAAATAATAAATAAATAAATACTATGATTCTGTGTTTCTTTGCCTATGTGGAAACCGCTCTGAGTCTCCTAGGGGAGATGAAGCGGTATATAAATAAAAATTATTATTATTATTATTAATAATAATAATTCTCGACATTTGCGGTAATATTTATTCTTCCTTTGAGTGAATAAAACAGAGCTACTATTTCTGGACTAAGTTATAATAGTAAGAAAACTCTTACTGGTGGCAAATCTCATTCTGTTCTCTGTTAGCTTCATCTAAAAACAAAGTACCTGCTTATTTCCATCAAGTCTACATGAGATGAAGTGATTTTAGAAGCATATGACACATCAAGGAAGAATGGCTTATCATTTACTTTTAGCTAGTTTAGTTCTTCTTGTGCTCCAGGAAGTGTTTGAAATGATGCAGTTCCATTAGCACTTACATTAAAGGAGGAATTAGGACTCTTCTCCCTCTAGGAAGCTGTTAGAAAGACCCTTGAGCATATTTGTGTTCTGCAGCAGAGAATGAAGGATACTTGAACACAAAGCTGAGAGATTAATGTAAGAAAACATTTAACAAGACTTCTAAGGATATGTTCTCAAAGATTTTTCTGAAAAATACTCACATTTTCCTTCCTATTTCAAAGAATTATCTGGGAGATTCCAGTAATTGAACATAAAGCTTCCAGTAAGAAAGGGTGTGTGTGTGTGTGTGTAATATCAATCACAGAGATTATTTACTCTTTCTAGAATGGTTCAAAGTTTAGAAAGTTAGAAAAGTTAACTCGTTGGATATCAATTCCTAGAATCCCTTATACAGCCTGAGGGATTCTTAGACTTGTCATCCAAAAAAACAAACAAAAAACAACTCCTCCCTGTGCCAAAGGGCATCATCCACAATGAATACAAATAGCCTTCTGTTAATGTTCCTTTCACCAAATACAGTCTTTCTTTAAGCCATTTTGGAACTTGCGATATTATTTCACCACCTGCAATGAACAAAGCCTCAACCGATAAGATTGTTCTTGAGTTGAAAAAGTCCTCCTCCTCCCACATTCATTCAGTAAGAGGTGAAAGGGGACGGATCAGAGGGACATCTGGCGATGCTACTGCATTCAAATGCAAAATAATTACATATATGTCAAGACCTCTAGAGAAGCTCAATGGATGGCGTTATAGGTCTGCATCTGGCTTATTGTGTCATGGTCAGATTTTTCTCTGATCCCTTCCATTCCCCACCAGCCACAGAATGGCCATGGGGGGCTCCAATGGTTAACAAGAAATTTGAGGCAAGAGTTGAGGAGAGATATAGTGCCTTGTTGCCCGTAGAACTATTGCCTACACTGCACTACACACAGCACAGTTTTGGGTCTTACATCCCAAACACTTATAAGCAAAATGGATTAAAACCAGAAATGCCTCCCTCTCTTCCATGTCTATAGATCCTGAGATGTCCTGCCAATATTCAAGATGTCAACCTTAGTTAAATATTGTTTGGGAAGCGATTGAAGTAGTTGACAGACTGGGTCCAGACCATTACTATAGTCTTCGTTTTGGTCCTATTAATTAGATAATTCACCAAGTTGTTTTGATTGCGATCAGCACGTTGATTTTTTTTTTTGCATAAGAGACAAACACATAGCTATCACATAGATAGCGATGCTTATTCCCCAACTTCTTCAAAGTGGAAACATTATTTTTATAAAATCAAAAATTGAAGCTGACTGATGGGTATTGGTGATGACATGTATATTAACCAATCATCATTATCCATAACAGCCTTGTGCTGCAGATTTCTAGAAAGCTTAGCTAAAGAGCTAAGCCTTGGAAATGTACATTCAGATGAAAGACAGAGAAATAGCTTTCAACAACCCCCTGTTTTTAAAACGCTATGTCTTTCTTCTTGTTGGATACAGATTCAAGCTCACACCAAAGCAAGGGAAGTCTTCTTTATGAGATTGCTTAGCATGAAGATATGTGTTGTGAACCAAAGATAACAGAACTGTAATTATACACAAGGCAGCAGAGAACATCCCAAGACTAAAATTGATTAAGTTTGAGGCACTCATATCTTGTTTATGGAGATAAATCTGGCATGAATTGGAGCTTCAGAGAGGGATTAATGCTCCCCTTCCCTCTTCCCCAAAGACAAGTGTTTGATTCGACACTACACATAATTAAAGCTAAAACCGCTGTTTGGAAAGGAGGGAAATGAATCCATCATTTGTGTTTACAGCACATTCCATCTTAATGCGTAAACAAGGCATTTAGCAAAACACTGGAGACATATCTCTCATTTAAGCATCTCCTTCCCTGGAACAACAACTTTTGCATCATGGTGAAGGCGAGCCCCAGAGAGAGCCCATCTGTATCTTAATTGGTTTGACCTGCAGCAGGGAGTTCCAATGTTTCTGCACATGTGGTCTGGAATCTTTAAAGACAAAAGGCTGGGACTTAGCATCCAAAGACCTCCACCCATTTCTATCCCTCTATTTTCATGCCTCTCTTGACCTGAAACTTTGTAGCGCAGCTTAGATTAAGAACGCTCCACATCGCAACAGTTTTTCCTTTCCACAAAGATACAAAATGCCCCATTTTGGCTCCATTCCAATTTCATATTTTTCTCCGATTTATTCTAAAATTTTCTACTATCTTGGTTTTCTTCCTCTGAACCCCTTTGCCTCTATGCAACTCTTTAAATTTTAAAGAATATTTCTTCCACGGACCAGCTGATTGCCAAACCTGCCGGTTTTTGAAAAGCCTTTCTTCCAGCCATCAACTAGCGGCCTCAACGGGGGCCTGAAGCCATGGGCCCTTTGGTCACAGGGGCTGCATGCAGACGGGCCGACATGGGCCGCCCAGAGTGTGTTGGAGACATAGTTTCCCAAGGACTCCCATGCATTTGGACCCTCACCTGGTTATTGGCAGAAAAGGACTCTTTTCCAATAGTTTCCCCAAGGACACCAATGGACTATCTTTTATATGGACTCTTTTATTATGGACTTCCCCAAAGCATATGAATTTGATGCTTTTCACGATCATATGGACTTTCTTTCCACCCCTTGCATATGAAGTAATTATGAGATATTGGTGATATTCCCCTGAAACCCTCCTATGTAATTTTCCTGAATGTTTTCTCCCCTCCCCGTGTGTAAAATGATATTAAGAAATGCTACGTGACCCAGCTGTTGTTTTTCTAGATCAGGGTGACAACATTCCTGGCTGCATCCTTAATCCAATCATTGGAACAATTTGCATGACAGAGGACTCTTCCTGGTTTGGAGACGTTTTCTTTCCCCTCTCCCCATTTTTGAAAGACTACTTTTGTTTCATAAATGCCGGACCCTCTGAGATTAGCCTCGTCCCACGTTTATAGAACCTATGGCATAAGTATATTTCATATTCCATAACTGGCCATCACTGTTGGCCCCGGAAACCAACACATGGCTACAATTATTTCATTTGTTTACCATCCAGAAGGCTGAAATTCTCCTGGATAAAAATCTGCATTTGGCCCTTTGGTCCACAGAAAAGGGCCATTAAGGACAGTTCCCATTTCTCACGAAAGAACAAAAGAATTCCCCTGACTCAAAAGGTCAGGGCCTTGGATTCATTATCATATGGACAAATCTACTCAAGAAAACTCCAGCTGCTTTGTTTTGAAAACATTCCTGCTCCTCGCTACCCATTCGCCAGAACAAGAAGTGACACTGTTTCACTATTGGATCAAACTCCAGCTGCCCCAGCAATTCCATCCAATCAACACAAAGCTGGTCTGGGGGCGGGAAGTGGGAAATTTGAATCTCTAACCTTATAAAAATGGCATATCTTTTGAGTGTAACTTTATGACTGCTTTGTGACAAGGAATCCACAGTGGTCATCCTTCTCAGCTCGCAAGAATAAAAACTTCAGTGGCATCTTCTTCCGGACTTCTTTGGTGAGATCATTTGGAAAAGGGATTTTTAGGTTGCTTTTTAAAACTCACCTGATGTTTTTGTTGAAATTCTTGCTTTAGGGGTACTTCTGGGCCTCTGGCCCCTATGGGCCAGGGTATCCTAAATTGTTTGGTAACAATGGCAGGTTTCCTGAACCACCAATGTGGGTTCCAGGTGTGTTCTTTTCTACCGCCAACACTTTGCTTTCTCGGAAAATAGGTGCAAAGGAAAGCAAGATCTCTAGAGTTTCAACAATTGTACAGAAAAAATAATTCAGCAGCTGCACTGTGTAACATATAAGTAAAAAAAACCTGCACCCTCCACAGCACAAGCAGACACAATGAAATTCATTTGCAGCTTTGAGACTATCTGGGAAAAAGAAGTTTCAAGTATAAGCTTTTGTGGACCATTAGATGTGAAGTGTTGCATCAAGGCAGGAAAAGAGTATTTGAAAATATTTGCAAAATGGTTTGTGTATGTGTGGATATGCATGTATATATGTATCTGTCTGTATGTGTATGTAAATATATATACACACATACACACAGACCATATAAATGTAAGTGTTGACAAACCTTGATAAACAAAAGCAACTGCATTTTTTAAAATTCAAAATTACAATCCAATTAGACCTTGGACTATTCTTATTAGGAATACAAAATGAACCAAACCCAAGTAGGGAAAGAAGTTGTCCAGGAATAACTGGCCACTCTAAACGAATTCAAATCCCCAGGGCTGGATCAACTACATCCAAGAGTATTGAAGGAACTAGTGGAAGTCACTTTGGAACCACCAGCATTCATCTTCAAGAGTTCTTGGAGAACAGGACAAGTGCCAGCAGATTGGAGGAGGACAAATGTGCTCCCTATCTTCAAGAAGGAAAAAAGGATGACCCAATTACCATCTGGTCAGTTTTACATTGATGCCAGGCAAGATTCTGGAAAAGATAATTAAGGAAGTGAACTACAAACACTTAGGAAGCAACATTGCAATCCTTCCTCTTTTCCCTGCACCATAGAGTACAGAAAAAAGGGTAAAATTGGGCTAACAAGTTTTACCCCATGTTATGGACTGTAAATCCCTGGAGTTCATTTGGATATCCAGGCTTAATCTCTAGTTGAAATTGGCGTACAGGGCCAATGTAGATAAATTCTAGGTCTACTTCCTCAGAAGCACAGATTGAAATGTATAGGAACAGACATTTATAGGCAGACTGTGTGTATGAATATCTACAGAAATGCAAAACATGTGGATATGTTGAAGAGATGACAAGCTCAGGACAAAGGCAGAAGACATTGCCTAAAGTCAAGAGAAGTAGATGGCCATATCAATGGTCGAGGAATTGATTGCAATGTAGTATGAGGCTGTCTAGGAACAAGAAAGAAGATGTGATGATCTGGCCAAGAGGGCCCTTGTGAGATTGAATTGTTAATTCATGTTACAATATGTGTAATGAACTTTTATTGCCATTGGGCTCTCAGTAGAGACTACTCTGGGAAACCGTGTTAATGTTTCAGAGGACAGGACAAAAAATTCTGATGAGAATGGATAAAACAAAAAAAGTTGTTTTCTTTAGCCTATTCATAACTGCAAACAGTAATATGAAAATGCACGTGCAATTAATATATAAACGAAAACTGATGGGAAACCTGAACTGTAAACTGTAGAGAGAATATGCATATTCTCCAAGATGGGATATTGGGTAGACTCCTAAATTTAAGTTGGGTTGCTGTAAGGTTTTTGGGCTGTATGGACATGTTCCAGAAGCATTCTCTCCTGACGTTTTGCCTGCATCTATGACAGGCATCTTCAGAAGTTGTGAGGTGATTCCGGCCATGAAAGCCTTCAAC
Organism: Anolis apletophallus; assembly: GCA_030556195.1. Lineage (NCBI taxonomy): Eukaryota > Metazoa > Chordata > Lepidosauria > Squamata > Anolidae > Anolis > Anolis apletophallus. The sequence continues at coordinate 16,858,407 of JARBWK010000005.1, read as the reverse complement.
AACACATTAAATTTAAGTTGTTTACACATCAATATCTCTAAGGAATGTAGAGCTGAGGTGCACATTAAAATTCTGGGAGATTCTTAAAGAAACTGGAGTACCACCTACTATTATTAATATTGAGATCTGGATCTGGCATTCTTGTCATCCATCCTTAAATTTATCTTAAGTTATGAGTTGTCACATCTTTTGCTCTTTCTTGTGGATGTAATTCTTTAATTGTGATTGTGGATGTAATTCTCACATCCAACCATGTTTTAACTTGTGCCTGTATTGTTTTATTGTGTTTTATTGTGTTTTTACTGATTGTAATCGTTTTTTATGATTGTGAGTCGCCCCGAGCCACTTGGAAGGGGCGACCAAGAAATCCAAATAATAAATAAATAAATATTTTTTGTTAATTGCCACCCTCATAATCAAACGAGATGAAAGGTAAGAAAAGCATCTGGTGCTAAAATTCAACAGGGATGGGAAATGGTAAATAATACTCTCTTTGAAAAAAAATGCTGTGCTACCTTGAGCTGGAATGTTGTGCTTAAATTTGACCTTGCAGAGAAAAACATCACTGTTTCTCCTTTTCTCCTTCCTCATCCTTCCTCTTTCTTATTTTCCTTTTTACTTCATTTGTATCCCATTTTCCCCTCTATAGTGAGATCCAAGATAACTTACAAAATTGAAAACAAATACTACGCTTGCAAATCAACAGTAATACAGTATGTGTGTGAATTAAAAAGGCAATTAATCTGTTTTTGTGTGAGTAACTAGCTCATCAAAACTTTGCTCTTCCAACTGCTGCTTAATGCATATCTTCGATAGTCAGAAGAACAGAATAAAGGAGAAAGAGCAGAAGGAAAAGTCATTCTTTGAAAATTGTTCCAGATTTGTATCATCATCACCAACTTCACCAACTTATTTCGCCAGGAGTGGGTCATGATGAACATCCTCAATAACAGGCCAAGTGCCATAACACCTTACTGTCTTTTTCATGATGTCACTATGATTTTTTTTATCCTCCCCATTGGATATTTAAGGGTTGCTTATCTTTTTTCAACACATTTCTTCCAAGCATACATAGAGGATAGAGATGTCAAAAAAGGGAGGAAACTTGACATATATACCCATGCAAACCCTATTTCTCTCAATTAAGGAAGACAGGATTACTGCTCACATAGTGGAAAAATCTACTGTGGGTGTTAGAAGCTTAGTTAGAAATGGTAGTACTTTTCCAAATGAAGATCTATCTACATGGATCACAAAATAAGCAGGGAGTCTAGTTTTATTTATTATTTATTTATTATTTATTTCCAGTGTTTATACCCCGCTACTTCTCAACCCCCGAGGGGGGACTCAGTGCGGCCTAACAGACGGCAACAATTCGATGTCACACAATACATAGTAAAACACAGTTAAAATTAAAATACATTAAAATACACCTAGAATTCAATACATTAAAATACAGTTAATATTAAAAACATCATATACATTCATCACCATTAAAACAATGTTCCATCCAAAGTCTTAGATCTTAACCACCAATTTGCCAACTGACCAGTCTAAAGTGCCGTGTTGTGCTAGGGTGCAAACGCTTGGTCCCAAAGCCAGGATTTCACTCTTTTTCTGAATGTTAGGAGGGATGAAGCTGATCGAATATCAATAGGGAGTGTGTTCCACAGACGGGGGGGCCACCACCGAGAAGGCCCTCCCTCTCGTCCCCGCCAACCGCATTTGAGAGGTTGGCGGGAGCGAGAGCAGCCCCAGATGATCTTAAATTACGAGGTGGGACATAGAGGCCGATGCGTTCGGACAAGTAAGCTGGGCCAGAACCGTATAGAGCTTTAAAGGTCAAAACCAGCACTTTGAATTGAGCTCGGAATTGGACAGGCAGCCAATGGAGCTGACACAACAGGGGGGTGGTATGCTCCTTGTATGTAGCTCCGGTTAGTAATCTGGCTGCCGCCCGTTGGACTACTTGTAGCTTCCAACTGTCTTCAAAGGCAGCCCCACGTAGAGTGCGTTGCAGTAATCTATTCGGGATGTGACCAGAGCGTGGACGACCGTAGCCAGATCAGCCTTCCCAAGGAACGGGCACAGCTGGCGCACGAGTCTTAACTGTGCAAAAGCTCTCCCGGCCACCGCCGAAACCTGGGGTTCCAGGCTCAGCGATGAGTCCAGGATCACTCCCAAGCTGCGAACCTGCGTCTTCAGGGGGAGTGTAACCCCATCCAACACAGGCTGTAACCCTATGCCCTGTTCGGCCTTTCGACTGACCAGGAGGACCTCTGTCTTGTCTGGATTAAGCTTCAATTTGCTAGCCCTCATCCAGTCCAACACAGCAGCCAAGCACCGGTTCAAAGTCTGGACAGCCTCCTTGGTGACAGGTGGGAAGGAGTGACAGATCTGGACGTCATCTGCGTACAGATAACACCTTACTCCGAAACTCCGAATGATCTCTCCCAGCGGTTTCATGTAGATGTTAAATAACATCGGGGACAGTACTGAGCCCTGAGGGACTCCACACGACAACGGTTGTGGAGCCGAACAGGTGTCACCCAATGACACCTTCTGGGTACGACCTTCCAGGAAGGATTGGAGCCACTGCAAGGCAGTACCCCCAAGCCCCATGTCTGCAAGGCGACCCAGAAGGATACCGTGGTCAACGGTATCGAAAGCCGCTGAGAGGTCCAGCAGAACCAACAGGGACACACTCCCCCTGTCGAGTTCCCGGCGTAGATCATCTACCAAGGCGACCAAGGCTGTTTCAGTACCATGTCCCGGCCTAAAGCCAGACTGCGCCGGATCAAGATAATCAGTGTCTGCCAAGAACCCCTGGAGTTGCGAAGCCACCACACGTTCCATGACTTTGCCCAAAAAGGGGAGATTGGAAACCGGCCGATAGTTCACTAATTGAGTGGGGTCCAGTGATGGTTTCTTCAACAGCGGTTTTATAACAGCTTGCTTTAAGCTGGCTGGAATTTTGCCCTCCTGTAAGGAGGCATTAACCACCACCTTCACCCACTCTGCCAAACCCCCTCTGGCTTCCTTGATCAGCCAGGATGGGCAGGGGTCTAGGATGCATGTGGTGGGCCTCGCCTCTCCAAGGATCTTGTCCACATCCTCGAGCTGAACCATGTATAGTTTTCTCCCTACACTCTCAAGCCAGGACTACAGTGATAGGAAGGCCAGCCCTTCACCCAAAGACTGTAATTTCTGGGGACCTCAGAACTTAGTGTGTCGGAGGACCATTTGAGGAGCAACAAAGGACACCTGGAATCTGAAGAAAGGTACCTTCGCTTTGCATGAGGCAAGTGAACGTTTTCCCTTTGTTTAAAGGACTCTTTTGCAACCCACTTCAAGCTTTTTGGACCATAAGTTTTTACTGATTGTAAACAACTAAACCATTGTTTTGAGTTCACCTTCTCTTGGGTCCTGAACTCATTGCTTAAAGACTCCAGGTTTTCTTTTATGGGAAAGCTAAACGCGAACCCCAGGGTCTATAGAAGCTTCGCCCTTTCTTAAAGCCCCCTTTTTCGGCCCTGGCGGGACGCCACATAAATAATCCCTAGGTTGGGGAAGGCTGGTTTACATAATTGAGGCTGTATCTCTAGTCCTCAACACAGTGGTTGCAAGTGTGAAAGGCAGTTTGTGCACTGTATTCTATTATTGTTATTTAATGTTCTCTTTTCTTCTGCCTTCTGTATCATCATGACTATTCCATTCAAAGAGAGAATGAGCACTTGCCAGAAACTCTCCCACAAGGAACAAGATTATCATCTGTGAAAAACAGTTCTTTTCAGCTCTCATTATCTTTTTTCAAGGGGGAGGGAAATTACAGTGGAAGGGGAGGAAGAAACTGTCATACCGTTTGTCCTTCTACAACATATTATTTCCTTTTCTGCTCATGCATGTCTTTATCACAGTAAAAAGATCCCATTATTTCAGAAAAATCTAAGTTTACTATTTGATTGTTAAAAAAATTAAGTTAACCCATACATAACAATTTTATGGATGTTATCTTCAGCAGGTTTGGGGAACACCGGAGTATTGTAGAGCTCTAGTGTGTGTGTGTGTGTGTGTGTGTGTGTGTGTGTGCGTGTGCGTGTGCATATATATATATATACAGTATATATATATATATATATATGGACCTGTCCAACCTCTATGAGAATGTAGTGATGCTAGCTAATCTTAAAAAGGTTAAAATCTTAAAAATCTTAAAATATAGTCTGTTGGTAGACTATATAAAATGCCTTTTATATATTAATATGAAATCCTCCATAAGCACATACTCAAATATATACAAACCCTTTGCTGATAAAAAAAACTTCTCTCAAGGCTTTTGTGTGGATTGAAAGTAGAAGCATCTTATAGTATCATAGAATAATAAAGTTGGAAGAGACCACATGAGCCATGCTGCACAACCTCCTGCCATGTAGGTAAAGCACAAAGTATCCCTGGCAGATGGCCATCTAGCCTCTGTTTAAAAGTCTCAAAGGAAGGAGCTTCCATGACACTCCAAGGCAGGGAGTTCTACTGCTAAACAGCTCTGATAAATGGCTTTTGATTGATATAGTCCAACAGAGCAGAGGTTCGAATCCGGGGAGAGTGGGTTGAGCTCCTTCTGTCAGCTCCAGCTCCCCATGCGGTGACATGAGAGAAGCCTCCCACAAGGATGGTAAAACATCAAAACATCCAGGTGTCCCCTGGGCAACATCCTTGCAGACAGCCAGTTCTCTCACACCAGATGCAACTTGCAATTTATTATGATACAGGGAAAAAATGGAGGCTTTAACTGAAGCTAGATTCAGGGAGGGGGGTCCTCTTCACAGGAACCTTCCCTGTTCTCCAATCACACTTAGAAATTATATAAGATCTGAAATTATATCTCCAAGGGGTTGTTTTTTTCAAGAAGAGAGTATTACCTTAGATGCAATATCTGAAGACTTGAAAATATTTTAAAAGATATTTCTTCACACAGCCTACCTACTACCTCCATGTTACATCACCTTGCTCTGGGCATAGCTAAATAAATAACTAGCTTTTATTTTCATCTTCTCATTGTAAACCAAAGCTCCTTCTAAGCTGTAGCCCTCCTGGACTTTTCCATGAAAATATTGACTATTCATCTGCACTCCTCCCTGCTGTTTGTCCTTCTGCTATTTCTTTTTCTTTAAATTTGATGTCACCCAAAAGATCTTTATGCAACTGATTTGGTTTCCACAGAAGTCCCCCCTCCCTTTGGAATTATTTGTGATTTTGCTTTCAACACTACACTTTTAAGAAGCTTTGTTCATCATAGAATTGTTTGCGATGTTGCTTTCAACACTTCAGTTTTAAGTAGTTTTGTTATAATGAAATCCCTTCTTTTTGAGTATTTCTGACTGTGGGATCTCACCCAGTATTTTCTTAACCTTACTCAAATTGGCTTATTTACATGCTAGAATGTGTGCCTGGCTACTCTTTTATCTACATAATGAATGGTAGGAATGTGTTTGTTTGTGGTTGTATAATCCATAAGACTGTCCTTTTATCCTCATTGTGCATGTCTGTAGGTGAAAGGACCCTAGAGACATTTTGTGCAATGGGATGTGAAATTGCTTTCAGTCTGAGGATGCCTAAGAAGCATTGGGTTTCTATAGCACTATGTCAAGAAATACCCTGTCTCATGATCGCCATGTATGAGAGACTGGTGAAATTTATCCTCATCTGTAATCCAGCTAAAACCCAATTCTAGGAGTCTCACTAGGACAGAGGTTCTCAACCTGTTAGTCCTCGGGTGTTTTGGCCTACAACTCCCAGAAATCCCAGCCAGTTTACCAGCTGTCAGAATTTCTGGGAATTGGAGGCCAAAACATCTGGGGACCCATAGGTTTTTGTTTATTTATTATTATTATTATTCGGGCTTCTATGCAGGAGCCGAAGGGCACAGTAAAATACAAGGCGATAAAACAATTAAAAACAGCAGCAGCACAACAAAACAATAACACAGTTCAACAATGAGCAGGTTGAGAGACACGGCACTAGAGCATAAACTAACTAAGCACGGGTCCCTTTAAGAGTAAAGAATAACCCCTCTTGCATCATCAGCAGTCCCATTTTGAGTTCTGCCTCACCATCACACTCACACTCTGTGGAAACTTAGGAGCGAGCAATACATTCAACTTACATTCATCACAAGGTCAATATCACTTTTTCATTTTTAATCAAGAGAAACAACAATATCTAAAAACCAAGAGATCCCTTGCCCTGACCAAAGCCTCTTACATTAAAGGAGACTGACACCAGCATAAAACCTCATCTTCCCATGGGAAAAATTGTTCCGCCCCAAACCTCAAAGGATACAAGAGGCAGTGATCCCAGTTAGAACTACATGGGATCTTATTGATCTGCATCGGTAAACCTCAGAGGATACAAGAGGCTGCTGACGACTGAGCAATGAAATCGGACAGGAAAGTTTGGTGGTTCCCATCCCAACTGTTTTTCAGTTGTAAATATGTGAGTAAAGTGTGATAAGCACTTTTAAACTGTGGTGCTGGAGGAAAATTCTGAGAGTGCCTTCGACCACAAGAAGATCAAACCAGTCCATACTCCAAGAAATAATGCCCGACTTCTCACTGGGGGAAGGATAATAGAGGCAAAGACGAAGTACTTTGGCCACATCATGAGAAAACAGGAACGCTTGGATAAGATAATTATGCTGGGGAAACTGGAAGGAAAAAGGAAGAGGGGCCGACCAAGGGCAAGATGGATGGATGGTATCATTGAAGTGACTGGCTTGACTCTGAAGGAACTGGGGGTGGCCATGGCTGACAGGGAGCTCTGGTGTGGGCTGGTCCATGAGGTCATGAAGAGTCGGAAGTGACTGAACAAATAAAGTGTATTAAGAGGTAGGAGCTCTGAACACGATTGCTGGCCCATGCTCAGAGTTTCCTCCTTTCAGGACATTTCTGCCTCTTTTCAACTCTGGAACATGTGATGAGCTCCATGCCTTTCAATGCTTGCAAAGAGGCTGAAGTGTCCTACCAAGGAGAAATTTCTCAATGTGATGAGGGTGATTGCCAGGGTTCCTTCCTTTCAGGACACTTCTGGCTCTTTTCAACCATAGTAGTTTAACTCATGTGATCAGCTCAGTGCTTCTTCATGTTTGAATAGAGGCTGAAGTGTACCATGACTGGGAAATTTCTCAGTATGATAAGGTGGCAAGCACAGGCAATCAGTGTGATGGAGCAACCCAAAAAGTTCTGAGTGGTACAGATGAAGCCCGATTTCATAGTACCATTCTGTTCTTCTTTGGTCATCCCTTACCTGAATGCTATGTCCAGTTATGGACACCACAGTAAAAGAGATATTGACAAGATGGACATATTCAGAGAAGGATGACCAAGATGATCAAAGGTCCAGAAACAAAGCCTTATGAGGCATAACTTGGAGACATGGTTTTGTTTAGCTTGGAGAAAAGAAGAATGAGAGCTAGCATTTTCCAGAGGAGCTCAACCAAGATGCAAAAGGTCTGAAAACCCGGTCTTATGAGGGACATCTCAGAAAGCTGAAAAAGGGGAGGAAGGCCATGACAACCATCTTTAAATATCTGAAGATGGAGCAAGTTAATTTTTCATACTCAAAGCAATGGATGCAAATTGTGTGTGTGAGAGAGAGAGAGAGAGAGAGAGAGAGAGAGAGAGAGAGAGAGAGAGAGTTCTGATAGTAAGAACTGTTCAACATTGAAATAGACAGCCACTTTGAATGTCATCTATGAAGAAAGGGAGAAATTCAATCAACCAATCAGTTGGACTGTCTCAGAGTATGGTCTACAGGAATGCTTATACTGTGTGTTCCTGTTTGTCAGTGAGTCGAAGTAGATAATCTTTGGTACAGCATTCAGCTTTATGGTTCTGTGAGTGTGGCTGTGCTGTTTCCAACAACAGGTTTAATCCATCCTGAAAGACATTTCACAGTCCAGCACCAACCCAGACATCCTTAAAATCAAGGACTTCTGTCTCTGCCTGGCTACCCTTTTACAGGCAAGTGTGTTCGATCCCTCATTTAAATTATTAGCTGGCACTTTTATAGAAGTCCTGGCTCGTAATCAAATATCCTATTAAAAAGGACTGTAAACTATAAAGAGTTGCAGAAGGGATGCAAGAAGTCCTTTACTTTAAACAAAACATGCATATATATGGATGTCCCTGTGCTGATTTATTTACTAATGACTTTTTGATTTACTTTTCTGCTGCTGGTTGTTCTCAACTTGCAAAGGCATTCAAGCCAATAAAGAATGAGCACCATGCACAGACAAATACAAAAAGCAGGGAGAGTAGAATATGGAGTCCGATGAAGCTATGATCTAACCAAGGTTTCAACTCTCCCTTGGATTCACTTGCCTAATAAACTAACAATTTACCAACAGATCAAGCAGAGTTTCTTTTGTGGAAGAATGGATATGATTGCACTGTGAAGCTGCCATGATATAAATGGTTATCTAGGATTTAGCCACATAGAAGTCAATGGTATTTTCATGTGTGTAAACACATCCAGGATTGCATTGTAATTTATTTATTTATTTATTGTTCATTTTTATATACTGCTCCTTCCAGCAGGCTTGGGGCGGTTTACATAAAATCAATTAGTAAAACAGCAACATTTCAATTTAATAACAGCAACAATATAAAACAGAGCATAAAAACAACAATCTATATAGGACTCAAGGATTTGGGCAACTTTCTCAGGAGCCATTTAGATTAAAGGCCTGCCTGAAAAGGGTCGTTTTACAGGCTCTCCGAAATGGGGCCAGTTCCTTAATGGCACAGACTTCATCCGGCATTGAGTTCCATAGCGACGAGGCTGCTATGGAAAAGGCTCTTGATCTGGTTGTAGACAGACGGCAGGAATGAATAGATGGAACTACTAAGAGATTTTGCTCTTCCGAGCATAGTGATCTCGGGGGAACATATGGGGTAAGGCGGTCCCTCAGATACACCGGCCCTAGACCATACAAGGCCTTAAAGGTCAACACCAACACCTTGAAAACAATCTGGTACTCTATTGGTAGCCAGTGCAGTTGCTGCAGAATAGGTGTAATGTGCTCTCATGCAGGTGCTTCCACCAGCAGTCGAGCAGCAGCATTTTGCACTAGCTTGAGTTTCCGGATTGATGACAAAGGAAAGCCAATGTAGAGGGTGTTACAGTAGTCCAGTCTTGTCACGATGCAAGACCTTGGCCAGCCCCTTAATCACACACACAGAGACGATAATTAGCTAACTACTTTATTGAAGAATAAGAAACAGTTGAAAAGGTAATTGTCCATAAAAATATCAAAAGTAATCCAAAAGCAAGGTAATGTCAAAAGCAAACTTAGCATGGAAGTTTCCAAAGACTTGGCAGGGCTCCGCTTGGCAAAAGCGGATCAGGGAACAAAGCAAGATACAAAATCCAAGATACTCCTTGGCAGGCCACTAGCCTAACTTAGCTACGTGGACTTGCCTTGCTACACATCTGTATAGGATAGACGTGGCCGAGGTACTGAGGATCCGTTCCCACGGATCCTATACTTAATCCCCCTGGCGAGGCCCCCGACGCTCTAGGCTTCTCCTCCTCCAATCTGTGCTGTGAGACCGCGGTCGGTCTAGGCTGTGAAACCAGCCCCTTCTGCTAGCCTCGATGTTCCATCTCCTATCAAAGGTTCGTCCTTGCCTCCCAGCACCTGCGTCCCTATCTTCGTGAGAGTCTGACTCCCTATCAACTTCCCGGGCCTCCTCCTCCGTGGTTTCCCACATTCTTTCTTGAGAACCTCCCCCCCCGGCCGTTCGTAATCTTCACTATCACTGCTTATAGAATCCGTCCGGCCTTCCAGGTCCTCGTAAGGATCAGGCCAGCCAGGATCCCACGCCAGGCTCTCTGTGGGGGAAGAAGGCCCGGCTAACTCAAAATCCCCTTCTTCCAGTCCCTCCAAATCCTCCTCAGAATCTACCTCAGCTCCAACTGGCTCTAATGCAAGTGGGACCCCTGGGGATGCCCCTTGCCCCCCAGGCACGGATGAGAACTGCATTGCTACACTATCCCCCCCCCCAGGGCCCCTCCGAGGCCTCCCTCGAGGCTTGGGCTTATCAAGGTACTTGCGGTGAAACCGAGCAACAATGTCCGGGGCGTGAACATCTCGAGCTGGCGTCCAAGAGCGCTCTTCCGGTCCAAAGCCTTTCCAGTCAATCAAGTACTCCAGCTTCCGGTATCTGATGCGTGCATCCAGGATGTCCTGCACCTCGAACTCCTCCTCTCCGTCCCGCATCACAGGAGGAGGGGCGGCTGCGTCACGTCCGGCTGCACCCCCTTCGCCAGGCGGAGCAAGGAATGGTGAAACACAGGGTAAATCTTCATGTCCGCTGGGAGTTGTAGTTTGAACGCCACCGGGCCCACCTTCTCCAACACCTTGTAGGGACCCAGAAATCTCGCATCCAGCTTGCGGCTCGGTCGCTGTGTAGGCAGGTTCTTGGTAGACAGCCAGACTTTGTCCCCCACTTGAATCTCAGGACCCTCCTGGCGCCGCTGATCAGCCATCCGCTTGTAATCTGCTTTCACCTGGTCCAATTGAGTACGTAGCAAGTCTTGAAGCGCGTTGAGCTCCTGAAGCCAATCTTCCGCCGCAGGCACCTCGCCCAACGGAGCCACCGGAGGGTAGAACCGAGGATGGTGTCCATAGTTAACAAAGAAAGGAGTCTCTTTGATGGATTCCTGCGTCGCATTGTTGTAGGCAAACTCTGCCAAGGACAACAAGGATGCCCAGTTGTTTTGCTGATAGTTGACATAGCACCGCAGATACTGTTCCAACGTGGCGTTAACCCTTTCGGTTTGCCCGTCGGTCTGGGGGTGATGGGCCGTCGACATCCGGACATCAATCCCCAGCAGCTTCTGGACAGCCCGCCAGAACTGGGAAGTGAATTGGGTGCCGCGATCCGTCACCAAACTCTGTGGAAGTCCATGCAACCGGAACACATGTTGCACAAACATATCAGCAGTCTCTTTAGCAGTAGGCACCCCCACACAGGGAATGAAGTGTCCCATCTTGGTTAAACAGTCTACCACGACCAGGATCATGGTGAAGCCCTTGGACTTGGGCAGGTCAGTGATGAAATCAGCCGAAATCATCTTCCAAGGAGCGGAAGGAGTCGGGAGCGGCTGGAGCAAACCGGCCGGCTTGCCCCCCTGGTTCTTAGCCCGCTGGCACACAGGGCAAGAGCCCACATAGTCCTCCACATCCCTCCACACTTTAAGCCACCGGAAGTCCCGTAGCACCAACTGTAGGGTCTTGAAGAGCCCAAAGTGTCCCGCGGTTGGCGAGCCTGGATCCGGTCACTCAGAGGTCTCTTGTCCCCGGGGGCCGGCGGAGCCACCAGGGGTTTCACAGGGGCCGCCCTAGCGGCCGCAAAGTTCTCCGCTTTTAGTAGCCGAGTCTCGGAAAGCCCTTCTCCACCTCTGACATACTCCGGCTTCCGGGACAAAGCGTCGGCTTGCTTGGTCTGCTTGGGGGTCACATAGTGGATGCAGAAATTGAATCTCTCAAAGAACAGGGACCATCTCTGTTGCCTCTGGTTCAATTTGCGCTGGGTCTTCAAGTGCTCCAAATTCCGGTGGTGAGTGTGAACTTCCACCGGGAATTTGGCCCCTTCAAGCAGATGTCTCCACACTTCAAAAGCTACTTTAATGGCCAGGAGCTCCTTCTCCCAAATGGTATAGTTCTTTTCCGGCGCCGTCAGCTGCCGGGAGTAGTAAGCACAGGGCAATAAGTCCGTCCCCTGCGGCTGTAGCAGGATCGCTCCCACTGCTACATCCGAAGCATCAGCTTGCACAATGAAAGTGCGGGGTTGGGATGCTGCAGAAGCGGCTGGGTGGTGAACAGCTGCTTCAACTTCCGGAACCCCACGTCCGCCTCCGATGTCCACCGGAACGGCACCTTTCCTCGCAAACACTGCGTGATGGGATCAGCCCACTTGGCAAAGTCAGGAATGAACTTTCTGTAGTAGTTGGCAAAGCCCAGGAATCTTTGAATGTCTTTCTTGCTGGCAGGGGCCGTCCAGTCGGCCACAGCTTGGACCTTGGTGTCATCCATGGCTATGCCCGTGGGAGATACGGTAGCCCAGGAAATCCACCTCGCACAGATCAAAAGGCACACTTCTCCAGCTTGACATAGAGACCGTGGTCTCTCAGTCTCTAGAGCACTTCCTTGACATGGCGGTCATGGGTCGCCTGATCCGGAGAAAAAAAACAGCAGATCGTCCAGATAAACTGCCAGATAGCGGTCTAGCAGATCTCGGAAAATGTCATTCATAAAATGTTGGAAGCAGGCGGGAGCATTGCACAACCCGAATCCCATTACCAGGTATTCGAAACTCCCCCACTTGGTCTGAAACGCAGTCTTCCATTCATCACACTGGCGGATCCGCACAAGATTATAAGCACCCTCAGGTCCAGTTTAGTGAACACCTTGGCTCCCCGCATCCGCTCCAACAGCTCGAAAATCAGGGGAAGGGGGTAGCGGTTCCGAATCGTGATCTTGTTGAGCTCCCGATAGTCATTACAGAGCCGCAATTCCCCCGATTTTTTCTTGACAAACAGGATGGGCGCCCCCCCCCCGGCTGGGGACTGAGAAGGCCGGATGAACCCCTTCCGCAGGTTCTCATCCAGAAACTTTCGGGGAGCCTGTTGCTTTGGTTCCGAGAGAGGGTAGAGTCGTCCCGCGGGATAGGGCTCCGGGTTCCAATTCAATGGCACAATCGTAGGGGCGGTGGGGAGGCAGGCGCTCTGCCTCCTTCTCGCTGAAAACATCCCAAAATCCGGTGTACTTTTTTGGGCAACGTGGCAACTTGCTCCACTTCTTGATCCTGGCAAGCCCGGGCCGTCATGCAGTGTCCTTGGTAATGCTCCGAAGAGAATTGCAACTGTCTCTTGGCCCAGGAGATCTGTGGATCGTGAAGTGTGCGCCACACAATCCCCAGGATGACTGGAAAATCGGACAACTTAGTCACAAGGAATGAAATTTCTTCTTTGTGGGAGCTTGTCCACATCTTGGTAGGGGCAGTGTATTGAGTCACGGCCCTGGCTTTCAGGGTTCTCCCATCAATAGTCTGTACGCCCTTAGGCTCTTGGAGATCATGGAACTGTAATCCGGCAGACCTGGCTTAGTCTGCATCGATGAAATTGTTGGTGGCCCCCGAGTCGATCATGGCATGGACCATCATCGGCCCCTTCTCTGGCGACCAGAGAGCGACCATCACCAGGAACAATTGTCCAGTCTTGGGTTCTGGAGGGAGGTTAGCGACGGCGGCCGAGTTAGCGAACCCTCTTAAACTCGGCCGACCCCTTCCCCCGCCACCTGGATTGCCTCTTCGGCCTCGGGGGGCCCTCCAAGCGCAGCAGAGACCCGAGGGGTCTTTCCGCATGGCTTCTGGGGGCATTCTCTAGAGAAATGTCCAGCCCCCCCCCACAGTACCAACACAAATTCAACCGCTGACGACGAGCTTTCTCGGCGGCGTCTACCTTTGGCCTCACATGCCCTAGCTGCATCGGCTCCGGTTCATCCAGGGGATTGGGGAGCTGGGGCAAACTGCCGGAATGAGAACTGACTCGCCCCATCTCCTTCCGGACCGCCGGCCTCTCCCCGGGACCCTTGTCCCATCGCCTCCGGGTCTGCAATCCCGCCTCTACTCGTAAGCTCACGGTGATTGCCTCCTCCAGGTCTGCGGGCTGGGTGGCCCCTCTTAGGATCTCCTGTTGCATCTCCTGCGACAATCCTTTCATGTACTGGTAACGTAGGGCAGCGTGGTTCCATTCCACTTGGGCCGCCAGCACCCGGAAACGGGAGATGTACTGGGACAACGACATGTCCTTCATCGACAACCGGTCCAACTCTCTTTCCGCCAGCTCCGCATTTACGGGGTCCCCCCAAGTCTTCTTGATGGCCTCCAGGAACAGGGCCAGCGTGGCTATAGAGGGGGACACTGCCTTGATTAGCGTGGTCGCCCATGCTGCCACCGTCCCTTCCAGCAGCGTGTAAACAAAGCCCACCTTGGCTCGATCGGTGGCGAACTCCGTGGGCTGCAACTCCAGGTACATCTCCACTTGTCCAATGAACACGTCGACTTGAGCCGGGTTCCCCCCGAACTGAGCCGGCGTAGAGACAGAAAGATGCCGGCCAGCCCTGGCCCGTAGTTCTACCAGGTCCTGCTGCATTTCCGTAATCTGAGCGGCGGTCAGATTCGCCATGGCGCCGGCTCGCGGTCCGTGTTTCCTGGGGCGTCCCGTGATGTGAAAAGGGGTTTGTGGAGTACCTCGGCCAACTGTCACCATGCAAGACCTTGGCCGGCCCCTTAATCACACACACAGAGACGATAATCAGCTAACTACTTTATTGAAGAATAAGAAACAGTTGAAAGGGTAATTGTCCATAAAAATATCAAAAGTAATCCAAAAGCAAGGTAATGTCCAAAAGCAAACTTAGCATGGAAGTTTCCAAAGACTTGGCAAGGCTCCGCTTGGCAAAAGCGGATCAGGGAACAAAGCAAGATACAAAATCCAAGATACTCCTTGGCAGGCCACTAGCATAACTTAGCTACGTGGACTTGCCTTGCTACACATCTGTATAGGATAGACGTGGCCGAGGTACTGAGGATCCGTTCCCACGGATCCTATACTTAATCCCCTGGCGAGGCCCCCAACGCTCTAGGCTTCTCCTCCTCCAATCTGTGCTGTGAGACCGCGGTCGGTCTAGGCTGTGAAACCAGCCCCTTCTGCTAGCCTCGATGTTCCGTCTCCTATCAAAGGTTCGTCCTTGCCTCCCAGCACCTGCGTCCCTATCTTCGTGAGAGTCTGACTCCCTATCAACTTCCCCGGGCCTCCTCCTCCGTGGTTTCCCACATTCTTTCTTGCGAACCTACCCCCCGGCCGTTCGTAATCTTCACTATCACTGCTTACAGAATCCATCTGGCCTTCCAGGTCCTCGTAAGGATCAGACCAGCCAGGATCCCACGCCAGGCTCTCTGTGGGGGAAGAAGGCCCGGCTAACTCAAAATCCCCTTCTTCCAGCCCCTCCAAATCTTCCTCATAATCTACATCAGCTCCAACTGGCTCTAATGCAAGTGGGACCCCTGGGGATGCCCCTTGCCCCCCAGGCATGAACGAGAACTGCGTTGCTACAAGTCTTGAGATGACCGTTGCCTGGATCACCGTAGTCAGGTCGCTCCTGGGCAGGTAGGGAGCCAGCCACCTAGCCTGTCGTAGATGGAAAAGCGCGGTCCTGCATACAGTAGAGATTTGCACCTCCATTGATAGCAGCAGGTCCAATTGAACCCCCAGGCTTCTTACTGAAGATGACGGGCTTAAGAGCTCGCCGTCCAGGGTAGGCAGCCGGCATCGATCCAACCCAGGGCGACCCAGCCATAGGATCTCCGTCTTCAACGGATTCACCTTCAACCAGCTGGCACGCAGCCATCCAGTCATGGCTTCTAGGCATTGATGGAAACAATTGGGTACGGTATCCGGTCTGCCATCCATTCTTAGCACCAGCTGGGTGTCATCAGCGTACTGATGGCACTCCAGACCAAAGTCGCGAACCAGTTGGGCCAGTGGACGCACATAGATATTAAACAATAAAGGGGAAAAGGTGGCACCCTGGGGGACCCCGCAACTTAAAGGGAGTCTTCCAGAAACCACCCCTCCCCCCTCCACACGTTGTCCCCGATCTTGGAGAAAGGGGGCCACCCATTTAAGAGGATTATATTGAAAATGCACTTTAAAGTGCAGAAAACTCCACTTTTCTCTACCAAGCCTATCATCTAAAACAATCCCATGGATTGTTGACTATGCCCTAGTAGGTTCAATAAATTATTTCAAAGTCTCTTAAATGTAATGTACCAAAATGTATTAATACATAGAACCAGAGCTTGAAAAACAAGCTTTTGGACTATGATGCCCAGAATTCAGCAACTGGCCGAGATACTATAGAAATTATTCCTCTATAGGAAAAATTCAAGTAATATAAAAAGAGAATTATCTGACTTGTAATCTGTAGGATTTGAAATCTTAAAAAGGAGTATAGGAGTTAGAAACTATAGGCATTTTAGTCTAAAAGGAATCAAACTTAAATAGTTGTAAGAACTATAAGTTACAGAAGTACCTTTTCCAAGCTGTGCCCCAAATTCTGAAGGAACGACTACAGAATCTCTATGCGAGGTCTGTTTAGTGACCTGTTTAGGAGAAGCAAAACCAAGCAGTTTTATTATTGGGACTCCACCTAAGAAGAGGCAACATTTTGTATATGTCACACAAATTGCAGTCCATGCTGTTAACAAAATATATTTATATGCAACTCACCTTGAAATCTGAGTCAGGCGTGCAAGGCAGCCGGTCGCTCTTCCAGGAGCTCCGTAAGTGAACCCTGGGAAGGGGAGAAAGACTGGGGCTAGTGGATACACAGAGCCCACTACCAGAGGACAGAAGGGGTCCCCCTGGTTGGCAGAAGCCTACAGTCCTGGCAAAGAAGCCCTAGGACATGGTGACAAGCCCCCAGCCTCTCCAACAAGCCAAGGCTTGAATAGGCTTGCAGCGCGCCTTTTTAAACTCTATGTGTATAGAGCACCAACCTCCTCACTCCCTTTAACTAAATTTCGAACGTAGGAAGAGTTGGTGGCGTCTACAGCATTATAGTCCTGTGGGGCTACAACGGTGGGACTGTTTGTTATATACATATACAGACAAGCAGATAAACAAAAGACAAGTAAAGTAAAAGTAAATTGCAGCAATAGACCGAAGGGGAGCTGAAAGCCAATCCCGCTCAGCTGCGAGGCGCGAGGAGAACGAGGAGAGCCGCGGAGAGGAGGGGGAAAGCGCGAGGAGGCACACAGCTGCGCCAACACGCGCCTGCAGCAATCAGCAACCAGTCGCGATTCAGTAGAGGTTTGCTAGAGGTCTGCCAGCATTCATGCGCGAGGAAGGAGGAAGGTAGGAGAGAGAACAAGCGATACTCGGAACAGGGTGGGGACGACGAGCCGGGAGGAAGATAGCTGGAGAAGCACCCCCAGGAAGACCCAGGGAGAGCGGTGGGGAGCTCGCAAGCCACGCGAGACTCCTACGAGACCCCTGTGAGACTCCTGTGAGAAGGGGACCCCCCCCCACCGCCTAAGCAAGAGACGTAGTAGTAATTGGAAAAGAACACGAGGTGGCACTCAGGAGCCAGAAGAGAGGTTTTTTTTAAAGACCTTAAAGATCTCAAGGCAGACCAAGGAGATCAAGGAGACTCAATAGACTTACATACACGCCAGCAAGCCCCCTGGCCTAGAATCCTCTTGGTATATTGGTGCATTGGTGTCCTGGTGTCAAATTAAGATATCAAGAAATTCAGGATGTACGGAACTTTAAGAAATATAAGTGACTGACGGTCTAACCCCTAGGGGGTAAAGCAGTGGTAAAGCAGTGGGGGCCCACAACAACTACACCCCCTAACAAGACCACCAGAGGCAGGGGAAAATCAACCCTGTGAAATAGCTAAAAAGATAAATAGCTGAATAGCTAAACAGCCAAATAGCCTACAAAGTCTCCCCCTAAACAACTATCCTAACAAGTCAATCTCTGAAGACAACCCTATATCTTTACCCCAATATACCTATCCCCATCCCCACCTACAAAAACCTGCGAAGACCCAAAGAGTTCAAAATCTTGTCATTAGAAACTTATTGAGACTCCAAAAAGAGACATAACACACTAAATATTACTAAAACCTACTGAACGACACTAGACGAAGGTGACGGGGGCCCGAAAGGATAAAGAGAGATGTAACCCATTACCCCACAATGAATGTAAAGGGGAAGACAGATGGTGGCAAGCAGCCTTTAAAAGACAACAAAACACTAGGGAGGAAGTGCTCTGGTGCCTCGGAATTGACGCTTGATGACCTATTCCAGGAAATCATAAAAATATCAAAAAGCCAGGAAGAAATGACACAAAAACAAGCAGAGCAAGAAAAATTGCTGATAGACCAGGAAAAGATACTGAGAGAACAGGAACAACTCATTAAGGGGGAAATGCAAAAGATGAACGAGGAAATGCAAAATATGAATAAGAATCTCAAAGAAGAACTGGGAATAATAAAAAGCCAGATGTCCAACATGCAGGAGGAGCTCAAGACCATGAAACAAAAGGACTCTAGTCTGGAGCTAAGGCAGAATAAATTAGAAGACACCTTGAAAAAAAAGGGGGATTCGATTGAGCTTCTCAGCCAGAGACTGAAAGAACAACAGGAACAATGGGAACTCAAAGAAAAGGACCTGCAACTAAGATTCCGTAACATCGAAGAGGAGGACAGGGAAGATCTGAGAGGGAAGATTGTCGAGATACTGGCAGAAATCTCCTGATCCCCACAGGTTGAAGTCGAGAGAGAAATCGACAGAGTATTCAGACTAAGTACTAAATACTCAAGGAAAAACAACTCCATTAGAGATGTCCTGGTCCAGTTCAACCGTAAAGTGACAATGGACGAATTCCTCAGGCTAAGCAATGACAACATAATAACTTATAAAAAAAGGAGAGTCCAAGTTTTCAAGGACCTACCTGCATATACTCTGGAAAAGAGGAAAAAATACTTCTTCCTCACAAATGAACTAAAGAGCAGGGATATTAAATTTCGGTGGGAGAGGAAAGAAGGGCTTATGATGACCTGGCAAAACAAGAAACACTGGATCACGACAGAGGAAAGTGCAAAATTCTTTTACAAAAAATAATAGAATCCAGCTATAACCCAACCTCGGAGGAAGAATCTGACTCGGGACAGGAGGACACCGCGAAGAACCAAGGGGCAACAGGCAGTAAGCCGAAATCTACCTCAAAACTATTATCTGTGGACCAACTGAACCCAAGAACTCTAACCAGAGCCCAGAAGAAAAAAGAAGAAGACAACAAGAAAAGGTCATTCTATGGCTATTAACTGTATTGTTAATAATGTAAATGGTATTAATATCCCAAAAAAAGAAATAGAATATTTAACTTCCTATATTCAAAAAAAGCCCAGATTATAGCCTTGCAAGAAACACATATTAGAAACAATGATGTGGCGTACTTAGCCCCCAAAAAATTGGGAAATATGTATTACTCAGCATACACAAAGAGGAAAAGAGGGGTTGTAACATATATCCAGGAAAATATAAAGAGTGAATTAGCCTTCAGAGATCTGGAAGGTAGAGTGGTGGGTGTCTTAATAATCTGGAATAATAAAAAAGTACTAATATGCAACATATACGCCCCTAATGGGCCTAAGATAAAGTTCCTGAGGCTACTGAGGAAACAAATAGAAAATGTAGCCTACGATGAATTATTGATATTAGGGGACTATAACGGGGTAATAGACAAGACCCTCGATCGATCGGGGGGGGGGGAGAGAAAGGAAAAAAACAGCGGCCAACTCCCGAAACAAGGAATTAGTATACTAGACAACTTAAATCTTATAGACGGGTGGAGAGAGCAGAACCCGGGGGCCAGGGACTACACCTATTACTCCAATAGATACAACTCCTGGTCAAGGATTGATATGCTCTGGACAACCAGGAATCTATTCACATCCATGGGCGAAATTAAAATCATACCCAAAATATTTTCAGATCACGGACTTTTAGAATTCCACATAGGCTACAAAACACCATCCAGAATCTGGAGATTAAAAGAGGAATTGATCAGGAAACCGGAAGACATTGAGAAATATAGGAAAGCCCTAAAGGAATACTTTGAGCTCAATTGTACCCCAGAATTACCAAATAGTACAGTGTGGGACGCCAGCAAGGCTGTATTAAGGGGTCTCCTAATACAACATGACATCATAAATAGAAAGGCCAAACAAAAAAAAGAAAAGGAGCTGCTATTAAAGATCAAAGAGGCAGACTCCAACCTTAAAAGGGATCCAAGAAATAAGAAATTTAAATCTCAATATGACATGCTGCTAAAGCAGAAAGAGCGTATAGACTTGGAATCTCTGGGGGGAAAATTAAAGTTCCTTAAACAAAAATACTTTCAACATGCAAATAAACCGAGTAGATGGCTGGCAGCCAAGGTAAGGAAAAAAACCCCAAAGAAACCATATAACACAAATTAGAAATAAGGGCACGATTCTATGTGATACCAAACAAATATTAGGCGAGTTTTCCCAGTTTTATAAATCACTATATACAAAGGAAGAAACTCCTAAAGAATTAATACAAAAATATATAAGTGAACAGAAGCTAAGTAAGATCTCGGAGGAGGAGAGAGAAAATCTAAATAGATATATCTCAAAAGAAGAAGTAAGCAAGGCAATAAAGGAACTGAAACTCAACAAAGCACCAGGACCTGATGGGTTCTCAGCAAGATACTATAAAATATTTGAGGAGGACCTAGTGCCGAACCTTATGCTAACAATGAATGATATACTAGACAATAAACCCAGCTCATGGAACACCGCTAATATTGTTGTATTATACAAAGAAGGCTCAGATAAAATGGAAGTGAAAAATTATAGACCAATTTCACTCCTCAACACGGACTACAAAATATTTACAAATATACTTGCAGATAGATTCAAATCATTCTTGGGTAATTGGATAAAGCCAGATCAAGCAGGATTTCTCCCGGGGAGACAACAAAAAGATAACATCAGAACACTTATCGATGCCATAGAATATTACAGACTACACATTCAAAAGAAGGTTGCCTTTCTATTTATAGATGCAGAAAACGCCTTCGACCGGGTAAACTGGGATTTCTTAAAACTACAACTAAAAGAGATGGATATAGGCTACCACTTTTACAACTCAATAGAGGCCATATATTCTAAACAACAAGCAAAATTAGTAATCAATGGGGAGCATTCAGAAATGATAAAGATTTCTAAAGGCACTCGTCAGGGGTGCCCCCTCTCACCTTTACTCTTCATCTTCTGTCTGGAACTCTTACTAGAGAATATTAGGAAAGACCCAGAACTTAGAGGCATCTCATTAAAAAGAGAGTCTACCAAGATTAAAGCTTTCGCAGACGATCTGGTCTGCATAATAGAGGAGCCCCTAGACAACATGGAAAATGGCTAGATAAATTCGAGGACTTTGGATCAGCTATGGGCTTTAAAATAAACAAGGAAAAAACCAAAATATTATCAAAAAACATAGGAAGAAGAGAAAAAGAAGATCTAGAAAAGAGACATGGTATAAAAACAGTAGCTAAGATTAAATATTTAGGGATAACTATAACCATGAACAACATGGATTTAGTTAAAAATAACTATGATAGGACCTGGCTTGAATTAAAAGGGAAATTAAATAAATGGAAACATTTTAACCTATCCCTCCTGGGAAGAATTTCTCTAATAAAGATGAATCTTCTGCCGAAAATGATTTTCCTCTTTCAAAACATCCCCATCCTATATAATAAAAAATATTTCCTAACCTGGAACAAGGAAATAAGAAAATTCATCTGGAAAGGGAAACCATCTAGAATAAACTGGATAAACATGATCGATAAAAAACAGAGGGGGGGATTTAACGTCCCGGATTTAAAAACCTACTACGAGGCATGCGCACTGGAATGGGTGATGGAGTGGGCAAAATTAGAGAACACAGCAATACTCAATCTAGAAGGGCACGATCTCAGGGTGGGTTGGCACTGCTACATGTGGTATGATAGGGCCAGCATAGAAAAAAACTTTAATAATCATTATATAAGAAGAGCTCTGTTGAAGGTGTGGAACACATATAAAGGAAGATTATGTGAGAAACCTCCCTTTGATTTCCCCCAGAAGCCTTTTTTTTTTAGGAGACAGCAAGACAAAAAAACATGGCTACCTTATAATATGCTGCTAAAGCAATCCCTAGCAGGGCCGACCCTAAAAGATATGAGCGCATTGAAAGAGCTGGACAATTCAATGAATTGGCTCCAGTATTTCCAAATAAATGAGATCTTTAAAAAATATAAACTACAGGGTTTCGGAGAAACTAATACAACCTGGGATAAGCTAGTAAAAAAAAAAGAATAAGAGGATTTCATCCCTATATAACATACTCTTAGAATGGCAGACAGAGGAGGAGAGAGTCAAATCATGTATGATTAAATGGGCCCAGGACATAGGCCACTCTATCCCCCTGAGTTGTTGGGATAGAGTGTGGAATAAACATCTAAAACTGACATATGCTTATGACCTAAGGGAGAACATAATGAAAATGGCTCATAGATGGTACCTAACACCCTAAAAATGGCAAAGTTTAACAAGAATGTCAGTAACATTTGCTGGAAATGCAAAAAAAATAAATTGGGAGCCTATACCACATGTGGTGGAACTGCCACAAAGCAAGAGTGTTTTGGAAGGTGATCTATAGGGAGATGAGAAAGATGTTAGAGTTTGATTTTGAGTTTAAACCCGAATACATGCTTTTGGGCTTGATTGACTTTGATTTAGAGGATAATAAAGAAAAATTGTTTATATATTGTACAATAGCGGTGAGGATGACCTATGCAAAGATGTGGAAGGCTGAAGATACCCCCGAGCTATGGGAATGGAAAACGAAAATATTGGACATAGCAAATATGGACTCATTAACATCTGCACTAGCGGAAGACATCCACAGGGAAAAGACAGATTGGTCCCTCATCACCACCTACTTTAATAAAACTAAGATAAATTTATTGGTTGAACTTTAGAACATAGATACAAAATAACTATCCCACTAGGACTATGTGGAGGAAGTTCGAAGATTAGATTCTCTTTTGAGTAATTGTAAAGTCAGTATTTATCTTTAGCCGCTCGGCTACTACCAACATGGTAGTTAATTCTTTGGGAATTGAGTGAGTCGGAAGCACTCTGTGTATGCTCTGTTTTGTCCTGCTTTGTTATGTCTTGTGCTGGGGGAAGCGGGCGGGGGAGGGGGGAGGTCAATTGGTGTCTCTGTGGTGCAGCCTTGTATGGCTGTTTTTGTCTGTCTTTTTATTTTTTTATTTTCACCTTATAATTCAATAAAAACTATTTTTAAAAAAAGAAATCTGAGTTTTGTACACATTTTTTGAGCTTGCTGTTCCAAGTAGGGAACAATGTGAAAGTCTTGTATAAATTGGCTTAGGGGCAGATTGCCTATTATTGAAATGTGAACTGAATGGCTATCTCAAGCATCCCTATTAAATGTTCACTGCTTTTTTTCTTTATCTAAAAGTTATAGTCGGTCTACTAGAACATTCTCTCACTTGTTTTCTCCCAGTATAAACACAATGGTTTCTATATGAAGTTTTATTAATGTTTCCACAGCTGTTTATCAGATAGTGTTGCCTTTGTTTGGATGGACATGTGGCATTGTGGTGCTGCAGACCTCAGCTCTGATAAGCAGCCAGCAGCAAAGATGCCTCAATAAGGTGCATTTCAATAAAGCTTTATTTGACTTCAAACATGAGTCAGCTCTCCCTTGCCGATAGTTATCTCAGATAGTGAATCTTGGTCTGCAGGCACCTCATTACTTCAGCCATTTCAATCCTTTGCATCCCAATGAGGCAGGGATGTGGTAAGGCTCTCTGAAATCAGTGGTGGTTGCCATGGGGATAACTCATAATGTCACTAAATGGGCTTATGAAAACCAAAGGCAGATGCTTTCAATCAAAGGTGCTGAAGAAGGTTGACAGCAAGAGGCACATTTGCATCTTTCTGAGAAGAGGTTGTGAAATCTTAAAGGAAACCCATCTGTATAACTGAACTGCAAAGGGCCAGCACAGTGGAGGAGCTAGTTCTTGGGGCATCAACTCCTGGAATGTAGGATTCTAGCACACACACATGCTTAAGGGAACTTTCCAAAGTTCTAATCCTTTCCATTCCATGTATATAAAGATAATTATTCAGTCATGTGTTAGGAACATGAATCATGCCATGTTTATTTGAGAACTACTGTGTTCCCATCTCTGCATGAAGGCAACGGTACTCCATGCTAGTCACATGACCTTGGAGATGTCTACGGACAATGCCAGCTCTTGGCTTAGAAATGGAGATGAGCACCATCTCCCAGAGTCGGACACGACTAGACTTAATGTCAGGGGAAACTGTTACCTTTTACTGTGTTAATCATTTGTTGTATGTACTTGTTTGTATTAAGTATGCATATGTGCACTGAATAATAAGTTTATGATTGTACTAGCATATATAACTGCCATTCCCTGGGTGTCTTTGGAACTGCTGTCCACCAACTTTCCTTGGTTCTCAGAAGGCCTACCTCACAATATCTCCATGTCAAGACTCTGGCAATGATGGGCAGGTTCTCTTTCTGAATCTTTCCTTCCTTCCTTCCTCTCTTACTCTCATAAACATTTCACCTTTCTTTTCTATAGAGATGGCCACTACACCTAGCAACAGTCTTTGTACTACAAACAGCCAGACAAGTGTATACAAGCAGTCCCCAACTTATGAACAAGCTAGGTTCTATAGGTTTGTTCTTAAGTTGAATTTGTTTGTAAGTTGGAACAGGTGCTTGATTAAAGTATAACATCATTCAAAAAGATATTTTTTAGCTTTAGATAGTAAGGGGAAGCATTAACACCCCTGTGGTGTTTGTTTGGCTGTCTGTGCCCCTGTTCAGAAGATTTCATCTCACTTTCTGTCCCTGTGATCATTGGATTTTGAAAAAATTGGCTTGTTTTGGAAACAAAGATTAGCAATAAAGATTCAGTGGATACACCTTTTCGCTATAACTCTTTCAGGAGTGAATATCACTTCCTGTTGTCTTACCCCTGTCTGTAGTTATGAGTCATTTGTAAGTTGAATGTTATAACTCAGGAACTGCCTGTATATAGATCATGCTGGTATTTGCTAGCATTCATGGGGCTGCTGGAGACTCTCTCGTTATCTGTTCCTGGTAGATCTATGGCTGTGGCTGCAACAGGACTGATTAATAGTTCCAAAACCATTTTCATTAGAGGGCTGAAGGGATGTTTGTATTGCACTGGTTCTATGATCCCATTAAAATCCCATGCAATAGTGAGTGGCATTGTATATTGACAAATGGGATGAAAGCCCATGGAATATTCAAATTGCTTTACCAATCAATGTTATTGTGCAGTCATTCATTCCTCAAATCTAACTATGTTCATTATATGCTCAGAAACTCTGTTATCGTAAATGAATTTTCTATGCTTTGAGAGCTTTGGGGTTTTTTTGACCTGGAATTTGCTTGTACTTGGCACATGCGGCCAAGGGATGCCATTGTAACATAGCAATTCATATGTTGGGCTATGGCTCTGTGAGACCAGGCTTCAAGTCCCCGCTCAGCCATGGAAACCTGCTGAGTGACCCTGGGCATGTCCCATCCTCTCAATCTTAAGAGGAAGGCAAAGTCTGACCTCTTCTGAATAAGTTTTTCCAAGAAAGTGATAGCATTAGCATATATTGGAGGCAACGTAAAGGCATACAATAAGTTCCAAAACTAATTTTTCCAAGCTCTGTGCAGAAGTGCCCTAACTATACTGTGAATAACTGGGGACAGATATGTTTGGCTATGCTTAGAAACATGGACTATTGGATCTAAGTCCAATTTACCAGATGATTGTGATGTTCTTGAAATGCAATTGTTATAGTAACTTTGTGGCAGCCTGAACTTTGGGGCAAATGCCTAGGCCCACCCAAAACAAAATGAACACAGCCATTCTCAAACACAATGTCAGTTTAATCATAGTTTGACATAAGTCTTATACTAACCAGACGGAGGACCTCTAGTGTTCCTTTAATACTGTTAAATCCCCACAAACATTATCAGTGCTCACCACTACTGGAACACCATTGAGGATGGGTTGGGAAAGGATGGCAGATTCCCCATTTAGAGGAGCTGGTGATTCACAACAGTAGCACTTCAAAGGAAGCTTTCTTTTCTACTATGAAACACTATCATCATTTTTCTTTAGCCTCTGTGAAAGGCACTATTTTCCTTTCATTTCTCATTTCATGCTTCCTCATGTCCTTCTGGGTGCTTTGAAGTTGTCTCAGCAATGAAATAATGCACCATAATGTTGCTGAGGGGATATGAGAGCCATTGGAGAAATGTTAGTTGTTGGTTTCTCTGAACCAACAAATCACAAATATAAGTCACTGAGTCCCTACTTTCAAATTAGAAGCTCTCTTTTGTCTCACAGTTGAATGAATGCCAGTTTTTCGTTCTCCAACATTAATTTTCAATCAAATCAATTTTAAGTTTGAGTTCTTCTTATCCTTAATATGAAGACATGGTAAATAATGCAGTGGTGGTCCAAAGGCAGCCCATTGACCAGATGCAGAATCCCAAACTGCCTTTGTGGATCCCAGGTCCTTCTGAAAAATTCCAGAAAAGTGTTTTACCCTCTCATGATTATTCTCTAAACCGGGGAGATAGCACAGCAGTAACACAGCTGTGCTTGCAACCTGAAGGTTGCTAGTTCGGTTCCCCGAGCTGGCTTGGACAACCAGCTGTGAGCCCAGTCCGCTGCTCACCCAAGCAGCTCGAAAGCAGCCCAGCTGTGAATAGACAGATATGGGAACTGCGAAGCGGGGAAGGATTTTTACAGAAAGGACTTTACAACTTGTCGGGAAGGTGGAATGCGGAAAACAGAGGCTCCTGTCATGAGGATGGAACAACAGCACCCCCTTGTGACGTAACGACGCAATAACATAACAACAATGACATAATGGAGCAACCACATCCTGTGAAGCACACCATGTGATGCAGCCAGAAACAAGAAATCCTTCTAAAATTGCACTATGTACGGTGTATTGCAATGTGTATGTCTTCCGACAGGGGTTGTCTATCGTATGTGTAATGTAATTCACACTGAGTCCCCTTCAGGGTGAGAAGAGCGGAATATAAATAAACAGTATTATTATTATTATATTATAAAGTAAGGCATGGGGTTGGGTTTGACCAAATTCCTAACAGAGACTTATTGCTTTCCTTGCTCTTCTCCTCTCACCTTTTTTCGGACTGCATTCGCATTTGCTATCCTAATTAATCTTCCTTTCCACGTATTTGTATTGGTATAGACATTTTAAGTCTCTGGACCATAATAAAATTTATCTATCTAAGTGCAATTTACATCCTGCATTGTAACCCCTCAGATAACCAAATCCTGTACTTCTCTTTAGCCTTTTCTAAGTATGTTCCCTCTTATGCACATTTTGGACCACACTTAGCCATGAATCAAAGAAAATTTGGGTTCTGAAACTGGCTCCTGACTTATACATTAAGTCAACTTAAATTACAATACAAATCTTTATTACGGTCACTGACCAGCACAAAGTCAACTTATACATTAGTGAGTACATATACACTTACATAGTGGCTCTCTCAAGCAGAGTCACTACCTTGCCAGGCAGAAGCTGAACAACAATCAATCTCACAGCAATGCCCAGTCATCAGGTATAAGAGGAAAGAAATAGCTTAGCCTTCTTTGTAAACTAAATAAAAGTGGTTTTATTTCTTTGTCCATAGTCGGAAACCATGGGCAATTGGATAAATCAAAAAGAGAAGGAAAAAAAATAACTGCAAATTAAAGTGATTCAGGAAAAGAGTGGAGGTGGAGAGGAAAAATACCGTAACAACAATAAACTTCTGGAGCAATAAATATTTGCTGTTTAGGAACCACAATTAAATTCTCACAAAGCAACTTGCAAACTAGCAATTAATGGGTATAGGCATGCAAAGGTTTCTGACCCTTCCACTGTTTTTCTGATTCGGAATTGTGTCTCTAATGTCCTGACCTCTCAGTCTTCTCCTTCCTCCTGAAGCAAAGTCAGTTGACCTTTTGAATCAAATCGGCAATGTGGTGTTTCCAGTAAAAGTTTAACAGAATATATTATGCTCTGTTCAAGAGAGAAAAGGTAACAACACAGGCCCTGAGTTTTAACCTGAACTTTAAAATGACACCATTAGGCTTTACTAGTGCTTCTGTCTATCATTTCAGAGTGTTAACTGGAAAAATGATATTGGACAGGGAATGGACTTAGCCCTCCTCTTCCACAAATTCCAGATCAAGCATCATAGTCCTAATCATATCCCACATCTCTCTTTTAACTGCTACCACATTTTAAAATACCAAATGATGATTAATCCCAAAGCTACCACTATTGTTTATGTTTAGGCCATAAGACAGATGTTTAATTGGCTTATTCAAGACAATGGGTTATCTTCTCCTGTTTCCCCTTCAGCACAAACAAGCTACTGCTGAGAATCTGAAAGACAAATAATTCCATCTGTCCCATTAGCACATGTTCATCAGCTGCTGGAAATAATGAATTCTCTTCCTGCACATGCTTCATTTTCTTACTGATTTGCTCATTCAGCCCTCTACAGACCATTTTCTCCATTTTGCAGAACATGTGAAAATGCTGGCTCATAAGCAAAGATGCAGAGAGGACCATCCCATGCAACATGCCTGCTTGAAACTGAAATTGTGCCCTTAAAAATTGCCATCTCATCTATAGGAGACAATTCCCCCACAACAGGAGTAATTTTTTTTGGGGGGGGGGGGATAAGGCATGTGATTATCTTTTCCATTGTGGAAGTTTGTTTATTCCAGCTGCTGTTTCAAACAACGACTATATTTTCATATATTTTATAGCAGATATATGAAGAATGAGGAAGGATACAAGAGTGAGTATAGAACAGGGGCATTTTCAACATCATACATCTTCATCTTCTTCCATTGTTATCTAATACAAAAAAGGTTTCTATGATTTTTTAAAAAAGAACATTATCTTTCTAATCTAGAAGAAAAGGATAGAAAAGCGGGTGTAAGTGTTTGGAAACCAAGGAGATAGAAAAGTTGAGAAATGGAAAATAGAAAGTCCTAACTAATGCTTCCTACCCTGTCTCTGCTGCCTTCTTCATAATCAAAATATCTATTTTTGTCACAAAACATATTTCTAATAGATTAGTTTACCAGGACACCTAGATATCATTGGAGATCTTGTTATTCTTGTCACTGACTTCTCTATTTTTTCATTCATTTTCACCTACATTCTTGTACTAATTTCCCTTGATACTATAGAAAATCCAATGTTTTGATTTCCTTTTCTTCTTTTAAGAATTGTATTTATCTATCTATCTATCTATTTATTTATTTACGACATATTTATACCGCCCTTTTCAGCCTGAGGGTGACTCAGGGCGGTTTACAGTTGTCAATAATTCCATGTCACAACACAATAACAATTAAAAACAACCAAAAAAAATTACACAATTAATATACAGTATAATATTAAAATTTAAAATATTACAGAACATTTTAAAAAACCGTACAGCCTGAAAACATTATTATGATAACCATGCCGTGCTACCAATCAATTTATCATCGGGTCATTCCATAAATTCATAGAGCTATGCTGTGCTCAGAAAAGCCTGTTCAAAAAACCAGGTTTGGAAAGAGTGAATTAAAGGTTACAGTTATTCAAATTTGGAAGCAACTGGCAATGGTATAAGACCACTCAGTTTGTCCATCTATATTACAGTATTAGATTTCTTCTTCAAATATGGAAAGGTCTGATGATTGTATAAACCTGATCAATTGGTGCATTTCTGCCAGATCCATCATTTTTGTAATTCATAATCCTGAGTGGAATTCCCTCTTGTTTCCGGTAATGAGAAATAATGAAAAGCTCTTCTCTTGTTTGGCAAATTTAGTCCATTTATATTTCATTTTTAGATGAATCTCTTTAAAGGTCAAAATAAAGCCTTATTGTAGCGACCCAGTTCTCTTTTGTGCCTGGGGGGCAGGGGGCAGCACTGGGGGTCCCACTTGCATTGGAGCCTGCCGCAGCTGATGAGGAAATGGAAGAAGGGGTTAATGAGTTAGCTGGGCCTTCCTCTCCCACAGAGAGCTTGGCCTGGGATGATGGATGGCCTGACGGCTACGATAACTGGGAAGGTCAGGCTGATTCTGAAAGTGTTGATAGTGACTATTGTTATGAGAAGCCAGGTGGTTTCGGGTCGCAGGAGAGAATCAGGGAAACAGTGGAGGATGAGGCCATGGAAGCTGAAAGGGAGTTTGTCTCTCATGAAGATAGTGAACCAGGTGCTGGGAGGCAAGGACGGGGCTTCGATAGGAGAGAGAGCATCGAGTCCAGCAGGAAGGGTTGGCACTGCAGCCTAGAGCGTCAGAGAAGCGCGAGATCCCGTAGCACAGATTGGCGCAGAATCCTAGAGCGTCGGGGGCCTCACCAAGGGGATTAAGTATAGGATCCGTGGGAACGGATCCTCAGTAGCTTGGCCACTTCTATTCTAAGAGGAGTGAAGCGAGCAAAGGACTACGGAGCCAAGTTGCCGGCTCGTGCCTTGCCAAGAAGTTTCTTGGGCCCTGTTTGAACTTTGTTTTGTTCCTTGATCTGCATTGCTTTGCGGAGCCTTTTGCGGAGCCTTTTGCGGATGTCACGATGCACGGCCCCTTAATCACACACACAGAGACGGACTGAAGGCTAACTACTTTATTGCATATAAAAACAGTTCAAAAGATAATGTCCAATAGAATATAAAGGCAATCCAAAGGCTTGAAGTAACAATGTCCAAGGTAACGTAGCAAATAGGCAGAAAGCTTAGCAAGGCTCCGCAAAACTATGCGGATTAGGAAACAGGGCAAGGCTCCGCACAACCAGGCGGATCAGGAACCAGGCAAGGCAAGGCAAGGCAAGGCTTGATGACCACTGGCTAGCTTAGCTTCGTGGTCCCACTCCGCTTCACGCCTATTCAGGTGAGACGTGGCCGGAACACTGAGGATTCGTTCCCACGGATCCTATACTTAATCCCTCGGCTGAGGTCCCCGACGCTCTAGGCTTCTTCGTCTCCAATCTCTGCTCACGGACCTCGGCCGGTCTATGCTCTTAGACCATTCCCTTCTGCTAGACTCGATGTTCCGTCTCCTATCAAAGGTTCGACCTTGTCTCTCCGCAGCTGTGTTTCTATCTCCCTGAGAGCTCTCCTCCCTAGCCCTTTCCCATGCGCTTTCTTCCATATCTTCCCCTGGGGGCTCCTGAGAATTCCTTCCTCCCGGATGTTCATAGCTGCCAGAATCACTATCCATCTGCACCTGGTTATCTATGTCTTCGCTAGGGCCAAACAACATCTCTTCCCATGCCAAGCTCTCTGTGGGCGAAAGAGGCCCATCAGGGGAAAGCTGCCCTTCGCCCCAGTCATCTAGCTCATCCTCTGAATCATATTCTGGCACTGCCGGTTCTAATGCTAATGGGACCCCAGGTCCTGACCCCTGCCCTCCAGGCACAAACGAGAACTGCTGTGCTACAGCAGAGCCTTTTGCCAAGCCTTTTGCCAAGCCTTTTACCAAGCTTTTGCCAAGCTATTGGATTGGATTACTACAGACTCTTTCCTTGTGGATTGAACTTTTCAATATTTTATGGACAATTACCTTTTCACCTGTTCTTTGTTATTCAATAAATAGTTAGCTGATTACCGTCTCTGTGTGTGTGATTAAGGGGCCGGCCGAGTCCTTGCATCGTGACACTTATGTGGAATCACTGCCTGCCTCAGAAGGAAATCACCTGTGTTGTATGTCAGTGTGTGTATAGTTGTGTAAATGGATGAACGCATATTCATTTTAGGAAGCCAGGTAAAGTAGCATTCTCTGTAGGATTGTCTGAAGCCAAAAGGGGACTCTTACTCGCTCTATTAATTTTGAAAGGAAATTGAAAATTACTTAGAGGCAAGTGACTGGGGAAACTATAAAAGTTGTTAATGCAAAGTATCCATTTGGAAATTGCAGAAAACTCTGAAAACATTTGTTCATAAACAGTTGACTACAATGGATAAACATCTCATCCGCTAACATTTATTAGAGTAGGAAAAAAAATCTTCCTGGAAGGACAAATGCTAACATTCTCTGTAGATAATGTTTCCAAACTTCTCCAGAGATTTTTTATTACTTCTGAAAATATGTTTAAGTAGCAATGTTTTTTCTGGGTCAAACTGTTTTGTGACATTTAATGGAATAGCTCCTGTCTCTTGCATTTGAGTCTGGAGGTTGCATCAGTCTATTAAAACTTCCTTTTCTTTGCACAGATACCTATAAAATCCATTGTGTTCAGTCTAGAAGCTGAGCTGAGAAAATGGAAGTGTATGCATTTGAATGCTGAATAGCCAAAGAAAATCTTCTTAAATTCTTCTTGGTAAAGGGAAAAAAGAGTGTGCATTCACCTTAACATGACTTGTCATTGACATGCAAATAAAGAATTTCTACTTAAAGTTTTTTTTAATATAAATTACTATGCAACATAAATCTCAGCAGCTCAAAGAATAATAACATTTTGCATTTATGTTGCCTTTCGGTTGGAAAGCTTTAGCCGCTTTTGAGAGGAATTTAAATATGGGCCGGACAGGCTTATCTACAGGTTGCTCAGAAAGAAAGAGTTGTGACACAATCAGCTCAGAACTCCAAAAACTGAGGGTTTAAAAAAGAATTTCACTCCAGCTCATTTTAGATAAGAGTTTACTCAAATGTACCAATGCTCAAACATTTAGAGCTGAAAGAACTTGAGATTTTGAGTTTTTTCATAGTCCATGTGGGCAGACCCAAAACCGATTTCATGATTCATCTAAACTAGGGATGAGCAAACTTCTAGATGCTGCTGTACTCCAATCCACAGCTGTTCTAACCAACATTGCTATTAGAGAAGAGTGCTGGGAGATGCAGTCCAACAAATCGGAATGGTTCCATAGGCATTGGGGAATCTTAGAGCCTGAAATTAACTCTTCGGAGTTTGACTACATTCATGTTAATTTGGGGCTGCTGGCTCTCTTTTTATGAGAAAGGGACAGAAAGTGGGTTGAGAAGGGAAACAGATGGTGGCAGAAGGAAAAAGGAAGAGGAGAAGTGGTCCCCAACCACTTTGTGATCTTTAGCCTGTTTTATATGGATACTAGCTATCCCCTGCCATGCACTGCTATGGCCTAGTCTGATAATCTGGAAAATAAAGTAATGAGAAAGTGTTGGTTTCTAATATATGTAATTTCTTTATGCTTGTGGGGAAACAATATTTCTTGTTGTTTCTTTGTCAGTGTTGATGTAGAGATTGTCTGGTTTGCCTACTCTGGAACATGCAATCTATAATTGTCCTTCTTTAGGGGTCCCTTTCAAATCTATGATGCTATATCTGTCATATACATATACATGTGCATGTATATATATGGCTTGATTGCTCTTTGTCAGGAGGGCTTTGATTATGTTTTCTTTCCCTGGTGAAGGGAGTTGGACTTGATGGACTTAAGGCAGCATTTTTCAACCTGGGAGTTGGGACCCCTGGGGGGGGGGTCATGAGGGGGTGTCAGAAGGGTTGTCAAAGACCACCAGGAAACAGTATTTTCTGTTGGTCATGGGAGTTCTGGGTGGGATGTTTAGCCCAATTCTATCATTGGTGGGGTTCAGAATGCTCTTTGATAGTAGGTGAACTATAAATCCCAACAACTTCAACTCCCAAATGTCAAGGCCTATTTTCCCCAAATTCCACCAGTGTTCACATTTGAGCATATTGAGTATACATGCCAAGTTTGGTCCAGATTCATCATTGTTTGAGTCCGCAGTGCTCTCTGGATATAGGTGAACTACAACTGCAAAACTCAAGAATAGTGCCCACCAAACCCTTCTAGTGTTTTCTGTTGGTCATGGGAGTCCTATGTGCCAAGTTTGGTTCAATTCCATTGTTCGTGGAGTTCAGAATGCTCTTTGATTGTAAGTTAACCATAAATCCCAGGAACTAAAACTCCCAAATGACAAAATCATTTTTAGTGATGATCGCTCCTTGGGTTAGTCTTGTGGCCAATTTCGGCAGCAATTCGTCCAGCGGATTTTAAGTTATGATGTCACTCAAAATGAACAGAGCATTTTATATGTGTGTGTGTCCCAACAAATTAATCCAAAGGGAATATGGTCCATGGCAGGAAATTAGTTTCCTAATCCTGACTTGCCTGGGAATTTAAGGCAAGACACACATTTTGTAGATACCTGAAACCATGGTAGAATCACAAACACTATCTTTTTTATTGTATTAAGAACATAAGAACATAAGAAGAGCCATGCTGAATCGGACCTCAGCCCATCTAGTCCAGCATTCTGTATCACACAGTGACCCACCAGTTGTACACGGGGATCTCGAGCAGAAGGGAGGGCAAAACCCTGACCTGCTCCCGACCCCCCACAACCAGTACCCAGGGAAATCCTGCCTACCTCAACCAACTCCGAGGTGGCACTTGAATGTCCTTTTCAGTAACTACCGATACACTTGGTATCCATGAATCTGTCTAATCCTGCCTTGAAGTTGTTCAGGCTGACAGCTGTCACAACCTCTTCTGGAAGTGAGATCCATAACCCAATGACCCTCTGGGTGAAGAAATATTTCCCTTTATTACTCCTAATTTTCCTACCTTGGAGCTTCAGGAGTGCCCTCTAGTCCTAGTGTTTTGTGACAAAGAAAATAATTTTTCTTTATTCACCTTTTCTATCCCATGCATGATTTTATACACTTCGATCAAGTCACCTCTTAGACGCCGTCTTTCAAGGCTGAAAAGACCAAGGCGTTGCAACCTGATTTCATAAGGGAGCCGCTCCATCCCTTGGATCATTCTTGTTGCCCTTTTCTGTACCTTTTCCAGTTCCGTTATATCCTTCTTAAGGTGCGGAGACCAGAATTGTACACAGTACTCCAAATGTGGCCTTACCATCGATTTGTAGAGAGGTAATTCAACATTTGCTGACCTATTTTCGATTCACTTTCTGATCATGCCAAGCATAGAATTGGCTTTTTCACTGCTGCTGCGCACTGGGTTGACATCTTCATTGAGCTGTCCACCAAGACCCCAAGATCCCTTTCCTGGTTTGTCTCGGAAAGCTTTGACCCCATCAATTTGTAGGTGTAGTTGGGGTTCTTTGCCCCGATGTGCATGACTTTACACTTGTTTAGGTTAAAATGCATTTGCCACTTTGTTGCCCATTCACTCAATTTCAGAGATCTTTCTGGAGCTCTTTACAATCAGTTTCATTTTTAACTACCCTGAACAATTTAGTGTCGTCTGCAAACTTTGCTACCTCAGAATTCACTCCTACATCCAGATCATTAATGAATAAATTAAAAAGTAATGGACCCAAAACTGAACCTTGGGGTACGCCACTTCTCACCTCTTTCCACCCAGAGAAATGTCCGTTTATTACCACCCTTTGTTTCCTACAGTTTAGCCAGGTTCCAATCAGGACAAGACCTGTCCCCTGATTCCATGGCTGAAGAGCTTATTTAGGAGCCTTTGGTGAGGACTTTGTCAAAAGCCTTTTGAAAGTCAAGGTAAACAATATCAATTGGGTCCCCTTTATCTATGTGTTTATTTACACCCTCAAAGAATTCTAACAAGTTAGTAAGACATGATTTGCCTTTGCAGAAACCATGTTGATTTTCCTTCAGCAATGCCTGTTCTTCTATGTGCTTAGTAATTTTTTCTTTAATAATGGTTTCCATCACTTTGCCTGGAACTGAGGTTAGACTAACTGGCCTATAATTTCCTGGATCACCCCTGGATCCTTTCTTGAAGATCGGTGTTACATTTGCCTCCCTCCAGTCCTCGGTACAGTGCCTGATCTTAGAGAAAGGTTATATATTTTGGCTAGAATTTCAGCAATTTCACACTTGAGTTCCTTAAGAACTCTGGGGTGGATGCCATCTGGCCCTGGTGATTTGTTGACATTTAGTTTAGTAAGGCATGTGAGAACATCTTCCTTGTTTATCTCTATCTGGTTTAATTCATTTAATTCCCTCCCTGAAAAAACTGACTCAGCTGCAGGCATATGTTGTCTGTCCTCCTGTGTGAAAACGGAGGCAAAGAAGTCATTTAGCCGCTCAGCAATCTCCTTGTCTTCGCTGATTTTCCCTTTCTGACCATTGTCGTCGAGTGGCCCAACTGCTTTTCTAGTTGGGTTCCTGCTTCTGATGTACTTAAAGAAGTTTTTTTAAAATATTCTTTGCTATGTGTGCCTCAAAATCTCTCTTGGCTTTCCTGACTGTTGCTTTGCATTTAGTTTGCCAGAGCTTGTGTTCCTTTCTGTTCTCCTCGGTAGGAAGACCCTTCCATTTCTTAAATGAGTTTTTCTTCTTTCCAATCACATCTTTTACTTCATTTGTAAGCCATACTGGTGTCCTTTTGGACTTTCCATGCCTCTTTCTTTTTATTGGAATGCATTTTAGTTCGGCCTGTTTTAAGGTATTTTTAAACAGTTTCCAAGCATTTTGGAGGGATTTGATTTTTTACTGCTCCTTTTAGTTTGTTCTTTACAATTTTTCTCATTTTGGTGAAATTCCCTTTGTGAAAGTTTAATGTCTCCGTGTTAGTTTTCACTGACAGTTTGCTATCCAAACTTACGTTGAAGGTTATTGTGTTATGGTCACTGGTACCTATGGGCTCAGCTACAAGGACATCTTGAACGAGATCTTGTTCATTAGTTAGCACCAAGTCCAGGATCCCCTTTCCCCTTGTTGGTTCCATGACCATCTGCTCAAGGGAATAATCAGCTAGCATGTCGAGGAACCTTGTCTCTCTTTCATGCGTAGAACAAGAATTTGGCCAATCTATTTGGGGATAGTTGAAGTCCCCCATTATGACTAATGTATTTCTTTTTGAGGCCTGTTTAACTTCATTTTCCAGATAGCAGTCTGCCTCTGGAGTTTGGTTGGGAGGGCGATAGCAGATCCCTAGTGCTAGATTAGTTTTAATAGAATAAGATTGTGGGACCTAGAGAGGCCCACAAACACCAGCTGGGGGGATCTTTTCTGCAGCACAGGTAAGTGAAACTGTGGATATTGGATATGTGAAACAAGGGGAATTGTTCTGCACATTTGTATGTATCAAAAATATAGAAGTTACAGAGCAGAACAATTGCATGATCTGAAAAATGGTAAGGGGATGGAAAGAGAAGTCATCTCTCTTAGGACTTAAGATGCATTTATACTGTAGAATTAATGCAATTTGACATCACTTTAACTGTCCTGGCCCAATGCTATGGAGTCACGGGAATTGTACCTTTAAGTAATTATACAAATGGATGTGCACTTTTTTGTCGGTGGTAACTTTTGCTGGATTCTTCCCAATGAGATATGAAAACAAGCCACCGCAGAAACATGAAATGTTTTCCATACTACCTACTATGGAAATATGGCCACTAAGTGGTGCTGTTGGCAATCTTCAGCCAACTATGTGATCTTGCAAGCACAACCAAAGACAAATGAAACACGATGTTCCAAGAAAGGAAAGCAAAATAACATGATATGAAATCGATTGCCTACTGCTAAATGTCATTTCTTATTGGCACAGCCAGAACAACTGGTGTGCTTCAAATTCCTTTGCCTATTCCAGTCCCATTAGCTTACGACCACCACTATATGTTCAGTCTGCACATCACATTTTGCCATGAAACAGAACATTGGATAGCCTGACCTGCTCCATGTGTGGATTTTACTTAACTTAGGGAATACTTGGATATAATACATAAAAGGAAGGATTCAGCTTGACAGAAAGAGATGTGGTTCCCGTGAATTTGCATGGGGAAAGTGTGTTTCTGGTAAGGACATGACAATCCATTGGTTTTGTTTTGATTGTATGGCTCAAAATCCCACCAGCATCCTCATCCTGTCTCAGCTTTGCAGCAACTGGTGAGACAGCCTTCTCTCCAGGCTGAATAAGACACAGTGCTCCTGTTATCTTTAATAGTGAACAGATTCCTGAGGGGGAAGACGGAGTGCTCTGCTGGTCAAAACTGTATACTAGGGTTATTCAGAAAGTAAGGTTACAAGGCACATAGCTCTCACAGGGAATTTTCTCGGGGGAAGTTGGTATCACTTCAACTGTAAACAGGGGAGTGCCTACACCGGGCCGAAAAACCCTGGATAATCGCTTTAAGAACAGAGTTGCCTCTTGGGCTAAACGAGGGTTTAACTGTCCTGGATTTACTTCATTAGGATCAGGTTATACTAGTTTGATGGAACAGAACCCCTCCTGGTGTGGATAGGAATATAATCCTGTGAATAGTTCCATTAGTTGCTTTTGCCACAAGCCCTTCGGCTGCATTGGGATTGGCCCGCACACTATAGGTATGTCCTACCCCCTGTCTATGTTATTATTGCTAATATGCTCATGCTTATTAATTTTGTATAAATGCTATTATGCATATTATATATGATATGGATATGTACTTTAAATTGCCACTGTAAATGGATCACTTGGTCCCATCCTCTTTGTTGAATGTATTGAGTTGCCTTCGGGACCTTTGTAGGCCCGTCCTAGGTGGATGTTTACTAATAGATTGATATTCTGTTTTCAGAATTGTTGAATGCCGTTTGGGTACTTTTCAATGGGAACGGGTATATTGGATTGCACTGAGCCTTGAGAAAGACTGACTCCGGTCAATACGGTCGAAACAAGAGATGGGATTCCTCAATTAATGGTCCTCGTCGGCTGTGTATATCCTACCCTATTGCCTTCGGCCCCTCCCCCTGGCACTCCACACATCGAACTTTCGGAATATTGAAATTTCGTGTCCATGGGGCTGGTCGTTATTGTTTCCTGAAAGAACTGTATATTGAATGGATTATGGACTGTTGAATTGCTACAAGCTAACACTGAAGAGCCTGTCTCTTTAAATTCACACTTGTGAAGGATTGCTTATTTTGGGCACTTCAAAAAGATAAAAAGGACTTTTGATTTATGAACTGTTGAATGGACTTTCTGTATATATTTTCCGTTACGGTACCCCATTTGGGGCTTGAATGTTACCTTAATATTTAATTTACAAGGACCTTAGGTCCTGTGCTGAAGTTGGTATCACTGCCATATAGCAGGAAACCAGCGGAAGCGAACAGGCGGTATGGTGAAGGTTAGAGATGAGTGTCCTCATTCTGTTTCCCTTCAAGTGTGAAGTTTATTTATTTATTTATTTACTTCATTTTTATACCGCCATTCTCAGCCCGAGGGCAACTCATGGCAGTTTACAAAGCGGCACTATTCAGTGCCCATAACAATATAAAACAGATAAAAATCACATAGTTAAAATCACATACATATTAATATCAATCAAAACATGATAAAAACATAACTCCTCCATACTTCATCACCAATTCATTGTCCAGTCACGTTGTCCAGCCATTCCGAGATCAGAGATCGTAGCTACACTGCGTTTGGAAACGCCTGCTCAATAACCAAGTTTTTACTTTTTTATTGAAATGTTAAAAGGGTGGGGGCCAATCTAATGTCCCTGGGGAGGGCATTCCACAGCCAAGGGGCCACCGCTGAGAAGGCCCTGTCTCTCGTCCCCGCTGGCCACACCTGTGAGGATGGCAGGACCGAGAGCAGGGCCTCCCCAGAAGATCTTAAGTTTCTAGGTGGCTCGTAAGGAGAGATACGTTCGGACAGATAGGCAGGACCAGAACTGTTTAGGGCTTTATAGGCCAAAGCCAGCACTTTGAATTGTGCTTGGTAGCAGACTGGCAGCCAGTGGAGCTGGCGCAACAGGGGAGTTGTATGCTCCCTGAGCGCCGCTCCTGTTAACAACATGGCTGCCACTCTTTGAACCATTTGGAGCTTCTGAACAGTCTTCAAAGGCAACCCTACGTAGACAGCGTTTCAGTAATCTATACGGGATGTAACCAGAGCATGGACTACCGTGGCCAAGTCAGACTTCCCAAGGCACACAAGTTTTAATTGTGCAAATGCTCTCCCAGTCACTGCCAAAACCTGAGGTTCCAATTTCACTCTGTAATATGTTACCTAAATGCTAAGGGCATGAATTCCACAGCAATTCATTGCAAAATTGTTTCAGTTTATGGAGAGGATGTAATGTTAAGACAGTATGCGACAAAACAGGCACAGAATATATTGTGAGACCATGATGAAACTTTGCAGAGCCATCCAAAACAAATGTTGTGGGATGCTGGCAGTGAGAGTCCATCTCCTTCATGACAATGCGTGTCCGCACACCGTTCATGCAACACAAGAATTGTTGACCTCATTTGGTTGAAATGTTTTAGGCCACCCCTCTCACAGCCCCGATCTCTCACCCAGTGACTATCATCCGTTCATTAAATTGAAAGAACACCTTGGTAGAAAACACTTTTCTAACAACAAGGTGAAAAACAAAGTGACGAACTGGCTGAAAAAGGTGGAGGGAAACTTCAATGACAGGCATCAAAAATTCATCCCACAGATGACAAAATGTATTGAACTGAATGGTGATTGAAAAATCATGTATGCTATGCTACAATCCATGTAAGTTTTATTAAAATACATTCATTCTTTGTATTTAAAAAGATCTTGTAACCTTAATTTTCAGATAACCCTCATAACATCTATATCTCCACCCTTCTAGAATCCACCTTTAACTGCTGCATCTCTTCTCAACACAGCCATATATTAGTTGGTAGATAGCAGAGGCATGTCCAGTAGGGTTGGTTTAGAATCCTAAAATCGGGATTCTAAAATCAAATGGGGATTTTTTTTTGATTAGTATATCAAAGACTTACAAAATTTTTTCCAAAAAGTGCTAAAATGTAACTTAAGTACTAACGAAATTCTAAAGTGGTTCTAAAGTAGGAAAAGCAGGGAAACAGTTAAAAATCAAGGGGGGAACATTCCCTTCACCTCTGCAGTGCAATTAAGTGGAGCTGTAATGTATAACATAAATATAAGAGGTAGTAGCTACTAGCTACTAGCTCTCAGGACAATTGTGAAAGTGAAGTACGATTCTCCCCCCCCCCCCTTATTTCCCCTTTCCCTCCTTTCTTCCTTCTCTACCCTCTTCTTTCATTCCTTCCTTTGCTCTTTGGTTCCCCATCCCTTCTTTTCTCTTCTTCGCCCCTCTTCCCCCCCGCTCGCGGTGCCTCGCTCACCCCCTCGCCTCTCTCTAGCCTCGATCCATGGATCGAGGCTAGAAGAGAGAGAGAAAGCATGCGGGGCCCCTTTCCAGCTAAAATATAAGCCGACCCAAGCCTGGGTCGGCATATTTTAGCTGGAAAGGGGCAGCAGCTCGCCTGCTTCTCTCTAGCCTCGATCCAGGCTAGAGAGAAGCAGAGAAGGGTGCTTGAGCGCCTTTCCAGCTAAAATATAAGCCGACCCAAGCCTGGGTCGGCTTATATTTTAGCTGGAAAGGCGCCAAGCGCTCTCCGCCTCTCTCTAGCCTGGATCCAGGCTAGAGAGAAGCAGAAGGGCGTCTTGAGGCCCCTTTCAGCTAAAATATAAGCCGACCCAGGGTTGGGTCGGCATATATTTAGCTGGAAAAGGCCTCGCAGCGCCTCTCTGCCTCTCTCTAGCCTGGATCCAGGCTAGAGAGAAGAAAGCAGAGAGGTCTTGTGGCGCTTTTCCAGCTAAAATATAAGCCGACCCAAGCCTGGGTCGGCTTATATTTTAGCTGAAAGGCGCCCAGCGCGCCTCTCTCCGCTCTCTCTAGCCTGGATCCAGGCTGAAGAGAAGCAGAGGGTGCGCGGAGCGCACCAGCTAAAATATAAGCCGACCCAAGCCTGGGTCGGCTTATATTTTAGCTGGAAAGGCGCCAGCGTGCCTCTCCCCTCTCTCTAGCCTGGATCCAGGCTGAGAGAAGGGAAGTGCGCGGAGCGCCACCAGCTAAAATATAAGCCGACCCAAGCCTGGGTCGAGCATATTTTAGCTGGAAAGGCGCCAGCGCACTCTCCGCCTCTCTCTAGCCTGGATCCAGGCTGAGAGAAGCAGAGGGGTGCTTGGGAGCGCTCCAGCTAAAATATAAGCCGGCCCAAGCCTGGGTCGGCTTATATTTTAGTTGAAAGGCGCCCGCGCTCTCCGCCTCTCTCTAGCCTGGATCCAGGCTGAGAGAAGCAGAGGGGTGCGCGGAGAGCGCTTCCAGCTAAAATATAAGCCGACCCAAGCCTGGGTCGGCTTATATTTTAGCTGGAAAGGCGCCCAGCCGCCTCTCCGCCTGGGTCGGCTTATATTTTAGCTGGAAGGCGCTCCGCAAGCCCCTCTCTGCTTCTCTCTAGCCTGGATCGAGGCTAGAGAGAGGCAGAAAGGCTGCGCAGGCCTTTCTCCTCAGCCAATGACAAAACACGCTTAAAAAGGGCAACGAAGCCATACGAATGCTTTACGGCCCAGATACAAAAATGGCGCCGCGGTGCCGTAAAAAGGATCTACTTCCGGGTTCACGACAGCGAGCCGTAAAACAACAAAAGTCCCATTAATTACGAATTTCTAACGAATCAATTAGATTTCCGTTTCAATTTTAGCATGCCTAATGTCCAGTTGTCCTCTTATAGCTCAATACTGGGAAGGATTCGCAATAAATGTTTGTGGGGAGGATGCAGCAGTTAAAATGTGCATTGGGAGGTTAGGGATGAGACATCATGTATTTCTTTCTACATCTTTAAAGCACATATTCCTGCTCCAGAGTCTATTAATCATTAAAGACACAAGAGTTCTGCCCTGCATGAAATCTGGTATCCCCATGCTACTTGGAAATGCATATGGATATTGGCACACCACTTTTCCTCCAAGCTCATATTTTACAACATTGTGAGCAGTTAGACTGATGCATACACACAACAGGGCTTTCTTTGTAGCCTTGAGTGTAGAACTCCCTTCACAGAATATTCTATTATTCTAGAATAATAGAATTGGGAGAGACCACATGGACCATCTAGTCCAACCCCCTGCCATGCAGAAAAAGCAGAATCAAAACGGGCCATGTCTCCCTTAAATTTCTAGCAGATGATAAAACACTCTTGATGCACATGGCATTCAGTGTTTGCAATTATTTTTAACTGTTTAAGAATAGATTCTATGGCTCTTTTAGACAGCTTTTAGGAGGTTTTAAACGATGCCTGTTTTAATATTTGTTTAATCATATTTACATTGTTTTAATTGCTTTTTATTTGTTTATCTCACCAGGAGCTCTTCTAGGCTGGTAGGCGATGCAGAAATCTTATGAATAAATAAATGCATATATAATACATACATAAATAATAAGCACTCCTCATTGACTATGCATATTTATGGCATTTTATGCTTTCTTTGTGTCGTGTGCCTTTGTTGTCATAAAATCTGAAAAGTAAAAAAGTCCAATGTTTCTTGTTTTCTCCCAATTTCAAGAAACCAAAAAAATTCCAAAACCATGAGCACAATTCCATCACTGGTCTAATAGATTGTTATATGATTATTCCTCTGCTAAATTTGCTGGTTTGGAAAGCCCAGAGAGTTTAGCTAATCCAGAAGGCCAAATCAGGACACAAACAGGTTCAAAGGCTAAAGCAGAAGTTTTTATGCTTCATGCCCAGAAATAACATCAGCAGAAAAAACACTCAAAAGTACCTGTCATACCCTAACTGTGAGCACATGGGTACATTTGACAAAAAATGCCACACTGGTTTCCCATTGGTCCTGGAGGGTACAGGATCTCAGCCTCATTGGAGGAGGTGTGAGTCTATTTTTGCCTTTGAGCCAATCAGAGATGAGGTGAGAAATGTCATGGATTCGAAGTATTATGTCTGTTGTGAGTCCTTCCCTGAAACCGGGAGCATCTGGGTGAACTGTAATTTGATGGTTGGTCGATGGGTCCTGATGGTCCAATGCCAGCAAGACAAAGGAGCTTCCAGCTGATGGACAAAAGGTGTTTAAGTCACAGTTACAGTTATATGCAATGGATAATTCCCAGAGGGGCTACGGATAGGTGCTTTAGCTGAGGCAATGTTTCCAGGGGTAGCTGAGATCATATCATGCCAGATATATAAAGGTAATTGGTTTATGGTGATTTTCTCTGGGTGAGTGTGAGGCAAAGGTGAAGTGAGTTCATATTCTGGAATTTCCAAGGAATTTCAAAGCAAGGGCAATTAGAAATTACCATGTGGCTAGCTAAATTTTCTAGTGGAGCCACATCTTACAATTATTTCAAAGTGCTGACTTTAGCCTATAAAGCCCTAAACAGTTCTGGCCCAGCTTACCTGTCCAAATGGATCTTCCCCTATGAACCATC
Source organism: Anolis apletophallus (assembly GCA_030556195.1). NCBI lineage: Eukaryota > Metazoa > Chordata > Lepidosauria > Squamata > Anolidae > Anolis > Anolis apletophallus. The sequence goes on along the minus strand of JARBWK010000005.1, from coordinate 16,814,403 downwards.
TTGTAACTTAAGATATTCGGGGGAGGCCCTGCTCTCAGTCCCGCCTTCCTCACAGGTGGCCACCTTCTCAGAGGAGGCCCTCGGCTGTGGAATTCCCTCCCCAGAGATATCAGATCAGTCCCTCCCTCCTGACCTTAAAAACATGGCTGTTTGATCAAGCCTTTGCAAAATTTATATAACAGACAAATACAGAATTTTGTGTATGGACTATTGGAATGGCCTGGATTACGATTATGAATAGTGTGGTTTAACAGTGATGATATTGGTTGAATGTTTTAAATGTTTCCATCCTGGGCTCGGTCCTGTTCAACATCTTTATTAATGACTTAGATGAAGGGCTAGAAGGCATGATAATCAAGTTTGCAGATGACACCAAATTGGGAGGGATAGCCAATACTTCAGAAGACAGGAGCAGAATTAAAAACGATTTTAACAGATTAGAGAGATTATTGGCCAAAACTAACTAAAGGAATTTCAATAGGGACAAATGCAAGGTAGACCCAGGGCAGTCATGCTACCCCTGTATTCTACCTTTTTTGGACCACATCTGGAATACTGTGTCCTATTCTGGGCACCACAATTGAAGAGAGATGTTGACAAGCTGGACTGTGTCCAGAGGAGGGCAACTAAAATGATCAAGGGTCTGGAGAACAAGCAGCTTAAAGAGCTGGGCATGTTTAGCTTGAAGAAGAGAAGACTAAGAGGAGACATGATAGCCATGTATAAATATGTGAGAGGAAGTCATGGTGGGGAGGGAGCAAGCTTGTTTTCTGCTGCCCTGGAGACTAGGACGCAGAACAATGGCTTCAAACTGCAAGAAAGGAGATTTTATCTGAACGTTAGGAAGAACTTCTTTTTTCTTTTCTCTTATTTCTGAAAAAAAAGAACTTCTTGACTGTGAGAGCCATTCAACAGTGGAACTCTCTGCCCTGGAGTGTGATGGAGTCTCCTTCTTTAGAGGCTTTTAAATAGATGCTGAATGGCCATCTTTCGGGGGTGCTTTGAATGCAATTTTCCTGCTTCTTGGCAAGGGTTTGGACCGGATGGCTCATGAGATCTCTTCCAACTCTGTCATTCTATGCTTCTATTTTATAATCGTATTTTAAATGTTGTTGTAATATTACATTGTTTTAATGGCATCGAATGGCTGCCTATGTTGCAAAGCTGTCTTGAGTCCCCTCTGGGGTGGAGAAAGGCGGGGTAGAAATGGTGTAAATAAGTAAACAAATAAAATTCATATTGTTGGTGGGTCTGCTTTCTTGATAGCAAGATGATGAATTTGATAAGTTCATAAGGTATCCAACCTGGATTCTTTGCATAAGATAACCCTATGAAATCCATAAAGTTGCCAAAAGTTGGCAGGCAATGTGAAGACAAATACTGTAGAGTCAAATCCTCAGTACATACACACAAACCTTATTCCTCCAAAAGTGACTCTTTTATAGTTTTATAGATGTGCAATGTTTCTTTAGCAATAATTCTTTTCCACTCCTCAACTTGATCCTCTGTGTATATCTACGTGTGAGAGAGTGTATAACAGCACTCTTTAAATATTTCTCCTGAATCAAAACAGTAAATAACAAAGTGGCGCATGCTGAAACCCTCCCTTTAATTTTCCACCCCTCACAAGGACTATTTGTAAATAGAGGAAGAAGACAGCCCAGCCAAAAATGCCATTACCCCATCACCCATTTGTACGGGCTCCCTGGTACACTCAGCAAAGCAAAACAATTTAAAACTCAAGGCCTGTAGATATGCTCAACAATTTGGAGAGGGTCCTTTTTAAAAAAATAATATGGACTCTTCTGACAAGTTGTTTGAATCACAGTAAATCAGTCGAGGCCATTGTGTTCATGTATCTGTGTCAAGAGTATGTTTCTAGCTTATAGGCAGTTGCTTCCATGGAAAAAGAAGTCTCTCTTCAATTACGTCACATCCGAAGGTTTCCAAATACCTTGAAGTTCCATTGCCAAGGGAAATTAAAGTACAGTTGCATTAAGTGGAATAAAATGTTCCCCCTTGCTGTGCATTAGGGCATCGCGAAATATCTTTTACTGACATTTGGTAAGCCTTCCCCTTAGGATTCGAGTGAATCTTCATTTAAAACCCTAGAAGTGATAATAGGTAAGGTCTTTCTGGTGACATTTTCCTAAAAGATTTTAAGTCCCTGTAACATTTATCATCAGCTTTCTTTTCATCTCAAATATTGTTTTTGGGGGGAAGAAGAAGCTCCAGATACGCACACTCCTAAAAAGTCAAACTGAACATAAAGGCCACAAGGGTTTGAAATAAATCTCATGGATTAAAGAGGTAAGGTTTATTAATGCAAGAATTTTTGATTTTACTTTTTCAGTCTGGATGGAAAATGCTATTGTGTTGTTCAGAGGAAGGACCTTTGATATTTCTGATTCAAAGTTTTCACTTTTCCTATTACCATTTCTTCCAGTCTTGAGAAAAAACTGCCAGTCATTTCAACACACAAAACCTATTTACGTGATGTATAGTGACGAGTAGATATTTTCAAGTATAGGGCTTGAATAAAAGTTGGATGGGTTTCAGGGTTTGTGTTTGCTTTTATGGAAGGGTATCTAAAGATAGGAGCCCTCAGTGGCACAATGGGTTAAACCCTTGTGTCAGCAGGACTGCTGACTGACACGTCAACAGTTTGCATCCGGGGAGAGCAGGTTGAGCCTCAGCTCCCCATGTGGGGACATAAGAGAAGTCTCCCACAAGGATGATAAAACATCAAACATCCAGGCATCCCCTGGGCAAAGTCCTTGCAGACGGCCAATTCTCTCACACCAGAAGAAACTTGCAGTTTCTCAAGTTGCTCCTGACACAAAAAAGGTTCTAAAGATATTCCTTTAGAGCAGTGTTTCTCAACCTGGGGGTCAGGACCCGTATGGGGAGGTCGCAAGGAGATGTCGAAGAGGATGCCAAAGAACATCAGAAAACACAGTATTTTCTGTTGGTCATGGGGATTCTGTGTGGGAAGTTTTGCCAAATTCTATTGTTGATGGAGTTCACAATGCTCTTTAATTTTAGGTGAACTATAAATCCCAGCAAGGTCTATTTTCTCCAAACTCCACCAGTGTTAACATTTGGGCATATTATTGAGTATCTGTGCCAAGTCTGATCCAGATCCACCATTGTTTGCATCCACAGTGCTCTCTGGATGTAGGTGAACTACAACTCCCAAGGTCAATGCCCACCAAACCCTTCAAGTATTTTCTGTTGGTCATGGGATGTTCTGCGTGCCAAGTTTGGTTCAATTCTATTGTTGTTGGTGTTCAGTATGCTTTTTGATTGTAGATGAACTTTAAATCCGAGCAACTATAACTCCCAAATGACAAAATCAACCCCAGCAGTATTCAAATTTGGGCATATCTGGTATTTGTCCCAAATTTGGTCCAGTGAATGAAAATACATCCTGCATATCAGGTATTTACATTACGATTCATAACAGTAGCAACATTACAGTTATGAAATAGCAATGAAAATAATGTTGTGGTTGGAGGTCACCGCAACATGAGGAATTCAATTAACGGGTCACGGAATGAGGAAGGTTTAGAACCACTGCTTTAGAGTATCTTCTGGGAAAATATAGCCAAGCCACAGTTATCCACACTTAATTAAATCCTGATTAGACTAATACAAGGCACAGTTTGGAGAGCTGCCTCTGAAGCTTGGGTTTTGTGCAAAATAGATTATGGTTTGGGGCTTATCTTCTTGCCAGCCTTGAAAATGAATCTTCAGACATTCCTGAGCCATTTCTGAATCTCTTAGGTATAAATCAAAGCACTGGATTTATTCTCTGAAATCCTTCACAGTGTGGGACTCAAATCACCTTCTCCTCCCTTAACATTCTCAGTTACCAAGATCACTCATCGTCATGAGACTCTCCTTTGGATTTACCTACTATCAAAATTAAGTAACTGGCCATTGGAGAAAGTGCCCCCAGTCGAAAGATGTAGGTAGGAAATAGAACAAAAAGGCATAAAATCCAGCAAGTTTTATTTGATCTAACTTTTTTAAGACGGAGGCATGCTGCTCACTTGACTCTGCAATCTATGAAAGCTTAGGCCAAATAAATTCTCTAAGGTGCCAGAAGGATAACATAGGATACAGATTCTATGTGAAACCAGGCCCAATGAGCTCAAATGAGCTATAAATCGCAAAAGTATCACCACAACAGAAAATAAAACTGACTTACCAGATAGTTGATTTGGGGTTGCTTCTGTATCCAGATAAGAACTCAAGTGTGTTTTTACTCTCCTTTGCTTTGCTTGATCAAGTTCACAAACCTGAGGTTGGTAATGTTGCTTTTGGAAAATACAGACCTCCGAGTCTTTCATAGCCTCCCAATCTTCCAAGTTGGAAGAGACAACCCTGATTAATCCTGTGTCATCCAACTTTGTCAGCTGTTTTTAAAATGCCCTAGTTTCTCTCTCCTTCTACTCAGGGCTGTAGCCAGGATGTTGATTCGGGGGGCTGAATTTGGTTTGGGGGCTGAGACTGGGTGGAAGAGGGTCTACCCTAGCAAACCATTTGTACTGTTATCCCAATAACCCCATTAATGTGGGATATAATAAGCATGGTGATCAGATCATGATATGAATAAACAAAACAGTTTAAATAATGTACCAGTAAGGCCTTCTCGAGGACCACCCTGAGAATTTCGGGGGGGGAGATGAAGCCCCCTAAGCCCCCCCTGGCTACATGCCTGCTTCTACTTTATCACACAAGAGAATGAATCCACTTTAAATCCGGTTTCTGCCTCCTACAGAATTCTGGGGTTTGTAGTTTAATGAGGTTGGTAAAGGCTTGTAATGCAATTTCTAATTATAATATAAGTCTTGAATGTGTTTATTAATGTTGGTATAATGGCAAGCGCAGGCAAGCGTTAGCTACAGCTGATCAGTTGATGCGATGCCGTAGTAGCAAAGCTCCTGCGGTAGAAATGTATCCATTTAAGTAGAGCTAGGAGAGAAAAGCGGTGGAGCTAACTGATAACAGAAGAGTAGACATTTTAAAAATATGAGCCAGTCTTTAGCCAGTTGAGCTAAAAGGAAGATGTCTCTCTAGCTATGTGAGAGCTGGAGGAGTTTTCTATTCTAAGTTAAAGTCTTCAGCCTTGATATTTAAAGTGTTAAAAGAACCATTCTGAATTAGAAACTAGCTAATGAGCTAGGGGAAAGAAATTCCCAGTAATATATTGTGTCTTTAGTGGCAGAACTGAAGTAAGTAAAAAGAATGATCTGTCAGTGGGACTGAAGAGAAAAGCGTTCTTTGAGAAATAAATGTACAGTTAACCTATTGACAAGGTGAATAAACTATAAGATTAAAGTGACCCAGTCAAGAGACTGAGACATAATTACACTTTAAAGTAAAAGGAAGTTACTAAACCTGAACCAAATTGGCATAGGATATGCCTTTCTGAATATTATATAGTAACAGCTTCATATGTTCATAATAATAAAAGTCAACTGTAACAATATCTAGGGAGTACTGTGAAGAGAAATACTGTGTAACCATTATGCTTTGTGTGCCTGAGAATCCATAAATAAATATTTCTTTGTTCAATTGTTACAATAAGGACCTTTCCCTGCCTACGCAGTGGGTGGGGAAAGGCTATTACCTCCTCCCACAAAGGGAGGCGATTGGTTCCTTGGATGGAACCTTCTGGGGAGTGGGCGGAGGCTGCCTATGGAGTTGGGGCAGCCTCCTGATTCATTCCCATTTGAGGTGTTGACCCACAACTCTTGCCCGGTGACAGTATAGTGGTCGCCTTAGGGGCCGGGTAGGAATTTTTCCCCCTTTTACTTTCTAGGGGTGGGGGTTGCCTACCCTGTACTGTTACTTTCTGGGATTGCGGTTCTATAAATAGGACAGTGTAAATAGTTTAGGGTAATCCATAGATCCATATTCACTCATGCACTCTTCAAAGTTAGTTGGGCCAGTGCACAAATGCACTTACCTGGACAGTTGTTCAGGGTGAGGGGGATACCATTGGTCCAGAAATTTTGAGAGTTCGGTTAAGTATTTCCAGAGAGGTTTTCTTGTGTTTTCCTTGAGAAGTTGCCCAGTTTTGTGTTATAGGGGACTCAGGAGAGTTTCCCAGTGTAGCCGAGGGGTCGTTCGCTCGCGGACGCTACGTCGGCTAGGCCACACCTTGTTCCCTTGACACCTGAGTTTAGCGAGGTTAAACTTAAATCGGTAACTTTAAAATAAAGGTTGCCCAAATTTGATCCAATTACTGTTGTCTGTCTCGTTATTTCTGGGGTTGGAAGGTAAAGACTTGTATCAAGTTACTGAAGTGAAAATATTCTACAGGAAGACGGCTGAAGATCATTTTGGAGCCGAATACAATACAGCATTGGGTAGCACATTAAAGTGTCACATACAGAAAGCATTTTTAAAAGTAAAGCCTCTTGAACAAGCCTCGCGGCACACCTGATGATCATATATATATATATATATATATATATATATATATATATATATATAGATATATATATATAAGGCCTGATTAGGTTTTTTGTTTCCCTATTAAAGTCGTTAGAAATTCATTTGTAAAGTACTTACGGTATGTATTTGAATAGCTGTAAACAACCCAGTATTGAATTACCAAAACCGAAGCCAACGCCACCATTTTTCGTAAGGAAATCCGCCATTTTCGGAAAGGGTTTTCCCTTCCCTGGCTTTTCCTTCTGCTGCCTGAGAATCTCCTGAGAACGGTCCCTTTCAGATCTGGGGGTAAAGCATGGGATTCCAAGCTTTAAAGCTAACGTTAGTTGGTTCCCAGCTGGCGAGGAGGGGTGGAGGGGATGCTCCCAGGTGGGGAGGAAGGGTGGAGGGATGCTTCCCTCTCGCCAGCTGAGAACTAACCTGTGGGTTCCCAGCTGGCTTATCTTTAACCAGCATTAGTTCCAAGGTGGCAAGGAATGGTGGAGGCCATTAAGGAAGGACTTCCGAAACTTATGAAATTTCGTTAATTTTGAAGTTTTTTTCAAAGAATCACCAGCGCCGCCTACAGCCGAAGCATGTTTTGAACCTTTTTTTAAATCAACCAGCCCTAATATATAGCAAGGTGCTCAGCCATACACCACATTCCTCTCCCCTTTGCCCCATTCGTTGTTGTCCCAAAGCCCCTCCCTCAACTATTAAAAAACCAGAATTCTGCAGGAGGCAGAAACCGGGTTTAAAGTGCATTCATACTTTAGTGTGATGAAGTTCCCTTCTTTGTCCTCAGCTTACTTCAATTTTACAAACTGAGTTCAAAGTGGAAAAAATAGTTTCTTCTTTGATGGCAGAGATAGAGAAGAGGACCTTGCTCTTCCCAGTTGACTCAGGCAAAAGCAAACTGTCCCAGCCTCTTCTAGCCCCTGAGTTTTTCTTCATAAATGTCTTTAATTATATTGACTATATGTCACAGTTTTCGTCTCTGAACCATAAGGGAATATGATCTTTTAGTCCAAAGAAGTAAGTGTATCAAGTTCTCTCATAAATTCTAGGGTGACTACACTAGTTTCAACCCATTTATTTTGCGTGCCATTCACCCAAGCTTAAACTACACACCTTATGCCATTTTTAATATTTAACTCCTTAGGAGTTTTCACTCCGTTTATTTAAAATAAGTGGCAGGGAAGCAGATGTGAATTGGCTCCATAGGGAAAGAGGAGGTTTAATGCTTCCCTGCTTAATGCATTGCTCCCCACATCCCCCTGCGTGGTACAATTAGGGAAAGATTAAATAAAAAAGAAATCCTACTGCTACCAATAGGAGGTTGGTTTTGCTTTTAATCTCAATAACTGCCACTCATAAGGGGTAACATGGGGGAAGGGATACAACTGGAGAAAAGGAGTGATTAAGCCTTCCCCTCCCCATGGATTGCAGTCCTTACATGACCCTCGCCCACTCCCACCTTATGCTTACTTTACACAAAGAGGCATATAGAGCCATGTATTGTATAGTAACTGTAATAAAGAGTCTGATCCATTGCTCAGAATTTGAAGTGCAGTTGTGGGGTGATTACCCTATATACCAGTAGCTCTTAAACCTTCCTCATGCTGCAACCCCTTAATGCAGTTCCTCATGTTGTGGTGATCCCCAACCATAAAATTATTTTCCTTGCTACTTCATAACTGTAATTTTGCTACTGTTATGAATCATAATGTAAATATCTGACATGCAGGATGTATTTTCATTCACTGGACCAAATTTGGCACAAATACCTGATATGCCCAAATTTGAATACTGGTGGGGGGGGGTTGATTTTGTGACTCAGGAGTTGTAGTTGCTGGAATTTATAGTTCACCTACACTCAAAGAGCATTCTGAAGTCCACCAACGATGGAACTGAACCAAACTTGGCTCACAGAACTCCCATGACCAACAGAAAATACTGGAAGGGTTTGGTGACCTTGAGTTTTGGAGTTGTAATTCACCTACATCCAGAGAGCACTGTGGATTCAAACAGTGATGTATCTGTACAAAATTTGGCATGAATCCTCAATATGTTCAAATGTGAACACTGGTGGAATTTGGGGAAAATAGACCTTGACATTTGGGAGTTGTAGTTTCTGGGATTTAGTCCACCCACAATCAAAGAGCATTCTGAACCCCACCAATGATAGAATTGGGCCAAACTTCCCACATAGAACCCACATGATGAACAAAAAATACTGTGTTTTCTGATGGTCTTTGGCGATCCCTCTGGCACCCCCTCACAGCCCCCTCAGGGATCCCGACCCCCAGGTTGAGAAACGCTGCTATATACTCATGTATATGTCATGAAATGTTAGACTTTTCTGTAGACCTTATCTCTTATCAAAATAAAGTAATTATCCATTTCTCTGAGTAGAATAATGAAAAACAAGAGTTTAGTCTATCCCAGGAAAACCTAAAGGAAGCACTGGCCCCTTCTGCTCTCTGCCATGGCACCTCTCCTGACCTTTTTACATGTCTGGTTTGGGAGGGGCAGCAGTGTGTCCAGGTGGCATTATTACTTTCCCCTCTCCATGGATTTGTGTGTGTGTGTGTGTGTGTGTCAGGAGCAACCCAAGCCCCCGGTGACAGAGTGGGTTAAACCCTTGTACCAGCAGGACTGAAGACCAACAGGGCGCAGATTCGAATCCGGGGAGAATGCAGATAAGCTCCCTCTGTCAGCTCTGGCTCCCTCAACTTGTCCACACAAGTCATGTCAAAATCCATATTTTGGCCCCCAAAATATGTTTCTATGTGATTTATAGAAATATATGAGGGTTATCATAAAAGAAGGTTACAAGATTTTATTATATTAAAATACAAAAAATCAATATATTTTAATAAAACTTACATGGGTTGTAGCATATATATTACATTATTTTTCCACATAATCACCATTCAGTTTAATACATTTTGTCATCTGCAGGAGGAGTTTTTGATGCCTGTGTCATAGAAGTTTCCCTCCACCTTTTTCAGCCAGTTTGTCATTTCGATTTTCACCTCTTCGTCATCAGAAATATTTCCACCAAAGTGTTCTTTCAATTTAGTGAACCGATGATAGTCACTTGGTGCGAGATCAGGGCTGTGAGAGGGGCGACTTAAAACATCCCAACTAAATGAAGTCAACAACTCTTGTGTTGCATGAGTGGTGTACGGATGCGCATTGCCATGAAGGAGACAGACCCCTGCCATCAGCGTCCCACAACGTTTGTTTTGGATGGCCCTGCGAAGTTTCTTCATAATATATTCCATACTCATTTTGTCACATGCTGTCTTAGCATTACAGCCTCTCCATAAACTGAAACAATTTTTCAATGAATCGTAGCGGTGTTCATACCCTTAGCATTTAGGTAGCATTTTACAGCATGAACTTCACACTTGGAATGATACAGAATAAAGATGCTCATCTCTAACCTTCAAAGATCGCCATAAGGCAGGATGGGCTCTCTAGCCTTTTGGCAACCGTCCTAGGAGAATAAAACCTCTGATTTCAAACCCGGGTAGATGGTGCTCGCTTAACCCTATAAGGTCAACCATCTAAGAGAAGGAAACTTGAACCAAACCTACAACCTGAGGACCTCTCTGCCACCATCCCAGCTTGCTAGGCCCCGGCAGACGAACCTTTGGTTTAAAGGGTGAGGCCAGTTCTGTGCACACTGCGCTCCACCAGAAAAATCCATTGCACAGGCTGGAAGGACACATCCAACCTCCGAATCATCAACGCACATGTAGAAAGCATGGGATGAGTCCTCCCTGAATCTTCCTTTGCAAAGAAAAGCCAAGAAGAAGAACACGCCTGAAGATGAATCAAAGGCCTTGCAATTATCCCAAGGGGTTATTCCCTTATTCCAAGTTTGCATCATGCATTGCTTATCTAACACAAACATACATACAGGATTGCATAAATGCATCATATCCTCAGACTACGCTGAGTTTTTTTTTGTCTGAGCTGGTAAAAACATATTATCTGTGACTCAGCTATTCCAACAGGCATTCTCTGCTGTCGCTGGGAATAGCCGTACAAAGCAAGACCGGCACCATACTCCCTACAGCCACGTCTCCTGCATGAAATTAGATGGCAAAAGAACCTCAGCCATTTCTGAAACCTTCTTCCTTTGAAGCACCCCTGGAGCGGAAGCCAGGGCACTGGGCATGGCTTCAGGAGAAAGTCAATGTCCCTTGCAGAAGTTGAGCCAAGTGTGACAAATTAACTCTATGAGTTGGCGGTGCCTCCTTGACAGCAGTGCTGAAACACCCAGACAAACACCAAATGGCAGTGCAAACCAGAGGCATCCTTTCAAAGAAGCACAGAACGAGACCAGACGCCCTTTCATCTTTTGGCTTCATCTTATCTTGGAGGTCTTCTGCCAAATGCGTCACAATGAACCCGGTCAGCCATGTTGGCTATTTACCCTCTTTTCTGCCAAAGTCATTGAACTCATTCAGTTTAAACAGATGCTACACTGGACTTATTTGTGCCAACCAAGACACAGTTGAAGGTTTCAAACCTCTCTTCTTAAGTCTGAAACATCAATGAGAGATAGGAGGATCCCCGCTGTGGTTTTCTCAATTGCATTGATGGCGATTTAGTCTCTTCTGCCTTTCCTGTCTCCACTCTCCACTTATTCCAAACTGCTTCTAATAGATGGTAATATTGTAAAGATAAATTCTCTTCTTTTTAATTCATGTGCAGTGGTAATTCTAGCACAATCTAAATGTTTTGTGGGTGAACAACAGTAACTACTTTAGGACTGTTGATTAAACACAACCTAAAATACTAGGAAAATGATGTATGACAGTCAAGCCACACAAGAAGCTATCTAGTAAGGGTAAAATGGGCCCTTGATAATCATTATGGATTGATTCCACATCTGGGCACTTCCTGCTCGGCCGCTCTAACCCCAAGGCATTGCTTTGCCTTAATCCTTTGAGTCCCTGTTGTTAATATTCTAGGTGTCCAGTGCTGCGTCGGATGGGTAACAGTAAGTGATTTCATATTATCCGACATTTTCGTTTATCCAACATTCTGCTAGCTAGCCTGTTTATGTTGGATAAGCGAGACTCTTCTGTATATATGATGGTATCGTAAAATGGTGTTTGTTATATAAAATACCAAAAGCAAGTTTTTTTGTAATTTTGGGGGATGGGTGAGGATATTTTTAATCATGGATGGTTGGATATGTGGGTATGGAGGGTTGATTGTTAGCTATGGGAAACTTTTTTCTGCTGAAAGAAACATTCTTTCAAATGCCATCTGCCAGCAGTTAGTGGGACCAAATTTTGTTATTTCATTTCATTTCAATTCAATTTATCATTTGATGAGTCGCTCGCCACCGGAGTACTCTGAGCGACTTACACCGCAATAAAACATCAAACATATCAACGATAAATCACAAATTAAAAGCTTTGACGGAAAGCCAAGTTTTGAGAACTTGAGAGAAAAACCACAAATCAGGTATAGCTCTAATATATGGAGGTAAGGAATTCCACAAGGTTGGGGCAAGAACCAAGAAGACCCTGTGCCTCATGGAGTCCAGGCATGCCTCCTTAGGACCGGGACAAACAAGGTTTTCTTGAGCTGATCTTGGTGGTCTCTGATGACAAGTACAGTATGTGAGAGACAATCTCTGTGGTATTTAGGGCCTTGACCATGGATGGCCCTGAAAGTCAGAACCAGTGTCTTATAGGAAGCCCGATGTTCAATTAGGAGCCAATGGAGGTGTTGTAACACTGTAGCTATGTGATGTCTCATTGGTGTCTGAGTAAGTAATCTGGCAGCTGCGTTTTGAACCACTTGGATCTTATGTGTCACTGAAAGTAGAGTACCAGCGAACAATGCATTACAGTAATCCAGCCTTGAGGTAACTGTGGCATGGATTACTGTTGCAAGGGCCTCTGTTGGAAGCCAGCTGCCTTGCTTGGTGGAAGTAGAAAAAGGCCTGTTTACTGGTGGTGGAAATCTGAGCTTCCATCGTCAACTGGGAATCCAGCAAGATACCGAAGCTCTTCACCGTAGCAGACGGGGCTAAGGATTCACCATCAAAGGTGGGCAGATGGCAGGTCAGTTCCTGGGGCCAACTGGGCCATAAGATTTCAGTTTTGGCCGGGGATGTGGGGAGCCAGAACCAAAAGTTGGCAGATCACCCCTGTCTTCTAATTCCAATTCTTTCTGGCATGATATCTGGTCATTTGCAACTTTCCTCATTGCCAATCCATTGCCTTCCCATTTAGTTAGCAGTGGCAGTGAGCATGTATTCATTCCTTTCCTTCTTTTGCTCAGCAAGGATGCGAGTGTTGCACCAGGAATGCCTCACAGAAAAGCCGTGGCCCCCACCCATCCACAGGCATAACATTCACATTATAGATTCATGTTGAATCTCAGATCATGTTAAATCTACTCCCGGCCTCACACACAGTAGTGCTTCCCCATCACACATGAGGAAGCATCATAGAATAATAGAATCATAGAATCATAGAGTTGGAGGAGACCTCATAGGCCTTCCAGTCCAACCCACTGCCAAGAAGCAGGAAAATTGCATTCAGAGCACACACACCCAACAGATGGCCATCCAGCCTCTGGTTAAAAGCCTCCAAAAAAGGAGCCTCCACCACACTCCGGGACAGAGAATTCCACTGCTGAACAGCTCTCACAGTCAGGAAGTTCTTCCAAATGTTCAGGTGGAATCTCCTTTCTTGTAGTTTAAGCAATTGTTCCATGTCCTAGTCTCCAGGGCAGCAGAAAACAAGCTTGCTCCCTCATCCCTATGACTTCCTTTCACATATTTATACATGGCTATCATGTCTCCTCTCAGCTTTCTCTTCTTCAGGCTAAACATGCCCAGCTCTTTAAGTCACTCCTCATAGAGCTTGTTCTCCAGATCCTTGATCATTTTAGTCCTCTGGACACATTCCATCTTGTCAACATCTCCCTTCAATTGTGGTGCCCAGAATTGGACACTTTATTCCAGGTGTGGTCTAACCAAGGCAGAATACAAGGGTAGTATGACTTCCCTGGATCTAGACACTAGATTCCTATTGATGCATCACCACATGGCTTCCACTTGGGCTGGCCCTGATGTTCCCTATGGAACACAGGATTTTCTGCCTCCCCATTTTAAGTGCTGGCTGATAGGTTCTGGCCCAGCTTACTTGTCCGAACGCCCCATCCCGTAACCTAAGATCATGGGAGGATGCCTGTGGAATGCGCTCCCTATGGAGGTGCGGTCCACCTCATCCCTCCTGGCATTCAGGAAAAGGTGAAATCCTGGCTCTGGGAGTTCCCCCACACCAGCACTAGGCAGCATGTGAGATGGGATTCTAATGGGAGGGAGGAAGGGGGTCAATGTTTTTAATTGAATACTGTTTTAATTGGAATGACTGTAGATGTTGGAGCCCTTGTATTTTAATGTTTTAATGTATTTTAATGAGTGTTTGGGGTTGTGTGATGGGCAGTGTGAGGATGCATGGCCCTCTGGAAATGAGTGTGCTGTGAGGATGCATGGCTCAACTGTGCTGCAAGCATCCGTTGATGCTTGCAAAGACACATGTGATGAAGTCATAAGTCAGATATCACCCATCCTATATTTGTGCATGATATGTTATCTGCTTAAATGTAGTACCATACACTTCTCCCTGTGGAAATTAATTTTGTTAGTTTTAGCCCCACTCACCAATCTATTAAGATCACTTTGGATATTGATGCTAGGGTATTAGCTATCCCTCCCAAGCTGATATTTTTTGCAAACTGGATAAGCATGATTTCTATTCTGTTGTTAATGTAACTGATAAAGGTATAGCACTGACTAACACTGGCCCCAGGATAGAACCCTGTAAAACCCCACTGGTCACTTCTCTCCAGGGTGAATTGCAGTCAGCTAGTCAACCAATAGCAAATCCACCCAACAATAGCAATGCATCTTGCTTCTATGGCACTTCATAGAAGTGTCCCCGTAAAGTACATTATCACTGGACCTCTTGCGAGTTTGCATATGAAGTCTGGCCAATTACATGGTTAACACAGGTCTATATCCTTGATTGAATATTTTGCAGTGGTGTATTCTGTACCTCTTTACACATTGTCCATAGAGAGCGAGAAATTTTCAAGCTCCTGAGTAGCGGAAGGCACCCAGATGACAGAGCTACAGATGGAGCAAGAGATATGGTATCACTTTCCTAGAAGATCTCCTGTGAGTCAATGCCATGTGTTGCAATAACTTTGGCTGCTGAGCCTCAGCCATGTTTTAAGGAATCTGTAATTCCTAATATTTTAAATATTTGCTTTATTTTGGTGTTTTTATTGTATGTTGTGTGATCTGCCCCGAGCCTGCAGGGAGGAGCGGAATATAAAATTGAATAAATAAAATAAAATAAAATAAATAAATAAAATAATGTAAAGCCTGGTCACCTTGGAGCCTGCTTTGGGCAAGTAAATCGCCATGGCAAGATACCCTAGGAGCTTGGAAGCTGATTAGAGGAGCAAGAGGCATGGAATTGAATTGACAGAGTGCTGTGCTCTGTCCACATGGAGTAGGATGCAGGCTGTTGTGTGTCTGGAGTGTGTGTAAAGGGTGTGTGTGCAAGAGAGAGAGAGAGAGAGAGAGAGAGAGAGAGAGAGTCTGCATGGTGGCAAGGAGATTATAGTGGCTTTACTGAGCATTCCTGGTGAGCTCATGGCAGGTGCATGATTTAATCTGAAGATTTATTGATTCTCATTTCAATCTCTTAGTGAGTACATTGCTACAGTTCCATCACATCATACCATTATAGAATTATACAACTGTAGCATCCTACTATCACCACATTCTATGCAATTCTGGGGTTTGTAGCTGGATGAGTCACTAGAACTTTCTCCCAGAAAATTCTAAATATTTCTCCCTAAGATACAAATCCCCAAATTCCATAAGACACAACTGTATCAGGTAAGGTAGAATCGTAGTGCTCTAGTATTATTGTGTCAAAGTGATGACAAAAACCATCATCCACTGTAGTTTCAAAGATAATGTTTATTGGCATCCATTACTACCTCATTCTACTCCCATTCTTGATTCTTTTTGGGAAAAATATGGAAGTTGTATCCCCAGTCATAGACCGAGGGCAAGATCTCACACATAAACATTTTTGCAGCTACAAAATGTATACATTGTACCCTCTTCCCAACAGGCATTGAAGGCAATGTACAATACAATCATTAAAACCGTCACATAAAACAGAGAGTAAAAGAAAGAAAGAAAATGAAACAGAAGTATGCAGTAAAACTTAAGAATGGCAGTAAAAGTAAAGGGTGACAGGATTTTAAACAATATTAAATCCCTGACAGAACAGAAGCTGCTCTTTGCTGCACATCTGAAGCCAAAATAAGCAAGGAGCCAATCCAAATTTATCCCACTCTTGGCGGCATCTAATTCTCCAAATATTGCAAACATTGGCATATAAGAAGGAAATTATTGGAGCATTTTCATAGACAAAAATTCAAATTTGGAAGGGTTAAGGAGAATTGAGG
The DNA here is from genome assembly GCA_030556195.1 of Anolis apletophallus. Classification (NCBI taxonomy): domain Eukaryota; kingdom Metazoa; phylum Chordata; class Lepidosauria; order Squamata; family Anolidae; genus Anolis; species Anolis apletophallus. The sequence continues at coordinate 16,798,419 of JARBWK010000005.1, read as the reverse complement.
AAGCACAGAAAATATTGACTCTCTATAATAGAGATGCATAATATATATATAGGAGGGGGGATAGTTGATTCTGGTCTGCTTACCCCCACTCATCCCTGGGGAACAACAGGGAGAGAAAGGGAGAGATTATTGTCCTGCTAAACCACATTAGCGCTATTCACATCTGGAGAGTGCAGGAGTCTAAAGAATGAGGCACGCACAAAGAGCAAGGGATGGGGGAGAGGAGAGTCTCCGGGAAAGACACAGGAGCGGCTTGCTGCCTTGAGCTGTGCTTACCACTGAAAACACGGCTGCACACTATTTCTGGCACTGTCTCGGTGCCAGGGCTGTTTAAAATTGCTCTCTTCTGCTTCTCTCTCTCTCTCTCCCTCTTCTCTTATATACATCAATCAGGCTCCTCCTCTCCCTCGCATCAACATGAGGCAAGTTTCCACTTTGTGTTTTTAGTAGCAGCTTTGTACTCGCTCTGCCCAGCTGCAACGTGCCAGTCACACCCTCGGCACAGACGCAACCTTTTCCAGACAAGCCTTCCTTGATGCTGGGTACCAGCTGAGGCTCAAGCATCCTTAAGTGAGCACCTTCAGCAGCCTTGGGATCAGCCTTCTCTCCAGTAAGAAGAACGACATGCACCTTAACACAACTTCATCGCTGTACCAGCTGGGATACCTTATGGGTCAGTTTCACTTGCAGCCTACCGGCTCAGCTCTGCCTACCTCCGGGAATGTCTCCAATAGTTCAGAGTCTGGGTCCCGGATGCCCAATGAGGAGGATCTGGATGTGAACACAGACATCTACTCCAAAGTCATGGTCACCATCATCTACTTGGTGCTCTTCTTGGTGGGGACCATCGGCAACTCCATCACTGCCTACACCTTGGTGCGGAAGAAGTCCTTGCAGAACCTTCAAAGCACTGTGCATTATCACCTGGCCAGCCTGGCATTCTCCGACTTGCTCATCTTCCTCCTCTGCATGCCCATCGAACTGTACAACTTCATCTGGGTACATCACCCTTGGGCTTTTGGCAACGACATCTGCAAGGGCTACTACTTCCTGAGGGATGCCTGCACCTATGCCACAGCTCTCAACATTGCCAGCCTCAGCGTTGAAAGGTACATGGCCATTTGCCACCCTTTCAAAGCCAAGAGCATCATGTCCCGAAGCAGGACCAAAAAATTCATCAGCTGCATTTGGGTGGCTTCGTTTCTGCTGGCTATTCCAATGATTGTGACCATGGGACAGGTGTACAAGGTACCCCAAGATCCAAACTCGTTCATCTGCACCCAGATAGTGGAAGCTTCCACTCTGAAAGTTGTCATTCAGGTCAGTCTCTCTGTGCCTGTTTTGTTTTGTGTTGTTGCTGTGGCTGGCAGCTTTACAAAACTGCACCCAGCTCTATCTACGTTTAATACCTAGAGATCAGAGATTAGTTAGTGGCTAAAAAAAAGGATAGAAAGAAAACATTGCAAGCAGACGCTCATTTTCCTATAAAGCCATAAGCTTTCCCCTGTCACAGCAGATGACAGATACTCTCTAGAGCACACGCATTTCCTCGTGTTGCTTTACTATCTAAAGTCATTGCATGCTGCTACTCCCAAAGGACCCATGCAAGCTCAATGAACTTTGTAAAAGAATTGTTTGCGTTTATATAAATATACTTTCAGGCAGGCTTGTGAGCAGACTGTCTAGAGTTTTTCTCTAAGTGTTTACTAAAAGGAAATGGGAGGTGTACATGTACTGTGATGAACATGCTTGAAAGTATGTGAATCACAGACCTACAATGATGAGAGCACCCAATTTGGCTCAGGTTTGTATGCAGCATGCTCTCAGTTCAAATCCTAGGTTTGTAGCTTTGAATAATGTAGGAGATGATCATAAGCATCAGATCACAAACTGGACAGAAGGTTATCAGCTCTTGTCAAAGAAAAGTTCTGCACTACATAAATCTGAACCAGGGGAATGGTATGGGTTACTCAGAGTAAATCAATTTGCATGATTTCCTTTATTTTACATAATTCATTCTGCAATTTTTACTTGCTGTGCAATGTATTCAACTCCCATTCCTGAATAAGCAGGGAATTATAGACTGGCAAGATCTTCTTTCAATGCTTTGAGAAACACTCAAGAACCCAGATGAATTCTGACAAAGACTTCCAATTAGAAAACGGAACTGGAAATCTTTGCAGAAATTCAGCTGCGTTCTTCAGTTTGACAGTAAGCATTGCAAGCGTTTCTTCTGCACCACAGGAGCTAGAAGTGTGTGTTGAAATAAAAATGAATGCTGAAACTGACACACACACACATATACAGTATATACACACACAGACACAAACCCTGGAATTGCACTCGGTGTCACATTTCACTGTTTTTCTGAGCATGTACTGAATGGTCATATACACACTTGTCCTGCTTCTAAGACTCATGTTGTGCTCACAGGTGTAAAATAAGCCCAAACATTTGTGGTTATATTTTTGAATATGAATTCCTTAATGTTTCTTTGAGCAAGGAAGAAAAGGAGGGGGGGCTACATTTACTTGTGTTGCATAAAATTCAAGCTGCTTGTGATGTTTTTTGTTGGCACATTATCTCTTGGCAATTGTAGTAGGGAAGAAACAGTGATTAATGATGAATTCAATAAACTGACTCAGTAATTTAGGGAGAAATAGTTTCATGAACTTTTCCTTGGTTCAGTTCCATGATACTTCAGCCTGTTGAATTTGGGATACTGAATCGAGAGACAATTATGAAGATGGATGCATGGCAAATGCCCCTGTTAATCTTCAATACCTTACACCAGAACAAAAACAAATCATCACAACACCCCTTTTAGCATATTTGTGCTGTCACAAGACATGCATAACTCCTTTGCATAAACCTAGCAAAGGTGAATCAAGATAAACCTATTATAATGTGAGTGGGGCAACTTTCCTATTATTTCTGTCTTTTACAGCCATCCCTGGTAGCAATACAAGCCATTGCCTATCCAAAGGACCCAGGTTTGGTAAGGCAAATTGATGCATCTCCTCTCTGAAAACTACCAACAGCTTAGATAGATAGATAGATAGATAGATAGATAGATAGATAGATAGATAGATATCAGACAGATAGATTAGTGGTAGTTTTATTTTTTGTGCATGTTCTTAGGAGTCTCATACACATAAACTCCCAAGTTTTTTCAGTCTAAGTGTGAGTGCCGTTTGGACAGGTAAAGGCAAGTGTAGAAAGAATGATATCCACTTACTTGAATTTAAACCTCAGAACACCCAAATACCCAAAGTGTATTTGGAAGTAAATTCACATAGGCATCATTTCAAATTGTGCAAGGGATTGCAGACTCCACATCAATTTTACTCAGAAGTTAAGTTCCAGAATATGCAGTAGCATGTATTCCTAAGTAACTGTCCACATTATTATGGTTCTAACTTCTGGCCTGCTTAGCTGAAAGGAGGAATGGACAACCAATTGTCTATTTTTACAAAATAAACATGAATTTAATCCACATTTTTTTCATAGTCACTTGAAAAAGTTCAAGGGATGTCTTTTTTAATTGAATGTCTGAGAATTCAAAACCAAGAGATTTGTCTGTTGAGGCTAATGCCTTTAAAGCCTTAACACTTATGAATCTGAGTTTGAAATCTTTGTACATTTAGTCATGGCGGAACCTATTGTTGCCACTTGTTTGAATTTTTTATGCTCTTATGGCAGATAGTTATAGCAGGATGCTCTCCACAGCATAGTGAATCCAGTCAAGGTTTCTAATTGCTTTTAAGGAAGTATCCAAGGTGCTGAACGCTATTCTCAAATTCAGCACCTTGAAAAGCTCTTTTCAAGCCACCCAAAGCCTGGAGTGGACTCACTAACACTGGCTAGCCCAACCTAGATCTGAATTTGCCTTAGGTAGACCCCCACCCCACCCTTGGCACTTCCTCAATGACATGTGACTCCAGTTTGACATCCCAGGCTTCTCAAGGTGTAGTGCATATATTTCTGAAACACATCTGGCATATACATATATATTTCATGGATCTGTAATAATCTCAGCAATGTTGAGAAGATGAACTAATATAGAAGAAGAAACATGGAGCACCATTCACAAAGCAATTGAGGATGAGTTCTTGCATCTAAGAGAGTTTTGTTCTATTCAGATTCTGTGATTGAATTGGTTTCGGGCGGGTCTTTACAAGCAGAGAGAAATATTTGGATGACAGACTAGAGTGGAGCAAACAATTTAGAGGAAGTTAGTTTGTATTATTAATGTTTACTGAGACATGAACGGAAGTACAAGGCTGATCTTGGAAGTTATTTATTTATTTATTTATTTGACTTATTAGTTGCCCTTTCCCGTAGGCTCAGGGTGACTCACATTTGCTGAAGTCGTAAAAACAGTGAAAACAGAACATGGTTAAAATTGCCCCAACCAGCGCACAAGCATAGTTTAGGCACAGTCTAATACACATACATCTAAGCACCGAACGCTTGGGTAAAGAGGAGGGTTTTACAGGCCCTGCAAAATGTTAGCAGATTGGTCTGCACTCGGACTGTGGAAGGAAGAGCATTCCACAACGCCAGCGCAGCGGCACTGAATGCCCTCCTCCGCATTGAGCCTAGGTGAATGGATCGTCGACTAGGCACCACCAGGAGGTTTTGGGACTTGGATCGCAGTGGTCGTGGTGGACTGTAATGGGAGAGGCGGTCCCTTAGATACACTGGCCTCAGACCATTCAAGGCCTTAAAGGTCAAGACCAGCACCTTGAAGGTGATCCGGTGCTCTATCGGAAGCCAGTGCAGTTCGCGCAGCACTGGCGTGATGTGGCAGCGAGATGGAGAACCTGCCACCAACCGTGCTGCCGCGTTCTGCACCAGCTTGAGCTTCCGGATCACCGACAAAGGAAGGCCAATGTAGAGGGCATTACAGTAGTCTAGTCTTGAGATGACCGTGGGTTGGACCACTGTGGCTAGGTCATAACGGGACAGGTAGGGAGCCAGCCTCCTCGCCTGTTGGAGATGGTAGAAAGCCACTCCGCTGATGATGGAGATGTGCTTCTCCATCGACAGCTCGGAGTCAAGCGTGACTCCCAGGCTCTTTACCAATGAGGACGGGCGAAGTATCGCCCCGTCCAGGGTCGGAAGGCGGATCCCCCCGTACCCGGACGACCCAGCCACAGGATCTCCGTCTTGTCCGGATTCACCTTCAACCTACTGGCTCGCAGCCATCCAGTGACGGCCACAAGGCAACGATGGAAATTATCGGGTACGGAGTCCGGCTGGCCCTCCATCCCCAGAATGAGCTGGGTGTCATCCGCATACTGGTGACACTCCAGCCCGAAGCTGCGTGCCAACCGAGCAAGTGGTCGGACATAGATGTTAAATAATAAAGGGGAGAGAATTGCCCCCTGAGGCACCCCACAATGAAGTGGGGTGCCCCCGGAGACAACCTCACCCCTTCTCACTTGCTGGGACCGGTTTCAGAGGAAGGAGGACAGCCAACTAAGGGCTGACCCCCTCACCCCGCCCCCGGCCAGTCAGTGGGTCAAGAGATCAAGTTAAGTGGGGTCAGCCCTGGATAGTATTTGGGTGAGAGATTGCCACTGAATATCAGGTTCTGTGGGCTATAGAAAGGAACTAGCCAAACCTCCTCTGAATATTCCTTGTTTAAGAAAACTCTATGAAATTCATGGGCTGCCACACGTTAACAGGTGACTTTAAGGCACACACCCAAATCTATCAAGGTCAAGACAAGGAGCACTGTTTTGAAAACAACTGAAGGGGAAAAGTCATTTCTCTCCAAAAGTAACATTTTATCATAGCATAGTGACTTGAATTATGTTGTGAAGCTCACACTAAAGTTGATCTAATGAATAAACAGGATTTACCTACCTATACATTCAGCAATCAACAATTGAGTCTACTTGAGTTAGAATTAACAGGTTTGGACTATTTCATGTTGTAAGATATCAACAAATGGACTACAGGTGTATCCATGAGAGGTGGGCATCCAATCTCTGCTTAACTGTGTTCTCTTTTACTGGAGATTTAAAAAAGATATTGAATGCCAGCTCTCAGAGGTTGTGACCAATAGGTACTATGCTACTCAGAGGCAGTAGCAGATGGTTGGACTAAGTGGCCCTTAGAATACCTTCAACTCTATGAGTCTAGGTCAGGGGTAAGCAATTACCGGCCCTCCAGGTGTTTTGGACTTCAACTCCCAGAAATCCTAGCCAGTTTACTAGCTATTAGGATTTCTGGGAGTTGAAGTCCAAAACACCTGAAGGGCCGGTAATTGCCTGCCCCTGGTCTAGGTGCTTCTACACCATAAAATTAATTGTATATTGATACTATTTTAACTACCATGGCTCAATACTATGGAATCACCCCAAGAACTGGAACCTTAACTTGAGTTAAAAGTAACATATAGGACTCAATCCAGTTTAATAAAATATCAAGAGTTCTGTGAGAGAGGAAAGATTTTTTTTTCTTGCTATATACCCAGGTCCAAGGCATCAAGCAAGGTGAAGGATTCAAAAGAAACCAATAAAACAATATTCCCACCAAAAAGTAGGTCGCATGAAAAATATTTTGAAAAGAAAGAACTAAATTGATTGAGATCACGCTAGACAAGGTGACATTTTCACTTTCAGGATAGACAGAGATGTGAGAAGAAAAGAAAAATGACTTTAAAACACACACCCTAAAATCTAAGCTATTGATCTTTAGAGCTGATTATTGCCTTCAGAAAATATATTTAGAGCCTCTCTTTCTTCCAAAGAGCTCAAGACGACATGTGTGATATCCCTATACATTTCTATCATACAACCCTGTGAAGTGAGTAGACTGGATTATTATTATTATTATTATTATTACACTTTATTTATATTCCACTCTTCTCACCCCGAAGGGGACTCAGAGCGGATTACAGGTACACATACTTAGCAGACAATCCCTGCCGTTTCCACATACATACATATAGACAAACAGAGGCAAACTCTGGCCACTGGGGGAGCGGACGCACTCCTCATCTCTCAGCGTTCCCAGCGTCCCTTGTTGTTTCTTCTGCATTCCTCAGCATTCCTGGAGTTCTTTAATGGCCTCATAATTCAGTCAAAATTTTCCTCCCAATTAATGTGGTATCTTTATCTCCTACTTGACAGATGCAACTGTCTTTTAGGCTGCAAAGGTCAACAGCAGGCTACACTTAAAGGTCAAGCACCCACCTCGACCCGGGAAGGCCTCAAACTCATGGCCTACTGGTCAGAGAGATCTTATACAGCTGACACTTAGCCAGCTGTGCCACATTCCTGGATCTACATGGTCATATATAATCCAGTTTCTGAATCCAGATTATCTGCTTTGAATTGGATTATAGGCGTCTACATTGCTATATGGCAATGTAGAAAGGGCCTGAGAGATAACTGGAAATAGTCATAAATCTACATAATGGATGCATAGCAAAGACCCATCCCTGCAGGTCTTTGTGAGTATGACAGCTTCCTAGATTTTGCATGTTGAGCTCTGTAGTCACATTCCATTGAATAGAGCTCCTGATATAAAGGAATGCAACATCTGAGCTCCCAGATGTGGGAGTTCTGGAACTGTATTCAACTAAATATGATCATAGGCATCTATATAGGCTCAACATGTGAAGTTCTGGGAAGTTGCTAGACATGTGTTTACATACACTTGCAGATTCCTGTTCCCCATTTAGATGTGAATAAACAAACACCTTATTAGAGCCATAATGGCCAGCCTAGGGTTACTGTAAGTGCCTTTTTATAGATCAGTGGGTATTTGCACCTGAGCTGCTAGCACAAGATAGTCCTTCTGAATCACTTGTTTATTGACTGCAAGATTAGCAAGTACTTGCTTTGAATGTTTTCCTAGGGGATCTAAACTGCCAACATGTTGATCTCACCACTGCCTGTCCTAGGCTTCAAAAACAAGTGGGAGTATACCTAGCACCTGCACATTAGGCCGTGAGATCATTTCCTCCTCTGCTATTTCAGAAAGAAATATGTAGTGCATATATTTGATTGCTCGCATAAAAACCTGTTGAGCTATTGGTTGGGGTTTTTTTTATGACTTTGTTTCCCATCCTCAGGCAGGTTTGTGCTTTTGCTTATTCCATGGTAACTGGGGGTAGGGGTGTCAAGATGAAACACCCACACTTTCCAAGGCAAAAAGAAATATATCTGGGATTTTCGCATCTCTACTTTGCAGCTAAAATAAGCAGAAGTGGATCTAGGTCTGGTCTAATAGTCTAATAGAATGATAGAGTTGGAAGAGACCACAGGGGACACTCTAGTCTAACCTCCTGCCATAGAATCATGGAATCATAGGTGGGAGAAACCTCATGGGCCATCCAGTCCAACCCCCTGCCAAGAAAGAAAATTGCATTCAAAGCAGCCCTGACAGATGGCCATCCAGCCTCTGTTTAAATGCCTCCAAAGAAGGCACCTCCACCACAATCCGGGGCAGAGAATTCTGCTGCTGAACAGCTCTCAAAGTCAGGAAGTTTTTCCAAATGTTCAGGTGGAATTTCTTTTCTTGTCGTTTGAAGCCATTGTTCCATGTTCTAGTCTCCAGGGCAGCAGAAAACAAGCATGCTCCCTCTTCCCTATGACTTCCTCTCATGAGCTTATACATGGCTATCATGTCTCCTATCAGCCTTTTCTTCTTCAGGCTAAATATGCCCAGCTCTTTAAGCTGCTCCTCATAGGGCTTGTTCTCCAGATCCTTGATCATTTTAGTTACCCTCCTCTGGATGTGGTCTAACCAAGTCAGAATAAAGGGGTAACATGACTTTCCTGGACCTAGATACTATACTCTTATTGATTCAGGGCAAAATCCCATTGGCTTTTTTTGCCGCTGCATCACATTGTTGGCTCGTGTTTAACTTGTTGTCCACAATATCTTTTTCACACATACTGCTCTTGAGCCATATGTCCCCCATTCTATTCCTTTGCATTTCATTTTTTCTGCCTAAGTATCTTGCATTTGTCACTGTTGAACTTCATTTTGTTAGTTTTGGCCCATCTCTCTAATCTGTTAAGATCATTTTGAATTCTGCTCCTGTCTTCTGGAGTATTGGCTATCCCCAGGGGCGGTCCGACCTAATCTGGGGGGGTACGCAAAGAAAATTTTGTCGCCCGCCCGCCGCCGCATCACTCACCGCCGCCACGCCCACGCCGCCGCCACGCCACGCCGCCGCCACGCCGCCGCCACGCCCACGCCCCTGCCATGCCCACGCCGCTGCCAAGCCCACGCCGCCACCACGGCCACACCGCCGCCACACCCACGGCACCACCACACCCCGCCACCGCCGCGCCACTGCCGCCACGCCGCCGCCACAACCGGCCCCATCGGCGCACCTTTCTGCGCGTTCCTCCGCACCCCCACCACCCGCACTGCCCTGCGCCGCAGGCGCGCACGCGCAGCACCTGCAGACGCTATAGTGCATGCGCGAACGCCCACGCACGCGCAAACCTCCCAAGCACGCATGCGCGCTGGCTTCAAAGCGGCAGGCGCGCTTGGGAGCGAGTGCGCGTGTGCGGATGTTCGCGCGTGCGCAGAAACATCTACAGGCGCTATAGCGCCTGTAGGTGCTTCTGAGCATGTGTGGCCGGCGGTGCAGGGCAGTGCGGCAGCAGTGGGGGCGCGGAGGCGGTGCGGCGGCGCCCCTCCCAGCCGGTGGTGCCCCTCCCAGCCGGTGACGCCCTACGCAATCGCGTAGGTGGCGGAATCGCTGGGACCGCCCCTGGCTATCCCTCCCAATTTGGAAAACATAATAAAAGCATAATAAAAGTATCCCTGACAGATGGCCATCCAGCCTTTGTTTAAACACCTCCAAGGAAGGAGGCTCCAACACACACTGAGACAAAGAGTTCCACTGATGAACAGAACTTACAGTAGGAAGTTCTTCCTAATGTTCAGGTGGAAACTCCTTTCCTGCAATTTCAACCCATTGCCCCGAATCCTAGTTTCCAAGGCAGCAGAAAACAAGCCCGCTCCCTCTTCCTTATGATATTCTTTCAAATACTTATGCATGGCTATAATGTCTCCTCTCAGCCTTCTCTTCTGCAGGTAAAGATACCCAGCTCTCTAAGACACTCCTCATAGAGATTCATGGTCTCCAGGTGAAGTCTGACCAAAGCAGAATAGAGGGACTCCGTGGCTTTCCATGATCTAGAATAGCTACTATACTCCTTTTGATGCAGCTCAAATTCCCATTGGCTTTTTCAGCTGCTGCAACAAATTTTGGCTCATGCCATTCACAAAGACTCCAAGATCTTTCTCACATGGACTGTTGTCATGCCAGGCATCTCCTATCTTTGTATTTCATTTTTTTCTGCCTAAGTGTAGTATCTTACATTTCTCCTTGTTGAAATTCATTTTGAGCATTAGCCATCCCTCCTAATTTGATGTCATCTGCAAATTTTATAAGCACACCCACTAAACCCTCACCCGAGTCATTAATAAAGATGTTGAATAGAACTGATGTGGCCAATTACAAGAGATTTTGATATCACAGCCCCTTTCACCAGGAATCCTTGGAAGGTCACATAGAGCCTCAAAAATGCTACATGTGGCCCATGGCTGTTCTTTTACACATCTGATCTAGGTCATGGGTGGGCAACCTGGAGTTCTAAGGACAAATATGGCAGTACTTTGGGTGGAGGGAAAAGGAAAGTAGAAAGAAAGGGAAGTGGTGCCAGGAATAGAAGGAAAACATCAGATGGTAAAAGGAGAAAGAGGAGGGGATATCCTGCTCACATTTGAGACAATCTACACCAGGGGTGCTCATTATGGTGATCGCGAGCACCTAGGTGATCTTCAACCCTCTTCCGGGTGATCTTTGGGCCTCACCAACTGGACGGCACACTCCTGCTATGAGCGCGCACGTGCGCTCCTACCGCCGCCTTCGCAGGGCTTCTTTTGCCAAAATGAGGCTTTAGTGGGCGGGCCCTGGCGCTCATCTTGCCACGCACGGTGTGGTGACATGACCGCCCATTGGTTGCTGCTGGGGGAGAGGCGGGAGCAAGGCGAAGGCATGAGGAGGGAGGGGGGAGGCTGCTGTGGGGAGGCTCCAGCCTCACATGGGTCCCTCTCTCAGTTGAGTTTCCTGGCCCAGGCAGCAGCCAGGCGGCCCCTCTTCCCAGCCCTGCACCTTCCGAGCAGCCGCCAAAGCCATATCTGGCCGGAGCGCTGGTGGGTGCGCCTATAAATAACCTCCTGCTGTGTGCGTGGGAGGGGCCTGCTGTGCACGTAAGAAGCAGGACGGGATGGGGACTTCCTGCTTCGCGAAAGCACGCAGCAGGAAGGAGGAAGGCAATGAAGACATTAAGAGAGCGCGCGCAGGCAAAGAGGATCCCCTTCTCGGATGCGCGCGGCGGTGAGTTCGTGGGCAGGCAAGAAAGAAGCCCTGCGCGGACGGAAAGCTGCACGCTCACCATGCACAACAGGTGATCTTTTCAACTTGATTGTTCATATAGTAGCTCGCATGATGAAAAAGTGTGGGCACCCCTGATCTACACCCACAACTATATCTAGTCCTAGGAAATATTGTAGCTCCTTTGAAGCTGAGAAAAAGACATTTTTAGCACAAACTTTTGTGGGCAGCAGTCCACTCAAATCAGGTAGACTATAATCCATCAAAGCTTACACTAGTTTCAGGATTCCTTTATATCTTCCTTTGCTGAAACAACCTACCACAGCTATATCTCTGAATAGTGTTGTTTATTTTTATATACTTTATTTATACCCCGTCTTTCTCTCCATGGAGACTCAAGTTGGCTAACAACCGCACAAAGAGAAAAAAACAATTAAATAGTATTGTGTGGGTTAGGTTAAAATCTAATTGAAATATAATAAATACACATTATTATATTTTCCATCTAAAACCTTCCCAGCTGCTTGATCCTTATCCTTCTCTTAAAGTCTTCTGGCACAGGCAGATCCTGTTATGTCAGCTCCGCTGGCTGCCGGTCCACCTCTGAGCCCAATTCAAAGTGCTGGTGTTGACCTATAAAGCTCTAAACGGTTCTGGCCCAGCTTACTTGTCCGAACGCATCCACCCCTACGTCCCACCTCAAAATCTAAGATCATCCGGGGAGGCTCCCATCTACAGCTCAAATGCGCCTGGTGGGGATGAATGACAGGGTCTTCTCGGTGGTGGCCTATGGAACACACTCCCAACTGAGATAAGATAGATCTCTTCCCTCCTAGCTTTCCGAAAGAAAGTAAAGGCATGGCTGTGGGACCAGGCGTTTGATCAATAAATGCAATCAGCACCTTAAGGGATGAACTGGATTGGCATGAAGACTGATGGGGCTGGTTTAATGTGTAATGATGACTTTATATGGTTTTAATTATGTTGTTTTTATCATGATATGTTGATGTGATTTTGTTGTATTGTTGAAATAGCCTCTTGATGGGGCTGAATGTAAGCCGCCCTGAGCCCCACTTCTGGGGTTGAGAAGGGTGGGTTAGAAATAGGGTAAATAAATAAATAAATCTTAACCTGACTGCAGGCGGCCAACAAGGATGTGGCCATCCTGGTTTCTCTTTGAATGGAGTCCCAAAATCTGGGAACAAGGCCCATTTCCCAGCATTCTTTTTAAAAAATATTACCATCTGACAGATGGTACAGGGTGACAAAGACAAGGACAAAGAGATTGAGAAATAACTTTTATCCTAGAGCTGTAACTATGGTATATTGAATTCCATGGTTTCACATTGATGTGACATTGGGTGATGGAGGGATGGGTGCAGTGTCGAGGGATGGGTGTATTGTTTTTGTGGTGTGTGAGGGGGAAGGCATTTAATTTCATTGTACAATGACAATAAAGCTATTCTATCCTATGTGACCACCAAACATGCTTGAACGGGTGGTGAGATAGAGAGAAGTCCCTCCCCAGTTGGTTGTAAATGTCTGACAGGTCTGACATTTACAATCATAACAATCTTTATCTGATGATCTTTCAGATAACCTGGACCCAAGCTGTCAAGGGCTTTGTAGGTCAAAACCAGCATGGAAATGTGTTGGCAGCCAGTGGACCTATTGCAACAGCTGCTGCTCTTTGGACCAAATGAAGTTTCTGAGCACTTTTCAAAGGCAGCCTCATGTTGCTTACCATGTATATGGAGCTCCTAATAGATTTGCCTAAGATGACAGTAGGAACTGTGTGGACCTTCAAATGTTGCTGGACTGTAGATTCCAGTGGATCTGGATAACATAATCTATGAAGAATGATGTTAGACGTTTCAGTCCACCAGTATCCTAAGAGCTCTAAATCATTCCTGCTCCTGCACTAAGGAATTATGACTTTCTCACTGTTCCTGACACTGACCACCACAGGGCTTTGATTTAAACTTGCCCTGTGCTCATAAAGAAGGCAGCCAGCTATATTTCCCATCTAATAAAGGAAAAAAAAGGGAGGGAGGCAAATGCAAATGTAACACCAATCTTCAAGAAAGGATCCAGAGGTGATCCAGGAAATTATAGACCAGTCAGTTTAACCTCAGTTCCAGGCAAAGTGATGGAAACCATTATTAAAGAAAAAATTACTAGGCACATAGAAGAACAGGCATTGCTGAAAGAAAATCAACATGGTTTCTGCAAAGGCAAATCATGTCTTACTAACTTGTTAGAATTCTTTGAGGGTGTAAATAAACACATAGATAAAGGGGACCCAATTGATATTGTTTACCTTGACTTTCAAAAGGCTTTTGACAAAGTCCCTCACCAAAGGCTCCTAAATAAGCTCTTCAGCCATGGAATCAGAGGACAGGTCTTGTCCTGGATTGGAACCTGGCTAAACTGTAGGAAACAAAGGGTGGTAATAAACGGACATTTCTCTGGGTGGAAAGAGGTGAGAAGTGGCTTACCCCAAGGTTCAGTTTTGGGTCCGTTATTTTTAATTTATTCATTAATGATCTGGATGTAGGAGTGAATTCTGAGGTAGCAAAGTTTGCAGACGACACTAAATTGTGCAGGGTAGTTAAAAATGAAACTGATTGTAAAGAGCTCCAGAAAGATCTCTCGAAATTGAGTGAATGGGCAATGAAGTGGCAAATGCATTTTAACCTAAACAAGTGTAAAGTCATGCACATCGGGGCAAAGAACCCCAACTACACCTACAAATTGATGGGGTCAAAGCTTTCCGAGACAAACCAGGAAAGGGATCTTGGGGTTTTGGTGGACAGCTCAATGAAGATGTCAACCCAGTGCGCTGCAGCAGTGAAAAAAGCAAATTCTATGCTTGGCATGATCAGGAAGGGAATCGAAAATAGGTCAGCAAATGTTGTATTACCTCTCTACAAATCGATGGTAAGGCCACATTTGGAGTACTGTGTACAATTCTGGTCTCCACACCTTAAGAAGGATATAACGGAACTGGAAAAGGTACAGAAAAGGGCAACAAGAATGATCCAAGGGATGGAGCGGCTCCCTTATGAAACCAGGTTGCAACGCCTTGGTCTTTTCAGCCTTGAAAGACGGCGTTTAAGAGGTGACTTGATCGAAGTGTATAAAATCATGCATGGGATAGAAAAGGTGAATAAACAAAACTATTTTCTTTGTCACAAAACACTAGGACTAGAGGGCACTCCCTGAAGCTCCAAGGTAGGAAAATTAGGACTAATAAAGGGAAATATTTCTTCACCCAGAGGGTCATTGGGTTATGGAACTCACTTCCAGAAGAGGTTGTGACAGCTGTCAGCCTGAACAACTTCAAGGCAGGATTAGACAGATTCATGGATACCAAGTGTATCGGTAGTTACTGAAAAGGACATTCAAGTGCCACCTCGGAGTGGTTGAGGTAGGCAGGATTTCCTGGTACTGGTTGTGGGGGATCGGGGAGCAGGTCAGGGTTTTGCCCTCCCTTCTGCTCGAGATCCCCATGAACAACTGGTGGGCCACTGTGTGATACAGAATGCTGGACTAGATGGGCTGAGGTCCGATTCAGCATGGCTCTTCTTATGTTCTTAACAGTAATGGCAGATTTACTCAAGGACGTTTATTCACATACTTGTTTTTGTTATTTGCCTTCAAATAATTTCAAACCAATGGCAAACCTAGGTGAACCTATCACAAGGTTTACATGGCAAAATTTGTTCAGAAGAGGACTGCCATTGCCTCCCCCTTGACGCTGAGATGATGTGACCTGCCTAAGGTCACCCAGTAGGTTTCACAGCTGAGCAGGGATTCAAACTCTGGTCTCCAAAGTATCCTACCATAACATGTATGTTTAAACTACTGAAATAAAAAAGACTTTGCAAGAGTACTTCAGAGAGGGGTTTTTTTTCTGCCTGCTGTGTTTCCTGAACAAATATGTCCCAGTGGCTTTAAGTGCAAATAAATCCTATAGTAAATAGCAGTAGAAATTCAGTTCAAATTAGTATAATAGAATCCTACAGTTGGAAGAGACCGCATGGGCCATCCAGTCCAACCCCCTGCCAAAAAACAGGAAAATCACATTCAAAACAAACATGCACGCACACACACACACACACCCCAACAGATGGCCATCCAGTCTCCAATGAAGGAGCCTCCACCACACTCTGGGGCAGTGAGTTCCACTGCTGAACAGCTCTCACAGTTAGGAAGTTCTTCCACATGTTCAGGTGGAATCTCCTTTCTTGTAGTTTGAAGCCATTGTTCTGCATCCTTGTGAGCTAGCAATATTTATTAAAATGCCATCATTCAGATACAAAGCACAGCCAGCACCTGAGGCAGCCTCTGGAGCAAATTAAAGATAAAAAGCAAAGATTAAAAGTGAGACAATCAGAATAAGGAATTGAGAGGTCAGCGATTAGGCAAGAAGACATGGGACTCCTTGCACAAAACAGACAAACTGGTATTTGATGACAATTCCTATCAGATAATGCCATGTGCATCCCACTGTCAGTCTACTGCCTCCTCATGATTCTCCCATCCCAAGTTATTGGCAGATAAAACCTTGGTATAATGGGTTCTCTCCACTGCTATAGCAGCGTACAAGCAGTAAAGTGATGTCAAGGGCTCTGACATGACAAGGACTGAAACTGAAGGAGGAAGCTAACTAACTAAATAAATACACAGTCCCTCTGGAGTGTCTTTAGAAGTTGCATTAACAAATCAATTAAGCCTTAGAGATTGTAGCAAGCTGCAGTAATCGCTGTGCTGGAGGCTTTTCCTCTAGTCTAGGGCTGACCCTACCGAAATTGGAGAATTTTCACAGTGATGTTTTGCTATGAAAATTGAGAATCACCCCTAGTCCTTGAGATCTGGCAAAGCTACTCACCAATTTCACGCCATTTTCATCTAATTTAAAAAGTCCTCCTGTAGTGATCAGTTCAGAGATCTCATAAAAGCAATGACAATGAAAGGGAAAAGGAAATGTGGAAGGCAATAGAAAAAGATAGAGAAATTGAAAATATAATTGCAGGAAGGGAAAGTAGAGAAAAAGTGAGGGTAAAAGAGTGAGAGAGAGTGTGAGAAAGAGGGGGGAGGGAGAGAGAGAGAGGGAGAGAGAGAGAGATGTTGGGCATGCCTACCTTTATTTCTTGTCCTGCCTACTGCTATTATGCACCCCATGGCAGATTCTGCTTAAGAGAAGACAGCCTTTGTCAGGAACACCTCAACTAGAAGCCTAAAATCGATATTGGATCAAAGCAAATTTGACAATGGCATTGTGAAATCCAAAGAAAAGGGCAATAAAAGAAAAGCTCAGCTTGACAGAGGTGGGTCTTGAGGAAATGTAGAATTTGACTTTGGATCAAGGAGTGCAGGTTCATTTTTTCTAAGAAGCTTTATTTTATTTCTATCTCTTACAAAAATAACTGGAGCTGACACTTCTATGTGGTTTAAACAGAACACTGTCTAAACAGAAGACTGCCCTCTCCGAAGTACAGCTGTAATTCAGCATAGGAGGACTATACCTTCCAAAGAAAACTGAGGCATGTGCAGCTGATTGACAACAGAGTGTGGTCCACGGGGTGTAGCCAGGTAACTAGAGAAGAACAGTGAACAGATAAACTTTGGAATTTATGTATTGAATTTGGGGGAATGAGGCAGGGGACCCAAATGAGCCCACTGGAAAAAGCCAAGACTATCTGCTCCTCTCCCTCTGACTGAATAAACTGAATGGAGACTATAGCACTAGATCCCACCCAACTGAACAACTATAGGCAAGTGTCAAATCTCCCCCTTTTGGGCAAGGTTCTTGAGAAGCTAGTGGCCTC
The DNA here is from genome assembly GCA_030556195.1 of Anolis apletophallus. Classification (NCBI taxonomy): domain Eukaryota; kingdom Metazoa; phylum Chordata; class Lepidosauria; order Squamata; family Anolidae; genus Anolis; species Anolis apletophallus. Next base: position 16,781,205 of record JARBWK010000005.1, on the reverse strand, counting down.
ACAACTCCAAAGTTTCTTAAATGAAACCGATCCATCTCAATCTGGTTCAGGCCTGGTTATAGAATTGAAATGGCATTAGTTGCTGTGGAGGATGATCTATGAAGAGAGTTAGACAGGTGGAGTGTGTCCCTACTGGTTCATATGGACCTTACAGTGGCGTTTAATACCATCAAACATGGTATCCTTCTTGGCCATCTCTCCAGGATGGGGCTTGGGGACACTGTTTTACAATGGCTCTGATCCTTCCTTGAGGGGCAGACCCAGATGGTGGTGGTGGTGCTGGGGAACTCCTATTTGACTCCCTGGGAAGTGGCCTGTGGAAGCCAAGGCCCTAACACAATCCCAACACACACACACATCGGTGAAACACCTGGCAGGCTGACCTTGGGGGAGCTACACTAGCTGGGCTGTTACATGTGGTTGCATCAGACTGGGCGTGGCTCTAGCTGGGCTGTTGCATGTGGTTGCATCAGACAGGGTGTGGGTATAAAAGCCAGACACGGCCTTGCACAGGCGTTCTTGGCATTAAGCTTCTTGATCCTTTAATCAAGAAGATGGCTTTACCGGTCGTCTGCCGTGTGGTGCTTCTTCGAAGTTAGAGTGGACTGACAGAGTCCCACAGGGTTCAATTCTGTCCCCCATTCTGCTTGACATTTACATGAAATCACTAGGAGGGATCATCCAGAGTTTTGGAGTTTGGTGTCAAATTTACCCAACTCTACTTCTCCTTTCCACCAAATCCAGGCCCTGAATCAGTGCCTATCATCAGTGATGGACTGGATGAGACACAACAAGCTGAAACTAAATCCAGACAAGACAGAGGCACTCCTTGTCAGTCAAAAGTCAAAAGGCAGGACAGAGTATTGGGTTACTGCCTGTGCTGAATGGGATCACAATTCCTCTGAAGGTACAAGTTCACAGTCTGGGGCTCATCAGACTAGTACCTCAGGTGTCGGTGGTGGCCAGAAGCACCTTTGCACAGTTAAAACTCGTGCCAGCTGATGCCTGATTTGGCCATGGTAGTCCACATCTTGGTCATATCCCATCTGGACTACTGCAACACTCTCTACATGGGTCTGCCTTTGTATATAGTTCATGGCCACAGCTAATTCAGAAATAGGCAGCCAGGCTACTAACTGGAGCTCCGTACAGGGAGAAAACTACTCCCATGTTACAGCAGTTCCTCTGGCTGCCAGTCCACTTCTGAACTAAATACAAAGGGCTGTTCATTACATATGAAGCCCTGAACAGTTCAGGTCCAGGCTATTTGTCTAACCATATCTCCCTATATAGGCCATCTTGCACACTTTGGTCAGCGGAGGAGGCCCTGCTCTCGGTCCCACCCCCATTACAAATGTGGTTGATGGGAATGAGAGAGGGGGCCTTCTCCGTGATCATTCCCCACCTCTGGAACTCCCTTCCTAAAGAAATAAAAAATGGCCCCCACCCTCCTCTCCTTCAAGAAATGTCAGAAAACACATCTATGTACCTTAGCATACGGAGAGGAGGAGGACTAGCACAGCCAGCACTTTATGGCCGCTATAGTCTATCTTGAATTATAGCTGATGATTGACACCTTTTGCAGTTTGTCGTTTTAATTGTTTAGGGTATATGTTTTTGTGCTATCATGTTTTACTAGTATAGTTATGTTTTCCTTACTATATCGTACAAATGTATCTTGTATTATTTTAACATGAATTTGTTTATTGTAATAAGTCAGTTAATGTTTATTTCTCATCTTTTGATGTGTGATTTAATTATGGCATTGATTATTTGTCTTTTTATATGTATGTAAACCACCCCGAATCCTTCTGGGGAAAGAGGGCAGTTTAGAAATAAAAGGTTGTTGTTGTTGTTATAATACTTCTTCACTTTGAACTCAGTTTGTAGTAATGGAAATAAGGTGAGGATGAAAGGGAGAAGTAGGAAGAGGAGGAAGAACCAGGACATTTTAGAAGTAGCTGAGAAAGTCTTACATCAAAATATTAACTGGGAGTGTTGTTGCAAAGAGGAACAGTTAGAGAGGTTTGAGGAAGGTTCTCTGAAGAGATGGCAGAGCTGCAGATTGACATACCTTGGTTTGCACAAGTTACTTCTAGCTTTAGGAGAACCAGACTATTTCCCTACTTTCTTTAAAGGAACATGATTAAGAATTTGTCCAGAGGAGCAGTCAACAAACAGCTCTGATGCTACTCTAGGCTCCTGCATCTGGCATGATATTATAATGAAAAGCTATTAGGAATCACCTGCTTCCTTCATCTCCATTCTTGGGCATTTCTTTGAGTTCTACTTTCCCTTGTTTGGAAAATATCAAGAAATGTCAGCTTAAACACACATCCTACTTCTTACCTTCCTGTTTCAAAATTCCATTTTTCAGTTTACATTTCCAGACTTCCTCTCTATGGCAACAGACCATCATTCTAACATTCTGGGATAAAAAGCAATGCATCTCCCTCCCAAAGACCTCTTTAAAATGTACTCAAGTATTGGAAAGCTAATAATTCATCAAAGAGCACAAAATGTTATTGGCCTCAAATCACATCTGTGTCATTTTAAAGATTCAGGATCCTGGGGGCATTAATACACAAAAACTTTTCTCAAACCAGAGAGAGGTGGAAAAGTGAGAAAGGTATGGGAACAAAAAAAAAAGGTCATATTTATAAATCCTGCATGTTAGCAACTTAGCAGTTTCCAATCTGCATGCCGAGTTTCACTGTCGAGCCACTATAAGCCAGAAATACCATGAAAGCAAACAATAGTACAAGTCTCTGGAGGGAAATAAGGATTACAAAAACAACCTAAGAAGCCAAACAGGTCCCTAGAGCTATACTTTGCCCACCACATGGATGAATATACACTGTAAATAAAAACAAGATTTAAAAATAAAAATAACATTTCACATTAATTAGATATTGAAACCAAGTAAAGGTTTTTGGGGTTTGATGATCTTTCTAATAGTGTTGTATTATCACATATGTGAGTCTGCTATTTCCGCTTGTTTGACAATAATCATTTAATCAAATGTTATTTGGGCAAAACTCACCAATAACAGTCATGAAAGAACCAATGGATGTTGAGTTAAGATATGCACTAATGAAGTTCAATGACATTTATTCCTGAGAGAATAATCAAATCAGTTCCTAGTGGTCTAATTTCATGCTCATCTGATAGAAATTGACTTTCCTTCATGATTCCTAAAAGCCTTCCCTTGCTTCAGTCCTCATTGCACGAGTCCAGAGCACCGCAGTTTGCTCAGTTTTAAGATTTTAGAAATTTTAAATCAATAGTTCCCAACAAAGTATATAATATGATGTGCCTTAGTCATGTATTCTGTACATTCTGGTTCCATTCCTTTGTTCTGTTACCTTCCTGTCTTTGAATGGTTGGTGGTCTTCAAGCAATAACCAAAACAGCCAATCGGCAATATAGTATAGCATCCAGATCCAAGTAGTGATGTTCAATTGTTCAGTCGCTTCCGACTCATCGTGACCCTGATATAAACTGGTAAAATCAAGATTTGCTTTCTAGATTTTTTAAAAAATATTTTCAAACCATAGATGGTTGAATCCATAGATATAGAATCAATGGATATGGAGGGCAAACTGTATATTACTAAGTGACAGGACAATGGAGTAGATGTCCTTTATCCTTCCTTTCAGCTATGGTTGCATAATCTTCTTATGAATAAATCATGTCTGGATCTTTGGAATCAATGTTTATTCCTTTTGCTATTTGACTGCAAACCACAGACTGGGAACATCCTATTTCAATATAAGTTATAGGACTCTGATTTTGAGCCAGACAAATATTACAGCCAGTTTCCTGACAATTTCCTATGCTTCTGCCCCCATATATACATAGTAACATCTGATTGTGTGGGATGTGAGTATGATCTGGACCAGCTTTGATGAGGGAGGTACTATAGGTCTGCTAAGCATCAAACCCATAGCGGATTTTTAGAAGAGGAGTTCCTTCCAGTCACGAAAAATGACTCTGCTGTTGAAAGTAAATTATTTTCAACTACCTGTATTGCATTTAACATATAGTCATCCCTCCATATTTGTGGCTTTTTGAGAATTTTATTATTCTTAAAATTGATTTAAAATGGTCTCTAGGAATTTCTAAGTCCTCTAGTAGGTTTCTGTGGTCAGCCTCTACCAGAAGTTGACCAGAGTGTTGTGCTGGTGTGATTCCTAGAGAGGTGTTTCTCAAGTTTGAAAAATCATTTTTCTTCCCATTTTCCCAGCAAATATGAAGAGTGATCCATACAGTTTTTGGGGATTTGGCTACTGGAATGTAAACAAGGTTTTAATTTGTACATTTTTTAATCTGCGAGGAAACCTCCTTGTGAGGGGAAAAATAATTCAGTTGAAGGGCATGCACACTCTTATTAATATCTATTATGACCTAAGAGGAGAAGGTTTCCAAATACAGATAGTCCCTGAGTTACAAATATTTATTTTATTTATTTATTCACATCATTTATATTCCGCCTTTCTCACCCCGCAGGGGACTCAGGGCAGATCACAATGCACATATACAGGCAAACATTCAATGCCATAGACATACCACATATATAGACAGACAACAAGCTACACAATTGGTCGAGAGCTCACCCCAACCCGGGCAGGCCTCAAACACATGACCTTTTGGTCATTAGAGATCTTATGCAGCTGACTCCCAGCCAGCTGCGCCACATATCCGACTTACAAATAACTCATAGTTAGGACAGAGGGATGAGACAACAGGAAGTGAGACACATCTACCTCTTGGAATGGGATTAATAATAATAATAATATATAACTTTATTCTTGAACCCTGCCTCCATCTTCCCAAAGGGACTCGGGGCGGCTTACATGACAACAAGCCCGAAATTCAACATGGTTAAAATAACAACAAAATTCATAAAAACATTTTAAACAGTTTATTGTTGATGGCTGGAATCACCAGGTTGTTGTAGGTTTTTTGGGCCGTATGGCCATGTTCTAGAAGCATTCTCTCCTGACGGTTCACCTGCATCTATGGTAAGCATCCTCAGAGTATAAAACAACCACAGAATGCATTATGTAGTGAACATCTAGCAACCTTCAATGGTCTGAATAGTGCACAATACTGAATTCGGGTGAGCAACTGGTGCAGATCATTTGACAAATAATAGGGTTGATAGATAAAGTCCTAAAGAAAAGGACATGACAGAATTAGGGCCTAGGGGTAGTCTAAAGGGGAATATTATAGCTCTAAACAGGACAATGGTAACGTGCGAGATCATTAGGATCAAATTGAGAGCCAGAACTATTTTGGGGGACTATCTAGTCAAAGACACAGTGGAACATCCATGTCTTTAGTCCTTTCCGGAAGGTGGACAAAGTGGGTGCCAATTCACTCCTGAAATGGGTATCATGGTGAAAAGGTGTCTTCACTGAACCTTTATCACCAATCCTTGTTTCCACAACATGCCACATTTTGCAAAATCAAATTCTCACAGGGACAGAAAGTGAGGTGAATTTTTCTGTATGGAGGCACAGACAGCAAAACGAATAACACAGAACTATTAACCCTTCCCTTCACTGTCCAAAGTGCTCTGTGTGTGTGTGTGTGTGTGTGTGTGTGCTTGTGGCTGGAGTTACACTTTAAAATGTATCTGTTTTGACTTGTACGCAAATTCAACTTAAGAACCATCCAGCAGAACCATTAAAGACAAATCTGTTCTGCTACCTCATTATCAGAGCTTTTCAGAAGACACTTTTGGAGAGTTCCCTTACTAACAAAATACAACCATGGATATTCTGTGTTCTCATCCCTTTTCTATGGCACATTTCTTGCCTTGCTGCCTCCCCAGCAGTCCATGCATCCTGACCAGGAGATTCCCCATGGGAGGACTTGCCACATGGCATCTTCTCCTGGGCTTTGCTCGAAGCCTGTGAAGCCGTGGAACAAATGATCATGCAGCACAAAGCACTCACACACACTTTTCAACAATATCATCATGAGCATCATGAGCACCCATATTTCTGCATAACAGGATTTCCTTTACACATTTGCCTTTGAATTTCTTTCTCAAAATCACTTCATTTTCCATCAGACTGAAGCAAAGTGTTCTGTTTGTTCTTTTTTATTCTTATTGTTAGGTTTTTTTAATGATTTTTACGTCCCTTAGTATTTGAGTCTGTTCTTGGAGAAAAATATCAGCATATAAATAATTAATACTATTACTACCAGTACTACTGCTACTACTACTACTAATAATAATAATACTAATAATAATAGTTTTTAACATGACAGTTTATTTTACTGTATTTCACATGGTTAGTCTTATACTGTTTTAGCCTTCTAGTAGGCTGCCTAGGGAAAATGTGACATAGATACGAAATGAAATGAAATGATGAAATAGAAGTGCAGGTATTCCCCAGTTAATCATGGCTGTAGCCACACTTTGATCCCAACTTAACTGCCAGAGCCCCATATTTTGGAATTCTAGGGGTTTGCAGTCTGTTGTGGCACCAAAATGCTCGAAGAGAAAGGTAAAAAGCTCACAAAACTACAAATGCCAGATTTCCATAACACTGAGTTAATGTGTAGTAGGCTTGTGCATTTCGGCTGAACTTCGATCTGTTTCTGCTGGCCAGATTCCAGTAGAACCCCATATCTATTTTTGTGTGCCTCCCAAAAACAGGCGGGTAGCCAGATAGCTATTTTCATTTCACACCCCCAAAATACGGCTAAATTTGGCCCATTGGCAGCAATGGGGAAATTATGAGGACCCTTTCCTGGGACTCTTTCTTTTCTTCCCGTCAAGGGAGTATGGGTTTCAGCAACAGGGTTAAGGAACCATCTGTCCTGGGAGCCTAGGTTTCCGCAATGAGGTTAAAGAAGCAGACACAGCTTGCATAAGCCATCTCATGGCCTCCTTCTATTCCAATTGGCCCAACAGACAGGCACTCAAAAGGAAACCCCATGCTAGTAGCACATGGCAGCCTCTTTGCACACTGCGTGATGCCAAAAAGGGAAGAAGGAGCCATGATCGTTTGCTGTGTGGTCCCATTACGGACAGAAAAATGTGATGGTTGGGCCCTTGCCATTAAGCCAAACAAGCCAGATTGGCTAAAAGGAAAATGGCTAAAACAGATCCACACACAAGTCTAATGTGTATCATCAAACTGCTATAACTCTGCAGTGTGAATACGGCTAGCTAGAAAGAGGTTAAGGAGAAAAAAGGGGTACTGAGGAATTGTAAATAGACTTTGGACTTTATAGTTCAAGGCAGGCAGACTGCCATTGAAGTTGGAAAGTATGATTGGAAAGTACTGTCTTCACACTGTTGCGGGTCTTGCTCCTCTCCCCTGTCCCTAAAATCCATGAAGACCTCCAAATCCTATAATATTTCCATGGCCTACCTTGGTGCTGGCATGCCAGCAGTAAAGTGAAGTTGGAAGGTGGGACTCTCCTCTTCTCCCACCTACTTCAATTACTAAGATGTAGTACATTTATAATACATTTATTTTTGTATTTTTAAAAAATGCTGAAATTGCACTACTACTCTAAAATAAAAATAATAAAAGAAATAGTAATCGTGTGCAAAGGCAGGATTACTTGGATGTGTGGAAGTACAATCATGTCACGATCACGGACTTAGCGGGCCCCTTAATCACACACACGGAGACGTACTAAAGGCTAACTACTTTATTGAGTAAATAACAGCTTCAAAGAATATATAGTCCAATAGAAAGCAATAGTCCAAAAGGTTGTAAGCAAGATAGTCCAAAGTAAACGTAGCAATACGCTGTAAGCTTAGCAAGGCTCCGCATCCAATGCGGTTCAGGAAGCAGGGTAAGGCTCCGCAAATCCACTGCGGATCAGGAAACAAGGCAATTACAAGGCAAGGCTTGATGACCACGGCTAGCTTGTGGTCCCACTCCGCTTCACGCCTATCCAGGAAAGACGTGGCCGGAGAACTGAGGATGCGTTCCCACGGATCCTGTACTTAATCTCTCGGCCGAGGTCCGCGACGCTCTAGGCTTCTTCGTCTCCAATCTCTGCTCACGGACCTCGGCCGGTCTAGGACCCTAGACCAAGCCCTCCTGGTAGATTCAATGTCCCGTCTCCTATCGAAGGAGCGACCTTGCCTCTCAGCAGCTGTGTCGCTATCTTCCTGAGAACTTTCCTCCCTGGCACTTTCCCACTCGGCTTCATCCATGTTTACACTTTCAAGTTCCTGGGAATTCCTCCCCCCGGGGTGTTCATAACTCCCTTCGCTGCTTCTCATCTCCACCTGGTGATCGGAATCTATGCTAGGCCCAAACAACATCTCATCCCATGCCAAGCTCTCCGTGGGCGACTGAGGCCCATCCGAAGGGCCCTGTGCTTCGCCCCAGTCATCTAGCTCATCCTCTGAATCCACCTCTGCTGCTGCAGGCCCTAATGCTAATGGAACCCCAGGACCTATTCCCAGCCTTCCAGGCACCAACGAGAACTGCTGTGCTACAAATCACAAGACCATAAATTGGCAAATTTGTGAGGCCACCCTGAGTCCCCCTCTGGGGGTGAGAAGCAAAGGTTATAAATGTATATAATAAATACATACATATATACATTAATGGAATTGTGCTAATGAAAATAGATGTGATATTGAAGGTGCATAACTCAGTATGTATTTGCTCTCAATAATAGCATGATTGCAATGAAATAGTAGGTTGGTGTGATAAGGTCCTTTATAGAAAGGAGTATCTTTGCAACACCTCTGTCAACTGAGGCATCCCTGTAGTTGAAAGCTTGTGGCAGAAATGTGCAGCACAATGCTACAAAAGCACTTCATATTAAAAGCTGCAGAACGGAAAGGCACCCCTGGGAATCAAGGGAACCCTTGTTGACATAACTCCTGCCTTGATCTGCATATCCCTAGCCCATGGCTTGTGTTGTGTGGTTGCACCAGTGAGAGCTTTGCATATTCTGATAAGTATTTCAGTCATTTCTGTCTTTCTATTTAGAGAACAACACAAAGGGAAAAGAAGGGGGAAAGAAAAAAAAAGGAAAAGAAGACTTCAGACTTATGGGTCTGAATATTTCCTTTCTATGGCATAAATCTTTTAGTATAGGAGAAGCTGTGTGATGTCACATCACGAAAGAAGGACAGCTTATCTCTGCAAATGTGCACAGCATTACCCAAGGATGAGTAATCCTGCCCCCTTTGCATCGAAGCTAGTCTTGCGGCTGGATTGAAATTAAATAAGTCTTTGCTTTCACTGTTTTATATAATCACTTGGCTTATCAAGCTTTGCTGGTTCTTACATAATATTTTGTGTATGTGTCTATCAATTATAATGCATTTGGTTTTCCTTGCCAGCCATCACTGCCCAGGAATAAAAAGAGCAAAGAAACATTTTGTGGGCAGATGGGCTTCATTTCCCATGTATTGTTTTTCTTTTCCCTTTCCAGTTTCCATGGAGGTTTGTACAAACATTAAAAGGCAGAGTTTAACTTTCCTTCATCATTCATTGCAGAGAAAAATCAAATTTTGTACTGTGTCTTTATTATGAGAACTCTAAAAGGCATTTAAATATGACAAAAAAGTTTTTCCTGATAGGATCCCTGCAGACAAGTCCATGGGTCCATAGCCTAAGCTTTGAAAAAGTTCCTTATTTTGACTTTCAGTTCTAGAAGCCCTCAACCAGTTACTTTTCTGTCTGGAGAATCCTGAGAAATGTTGTTCAAAAATGTAATTTTCCCAAGCCATGTTTCTAGATGCCACTTTTCCATGAGCCTCGAATTGGTGTGTGAAAGATGCAAGGCTGATTGCATGGATGGCCTGATTGTACAATGACCCCAAATTATGTGAAACCTTCTGCTGAGAAGATATAAATAAATCTGCAGCCGGCCAATCCTCTGCCAAGAAAAGCTAGATCCTGTGATCTATATACATCCAGCAAATTAATTAAATCTACATAATTTCTCCTATTTGGCTTTTTCTAGTCGTGGGGAGACACACAGAGCTTTTCAGGACACAGAAGCCCTTACTCCAATTACTGGAATTGTTTTCCTAAGCCATCCCTCCAGCTTTCAGTAAATTGGTGATTTCAGTAAATATTAAGTGACATGCTTTCAAGAATAACCCCTCAATCTAAAGAGCTAGAAACTTGAAATGAATGTAAGAATTTGGCACAACTGGTTTATTGTTTTTCTTTCTAATGAAAATACATATCAGTGACAAGATTTGAGAGGGACACTCAGCTAGGTTTGAATATATAAGACATGGGGAGAATTTCTTTCCATGGAATCAATGAATTAGAAATGGCTGTAAGGGACATCTTCTCCAAGCCTGTCATAAAATCACGGAGCTGGAAAAAACCTTAAGGGTCATCCAGTCCAACCCACTGTCATGCAGGAATATACAATTAAAGCACTCGTATTAGATAGCCATTCAGTTTCTATTTGAAAACCTATAGTGAAGGACATTCCACCATGTTCCCAGGCCGCAGAGTATTCCACTGTGGAACGGCTCTTATCATCAGAAGTTCTTTCTAGAGTTCTTTCTCTTGGCAATCATGTCCCCCTTTATCTACTCTTTTCCAGGCTAAACATACCCAGCTTCCTAAATCATGACTCATACTGCATGGCCTCCAGGCCTTTTACCATTTTGGTCAGCCTTCTCTGGACACGTTCCAGCTTGTCAATACCATTCTTGAATCGAATTGGCAGAAATATACTGCTGAACTGGGGGAGGAGAGAGAAATGGTCATCCATCCTTTGTTTTAATACCTTTAATGAATCCACTCACTTTGTCTTCTACATGAAATCCCATCACATAAAAAGATGGCTATTATATCACTTCTCAGTTTTCTATTATCCAAGTCTGTTGCACCCTAGACCTGAAGGACCCCTCAGTAAACCACTTGAGACCGGCCGTGATTAAGTGCTTTATTTAGAATAAGTAAAAAGTAGTAAAGAAGATAGAATATAGTCCATTCGATGCTCTCAAGCACCAAAGTATTGCAAAGCAACAGTTCAAAGGTAAAACAGGATAAAAATGTAAAAGATTCTTGATGCCCCAATGGACTAAGCCAGGATAAGTTCTTGGCACAAAGACTTGGCAATTAGTGTCCAAAGGCTGGAAGGCCCAATGGCCCAGGTGATATCAGGGGTGACCCACCCCCAGGCCTCTGTCTAAAGATAGTTCAGAACCAAGGGATTCATAGTTTCACAAGGGCTCATAAGGCTTTCCCCAGCGCTGATCAAACATCGCCTCTCAGTTATTGAATTTACCTTTCTCTCTCTCTTTCCTTTTCTTTCTCCTTTTTTTTCATTATTATCATTTTTAATGCAATAAATGTCATATTATAGAGGCTACGAGGGAATGATGTAAACCTACCCCATCCCCCCCTGTAAACCTGCTCTGCATGCCCCCATGTAAAATGTTTGATGAAGAGGTTACTAGAGGTTATTTCTCTTGGAGAGTTTGGTTGGCCAAGGTAGCCAAAGCCGCATTTTCTGGAAACCGTGCTACCAGGAACTAATTGCATGACAATACCAGAAATAGGTCTTTTTGGAAAAAGGTCTTTCCTTTTTATCCAGATTTTATCTCTGTCCATCAATGACAAGGCCAAGTCGGAGTTTCGTCCAGGGTCTTGTCTTTAGTGGCCTGGCATAATAATTTCTATACCCACAAGGGCACCTCTTTTGAATTCGAACCTCAAAACATGCCACCATATTCTTTCAGTAATTAAAGTCATCAAACAGAGATTTCATATCTATAGTTTCAGTGGTCTGCCTTTGCCAACAGGAAAAATCAGATTAGGTACTAGACTTTGTGTTGCAGCTTAAACAAAAGATGTGTACTGGTTTCTGAGCCCAAGGCCTGTCACTTAGGCAGGGTTCCTTTCATAATATTTTAAATCCACTCAAGGACAGTTTCGCTCCATTGTTTTGACATCTCCTGCCCCCTCACTTCTTCCATTGGACCAGCTAGGAAGCAAAGACTCTCCTGATTGGCCAAACTTTGACAGTTCTGTACCCCTTAAATATTCCCTGTATTTCCATGTAACTTTATGACAGCTTTGCGGTTTCAAGGAATTTGCAGTTTGTCATCCTCTCAGCTGAGCAGAATAAATTTTGATGGCTTCTACTTTCGGCGTTGGTGAGATAATTTGGCCTGGGGATCAGGGACTGGGGGAATCTGTGTTCTCTAGCTCACCAAGGCTTAAAAGAACCCTCTTTGGGGGACTGGGCTCTGCCAGGTGGAGGGTAGAACCAACCCAAATTTAGCTCGTTAACACAGGCAAGGTTCTGTGGAGGCTTGGCAAGGAGACTTAATGTTGGCGAGAGATACCTAGAGCCAACGGAAGGCAGCTTAAATAGGTTCTTTCCCTTGAAGACGCAAGCTGCGTTGGAACTTCTTCTCAGACTCTCTGGTTGGGCTTACCCCTGCCGGGCCTCTCGGCCGAGGCTAAAATATAATCTCATTAGTGAAGACACCTGGGCCTTTGGGAGGCTCCGCTGCTTTGTGGTACCAGGCCTCCTTATCGGCCTGAAAAACAGAAGGGCTGTGTTTGCCCTTAAACGCTTGGTGAACTAGAGGCCTCTGCAGAAGCTTGCTTTCAGGCCTCACTGAGGCTTTGGATTTAACATGGCGTTGGTCTTGCTCTGGGCCAGAGTCAGGCTGGGGCGTGACAAAGTCATACTTCTACAGTTCTCTAAGGAATCCGTGACCTTTTACAATCTTGTTCATCCAAATCACTTATAAAGACTGGGTGTAAGTTAAAGTGGCTCTCTTCAAGTCACTCCTCTCCTAGAAGAAAAATAATAATGAGTGAAAATTCTTTGGGTTTCATAATCTGCAAAACAGATCAAAATCTACCTAACAATAGCACTGTCTAGACTGGATTCTACCAGCTTATCTGCAAAAACATTGGGGGAGTAAGGATGTCATGTTAAAGATCTTATTAAAGTCAAAATATATTAGACCTATAATTCCCATGAACTACCAGATTTGCACTTCTATCAAAAAAGAGATAAAAAGAATGAGAGAGGATGTGTGTGTGGGGGGGGGGGGACACAATGACGACAGATAATTAGTTTTGAATTCTTTTTTTTTTGAGACACTCATGCTGGCTTTTAGTCATTACAGCAGTCCTTCTTAAGTACTCACTGACTGGTCGATTTAACTTCCTGTGTTAAATGTTCAAGTTCATCTTGTTTATTTCCTAGGGTTTGTGTTTGTGCAGAGATATCAAAGACCAGGGTAATTTTCTCCAGCCTAATGAACAAGATCTCGTTCAAGATGTCCTTGTAACTGAGCCCATAGGTACCAGTGACCATAACACAATAACCTTCAACTTAAGTTTGGATAGCAAACTGTCAGTGAAAACTAACAAGGAGACATTAAACTTTCACAAAGGGAATTTCACCAAAATGAGAAAAATTGTAAAGAACAAGCTAAAAGGAGCAGTAAAAATGAAATCCCTCCAAAATGCTTGGAAACTGTTTAAAAATACCTTAAAACAGGCCGAACTAAAATGCATTCCAATAAAAAGAAAGAGGCATGGAAAGTCCAAAAGGACACCAGTATGGCTTACAAATGAAGTAAAAGATGTGATTGGGAAGAAGAAAAACTCATTTAAGAAATGGAAGGCTCTTCCTACCAAGGAGAACAGAAAGGAACACAAGCTCTGGCAAACTAAATGCAAAGCAACCGTCAGGAAAGCCAAGAGAGATTTTGAGGCACATATAGCAAAGAATATTAAACAAAATAACAAAAACTTCTTTAAGTACATCAGAAGCAGGAACCCAACTAGAAAAGCAGTTGGGCCACTCGACGACAATGGTCAGAAAGGGAAAATCAGTGAAGACAAGGAGATTGCTGAGCGGCTAAATGACTTCTTTGCCTCCGTTTTCACACAGGAGGACAGACAACATATGCCTGCAGCTGAGTCAGTTTTTTCAGGGAGGGAATTAAAAGAATTAAAACAGATAGAGATAAACAAGGAGGATGTTCTCACATGCCTTACTAAACTAAATGTCAACAAATCACCAGGTCCAGACGGCATCCACCCCAGAGTTCTTAAGGAACTCAAGTGTGAAATTGCTGAACTTCTAGCTAAGATATATAACCTTTCTCTAAGATCAGGCACTGTACCCGAGGACTGGAGGGAGGCAAATGTAACACCGATCTTCAAGAAAGGATCCAGAGGTGATCCAGGAAATTATAGACCAGTCAGTTTAACCTCAGTTCCAGGCAAAGTGATGGAAACCATTATTAAAGAAAATATTACTAGGCAAATAGAAGAACAGGCATTGCTGAAAGAAAATCAACATGGTTTCTGCAAAGGCAAATCATGTCTTACTAACTTGTTAGAATTCTTTGAGGGTGTAAATAAACACATAGATAAAGGGGACCCAATTGATATTGTTTACCTTGACTTTCAAAAGGCTTTTGACAAAGTCCCTCACCAAAGGCTCCTAAATAAGCTCTTCAGCCATGGAATCAGAGGACAGGTCTTGTCCTGGATTGGAACCTGGCTAAACTGTAGGAAACAAAGGGTGGTAATAAACGGACATTTCTCTGGGTGGAAAGAGGTGAGAAGTGGCGTACCCCAAGGTTCAGTTTTGGGTCCGTTACTTTTTAATTTATTCATTAATGATCTGGATGTAGGAGTGAATTCTGAGGTAGCAAAGTTTGCAGACGACACTAAATTGTTCAGGGTAGTTAAAAATGAAACTGATTGTAAAGAGCTCCAGAAAGATCTCTCGAAATTGAGTGAATGGGCAACAAAGTGGCAAATGCATTTTAACCTAAACAAGTGTAAAGTCATGCACATCGGGGCAAAGAACCCCAACTACACCTACCAATGGATGGGGTCAAAGCTTTCTGAGACAAACCAGGAAAGGGATCTTGGGGTTTTGGTGGACAGCTCAATGAAGATGTCAACCCAGTGCGCAGCAGCAGTGAAAAAAGCAAATTCTATGCTAGGCATGATCAGAAAGGGAATTGAAAATAGGTCAGCAAATGTTGTATTACCTCTCTACAAATCTATGGTAAGGCCACATTTGGAGTACTGTGTACAATTCTGGTCTCCACACCTTAAGAAGGATATAACGGAACTGGAAAAGGTACAGAAAAGGGCAACAAGAATGATCCAAGGGATGGAGCGGCTCCCTTTATGAAATCAGGTTGCAACGCCTTGGTCTTTTCAGCCTTGAAAGACGGCGTTTAAGAGGTGACTTGATCGAAGTGTATAAAATCATGCATGGGATAGAAAAGGTGAATAAAGAAAAATTATTTTCTTTGTCACAAAACACTAGGACTAGAGGGCACTCCCTGAAGCTCCAAGGTAGGAAAATTAGGACTAATAAAGGGAAATATTTCTTCACCCAGAGGGTCATTGGGTTATGGAATTTACTTCCAGAAGAAGTTGTGACAGCTGTCAGCCTGAACAACTTCAAGGCAGGATTAGACAGATTCATGGATACCAAGTGTATCGGTAGTTACTGAAAAGGACATTCAAGTGCCACCTCGGAGTTGGTTGAGGTAGGCAGGATTTCCCTGGGTTGTGGGGGGTCGGGAGCAGGTTAGGGTTTTGCCCTCCCTTCTGCTCAAGATCCCTGTGTACAACTGGGGGCCACTGTGTGATACAGAATGCTGGACTAGATGGGCTGAGGTCCGATTCAGCATGGCTCTTCTTATGTTCTTATGTTCTTAATTATGAGTGTGTATACTCTAGCCCCAACCCTTCTGTAAAACTGACACCTGCCCCCGCTTCTCTGGAATACTATGTCCCTCTCTCACATTTTATTCTGTGGTTTTAATGCTATTGTAGATTTGCTATTTTATTGTGGTGTGTGATGTGAGCTGCCCGAGCCACTGGGAGTGGCGGCTAATAAATAAATAAATAAATAACTTAAAGCCATCATGACCAGACTGCAAAATCTCTAGGAAATATATTTTTTTATTTTTTTATCTACCACAGAGAAATGTAATCTCTTCCCTGAAGTCTTTTATAAAAACAAATTGTTTCCCAATTACAGCACCTACAAAGTGAATTGTTCACTTCTAGTATTCTTCTCTCTCTTCCTGGGCAATGTCCTTGATCCAGAAAGAGAGATGAAACAGACATATGTCCCAAGGTCCTTTATCTTTATATCCATAGCCTCATCGTGCCCTGCAATATGTTGAAGACTATGCTGCAGCCACAATCAAAATCACACACATTTTCCCAAAGCTACTTTTAGATTCAGGAGGAAAATTCCCTTCAGCACTAATAGTAGCTTCTTTCCTGGTGCTAAAAGCAAGGTTGGAGGATGGTGGAGGGAGATATCAGGTCTGCACCCTGGAGAAATAAGTTTAACCGCCCCTTTTTGCATGCTATATTCCCAGTCATTATTACCCCCTGACTATGTCTTTTGTTTCCATAAGAAAAAGCAGGCATGATAAATGTGAAAATACCCTGGATGATGGCAAGAGTTGTGGTCCAAATGTAACTTTTCCAAGATTTTGAAAGGGGTGCTGGGAACATTTCAAGAGGCTGCCCTGCTATTAAATTTGCCGTCATTTCTGTTGCTGTGGAAATTCAGCAAAAACTGTGGCAATTCTTTATGGTCTGGTTGGCAGGTGCTAGAATGTCTTTCTGTGCCAGAACCACCATGTGATAACAAGGAAGAGGGTCTACTTCCCTTCCTAAAGTGATTGATAGGGAAGAGAAAGAAAGATATCATCATGATTTTGACACCATAGATGGAGGCAAGGGGTGCTGGGGGTCTTAAAATAGGGAGAGATCAAGATTGCATGTCTCATGTAGCCTAAGCCAGTGTTTCCCAACCTTTTTTGAGCCGCGGCACACTTTTAACTTTAAAAAAATCTGGGGGCACACCACCAACCAAAATGACACAAAATGAGACTGTAACACAGTAAAGAACGCCTGGGGGATGGTAAGCTGCTGGGAGCAGCTGCTGGGAGTGCCAAAGCCAGGGGAGGAGCCAGGCCACACCATGCCCCGCCCCTCCCCTGGCTTCAGTTCTCCCACAGCCGCCAGCCTTGAGGGGCAGTGCCAAGCCAGCATTGTGCTGGCTCTGCCACCGCTGGCTTGGCACTGCCCCCTCAAGGCTGGCAAAGCTGTGGGAGTGCTGAAGCCGGGGGGAGGGGGCGGAGCCAGGCTGCGTCATGCCCCCCTCCCACCGGCTTCAGCTCTCTCACAGAGGAGGAGCATGAGCGGTGGACAGGCTTCAGTAGGCGGGGCTCCTCCTCCGCACGGCTTCAACAAGCAAGGGGTGAGAGTCATGGCAGATTGGAGGCTGGTTGGGGAAACAGCCGAAGGAGGCAGTGCCCCAGTCCCCCCTTCTTTTTCTTTGCGGCCGCCCATCCCTTCCTCCTCCTCTCCCAAGCAGCAAGAGTTCGGCAGGAGGGGGGAAGGAAGGGGGGCAGAGAGCTTTTCTCGCGGCACACCTGATGATCGCTCACGGCACACTAGTGTGCCAGGGCACACTGGTTGAGAAACACTGGCCTAAGCCTATGAGCTATTTGGTACCCAAACTTCCCTCATTTTAGTGATGGAGAATGTACAGCCCACGAAGTATATATGGACACTTTGTGGCCCTCTAGTCTTGACTCAAAGGAGCAGCCTGGTGTCATGGTTTGAGATGGACTCAGACACTTCTGACATTTTTCTTAGAAACTCTTAACATGTAGTATATTGTCTGTCTGTCCATCTGCTGGTTTGTCAGTCTTCCCATAGAAAGCACTGGGTGCTATCAAATTACCCTTTGAGATAGGAACAGGCATATTAGGGCAGGAAGAGTGCTGACATCCACTGTAGTGTAGTGATTTTAGCTTTGGACTATGACTGGAGACCAGGGTCCAAATCTCCACTTGGACATAACCCATTGTGTGACCTTGGGAAAGTCATCCCCAGGGGAAAGCAAGGAAAACCTCTCTGACCCAATTTTGTTGAGAAAACCACAGGATAGAGTTGCCTTAGGGTCATCATAAGTCCGAAATATTGTGAAATTACATAATAATCTTGTCATGACCACATGCAGATTGGAGGAAACATCCACAAATTGACCAGTTGCTATTCTTGGAGCATTCCAGGAAGTTTGTTTTCTACTCCTCTCCTTTAGAAATTAAATCTGAAATTCTGATGTTCAGATAAATTTGGGGTGTATGGAGGTCCCCTATGGGAGTGAGAGAGTGAAAACTGTGATCAGAACAATTGCCTACCCCTTCCTTAAATATTTACTGCTCTGGAACGCAATGCTACAATGAGATTTTTTCCAAGCTGTTGTTAATGTCCTCACGCTGCAGACAATTTGAAAGGTGTGATGAAAGCAAATTCTTTTTGCTGCTGTGGAAGTTCAGAGGCAATCTAGGTTGAAAGAGCTTTTCCTTGGGGTGGAGGGCACTGGGCCTCCAAGACAATTTTCGGCTTTTAGCATGTTTTGCTCCCAACAGTCTTCTCTGCAGTTTCACGGGGCTCCTCCTTTGCCTTCCCCCCACTCCCACCTCAGCCAAGTAGATGCATTTACAATATCCCGCTTAACTGAAAACATTAAAAGGAGGCTGAGGCAGCTTGAGGACTTCCTCTGAAAAAGGAACAAGCTACTGGGACTTCCAAGGACCAAAATAACCTCAGGCCTCTCTCTTGCTAGAAGCAGGTTCTGAAGTCTCTTTAATATGTTTTAATTATTTATTTACTGTTTTTCAGCAGGTTGTAGTGCAACCCCTGAATGTAGCTTTGCCACGGCAAGGTTAACCATAGCCAAAGGCTGGGAAGGGGGGAAAAGTTTAACTAAAAGGATTGGAGGAAAAGAATGCGGGAATATATGCTAATGACCAAACTAACTAATAATAGTAGGAAGAAAAGTAATGAGGACTTTTTGGAAAAGTGGAAGTTGGCCATGGCATATCTGAGTGGAGTGATGTAAAGGGGCACCATTAGGAATTTAGGATTAAGCTATAAACAACAATAGATAAATTAGCTGAAAGGCTTCATAGTAAGACCAAGCTCTTCCGACAGGCGATTAATCTGTAACGGCCCTGCCTAGCCATACTCCGTCTAGTTTAAATTGTTTTTACTGTGTTTTAACTACTGTTTTGCAAATGTTTTATATATGTTTTTGTGAACCACCATAAGCCATTGGGAATGGTGGTATATAAGTTTGAAATAATAAATAAATAAAATAGTGCTTCAGTGTCAGAAGTCATGGCGAAGGATGCATGGGTGTGGGGAAGAGGATTTATTTTGTGTGGGATATGGGTTTCAGGTGCATGTATGGTCTGCAATATTGTAACCCCTTTGAATGCTACTTCTGTAATCGTCTCGTGTTTTTATGTTTTTATTGTATGCTGCAAGTTTTGTCGCACGCAGCATGTTTTATCATATGTTGTGATCCGCCCCAAGCCTGCAGGGAGGAGCGGAATATAAGACCGAATAAATAAATAAATATGTTGTGTGCTGTTGTTTGTATGTTATGTTAAACTCATACATTAATAAAAAATAAATCAGGAAAAAATAAAATTAAGGTTGTGAACTGACTTTCCACTCAGATATGCCATGGCCAACTTTCACTTTTCCAAAAAAAGTCCTCATTACTTTTCTTCCTACTATTATTGGTTAGTTTGGTCATTAGCATATATTCCCGCATTCTTTCCCTCCAATCCTTGTAGTTAAACCCCTCCCCCCCCCTTTCCAGTCTTTGGTTATGGTTAATCTTGTCGTGGCAAAGCTACAATAGTCCTTTTGACTATTGTAAACCAGTAGACACAACCCTGGGCTTTTAAAAATCTTATGTAGCATTTAGTTACTTTATTACAAGATGCATGCATGGTCTCACAGGTCCACCACATATGAAAGAATGTCGCTTTATGTTTCATTCACCTCCAACAAATACCTTGTTGGTATATATCTATTTTTGCCAATGTTGCTGGGGTGAAGTAGCATCTATATAACATTTTATATAGATTCTCCCCAATTGATCCAGATAGCAAAAATTTGAATCCTTTATTCCATAGGTATTCCCAGTTGTCTAATTCTATTGATCTTCCTAGGTCCTCGGCCCAGGATATCATTATTGTCTTCACTCTATTGTACTTCATGTTGTAGCTTAATATGTATTTGTATAACAATCTTAACTTTCTTATTAGTTAGTCTTAGTAAAAGGCAACTCTGGTTTTGAATGTATTTTAATGTGCAAAGCATTGAGTGTGCACTACTTTTGAATTCAGTTTGCAAAAATGGAAGAAACCTGAAGACAAAAGGGATTAAAGTGGGAGGAGAGAGAAACTAGGACATGAAAATGTAGGGTGATTAGGAAGCACCTGCTGCTGCCAAACTATCACAGTTGGAGAGTTTGGTATTGGCTACCAGTGTTTTGGACACAGGGTGAAGCATTTTCCATTGTTGACCATTCCCTCATCCCTCTCTGTCACCCTCCCCCACATTTTCTCTGAGTGCATATATACTGTAGAATGAATGCAGTTTGATAACACTTTAATTGCCATGACTCTGTTATGGAATCATTGGATTTGTAGTTGGTGATGCACCAGCACTCCTTTGCAGAGAAGTCGAAAGTCCTTGTAAAATTCCAGCTCCTGAATCATGGCAGTTAAAGTGGTGTTCGGACTGCATTCATTCTGCAGTCTCAATGCATCTCTGGACAGTCTGCTGTTTCAACACATTTTCTACACTTCCCAGACAAAAGAGTGTTGAGATAAATGAAGCCTTTCATGCTGTTCTTTCAGTTCTAGATAGTTTAGCTTTGTCACCTTCAATGACAGTACTATCACCTTGTTCGACACTCCTGTCAAGCGCCGCTCTCAAAGGGACAGCCATGTTAGTCTGTGGCAGGCAAACAACAAAGAAGCATGTGGCACTTTTAGAGTGAACACATTTATCATACCAGGAGCTTTCTGCAATCCAGGAAAGCCTGTGCCATGATAAATGTGTTTTGCCTTATTTTTGTTTTTGAATGTTATCAAGAGTGTCTTGTTTTTACTGCTTTGCAAAAACATATAAGTTAGCCACAAACCATTTTGTTATTGTTGTTGTTATTTATACCTCATCACACACCCAAGACTGGGACCCAAAGCAGTTCACATTTTAAACAACAATACCGGTAAAACATTGAAAAGGTAGGTATTAAAATGTAATTACACTTTATAAAATTATTAAAACAAATAAACTAAAACACCATGAACAATAGAAAAAGTGTTTAAGACAATCCGGTTAAGATAATGTTGAAGATATTCCCATACTCTGAATAAATAACAACCAGTTTCTTTTTATGTCACCCCAAATCAGCTGCTCGGTACAGATGCCTCATTGTCAGCCATAGTGTACTTGAGAATACAGAGGGCACTTCCTTTTTGAAAAAAATCTTAAAGGATTTCTAAAACTGCAGGTGGAAGTTAGAACCCATTTGGTGCCACATACTGGCATCTGCCTACCTCCTTCCACAACATTCCAGCTACAAAGCAACAGCCAGCAATCTAGTTCCATTCCCACCTCCAGTCATTGCCCATTGTTTGCAACTTGGATGTGCAAGAGCACCTGGACCATGCCTAGTTGAACCCCATACCTATTCAGCAGGCAATGAAGCTCATTGGGAAGATCTCCCTAGCTGCTGCTGTGCACCACCCCGCAAAAAAAGTAGGGAAGAAGGCACAACCTTCACTATACTCCAATGGTCAGCATAAATACACTGGCACAGCCTGCTAATGGAATGTTGGCTTAAACAGACAACCATGATGAGATGAACTTTCCTTCTCCTGCTGCATTTTAGCTACTGGCCAAAAAAGGCCTCCAATTCTTTTCACAAAATTCAGCAAAACTATTTTTGCTTCCTAAAAGCCCTATGGATATCTACCTGAAGCAAACCCTTCTCCACTTGCCTCAGGTCTGCCTCTTAATGAAGCCATGCTCCTCAACCAATTCCCCTTGCTGTCAAAATTAACTGACAACCAGCACCTCAGGTGCTCTCAGGATCATAACATGATTTTGACAGGTGAAAAATCTAATAAAAAGTCAATTTAAAAAAATCAAGTTCCAGAGGGATTCATTAATGAATGCTTGGGCTAGAAGAATACCACAGAGTCCAAGGCACACAGAAGGTCAGCTCCCACTGGTAGCAGCTAATGAAGTAGATGGTCAGAGACAAACAGCACAGTCGAAAGCAGCATTAACATGACAAAATCTTCAGTTGTGGAGAACTTTAGAAATCACCTAATCTAAAGCAGATGAGCAATTGTTAAGTGTAGAAACCAGTTTTCATCCCTGAGGTTATCCAGCATCATGATTTAACATCTGAGGACATGGAGGAAAGCCTACTTGGTGGCTTCTCCCAGGCTTTGGAATTATCTCCCATAGGATAATGGTTTAATGCTATGAAATCTTGAGAACTGTAGTTTGGTAAGCCCCATCACTCATAGGAGCTTGTTAAACTATAACTCTCAGGATTCCATAGCATTAATTCTATAGTATGAATGCACCAAGAGGGTTTAATGACGTCCCTGAGATACATCTACAACAGGGGTGCTCAGAATGGTGATCGTGATCACCAGGGTGATCTTCGGGCCTCATCCTGGTGATCTTCAGGCCCCTGACCAGGTTTTTTGCTGTTGGTCCTCTTCATGCACCCCTGCACGCTGCAAAGAAGTCCTCCGTGGTTGCTCCTCCCTGCTCGCGCACCGCCTCCAAAAGCTCCAGATTCCAAGAGGCAGAATGGGCCCCCTCTTTTGGATTCCTCCTCCTCCCCCCGTCCTTCTCCAGCCACTCAGAGTCGTAGGAGACCAAAGGGGGCGGGCCTGGATGACGCGATGCATGGCTGGCCCCGCATGCATGCGCAGAAGCGCCCATTCTGCCTCTTGGACTTCTCGTGAGCTCTTGGAGGCGGCTCGCATGCTGGCGGCGTGGAAATAGGAGCAACGACGGAGGAGAAGAAGAACGACGCTTTGGGGTCATTTCCTTATCGCATCTCAAAGGTCGGTCTTTTTACTTTGGGGTGGGTGCTTGATTGTTCTGTGGCATGTCTCTTTGTTTATTTTTAATGTTTAAAAATGGCCTTTTAGCTCCAAAGCCTCTCTGCTTGCTTTGTTCCTTGAGAAATATATGTTGGGGAATATGGAAAAGTGGGAGAAATGGGGTGGTTGGATGCATTTTTCCATGCCCCTTTGTTTACCTTGCTGAGTATTAAATGGCCTTGCAGTTCAAAAGCCTCTCTTCTTACTTTCTGGCTGATAATATGTGTGGTAATATGGCAGTGTGGGAGAAATGGGGTGGTTGGATATATTTTTATGCTCTGTTTTATATTGTTATTAAATTGAAATGTTGATGTTTTATAACTTCGTTTTATGTAAACTGCCCCGAGCCTGCTGGAAGGAGCGGTACATAAAAATGAATAATAAATATAAATAAATAAGAAAATAGTTATACATTTTACATTTCTGGGTAGGTGATCTTTGGGACTTGGTTTTTAAATCAGTAGCTCCCATGCTGAAAAAGTGTGAGCACCCCTGATCTACAACATAGAACTAATGCAGCTATGGCTTAATACTATGGAATCTATGGTATGGAATCATTAAAGTTATGGTTAAGTGAGGCACTAGCCTCATTTGGCAGAAAATGATAAAGACCTTGCAAAGTTACGGCTCCCATGATTCCATAGTAGTGAATCATGGTGTCAAAATGCATTAATTTAATAGTGTAGATGCACCCTAACTGGCTATTCAGAAAGGGAGGGTTTATATTGGAATTTTGTTATGGTTAACGTTTGAATTGATTTCTCACTGTTTTGATGTCATGAAGCATTAACATAGTAGGTAATTTCATTTTAAAATATTTCAATTCAGACATACATTAAATAAATCAATACATGAATTCAGAACGAGACAAATATAGTCCAGATTATTTCACGGACCATGATCACAACAACCAGAGCCATGATGCTCCAGGCTTCAAAAATTGGATGAAGTCTCTACACCCAGCACTTCAGCCAGAAGCCCAGTTTTGCTTCTCTTTTTCTTTTCCCATTTGTGACCAAATTCTGAAAATTCCCCTCCTCCTGACCCAATCTAACCCCCTCTTCAATGCATGAATCTTGCAACTATGGCTTCCCTGACAGATGGCCACTTTGCCTCCAATGAAATGCCGTTAGCCAAAAAGACCCTTTTCCCTCCTGCCACTATGCAGTCTGTTTCACTGTCAGACAACTCTCATGGCTAGGATGTTTCTCTGAATATGCTGTTGAAATCTGTTCTCCTTCTATTTCTCCCCATCTATTTTTGTTCTTTCCTCTTCAGCAACAGAGAACATGTCTGTTCCAACTTCTGCATGGCAGGCTTTCAGAACATTTGAAGGGAGCACTTTTGATAGGAACACTTACCCTGCCGTGTCATCTTTTCAGTCGTCTTATTTTAAGGCTTCTCCATTCAGAGCTTCATATGGGCCCATTGAGAGTAGCCTGAATGGGCCCATATGAAGTCGACGCTTGGCACCTTGTGAATTGATGGCAGTTAGTTTTATCTACTGTTGTTTAAAATGCATTATTTTGATTTTATGCAACATGTGTTGATGGGGACTGTTGTGATAATGTTATGTGACTCATTTTATACTTTTGTACCATTTTAACCTGTTGTATGTTATATGTGCCCCTGGAGTGCCTTGTAAGCCGCCCCAAGTCCCTTTAGGGAGATGGTGGTGGGATATAAATAAAGTTTATTAAGTCTATTATTATTATTATTATTTCCTTCACCTTCTTCATTTTATTTAACCTTTCCAGATCCATTCATCATTATTACAATTCTCTCATTTATCAGCATCCTTTCGAAATTGTGGTGTCCAGAAATGGAATAAAGATGAAGAGGAAAATGTAGAAAGTGTGAAAATTGATTGTCAGTCATTAGAAGGCAACTGGTTTAATGGTTTAATGATGAACAGGAGTTAAGAGTGGGAGCATCACAAAGCACCTTAGAGGCCTAGGACCACTTACCCTGGGAAAAATCTATTTCCAAACTTTAAACATATTAAAGCCAACTTTAATAGTGGCTAGTACAAAAAGCATTGTCTTGTCTTAATGAGCAAATGAATTTACTCTGAATGGAATAGCATGTCTTTAAATATTATATACGCATGTGGAAAAACATAAACAAAAATCCATAACCATTTTAATATCCCAATGCAAGCCAAAAGAAGTCACAAAGGTTCTGATTTTTAGATTTTTTAAAACTTCAAATCAGACTGAAGCTAAAATGGATCAAACCAAATCAAATCCCAAATTGAATCTATTAAATTGGTCCCCAACTTGAGATTTATTTATTTATCATGTCAGAAGCAAATTGAGAATACAGTTATAAACAAAGTTAAACAAAAAATGTTAAAAGCTTGGCACTCATGAAAGATTTCCTTTGACCAGAAACTGGCCACTTAGAGTGCCTCTGCAGTATGCAACCCAACCTAAGATGAGAATCCTTCATAACCCTAGAACAATGGTATTCATTTGTATTATGTATTTTTTGAAGAACCACTATAGGCTGTTTGGAACTCCGAGGTACATGTGTAGATTGCATGTGTGCTATGGTAAGCAAATCTATCTTCCATCAGACATGTTTCAAAAGAGCCAATAAAGAAGGAGAGCGGGAACTATAGTTCAACGACAACTGAAGGATGACAAAATATTGTGTGCTGTTGTAGACATAGGACCTCACAATGGACTATCACATTGATGTCCACATGGCAGGTGATAGAGTGAGGATTTGTCATGAATGGCAAATCCAGCAGGCAGTGTGGGGAACCCATTGCGCCACACTCCACATTACCTGCATCACCCCTTAGGTATCCCATGAAGGGAAACGTCACTGCCCCACTCGATGAGAACACAGGAAGTCTCCTATGTTGTCGTTGTTTCCTCTTACGACACTTTCACCTCAGTTCAGGGGCAGAGTCCCACCGAAAATAGATAAGAACATAAGAACATAAGAAGAGCCATGCTGAATCGGACCTCAGCCCATCTAGTCGAGCATTCTGTATCACACAGTGGCCCCCAGTTGTACACGGGGATCTCGAGCAGAAGGGAGGGCAAAACCCTAACCTGCTCCCGACCCCCCACAACCAGTACCCAGGGAAATCCTGCCTACCTCAACCAACTCCAAGGTGGCACTTGAATGTCCTTTTCAGTAACTACCGATACACTTGGTATCCATGAATCTGTCTAATCCTGCCTTGAAGTTGTTCAGGCTGACAGCTGTCACAACCTCTTCTGGAAGTAAATTCCATAACCCAATGACCCTCTGGGTGAAGAAATATTTCCCTTTATTAGTCCTAATTTTCCTACCTTGGAGCTTCAGGGAGTGCCCTCTAGTCCTAGTGTTTTGTGACAAAGAAAATAATTTTTCTTTATTCACCTTTTCTATCCCATGCATGATTTTATACACTTCGATCAAGTCACCTCTTAAACGCCGTCTTTCAAGGCTGAAAAGACCAAGGCGTTGCAACCTGATTTCATAAGGGAGCCGCTCCATCCCTTGGATCATTCTTGTTGCCCTTTTCTGTACCTTTTCCAGTTCCGTTATATCCTTCTTAAGGTGCGGAGACCAGAATTGTACACAGTACTCCAAATGTGTACATTATTTGATGGGACCTGGTGGGCTCCATTCCTGAACTGAGATGAAAATGTCATTGGTTAGATACATTTGCCTGTGTGATGAGGTTGATAGTTAAATTATTTGATTGTCTCTCCAAAGCTACAGGCGACATGATGCTGCAGCTACAGTTTGCATTCCTGTTTTCTTGCTTCCACAGCTACACTCTTCTGTCATTTTACCACAAAGTGAAGATTAAAGGTTACTGCACATTACAAGCACCCATTCAAATTATTTACTCTCTTGGTTTTAATGGAGTGTCATGAAAGTCACTGAGATGGTGAGGGCAACTCCTGTTTTGAAGTGCTCCTTTAACACAGACATAATGGACAGTGAATAAGAGCTCACTTTTCAGTTGAAAAGTATACTACTGTGTATGCGTGCGTGCTGTGCAATTTCAGCAGGAGGTAAACATGTTAAATACTCTGATGTAACAACAATTGAGTTAATTTCTTTTTGCAATAACTGCAATAGGCACATGCAGGGAGACATTCCCATGAGGAAAAAAAGAGGAAATTATTAGCTTATAGAGCACGGGTTAAAGCAACAATGAAGCCCCAAGTTAAGACAATTACTTGGCCATATGAAAGTCACATTAAAGCTGTAACCTAATGAGGAACAACATTCTCTCACAGTAAAACTGAAACTTTTTCAGTTACATTCATAATTACAGTGGCTATGGCCTCACTAATAGTTATATTTTATGTCACAAGCTAGTGCCTTGTTGCATTTCCAAAGTTTTTTCCTACAAGGTTACTTAAAGCAATTGTTTTCACTGCTTTTGAATATTGAAAAAGGAAAGCATGATCTCTACACATTGTAATTTCAAGGGTAGATGGGTAATCTGGGGGCCTTGAAATGTTCCCGTTCCTGCAGTTACAGCCTCCTGGAAATGTGTAATTTGTAAAGATGAGGGTTAGGCTACAACAGCAGGAAGTTTAAGAGCAGTTGCAGTCAAAGCAATGAAAAAACCCATGTTGCAGACTTCATGTATTCTGTTGCTGCTCATCTTTTCCTTTGTTGCTATTATGTTTATATATTTTTTCCATACTATAAAACTGACTGTGTATGTGTACCTTCACATTGCAATGAATTTCATAGGTTTTTCATAGGCAGAGGATAATTTAGATTCAGATATTTTTAGGCTTTAAATTATTTTCCTCCTAATTTTGATTTTTTTAATTCTTTCACCATATTTGCTTTCCAAATTTCAAAGTTCCCAGGAATGGTCAAGGTAACTTGAAATAGGAAAAAAATTCTCATTTTGAGTAGTGAAGTATGTAGCACATTATCTGCTCGTGGTGTTATAATTTTAAATTATCACATGCAGCACTGCTCGAAACATTATTAAAAATTCTCCCTCCGTCTAAATATCTGGATTGTTCTAATATAGTGTTTGCTTAGCTTTCCATATCTGTATTTTTCCTTCTCCCTATGTGAGCAGCATGTGGCTCTCCTTGTATGAGAACACAACCAAATAAAGAAACCAACCTTCAAAAATAAACAGAAAATGCAAAAATGCTACAATCCACAGATGAAAGAGCACCATCTCCAACTGCTATTGTTAAAAAGCCTGGTGCATTTTCTCTAGTTAATATTTAAAGGCCTTCTCTGGGAGATAAAAGAAGATAGTCTACAAAAATCTCTGATCAAAGAATCCTTAATATAATTTACTGGTAGTGACTGAAAACCAGTGTGCTTGCGTTGGCTTCCTAGAGAGAACCTTAAAATATTGATTCCCTGAAATGTGCTAGGATTTTTAATAAAACAACAGCACCATTCAAGCATCTTGAAACATATCTCTTTTAGCTGGGGGCTCCAAGAACAAACAACAATGAAATGATTCAATTGTGTTCCCAGGTGCTGAAATTGCTCAAATTTGGTTTGTTTGGAGGGTCGGCAAACATTAGGCCTGTCTGCATGGGCTGTATAGCCTGCAGTGACCATGACTTTGCTCTTGTTCATCTTCATGATGTTCTGATCCTTATTGTGTGGTAAGCATGGTGGATCCAGTAAGAAGGAATACAATCACTCCTCCTTTACCAGGGATAGTAAGGTGAGAGTACAGTTGGGCTGAAGCAGTTTCAGCCAGGTTGGACTATGTCGACTCCATGTTGCCATCACCACAGTTGGGTACAGAGTGCTTGGCCTCCTCAAATGCCTCCAGACCAGTCCAAACTCTTTGTATTACAGTCTAGCCCCACAATAAGCAGTGAGGGTAGATATAAGCTCATAGAAGCAACACAATACAAGACAGATTACATTTTGTTGAGCTTCACTGATGTGCTCTGCAGTGATTTTTAACACACTTAAGCAACATCAACCCCAGTGCTGATATTACCTGCTTCTCATGATTCTTGTAAACCTGGTGGCCATTTCAGTGAGCACTACTATGAAGATTGATTTGGCCTCTTGTCCTCAGCCATTGGTTTAATTCCAAAGAAAACACATCAGACAGCTATGTATGCATTCTCATTTTTCAATAATAAACACAGCACTCATTTGTGTTTTAAACAAACTGTCAAGAAAATTAATCTCACTAAGTTCAAGGTGACACTGAATGTATGCTGGTGCCCTGCAATTAATTCAGTGCTGTTTTATTTCTTCTTATGGGCATAAGGTGACTCAGGTGAAGCACTGCAAGTTCTTGGACTGTTCATTGGAATCCATTAGCAGCCTTGGCTTTGAACTCTACTCTGATCTCTGAACATACTGTAGTTCATTTGGACACCGAGTGCTCAGCTATGTGCTGTTTATTTCAATATTAAATGGCTTAAGATAGTGTGAGTTTCTTTTAACCAGTTGTTTCCTTAACTCTTTGTGAATGCTCTTCCGTTTATTGATGTTATATGCAATCAAGCAACTTCCTCCAATGATGACTCAATGAATGAGAGACATCCCTCAAACATCTAGTCATCAACTGCTTTTTTCAGTCTTGCAAACTCAGGGCCATGGCTTTTTTGATTAAGTTAATCAGTCAGAATCATAGAGTTGGAAGAGGGCCCAAGGGCCATTTACTCCAACTTCTAGCCATGGAGGAATATACAGTCAGAGTGTCTAAGGAAACGATTATCTGAACTGCCCGCAATGCAGGAATATACAATCAAAATACTCCTAACATAGATCAGCCAACCCTTTTTTAGAAACCTCCAAAGATGGAGATTTCTTCACATACCAAGATACTATATTCCATGCCAAACAGCTCTTACTATGAGGAAGTTCATCCAAATGTTTAGGTCACATCTCTTTTCATGTAGTTTGAATCTGTTGCTCCATTGCTCTATTTTCTTGCCTCTGGAGTAGCTGAAAATATGTAAATATGGCCTCCTTTAAAATATTTAAACATGGCTATTATACCACTGCTTTAGATTCTCTTCTCCAGGCTAAACACACTGAGCACCTTCAGTCATGCCTCATAGGCCATGGATTCCATACATTTCACTATTGTGCTCACTTTTCTCTGGACATGGTCCAGAGCTAACAGGCTCTTCCTATTTTCTTGTCTTTCACTTTAAAGTGAATTATTGTCTTTTCGAATGAGTTACACCATCTCATAATATGTCCAAAGTGTGAGTGCCTGAATGTAGTAAGTTGTACTTCTCGTGAAAGTTCAGACCTAATTTGTAATTGGACCCATTTCTTTGCCCTTTTTTGGCAGTCAATGATGAATTGATTTTCTTCCTGTTAGGTTTCTTTATTTTCCTAAATTTTTCACTGTCTTCATTAAAAACCCTTCACCATCTCTCCAGAACAACTGAGAAACAGGCCAAAAGCATTCTCAGGAAATGTAGGATCAAGTGTGTTGGGTTGGGAGATGGGACATCTATTTTACTCCCAGTCTAGATGTGGAGAGGCATCAGCTGCTGCAGTTTCTACTAGTTTGTGCCATCTTGATCTCATGTTGCTTGGTCACAAATGTCTCAGTTTTCTTCTGTGAAAGAAAATAAGCAAACATACAATAAATAAAAGTACAATTCAATATGCTATGCCCTATCATGAAACATATGCTATGCCCTATCATGAAACTTTCCAGCACCTTGGAAAGTTCCATAAGGATTTTAGCTGGTGGGAGGGGGAGCATGAGGAGACATTGCCCTCAAATATAACTTGTGCCCCCCAAATGAAATCTTTCTTCATGCCACGGCAACCTCATATAGAATCCCAGAAATTTTAGTTAAGGAAGTGATACCTAAAATTCTCACTCAGAGTACGAATGCCTTATCAAACTATAAACCCTAGGATTCTGTGAATTGTTAAGGGAGAGATTCCTAAAATTCTCACTCAGAGTACGAATGCCTTACCAAACTATAAACCATAGGTTTCTGTGGCTTGTTGTCATTATGGTCAAAGTGGGATCATGATGCTGCACTTCTGTGGTGTGAAAGAGCCCATGGTCACAGGGTCACCCTAAAGAGTATAAAGGAGGGATTGCCTACATTGCTATTCCTCTAGATCAGTGTTTCTCAAATTCGGCTCCTCCAGATGTTTCAGACTTCATCTCTAGACTTGTTTGATTTTTTAAAAATGGTTCGAAACTCATTTTGGATGTAGGGGGCACTGGTGGTTCAATTCTAAAGTCAATTCTGATTTTACAGGTTCAAAACTTTTTGAAACTTCCGAGGCTTCCGAATCCTTCATTAATGGTTTGAAAGTGTTATTTCCTGTTTCACTGGGTGGTATTTACTTTGGAAGTAGTTTTTTTACTACAGAAGCAGGGAGGGGGGAGGGAAAGGGAAGAAATTCATCCACTCTGGTTTAAAACCGCTTCTCTGGCTTGAGCCGTGGCCAGGGACCAGAAGCAGGGAAAAGCTTAATCATTTCCAACTTACTTACTGATTCATGACATAAATGGTGGAAAAAGCTTTGGAAGGGCAAAGGAACTTCCGATTTCCTTAAAAACTTCGAAATTGCTTCAAAAAGCAAATCTTTCTGAATTTATTCCAAATTATGAAGATTTTGACCAAACCTAACCATGCTTATTTAGTTCCCATAAATCCCAGCCAGCTTACCAACTGTTAAGAATTGTGGGAGCTGAAGTCTAAAACATGTGGAGGAGCAGAGTTTGAGAAACACTTCTCTAGACCATCTTAAATGACAATAGATACAACATCTGAGGCAAAATATACGCCTGTGACTCAATAACCTAAACACTTTTCTACTATGTGGTTTTTAAATCTCAGCCTGATGAAGAAGCTGGTGAACTTCAAAAACTTGCATGATATATTTTGTGATTTTTAGTTAGTCCAATGAAGGTATCCCTATTTTGCGGGTGTTGGGTTTTGTCTACCTCATAAAATATTTCCTAAGAAAAGGAGGCTCAGTTCAGTTTATTGACTCAACCACTTTTGCCATTGAATATTAGCCACTTGTAAAAAAAATTCTTCCTTGTTTTCCAACAGAGTTTGAAATGTATGGTTTGCATTCTGTTTTGAAAGGTGAAGCTTAATTGTCACTCACAAACAATGAAGGATTTCCCATGGAGAGTTTACTCAATTGTTTCCTTCAGTGTCAAAAGGACAATGATGCTGGCAATAAAGCTACATGAGTGTGAAAAGAATGTATAGAAGCCTGCTGTAAACCAAGCCAACAGCTCAATAGTCAAGGTTTTCTTTTATTTTTTCCTCATCCATTGCAAAATGTTGGGTTTTGCCTGTGGAATTTCACACTGAGCCTGTGTTTGGCTGGGTCGAGAAACAATAGGAGGCCTGTTTACATTCCCAGCATTTCTGCTAATGTTTTGTAGCTTGAGTTTTCCTCCACCTCCTGCACAAGTCAAGGCAAAAGTAAATCTATTATCTAACCAGTTGGTTGAGGACGGTTCTTCTTTGAGAGTTTCCGAGTGAGATTATCAAGTGGCATTGAGCTTTCCCATAACAAGTAACTGCCTTTCAGTTTTCTCAGTTTAATTTTCAAGCACCTCTGCTTTTAGGCTGTTTTAAAAATATCCCAGTTTCACTCATTTCCTTCCTTCATTCCCCTTTTGTCCAAGGTTTACTTCAGTCAGTGCCAAGTACAAAAGCAGCTGGTGTTCAATTAACAGCAATGGGGAGATGTTTGTTGTTGCTTTCTTTTAGTTTTATTCACCAATAATTTTGTTTTGTTTTTTCTCATAACATAATAAATAAGGATATGCAATAAAAAGTAGTTTGCACACAATTAGCAAAGGGGATAGCAAAAGAGGGGCAGCATTTTCCCCTTCCCTGTAGACTCAGTCAAAAGCGAGCTGCAGCAGTCTCTTCCAGCTCATGTGTGCTTCCACACTAATCATTTTTGCCATCTTGACTCCACTCTGATGTAGTTTCTCCTGATGTATCACAGTTTTCACCTGCAAAATGTTGGAGAGTACATTAATATGATCAATAATTCCATTTTCCTGTATGGCAGAGGATTGAACTGGATGGTCCTTGTGATCTCTTCTGACTCTATGAGTCTAAAAAAATGTTTGAAGTGAGTCTTAATACAATAATGAATTGATTGATTGATTGATTGATTGACTGGTTGGTTGGTTGTAGTTTAGCAGTTGTCTTTCAACCCATCTCAAGCCATACGTAATAACACATTTAAAACAATAGATAAAAACAAATGAAAACCCCTAATTAAAATATTTCACCTTCTAAAAAGTAGAAATGTCTCTTCAAAGAGTTAGTTACTGACATTAAGGTATTAGTATTGTGATCCTACCTTTTTTGCCTTTGCCTCACCTACCATCACAATGCAGCTGCTGAGAATTTAATTGGATTTGAATTGCTTGGGCTGAAAGAGATTATATACTCATTGCTCTGGAAGTTTTCTACTCTTCTATTTCCAAGTCAAAAATGTGTAACTTTTAATAACTTCCTGCCACTTTTCCTCAATGTTCAGCTTTATGAAAGCCTTTTCACTGAAAACGTACTTTCCAGGAATTAGCTCCTTAGACCAGTCAATCAATACCAAAAATTTGGCAAGAGAACTATGCTGCAAATTGACAGCAACAAAACTACAAAGGCAAAGTCACTGTGAAAGCAGAGCTCTTTATACAATGCTTCATACTCTTTACAAATAACTTTCCATTTTGGATGAGAAAGGAGGGTAGGACAATTCTGATTAAAAGAGTATGGAAATGTCAAAGACTGCCCAATATCTGTTTGTTCCTCAGCCTCTCCACTTCAGCCTCTCTTAAATTGGTGTCCTCTTTTGTAGCACCCATGGGCCCGTTCGTGCCAATGGGAGGGGGCGAGGCACCGGGGGTCCCGATGCCATTAGGTCCCGTACAAGCTGAAGGGGACTCGGAGGATGAGTTGGAAGGCCCAGACCAAGACTGGACAGCAGTGCAATTGCCCAGTCCACCTGCAGAGAGCTTAGCCTGGGATTTCGAGTGGGAGCATTCTCCCGGAGAAGGAGCGGACCAGGTGGAGATGGGAGGCAGCGAAGCAGATAGCGGAGATAGTTATGAGTTCCCAAACGGCCGAGGTTCCCAAGACCTGGCCGAACAGCAGATGGAGGCCAGCGGCTGGGAAAGTTCGGGGGAGGCTGCTTCTCAAGGAGATAGCGATACTGAACTGGAAGAGCGGGGCCGTTCCCATAACAGACGCAGGGACATAGAGCAGGGCAGGAGGAGCTGGCATCTGTCCCTAGATCGTCACCGTTCGGAAAGTAGAGACTGGAGACGCCGGGCCCTAGATCGTCGAGGGGCCCGGCCGAAGGATTAAGAACGGCCCCGTGGGAACTGATCCTCAGTTCTCCGGCCACGTCTGATCTGAAGGGCGTGAAAGCGGAGTGAACCACGGAGCCTAGTTTGGCTCGCCTTGGACCAAGTCCTGACCTTGCTATTGATTCGCATTGCTGCGGATACCTTGCTTCAATCCGGAGTGAATCGGAAACCTTGCCAAGCCTTTTGCCACGATTGCTTTTGGAACTATCCTTTGGAACTTTGCCTTCTTATTTGGACTCCAGCTTTGCTGATTGCCTTGTTCTTATTCTCTCAATGAGAATTGCCTTTTGGACTATTTTATATTCAATAAAACTAGTTAGCCTTTGCTACGTCTCCGTGTGTGTGTTAAAGGGGCAGTTCTAAGTCGGTGTTCGTGACAGTTGGCCGGAGAACTCCTCGAACCCCTTTTTTGCACCACGGGACGTACCAGAAACCGCCGGCTGCGCATCAAGGCTCCCCTTGTCTCCACGGCCGCCATGGCGAACTTGACGGGCCCGCAAGTGGTGGCGTTGCAAGAGGAGGTGGCGGAGCTGCGAACTCGAGCAGGGCGGCACCCGTCGGTGAATGCCCCGGCTCGGTTCAATGGAAATCCGGCGATGGTGGAAGTTTTCATTGCCCAGGTTCGAATATACCTGGAGTTGCGGCCCAACGAATTTGCCACCCCCCGGGCCCAGGTGGGCTTCGTGTTCAACTGTATGGAAGGGATGGCGGCGACGTGGGCAACTCCCCTCATCACTGGCACGTCCCGCATGCGGCGACTTTGGACGCTTTCCTAGATGCGATCCGGGCGACTTGGGGACCTCCCCCACAATGAGGACCTGGCGGAACGGGATTTAGCACGGTTGACCATGAAGGACATGACTTTGTCTCAGTATATTCCCGTTTCCGAGTGCTGGCCAGCCAGACCAAGTGGGAAGGACCACCCCTGCGCTATACGTATCTAGCGGGACTCTCGCCCGAGATTCAGCAACAGATGTTACAATTGCCCCGGCCGGCCGACCTGGAGGAGGCCATCGCCACGAGTTTGCGGGCGGAGGCGGCCATACAACACAAGAGGAGGTGGGGGGTCGGCACGGCCGAGAAACCACCGACCAGGCGGGAGGCCGGACCGCCAATTTGTGCCCCGCCAGATCCCTGCCCCCACTCCTGTTGTGGATGACTCCGAACCGATGCAACTGGGTACGGTGCGGCCCAAAGTAGATGCTGCTGAGAAGGCTCGGCGGCAAAGACTCAACCTTTGTTGGTACTGTGGGGGCCCGGGTCATTTTTCTCGTGATTGCCCCCAGAAACCGCGTGGGAGGACCCCTCGGGCGTCCGCAGCGGTGGCCAGCCCTCCGGAGCCTGAGGAAGCCCTCCAGGCGGCGGGGGAAGGGTACGGCCGAGTGTAAGAGGGTTCGCTCACTCGGCCGATGTCGCCACCCCTCCCCCTGAACCCAAAACTGGACAATTGTTCCTTGTCATGGTCAGCTTGTGGTCGCCCGAGAAGGGGCCGATGATGGTCCATGCCATGATCGACTCGGGAGCGACCAATAATCTTCATTGATGCAGACTATGCCAAGTCTGCGGGATTAAAATTTCTTGACCTCCAAGAGCCCAAGGGTGTCCAGACCATCGATGGGAGAGTGTTGAAAACCGGGCTGTGACTCAGTATACAGCTCCTACCAGGATGGGGACTAGCGCCCATACAGAGGACATTTCTGTTCTTGTGACCACGCTCCCCGATTTCCCCATTGTTCTGGGCATTGTGTGGCTCGCGCTCCATGACCCCCAGATCTCCTGGGCTAAGAGACAGTTAATTTTCTCGTCCGATCATTGCCAGGGCCACTGCATGACGGCCCGGGCGTGCCAGGCTCAAGAGGTGGAGAATGTGGCCACCTTGCCCAAGAAGTATGCCGGATTTTGGGATGTTTTCAGTGAGAAGGAGGCGGAACGTTTGCCTCCGCACCGGCCCTATGACTGTGCCATTGACTTGCAGCCGGGGCCCCCATTCCGCGGGCGCGCTCTACCCGCCTCGGACCCAGAGCAACAGGCTCTCCGAGACTTCCTGGATGAGAACCTGCGGAAGGGGTTCATTCGCCCTCCCAATCCCGGCCGGGCTCCGATTCTTTTCGTCAAGAAGAAATCGGGGGAGTTGCGCCTTTGCAATGACTACAGGGAACTCAACAAGATCACGATCCGGAACCGCTATCCCCTGCCCTTGATCCCCGAGCTCTTGGAGAAGATGCGGGGCGCTAAGGTGTTCACTAAACTGGACCTGAGGGGGGCTTACAACCTTGTCCGGATTCGTCAGGGTGACGAGTGGAAGACGGCCTTCCAGACCAAGTGGGGCAGTTTCGAATACCTGGTGATGGGATTCGGTTTGTGCAACGCCCCAGCGTGTTTCCAACATTTCATGAATGACATTTTCCGAGACCTTTTGGACCGCTATCTGGCGGTCTACCTTGATGACCTGTTGATTTTTTCTCCAGACCAGGCGACCCATGATCGCCATGTCAAAGAGGTGCTCCTGCGACTGCGGGCACATGGACTCTATGCCAAGCTGGAGAAATGTGCTTTTGACTTGCGTGAAGTGGACTTTCTGGGCTACCGCATCTCTCCTACGGGCATTGCCATGGATGACACCAAGGTCCAAGCAGTGGTCGACTGGGCACCTCCTGCTAGCAAAAAAGACATTCAAAGATTCCTGGGCTTTGCCAACTACTACAGAAAGTTCATTCCTGACTTTGCCAAGTGGGCTGATCCGATCACCCAGTGTTTGCGGGAAAGGTGCCGTTCCGGTGGACGCCGGAGGCGGATGTGGGGTGCCGCAAGTTGAAGCAGCTGTTCACCACTCAGCCGCTTTTGCAGCACCCCAACCCCGCACCCCTTTCATCGTCCAGGCCGATGCTTCGATGTGGCGGTGGGAGCGATCCTGCTTCAGCCTCAGGGGACGGATTTGTTGCCCTGTGCCTACTATTCCCGGCAGCTGACGGCTCCGGAAAAGAACTACACCATTTGGGAGAAGGAACTTTTGGCCATCAAGGTGGCGTTTGAAGTCTGGAGACACCTGCTGGAAGGGGCCAAGTTCCCGGTGGAGGTTCACACCGACCACCGGAACTTGGAGCATCTGAAGTCCCAGCGCAAATTGAACCAGAGGCAACAGAGATGGTCCCTGTTCTTTGAGCGATTCACTTCCGCATTCACTATGTGACCCCCAAGCAGACCAAGCAAGCTGATGCCCTGTCCCGAAGCCGGAGTATGTCCGCGGCGGGAGGCCCTCGCCGAGCAGCCCCTGCTCAAAGCGGAGAACTTTGCGGCCGCCGAACGGCCCCCGCGCTGCCCGCGGCCCCGCCGGGCCCGTGGATAAGCGGCCGTTGAGTGTGCGGGTCCAGGCCCGCCAACGGGACGACCCTTGGGTGCGGGAGCAGTTGGCCAAGGGGGGTGCAGGCTCCGCTTCAGGTGCGGAACGGGTGCTCTATCATCGGGACTCTGTTTACGTTTCTCCGGGCCCTGAGCGGGGATATCCTCAAGCTTTGCCACGACTCTAAGGCGGCGGGCCATTTTGGGCTTTTCAAGACGCTGCAGCGGGTCCTACGGGAGATCTGCTGGCTTACAGTGCGGAGGGAGGTGGAGGACTATGTGGGATCCTGCCCTGTGTGCCACCGGGCAAAGACTCAGGGGGGCAAGCCGGCGGGCTTGCTCCAGCCTCTTCCGACTCCTTCCGCTCCCTGGAAGATGATTTCGGCTGATTTCATCACCGACCTCCCCAAGTCCAAGGGCTTCACCACGATCCTGGTCGTGGTGGACTGTTTCACCAAGATGGGACACTTCATCCCCTGTGTGGGGGTGCCTACTGCCAAGGAGACTGCTGATATGTTTGTGCAACATGTGTTTCGGCTGCATGGACTTCCACAGAGCCTGGTGACGGACCGGGCACCCAATTCACTTCCCAGTTCTGGAAGGCTGTCCAGAAGCTGCTGGGGATTGATGTGCGGATGTCCACGGCTCACCACCCGCAGACCGATGGGCAAACCGAAAGGGTCAATGCCACTTTGGAGCAGTATCTGCGCTGCTATGTCAACTATCAGCAAACCAACTGGGCGTCCTTGTTGTCTTTGGCGGAGTTTGCTTACAACAATGCGACGCAGGAATCCATCAAAGAGACTCCTTTCTTTGCCAACTATGGACACCACCCTCGGTTCTACCCTCCGGTGGACCCGTCTGGGGACGTTTCAGAGGCTAAGGATTGGCTCCGGGAGCTCACTGCGCTCAAGACTTGCTGCGTACTCAATTGACCAGGCGAAGGCCGACTACAAGCGGATGGCTGATCGGGCGGCGCCAGGAGGGTCCCTGATTCTGGTGGGGGATAAAGTTTGGCTGTCCACCAAGAATCTGCCCACGCAACGCCCCAGCCGCAAGTTGGATGCCCGGTTTTTTGGGGCCTTACAAAGTTTTGGAGCGGGTGGGGCCTGTTTCCTTCAAGCTCCAGCTCCCTGCGGACATGAAACTCCACCCGGTGTTTCATCGCTCCCTGCTCGCCCGCGCGAAGGGGGTGCGGCCTGATGTGACGCAGCCGCCTCCTCCCCTGTGATGCGGGAGGGCGGGAGGAGGTCGAAGTGCAGGACTTTTTGGATCCCCGCATCCGGTACAGGAAGTTGGAGTATTTCATTGACTGGAAAGGTTTTGGCCCGGAGAGCGTGCTTGGGTCAAGGCTCGCGACGTCCACGCGCCGGAGTTGGTGGCCCGTTTCCATCGCAAGTATCCTGACAAGCCTAAGCCCCGGGGGCGGCCCAGGGGGGGCCCTGAGGGGGGGGATAGTGTAGCACCCATGGGCCCGTTCGTGCCAATGGGAGGGGGCGAGGCACCGGGGGTCCCGATGCCATTAGGTCCCGTACAAGCTGAAGGGGACTCGGAGGATGAGTTGGAAGGCCCAGACCAAGACTGGACAGCAGTGCAATTGCCCAGTCCACCTGCAGAGAGCTTAGCCTGGGATTTCGAGTGGGAGCATTCTCCCGGAGAAGGAGCGGACCAGGTGGAGATGGGAGGCAGCGAAGCAGATAGCGGAGATAGTTATGAGTTCCCAAACGGCCGAGGTTCCCAAGACCTGGCCGAACAGCAGATGGAGGCCAGCGGCTGGGAAAGTTCGGGGGAGGCTGCTTCTCAAGGAGATAGCGATACTGAACTGGAAGAGCGGGGCCGTTCCCATAACAGACGAGGGGACATAGAGCAGGGCAGGAGGAGCTGGCATCTGTCCCTAGATCGTCACCGTTCGGAAAGTAGAGACTGGAGACGCCGGGCCCTAGATCGTCGAGGGGCCCGGCCGAAGGATTAAGAACGGCCCCGTGGGAACTGATCCTCAGTTCTCCGGCCACGTCTGATCTGAAGGGCGTGAAAGCGGAGTGAACCACGGAGCCTAGTTTGGCTCGCCTTGGACCAAGTCCTGACCTTGCTATTGATTCGCATTGCTGCGGATACCTTGCTTCAATCCGGAGTGAATCCGGAAACCTTGCCAAGCCTTTTGCCACGATTGCTTTTGGAACTATCCTTTGGAACTTTGCCTTCTTATTTGGACTCCAGCTTTGCTGATTGCCTTGTTCTTATTCTC
This sequence comes from Anolis apletophallus, assembly GCA_030556195.1. Lineage (NCBI taxonomy): Eukaryota > Metazoa > Chordata > Lepidosauria > Squamata > Anolidae > Anolis > Anolis apletophallus. Next base: position 16,741,317 of record JARBWK010000005.1, on the reverse strand, counting down.
TCAATGAGAATTGCCTTTTGGACTATTTTATATTCAATAAAACTAGTTAGCCTTTGCTACGTCTCCGTGTGTGTGTTAAAGGGGCAGTTCTAAGTCGGTGTTCGTGACATCTTTTCTCCTAGATTGGGGACAGCAAGTGGAGAGGAAAGGTATGGTTTCCAAGAGGCTCCCCCTAAGTTGTGGGGTTCCTCAGGGAGCCATTCTCTCCCCTTTATTATTTAACATCTACATGCGGCCACTTGCCAAATTGGTGTGGAGCTTTGGTCTGGAGTGTCACCAGTACGCTGATGATACCCAGCTGGTGCTGAGGATGGACAGCCGGCCAGATTCTGTACCTGATTGTTTCCAACTATGCCTTGAAGCTGTGACTGGTTGGCTACGAGCCAGTCGGTTGAGAGTGAATCCATCGAAGGCGGAGATCCTTTGGCTGGGTCACCTGGGTGGGTGTGGGCTTTGGCTGCCTACTCTGGACGGCGAGGCATTACGCCCGTCGTCTTTAGTAAAGAGTCTGAGGGTCCAGTTGGACCCACTGCTGATAATGGAAGCTCAGGTCTTGGCTGTCAGCAGATCTGCTTTTTTCCACCTGCAACAGGCTAGGCGGCTGGCCACAGTGATCCAGGCAATGGTCATCTCGAGGCTAGACTACTGTAACACCCTTTACATTGGGCTTCCTTAGTCGGTCATCCGGAGGCTTAAACTGGATACAGTCTACTTTTATACACAATAATTTGAAATTTCCCACTGCAGCAATATCAGCTGTAGCAAAGCTCATTGGACAAGTCTCCCAATTCCGACCAATCACAGAAAGGGGGCTTGGCTGAACAGTCACTTTGTGAAGAGACAAAGGGCATTGAGTGGCGGTGAATGGGTTTCCCTTTATTCAACAGGAAAAATAATAAAAATGATTGAGGGCACTTAGCCCTACCCAGGAAAAGTTTTTTGTGTGCAAGATGGCTATGGCAGCACCCCATCAGGGGGCCAACCCAGTGGCAATGGCTCTGGTTCATGGCTCAAAACAGGACATATTGGCACAATCATGCAAATGGTAGAGGAAAGGGGCTTAGGAAAAAGACAATCAGGTTTTTCCCCCTGGGTTGCATTAGGCCCCAGAAGAGGCCAGAGAGTGTGCTCTGAAACGGGGGGGGGGGGGCTGGAGAGAAATATAATGAGCAGAGAGAGCTTAAACTATCAAAGGCTTTCTAATGGGGGAACCAGCTATGCGGAAAGAGAAGAGAAGAGAAAAGGCTGAATTGTAACAAGGAGAGGTACATGATAGCTGGGGAAAATACATTACAGCAAGGAAAGGCAAGAGAAACACAGAGTTCAGGGTAACCAATTTATTAAGGGATCATAAGCAATCTGTAGCAAGTTTCCTGATTGTCTAAACATGTGCAGAGCCAAACAGGTACACTTTAAGTGTCTGCAGCCTTTGGAACTCTCTGCGGCAGGCATGAAGGGAACAATTTTTTTCCAGGGTGGTTTCATGCAACAAAATGTTCCCCCCATACATTTTGTTTTAGCTGAAAATGTCAAGGGCTCTCTGTTGCAATATATTGTCAGCATGACACTGAATTTGGCAACAGTCGGTGGTCCCTGCAAGAAAGTATCCAATAGGTCTGAAACCATTTTGGGCTATTAAAACTCAGAGCAGCCTCATTGTCCCACGGACAGTGAAGCCAAAAGCTATCTCTGCCAAGAAGTGCGTCTGTACTCCAAATGGCCCCAGTTGCACAAAACTAAAATTGGATTTGGACAATTGGCTCCATTCTTTAGCCCTGCTAAATTGTTTAAATCCAATTGACCATGAACAGGTTTCCAGTTTTGAAAAGAAGTAAAGATAACTCCTTTATCTAATATGGGAGAGAATCTATTTCTTAATCCTGGCTAGAAAAGATAGAAAGCAAATGAGCAGAGTCGGGGGTTTTTATCTTCTTTTTAAAATCTGTTTTGTTCCTCTAACATTCACCAGTTTTTTAAACATCTGGATTTGACACAGAATTAAGGTGAACAAAACCAACTCTGTCTGGAATCCCATTATCAGTTCCACACTGCAAGCCCACAGCTAAAACAAGCAAAGATCGCATCTCCTGTCACCTATTATTAGAATGTGTTTGGACATACCCAAAATGCCTTGGTAACAGAGAGGAATTATTTTAGTTTGGGCTCATTATTTTAGTTTGGGCTCATTTCTCTTCGGTGTGTGTAGTTTATTACTACTTTTTCCTTCTGTGAACTGGATTTCAGTGAACTGCCTCAGCACACCTACAATAAATATTTTGTCATAAAACAGTGGTTTTTGACCTGTGGGTCCCCAGGTGTTTTGGCCCACTCCTCCCAGACATCCCAGCCAGTTTACCAGCTGTTAATAATAATAATAATAATAATAATAACTTTATTATTTGTGAGTCGCCCTCCACCACTGGTGCTCCGGGCGACTTACATCATTTAAAAACCCAAAAATACAACAGTTTAAACATAGGTACACACGCCAGAAAGGCTCAGTCTCCACGCGTCCGATCAAACCCCAAATGCCCGGCAAAAGAGCCAGATTTTCAGGTCCGATAGGAATCTGATTTGGGCCGATGTGGCCCTGAGGGCAGGAGGGAGGGTGTTCCAGATCGTGGGAGCCACCACGGAGAAGGCTCTTCGTCGGGTCTCCATCAGCCGAGCCTCTCTCACCCCAGGGATGGCTATACGATCACCATTTATGGCTCGCGCTGGCCTCTCGGTGCGTTGGACTGTCAGCCGATCGCCCAAATAGGCTGGCCCAATATTATGCCGTGCTTTAAAGGTGAGCGCCATAAGTTTGTAAATCACTCTGAACTCTGTGGGCAGCCAATGAAGATCTTTTAAAATTGGAGAGATATGGTTTCTGACAGATGCCCCAGAGATGAGTCTGGCCGCTGCGTTCTGAATGAGCCTCAGCCTCCGAGTTGTGGACAGAGGTAGGCCCGCATATAGGGCATTGCAATAATCAAGACGCGAGACGACGGTGGCATGTATCACAGTTCTCAACGCCTCTGATGGTAGATAGGGGGCCAACCGTCGGGCCCTGCAAAGATGGAAAAAGGCGCCCTTAGCTGCGGCCTGGATCTGGGCTTCCATCAACAGTCTCTCGTCCAGAATCACTCCCAAGCTCTTCACCGCCGGAGCCAGGGATAGGGGCTCGCCTTCAAAGAGTGGTAGTGGTGAGTGAGGGTCGGGTCGGCCAGGCCAGAGAATCTCCGTTTTTTGCCGGGTTGATTTTGAGTCTGTATGCTCTGAGCCAGCTTGTCACCGCTCTCAGCCCTTGACTGAAACTGTCTGGCACCGATGATGTCCCTGGGTCGAGCTTCAGTAGCAGCTGTGTGTCGTCGGCGTATTGGTAGCAACAGAAACCATGGCTCCTAGCAATGCTGGCCAGGGGCTGGACATAGATGTTGAAAAGGGTGGGAGACAGGATGGCACCCTGGGGAACTCCACACTCCAACCCGCATTTCCTAGAGACCTGGCCCTGCCACTCGACCCGCTGCGAGCGGCCCCCTGGGAACGATCCCAGCCCGATCAGAGCCTTGTCCTGGATCCCGGAGGCAGCCAGGCGGTGGAGCAGTAAATCATGATCAACGGTGTCAAAGGCCGCAGTTAGATCCAGGAGGACCAGGACTGCCGAGGCCCCCGTCCAGCTGGCGGCGGATGTCATCTGTAATCGCCACCAGGACGGATTCCACTCCATGACCCGCGAAACCTGACTGGGACGGGTCCAGGCCCCGGATCGATTTAGGAAGTCACGCAGTTGGCTTTCCGCCGCCCGCTCCAGGAGTTTACCCAGGAAGGGTAGATTGGCAACAGGGCGGTAGTTTGCTGGGTCGTCAGGGTCAAGGCTCGTCTTTTTCAGGAGGGGCTGACTCTGGCCTCTTTCAGGGAGTCAGGGAAAACGCCTGTATCCAGGGAGAGGTTCACCAGGTCCCTCAGAGCGCCCGATATGATGTCAATGCTGGACTTGATTAGGTGCGATGGGCAGGGGTCCGTAGGGCAGGTCGTCGCTCTTGCCCCGGTCACTAACCTTCTCACCTCTTCCGATGTTAGGGGCCTGAATTCTGAGAGACAGTGCCCATTTGTCTGGATTGGGTGCTGGGTCCTCGCGCCCTCTTCCTCGGGAATAAGCGGCAAATCACGCCGAAGTGCCGTGATTTTTCCGATGAAGTGCTTTTGGAGGTCGTCTGCTGTTATCGCCGAGTTTTTGAGCTCACTCCGTGGGGGCGCTAGGAGACTCCGGACTACTTTGAAGATCTGTGCTGTGTGGGAGCCAGCGGCTGTAATCTGGGCGGCATTATAAGATTTCTTAGCCTCTTTGATCTCATGTTCGTACAGCCTGTGCTGTTCTCTGTAGGCTGCTCTGTTTGCCCCGCTGGGTTTTCGTCTCCAGATACTCTCGAGTTGTTTCCTCCGGCGTTTCATCTGCTTTAGGTTCGCTGTGAACCATGGGGAGCTGGTTTTCCTGGGGCGGAGGGGTCGCCTTGGGGCCACCTGGTCGATGGCCCTTGAGAGGACACTGTTCCATCTGGCAACCCGATCTGTCAGTGATCCTCCAGGAACCTCCAAGGGTTCCAGAGCCGCCGAGAATGCCCTCGGGGTCATCGCGCTCTTTTGGCGGGCTAGGATGGTCTTTGGCTCCGATCTTACTGTGAGGAGAATGTTAATGTCTGCCCTCACGGTCAGGTGGTCCGACCAAGGCACAGCTTTAGTGTCCCGGTGTTTTATGGCTAGACCCTGGCTGAAGATCAGGTCCAGCGCGTGGCCAGCTTGGTGAGTGGGGCCCGTTTCAGTCCTGAGGAGGTCTAAGGCATCCATGTGCAGGAGGAGCTCCCGTGCGCTGGATGTGAGAGGAACTGTGTCTGGGTGGATGTTAAAGTCACCCAGTATGATGAGCCGGGGGAACCTCAGGGCCCAGTCCGCAATCAGGTCCAATAAGGCAGATGTGGCCTCCTTATGGGCCCCAGGGGCTCGATAAACCACCAGAATCCCCGTCTTTTCTCCCACTCCAAGGGTTGCTCCCAGGCATTCTATGCCGGTCATCTCTGGTGTTTGGAGGACTGAGGTGGTAACAGCGTCCTTTACGACCAGGCCCGCTCCCCCGCCCCGGCCGGTAGATCTTGGCTGGTGGAAGGCTCGAAAGCCTGGGGGCCATCTCCTGGAGAAAGACACAGTCACCGTCCTGGGTCCACGTCTCTGTGACGCATATGACATCTGCGTCCTGTTCTGCAATAAAATCTCGCAGCGTGGCCAGCTTATTACAAATTGACCTCGCATTGAAGAGCAGGAGTGAGGACCAGGGCGTGATAGATGTTTGCTGACGATCATGGCAGGTAATGGGGCGCCGCCAGGTTGAAGAAGGTCTGCGGCCCTGTTTGGTGATGAGTGGATTGTTGGTCCTTACCCTCCTCTGTCCACCAATCACTGGGATGGGGCATGCAGGAGCGCTCCGGCGCTGGTGCTGGAAGCCGGGGCGCTGAGTTTGCGGCACGTCCCCGAAAAGGGGACGTTGGGAGGTTCTGTCCTTGGTCGCAGCTCAGTGGGACCGTATCGAGCGGTGACTGTGCCATGGGGGGTGGGAGCCCTGGCCTTTCTGGCCCAGAAGGTTCTGGTCCTAAAAGGACCGGGTTTTCCAGCCGGGAATTCCCTGGGGTTTTTATGTCCCCTGTGGATGATGGTGCTTTGTTTGATCTGGCTGATCGGCTCCTGCCGTGAACCGTTGGACCTTTCTTGTAAAGCCCCTCTCGCAGCGGGAGCCGGGGGTTCAGGACCTCCCGTCAGTTCTGGGGGGCACTCCGTCAGTTCTGGGGGGCACTGATCTGCGTGAGGGGGACAGGGGGCATAGAGACCTGTTGGCTGGGGCGATGTCGTCGTCTCGGTGCATGCTCTGGTGGCTGCTCTCTTTCGCCGGCGCCTCAAGGCCTTCCCTGCCCTTCTCTTAGCCCGCCTGTTCTCCCAACTCCTGTTGGTATCAGGCCCGCCCTCAGGTTCGCGGGGGGGTGAGTAGTTTGAATCTACTGCTTGAGTGTGCCCCTTTGCGCGTCTCCTTCTCCGTCTTCGCCCCCGCCTCGCTCCGTCAGCAGGTGGAGGAGGGGCAGGTGGCTGAGGTGCCAGTCCCCTGCTAGGAAGGGGAATTGGTTGGGCGCTATGAGCTTTTTTTGCCAGTTGGAAGGAGGATTCAGGGGCCATCCATCCCCCCCGAGTCCTTTGGCGACTTCACCTGTCTGCGCTCACCTTGAGTGTAGACGTCTTCGTTCGCTCTTTGATTTGGAGGTCAGGGCTGGGCATCTTCTCCAGCTTCTTCTTGGCTGCCATCCCGGCTTTGGAGCTGGCTCCACCCATAGCTCCTCCCCGGGAGGCCTGGGGCCGCCTCCCACTCTGCTGGCGAAGGGAGTGGGGGCGGAGACGAAGGCGGGGCTGCGGGCGCCACCACGGCGTCCTGAGCAGCCGACGCCATCTTGGCCTGGCCAGCCCAGGCCCCCAAGGGGGGGGGGAAACCGGGAGGCCCTGCGGCGGGGCCATGGCCGAGATGCTGAATGGCTCCTCCGGTTCCCGTGGCTCAAAGCGAGGCCCGACGGCTGTCCAAGGCTCCTGAATGACTGGGGCGCCCAGCGGCATCTCCGGCTCCGCCCGCGACTCCTGGGCCTCGGGGCCGCTCCGCGATTTCTGGGGCCTCGAGGGCAGCCCGGTAGCTTCGCTGATTTCCTGGGTCGCCGCCGCCTCCGCCGCCTCTGCCCCTGGCTGCTGCCGCCGCCCATGGCCGCCACGGGACCACAAGCAGCTGCCTCGGCCCAGGGACGCCAACGGGCAGGCTTCGCCCAGGACACAGTCCATCGTTGAGTGGGTCTCCACCGGCTTCGGAGGTAGGTGGATGGAAGAGGGGGAGACTGGGAAGGCTGAAAGCATCTTCCCCAGTACCGCAAATTGGGTGGCCGCCAGGCGAAACTGGGCCTGGAGGGCCTGGAAGGCTGGGCTCTCCTTCTGTAGAGGATGGAGGCCCGCCTTGCTGGGAACGCCGATAGTCCATCTCCTCCTTTCACTGGGGGGACCTTCCACGACCTTCCCAGGTCGGAGGTCCAGACCCCCAGGGGCTAGTGGAGGTGCAGGCCCGGTAAAGTTGCTAGCCTGGCTGGGCGAAGACGCCGGTCCGGTGGAATTCAACGGGAGCTTGTTCTCCCAGCGTCCGATCGCTTCCGCCATCTTAGCCTTAGAAGATTTCTGGGAGTTGAAGGCCAAAACATCTGGGGACCCACAAGTTGAGAAGCATTGTCATAGCATCAAAGACATAGAAGAGATTTCAAGGACCATCCAATTCAACTCTCTCATAAATAGGAACACCCAATCAAAGCACTGAAATGCTTCAACACTGATTAAAATATGAATTTTTCAAAATGTTTGTGGAAAACATTATTTATTTGTGCATATCTGCCATACCTTGGAAGTGATGTGATTTCATTAGTTAGTGGTCATCTTCCCATTGACTGCAGCTATTCCATACTTTGGTATTTACAGTTGCTGGTATAGTCATTTTAATGATGATGATTTTCTCCTAAATGGTAGGTTTCGTGGTGGACCCACAATCCTACCAGCCTGGTCAAACATTATTGATATTATTCTAGGAGGTTTTCTGTTTAAACAGAAATGAAAAATTTGGGTGGAGTTGGCTGCATCTCCAATATGATAACATTTCAAATGTTTAAAAAATCTCTTCTTATAATGGTTTCTTCCCCCAACTAAACATTTTGATCTCCCCAAGCTGCCCCTCATACAAATCCATAGTTTCTAGACCTTTGACCATTGTGGTCACCATCATGTGGCTGTGCATGTTTTGTGCACGTATTCGATTTGGCTGGTTCCCATTGGCTAACCTGGCAGGTTCGACTTGTTTGGATGGCTATAACGGCAAGGGTTCAGCCTCCATTTTTCTGGCCACAACAGAACAGTGGCTGTCAATAACTGCCTGCCTTCAGTTAAAAGTGGAGTGTGGGATTGAGGCAGCTGCTAGAAGGAAAAACGTGAGGAGGAAAAAGGCCCAGGGTAGGATAGCCCCAGGTCAATAACTCTTCCTTCCCTGGGAAGTGGGGAAGCTTCCTTAAAATGCCTTGGAAAGCTGTGTACTGCAGGGATGCACCTGTCTCCTCTAGAGTAGAATGAAGCATTAAACCCAGTCACCTCTACAGACGGAAGGGAAAGGATCACAGAAAGAGACATATCTTAACTCTGATGCTTTTAATCCAGGTCTTATATAAGGACAAACGATACCTAAAATGACGGGATGGGGAGCTTGGGAAGTCCCTCTCCCATAATGGGCCAGATAGAAAATGAGTCTTTTGGCTTCCTAGATCGAAAAATCTTCCTGAATTCAGGAGGCTCCCGAAAAACGGATTGGGACACCCACCGAAATCTGCGACACCGAAACAGATTACAGTTTACCCAGATTGCACAGGCCTAGTGGACACATTCCAGGTTGCGGATATCCTTCTTGAATTGTAGTGTCCAGAACTAGACCCAGTGTTTCAGGTGAGACCTGATAATAACGTTTCAATCACGAAATTTATTTAAAAGTTTTTGTATTAATTTCTGTAATGAACCAAAAAATGAATCCCCCCCCCCCCAACCGAGTTTAGAATCAAATTTTTCATGGATGAACCACCCCTAATATATACGATGAGTATAGAAATCTAACTTTATTGATAACAAATCAGTGTTTGTAAAGCTTGCTGAAGGAGCAGATGTTTCTTTTTAATACAGCTAAAGCATATTTTGCAGAATGCACTGCTCAACAGATCCATGCAAATGTCTAAAACAGCCACTAGTTGATGTTCAGAAAACCTTTACAGTTGCCAAATTATTTAGAAAACCAACACTGAGCTATGGAGACCCCATTTGAGGTCGGGAACAACAGTTTGTGGTCATTGCTGGAAGGATACCCTTAATTCTTGTGGGCTCTCTCATTGCCTTCTTTCGCCTGTCCTTCCATACTTCCCTCCATTTGATTTTGTTTCGTGTAGTCTGTCTTTATTGGATTTGTTGACCTCTTCAGTGTTCCAATTCATGCTGGCTACATTCCTCACTGAATAATTTATGATGGCACATTATCCACTGGCATTCACTACCATAATATTATATTTTATGTAATCCCTATCTAAACATTTCTGGATCCTTTGCCATAGGTATTGCATTTTAGCAAGAAGTTCCATAATAAGCTTTGGACAAGTTTAAACATTTGCGCTGGACAATATTTGCTACTAATGTGGGTACAAGAACAAGAATGCAATTTATTTCACTGCGGTGTGTTTTGTGCCATCAAGTTGATTTCCATTTATGGCATTTTTATGAGTGATCTCCAGAAGATCTTATTGTTTACTAACCTTTTCAAGATAATGATTGGTTTGACACTGCTGATGCTGATGCTGATTTAAGCTTACATTTTATGCATTCTTGCTCTCTTCCTGGAGCTAACAGCATTGTTGTCTTTTCCAAAGAGTCATGTATTCTTATGATATGTCCAAAGCATGATAACTGAATATAACTTCTATTGTGCATTCCATCTTGATTTGCTCTAAAATCAAATTGTTTGTCATTGGAGTAGTCTGCAATATCTATAAAACACTCTTCCAGAGCCCCTTCCAAATACATTTATCTTTTTCCTGTCCACTTCCTCCGGTATCCAACTTCTACCTGCATATATAGAAACCAGAAATGTTATGGCATAAAACAATCCAAATTTTGATGGCCAAAAACACATTGTTGTACAAAATCAGGTATTGGCAAAGCCAGGCTTGGGAGCTGGATGCAGCCCTTTGAGCTCTTTTCCCAGGCCCTCCTGTCTCTCACCATTGTATCCTTCCTTCCTTCTCTCTTTCTTTCCTCCTTTCCTCCCTATTTCTCCCTCCCTTCTTCCTTCCCTTCCACCCTTTTGTCCTTCCTTCCTTCCCTCTTGCCTTTCCTTCTTTCTCTTTTTCCTTCCTCATTCCCTTCCATCCTTCTCTTCCACCCTTTCATCTTTCCTTCTCTTTTGTCTCTCCTTCCTTCCCTCTCTTCCTTTTTCTCCTTCCATCTTTGCCTTCCTCCCTTTCATCTTTCTTTCCTCCTCTCTTTCCTTCCTCCTTCCCTTCCTTCCTTCCTTCTTTCCACCACCGGGCAGCCAGTCTTCCTAGCAGGGAGTGCTAGCATGCATCTCCAAGTTTGCCCATGCCTGTACTAAATAGTAGATAGATAGATACTCTTTAATTCCTTCGTGGCTGCTCTCTCTAATCCTAATCTTCTAGTTTCTTGAGTACAGAGCTAAACCAAGGTATAAAAACTCCTTAATAACTTTGATGTCTTCATTACCAACTTTAAAGTCATGCAAATCTTCTGAAGTCATTACCTGTGCTTCTTAATTTTAAGCAGTAATCATACTTTTGCACTATATTCATTCACTTTCATCAGAAGTCATTTCAAAGTTTTGGTAACACTTAGTAAGATTGCACCCTCTCCAAATCCTAAATTATTGATGTTCCTTCCTCCAGTTTTCACTTCTCATTTTCTAAATCTGGTTCTTCTTTCCAAATTATATATTCTGCATATAGATTAAACAATATAGTGAAAAAGATGTGATCTTGTCTAATATCCCGGCCAACTGGAAATCATTCTGTTATACTTTGCTCCTTTCCCCCCAAGTGTTACAAGCATAAATCCCGAGTAATTTGACAAATATCAATGGGATTATGCTAGTTTGCACTGATGTAAATTATATTTTCCATCCCTCCCTCCTTCCCTCCCTCTCCCTCCCTCTCCCTCTCTCCTCAACCACAGTATATTTCTACTAATCTTACAGATCCAGCCACTGGTGCAGTCTTTGTATTTTTTCTTTGATATAATCATTGGCTCCTCCATTTTTCACCCAGTTGAAGTAGACCTTCCATCTATTTGTAATGACATTTTGTTTGTCCATTCTTGTTGTTTGCTTAGTCATAATTCCCATAATATCTAACAATACTTGATCATACATATAATCATGCCAATTATTCAATGTCTATTTCAATTATCTTTCCATCCTCTAGCGATCATTGCATGTGCTGCTCTTATTGTTACTTTAAATAACTCCTGGTAATTGATTGTTATATTCGGGTGATCCAACACTCCCCATAGTAGCAAATCATTATTCATTTGAATTTGTATATGCAATATCTCCTGAATTTTTGCTTGTATCATTTGCCAGAATTGTTTTATTTCAGAACACTCCCACCACATATGTGAATAAGTACCTTTTTCTTTATTACAATGCAACACTTTGAATTCATCCCTTTTACCATATAAGCCAGTTGTTCAGGGGTTCTATACCATCTTAATACCATCTTTTTTCTAATTCATTATATTTTTCTGTTTTTATTTTATTCATGTTCCTAATTATTTTGTCTATTTCTTGTGTTCTTAATGATTTAACCCCATTCCATTTGTTACATATTTCTGTAATCATAAACTCCTTATCTTCTACCATTAACTTGTATTTTTTGCTACTGTTCCTTTACTTTTTTTCTCTTGCATTTAGCAATCCAGTTTAAAGCAGAAAACCTGAGATCAAATCCTGTGATACTGGGCCTGTCTGGAAAGACCCCAAGTCACCTTTCACCAGTTCATCATGCTAGGTAGTTTCTAACAACTACAACAAACCATAGCTAAAAACAACTGTATAGAGCCATGACTACCTGGTAGGCATAATACTATGTAGTCTTCATGTAAGACTCTGTAAATACATCCCATCCTTCCTTAAGTACCGGCAGCCAGATCAGGCAGAAGAGGTTAATTCAGCTTCCAATTAGTGTACAAAGAGGATAAAATTTCCACCCCAATCCCACCAGCAAGCAAGGCTGTTATAATCACAAGTCACAATTCCTTCTTGTAGTCTTACAGTATTCAATAAGATTACAGAACAATTACAAATCAGTAACTCCAGGATATAATCTGGTAGCTGACTCTTAAGGTGAGTTGGAGGGTCAGGCCAGGTGACATTGCTGAATTACATCTAGATAACTAAACAGATGTAGAATATCAGCATATGCTTTCACTATGGTCTTTAAATATGTTTTAATCTGTATTTATTTTTGTAAGCCCTTGAGTCTCAGTTTTGAGGAAAGTCAATTAGTCTTAATGAGCATGTTGAAACCGATGCTATGATGAAAATGATGGTAACGATGTCATCATTATCATCAACATCATCAGCATCATCAGCATCATCATATCCTCCTCCTCATCATCAGAGCATCAGGTGCAATATTTGAAACCATTGCTTATATGGATTATATGTCCCAGAATTTTCCATCTAGCATGGTCAATGGAGTTGAGCTTGCTCTTTCACCAACCCAACCTACCCGTTATTTAAAACTAGTATCTCTCTAGCCACATCTTCTTGCTCCAAATGCCAGCTTGGCAAATGGACTGTACTTTCCCTTTCTGTTTCATCTTTGACAGTAATTGCATAGGGAATTGGAATTAGACTGCTGTTGGAACACAATTGCTTCTCGGGTAGCTCCTTCAATTTTCTTTTAATTAAAATGTTATCATTTAATCCATTTGAATAGGAGGTGGCAAAAACAGAAGAGAAAACAAGCTCATTCGAGGAGAGCCAGGAATGGTAATAGATGGGTACTTTGTAATTTGTGGCACCAAAGGTGTAAAGCATTAATCAAATGGCATTTCTTCCAATACTGTGCTTTGTAGAGAATGGATGTTAAATAGCTATACTCACAATAGACCTGCCTAGGAACATGTAATAGTTTCATTGGATTTATTTCTCTGGAACAAAGGGCAGAAAGTCTTTTTTTGATCGCAGTTCCTGAAATCAAATAGCAAAACTATGGGACCTCAGACACTGGAGCTGAATCTGGAGTTCCAGTCTGGCCTTCTGTACTGCCATAGACCTTCCCTATATTTTCATTTGGTGGTTTTGTGTAGTAAAAAACAGTTGAAATAGTTTTCTTTACAGTAAGTACTGGCAACTTAAGTGAAACTAGCTAATTTCTCTTTGGATCTAACCAATACTGGAAAATGGCCCCTAGCGAACATCTCTGAAAAGGAATCCATGTCCTGGGCTGGAGGAAAAAAATCCTCATTCTTGTTCTATAATTTTCGATAGGCTTAACATCCAATTTAACACACATGTATATGTGGTGAAAGCAGTAATTGGAGATGGCACAGAATGACAGCATCTCTACTCTCCCCTGCTGTTTTCTAGTCCCGGTGCCTGTAATTCATATCAATAACATAATACATCAAATTGGCTCCAGGATTCTACTCTAGTCAAATATTGTGTGTGCTGACCTACAACAGCCAAACTAAACAGCAGCTGCCTACACTGCCATTCTCACTTTTGTAACTCATGCAGCTCTCTCTGCAATACAATTATTTTTACTGTGTTCAGCTCCAAACCTTGAGTCTGAACTCATGCAATATGAGACTGAAGTTATAGTAGAAGCATAGAATCATTGGGTTGGAAGAGACCTTGTTGGCCATCCAGTCCAACCCCATTCTGCCAAGAAGCAGGAAAATCACATTCAAAGCACACTGGACAAAGGACCCTCTACTTAAAAGCCTCCAAAGAAGGAGCCTCCACCATACTCCAGGGCAGAGAGTTCCATTGCTGAACAGCTCTCATAGTTAGGAAGTTCTTCCTAATGTTCAGGTAGAATCTCCTTTCCTGTAGTTTGAAATCATTGTTCTGTGTCCTAGTCTCCAGGACAGCAGAAAACAAGTTTGCTCCCTCTTCCCTATGACTTTCCCTCATATATTTATACATGGCCCTCATCATGTCTCAGTCTTCTTTTCTGCCCAGCTCTTTGAGCCGCTCCTCATAGGGCTTGTTCTCCAGACCTTTGATCATTGTAGTCACCATAACTAGTACATGTCAATGGACCTGGATTTTTGTCTGGAGTGTTCCCCTCACTTTCCAACAGCTAGTAAATAGCAAAGGTGTTAGGGCAAGCACAGTTAAATGGTGGGTTTAAGTAGACAAGGAATGAGATGTGCCATATTTCTGCATGATGTGACTTTCTGTTCCAAGAGCAGCGAATTTAGCTCAGTACAATATTCAAATAGATTTCATAGACAGTATGCACCTTTGCCATGGCTCTTGTGAGAAGCACATTGTGGCAGTCTCTGGAACATATGATTACATAGCCTAAGACATGCCAATGCTCTGAATGGGAATGCTTCCATGATGACTTAAACTTGGGGGTTTTTTTCTGATGGAAGAGCATGTTGGTGATGACAAGGTTGTGTTCCACACATTTGGTGAGAAGTAGGAAGCCATTCGAGTTGCTGTTTCTAGCCCCATTTTTACCTATAGTCCCAGGCCAAGTGTCAAAATCCTTTTTTGTAACTTTTTTTTAATTTTAGCATATATAGAGTTAATAATATCAGGGAAAGAGGGGAAACAATATATGTATAGAAAAGTAGAAAAAACTGAATAGGAGAGAGGAAAGAGAAAAAGTTATATAAAAAAGAAAAGGAAGAAAGGAAGAAAAATAAGAAGAAAAAAGAAGTCAAAAATCAAAAGACATTAAAAAATAAGAATGAATTAAAAAAAAAGGTTGTGACTTCCATTCCAAACTTGCGTCTTCTCTTAATGTATTTCTCTTCTATTTCTTTGTCACTTATATATTTCATTAGTCCTTTCTATTGACATTTTTTCCATATTCTGTCAAGAGGTCCCAATTTGTACTTTTTATTGGTCTTCCTTCATTTCTCTTTAACAAGAAAGTTAATTTGTCGAAATCTTTTATTTCCTTAAGCCTATTAATCCAGTCCTCTATCTCCGGTACTTCTTCTTGTTTCCATAATTTTGCAAAAGAAATTTTTGCTGCAGTTACCATATAAGTAAATAGTCTATCTGTATTATCGTCAAGACTGAGGTCAGAGTCCGTAATTCCCAGTATTCTGGTTTCTTCTTGAATTTCCTGTTCAACATTTTCTGAGATTCTTCATGCCAAGTGTCAAAATCTCATCCAACTATTGCATTAAAATTACCCAGGAGGATGATTTTGTCCTCTTTAGGTATCTCTGATAGGATAGTGTGCAGCTCAAAGTAAAAGTTTTCCTTGGTGTCTTTGTCAGCGTCTAGGGCTGGTGCATAGGCTCTTATGATTGTTGCCTGTTGTTTTTTGGCAAGATTAATTTGGAGGGTTGAGAGTCATTTGTTAATGCCTATGGGTGCTTTGGACAGTCATTTCACCAGGTCATTTCTGATAGCAAAGTTGACTCTATGTATTCTTTGTTCTTGTCCAGGCAGTCCCTTCCAAAAGAAGGTGCAGCCTCCTTTTTCTCCCTTCAGCTGTCCCTCTCCTGCTCTCTGGGTCTCCTGAAGTGCTGCTATGTCGATATTAAAGCATCCTAGTTCCCTTGCAATTATAGCAGTCCTGCATTCAGGGTGTTCATTGTTTGTGTTGTCCAACAGTGTCTGTACATTCCATGCACCAAAGTTCATTTCTCATTTTTGGCCACAAGGTGGTAACCGCTCTGGATGTGGCAGTCCAGTCAGGGATAAGAGAGGCAGGCTATGTTTAGGGCACTTTTTGTAGCCCCCTCCCTGTGTGGGGTGAGCAGAGTGGATCCTAAAAGGGGCTGGTCAGTCATGGATACAGCAGCTGGACTGCTCAACCGCCTTGGACCTTGAAGTAGAACAACTAAATCCATATCCACCTCCCATGTGCCAGTCTGTGACTAGGGGCTTCCAGATTTCACAGTCCTGCCTCTTTGTTTTATTTTTCTTGGAAGATGCCTGTGCATGAATTTTATTTATTTGTGGAGGTCAGTGCACACCCAATCAACACACAGTCTTCACAGGATGAGGTGCACATCTATTGGCAGGGTTGACTCAATGATCGGTGGTGTCACCCCCTTGGGCCCTTGGCACTTGACCTCCCTGGACAAAAGACAAGGCAGCTGAGGTACAACAAGCTTTATTGATTATAAGGTAGCAGGATAAGTAGAGAGTCCAGGAAGCCCTCAATATGCAGCCTCCGTTTAGCAGCAATTACTGGAATCAGCAAAGCTTGAGAATCCGCAGCAGCAGGATCTCAAGCGGAGGAAATTCAGGAACCAATGCAGGATGCGATAGATAGTCTCTGAGCCCCCAACCGGCGCAAGAAGGCTGGGCGGCTTGAGGTACTGCAGGCAGGATCAATGCGGAAGAATCACGGCTCCTCCACAGGGTTCGACGATGAGCAGGAACAAGGCTTGATGCTGAAACGAGGCAGCCGAGAAAGGCTGGCTGGCAGGACCTTGGTAGCTGGCCGAGCAGCCCAGTTCACATTAGCATCATGGCAATAGCGGTCGTTGGTACGAGATGCTGTTGTGCAGGATCTCACAGCCTTTATAGGATTTCTCTCTATAGCACCTAGTGCGTCAAACATCAAAACGGGTGATGGATGGGCCTCGGGTTGTTTTGAGAACCTCAGTCCTGAAGAATGCGGCGCCTCGTTAGTGCGTGCCACCTGGGCTGGGGAGTTGCGCTTGGTGCTCCGAGTGCCCGCTTCTGCTATCAGCTTGGTGGGCCTAGCCTGGCCTTGACATGCCTTTTCTATAGCATCTTCCCTGGGAGGCATATGAGAGCAACAAAGAGGCCCACAGCAGGGCCCGGGAGTTAACCCAGCTGTGCTGGAAAGTTTCTTAGAGTCAGGCGGGCAAAAGGCAGACCCCAGCAAAAACGCCGCCTGAAGCCCTTGGGGTGCGACAGGTGGCCTCTCATCTGTTGTAGCCTTCTTCCGCCTTTGTAACAAGTACCATGTTATTGTCCGCCTGTTCTACCATTATGGACTTCAAATTGTATTTGGTCTGCTTCCTCTCCTGTCACCTTGCCACCAAGCAGATCCCCCTGGGAGCACATGACTCCAAAGGCTTGACCCACAGGTTCATTGGAACACAGAAGCCCCCTCGCCATGACAAGGTTACAATACATCAAGGGGGAAAAATGTTGTATGAACATATTCTGTCATTCAGTTAATGAATATTATGCCTCACTCATTACTAAGATGGATGTGCCAAGCCCAAAGTTTAACAAGAGATTCCAGCTTTCAAAGAGGAATGGATAGCGTTTGATAGACCTTTTATAGTCTTATAGACATGATTGTGTAAATAGACATCTAATGCAAGATCAAGTGTATCAGTTTCCAATTCACCAACTCAATCCTAAATTCTCTTTTCCAATTTTGTACAGCATGCAGAGATAGAGAGTATTTTTTTACATTCAGCATAGACACATACAAGTTGAATTAAATGTTTTTCAAATATACTCTCTAGATACATCTATTCTTCTAGTTGCTTCTTAAATGTAATTTCTGATCAGTAGGTACTGGAATAATGGAAGATACCAAGTCTCTGGGTTCAACAGTGCATATCAAACAATTTCCCCATGAACAATAACATCTTTAAATTTAATGAGATTGGCCTCTAACCGGAACAAATAGTTCCTTTCCCTTCAAGCTCTTTGAAAGACTCTACTAATGATAACAGGAACAAGAGAGGATATGTTTTGAACTAACACTGATCTATGCTTTTTCCATACCTTGATAAAATATTTTTAAAATATTATTCATCTATATATATAAAGGAGCACATGGCCGGCAAAACGCTGCCGCCCCATCCTACAAACTTCGCCAAACCCGCAAAAAACCCTAACCCCCTCCCCACGCCCCCACAATCCCAAAACAAAATACACAACAGACAACATCCCTCCACTTCCCACCAGCCCAAAACAACAGCAAAAACCCACAAACTCACCTTACCTTTGCTCCAAAACCTCCCTCAGAAGCTCACCCGGCGCCATCGTCACTCCTAACAAGCTAAACTACATTACCCAAGACCCTTAGCGACAAAAAACACCCACCGCGCATGCGCAATAGCAAAAACACAAAAAACCCGCGAAAACACATAACCCCCTCCCCACGCCCCCTCAACAAACCTTCAAAAACAAAATACACAACACACAACTTCCCTCCACTTCCCAACAGCCCAAAACAACAGCAAAAAACCCAAAACTCAACTTACCTTTGCCCCAAAACCTCCCTCAGAAGCTCACCCGGCGCAATCGTCACTCCTGCCAAGCAAAACTACATTACCCAAGACCCTTAGCGACAAAAAACACCCACCGCGCATGCGCATTACAAAAAACACAAAAAACCCGCGAAAACACATAACCCCCTCCCCACGCCCCCTCAACAAACCTTCAAAAACCTTCCGGCGGCTGCTGTGCGATGTCTCCCCCTGCGGTCTCCTCTTCAGGGAGTGGGAGGGAGGTGGGGCGCCGCCTCAGCGCTCTTCTTCCCCACTGTCGCCTCCTGGCCTTCCTCCTTCCCTTCCTCATGTTGGTGGTCCCGAGCCGCGTGGGTTCGGCCCGGGAACATTTGGGAGGCTGCGAGACGCAAGAGGAGGCGGCTAAGGCCATGGCACTACACCTCCCAGAAGGCTCCGCGCCGGACGCTGGGAAGCAGAGGCGGAGCTTTCTGGGGGCAGAACCTTCTGGGAAGTATGATCCCATGCCCTTACCCGACTCCTCTGCCATCTCCCAGCCTCCCAAACGTTCCCGGGCCGAACCTCCGCGCGGCTCGGAACACAACATGAGGAACGTTTGGGAGGCTGAGAGAGACGGAAGAGGAGGCGGGTAAGGCCATGGGACTACACTTCCCAGAAGGCTCTGCCCCAAAAAGCTCCGCCCCTGCTTCCCAGCAACCTGCCACGGAGCCTTCTGGGAGATGTAGTTCCGTGGCCTTACCCACCTCCTCCTCCGTCTCCCAGCCTCCCAAACGTTCCCGCCCCGACCCCACGCAGCTTGGCTCCAGGGAACATACGGAAGACCCAGAGGAAGGCCAGGACGCGACAGTAGGGCAGAAGAGTGCACCGCGGCACCCCACCTCCCTCCCACTCCCTGAAGAGACCGCAGGGACAGACACCGCAGACCAGCCGTCCTCCTACCCAACGTCCCCCATCAACCCCCGCAGGGAGGTGGCGAGGAAGAGGGCCCAGGCAACAGACCAGACGCACATGCAACAGGTAGGCAACCTTACAAAACACATAAAAACACCCATAAAAAAAACCCCAAACACTACGGCTCCTACACAACACCACACAAATAGACACATATGTACACACACACACACACACATATAGTATAAACATAAAGTTGGAAGAGATTCAATTCAACCCCTCGGCCATGCAGGAGCACACTAACAAAGCACTCCCAACAGAGGGCCTCCTACCTCTATTTGAAACCTCCAAAGAAGGGGACTCCACCACACTCCAAGGCTGTATATTCTACTGTTGTACAGCTTTTACCACCTGGAAGCTTTTTCTAATATTCAGGTGGATCATCTTGTTAAGAATCTGGTCCAGACAGTCGTAGTAGTCTTCTTCTTGGCTTTACTTCTGAACGAAGATTCAGGAAGGACTCATCCCACGCTTTCCACAAACACGTTGATGATTCGGAGGTTGGATGTGTTCTTCGAGCCTGTGCAGTAGATTTTTCTGGTGAAGCATAGCTGGCACAGAACAGGCCTCACCCTTTAAACCAAAGGTTTGTGTGCCGGGACCTAGCAAGCTGGGACGGTGGCAGCGAGTCCTCAGGTCGTAGGTTTGGTTCAAGTTTCCTTCTCTAGATGGTTGACCTTACAGGGTTAAATGAGCACCATCTGCCCGGGTTTGAAATCAGAGTTTTCCTTCTCCTAGGATGTTTGCCAAAAGGCTAGAGAGCCCATCCTGCCCTTTGATGCTCTTTGTCAGACCCTTCAGTTGTGACCTGTCTGGCATGGGAGGCCCTACCGGTGACTATTATGCCACCACCAGCATTGCTCACAACTTCATTAGCCTCTCCCCAACAAGAAGGGGTGCCAATGGAGTAGTAGTAGTAGTAGTAATAATAATAATAATATTAATAAATGTATTACTTGACTCTCCCTGGAAGCTTGAGGTGGGATACAACATTATTAAAACAAGAGATAAAACACTATGAAAAGACATGCAACAAGATATCAGAAGAGATGGGTGTTCAACCATACCCCCACCCCCACCCCACCCTTGCCTCCAAGACCTAATCATGTAGATTGGATTGTACAAGAGAAGATGATCCCGTAGATCAGTGTTTCCCAACTGGTGTGCCGCAGCACACTAGTGTGCCATGAGCGATCCTCAGGTGTGCCATGAGAAATTGGAGCATCCCAGCATGCTTTGCGAGTGTGCACTCTGACGTGTGCAAGGAGGGAAGGAAGGAAGAGGTGCACATCATTCCTTTCCCTGAGGCTCCCCCTCCCCTTATGCAAATCTTATTTACTTCCCCTTCTTAGTGCTGAGCGCAAGCGATAGTCAAAGGCCTTGGTTTAAAAATTGCTAGGACATAGGACGAAGGGGAGGGCGGCAGCCTGGAAGAGCGCGAGGCAAAGGAGTCCTGTCATGGCTGCTGCAGGAGCCTTTGGTGGTTGGATATAGGCCGGTAAGCACGGAGGAGGAGGAGGCGGCGCGAGGGTGGGGCAGGGGAGGGGGGAGTCACACATGCGCAGACGGAGGGAGCGAAGGGGCAGGGCCAGACCCACTCTAAAACTCAAGGTCAATGTCCACCAAACTCTTATAGTATTTTCTCTTGGTTATGGGAGTTCTGTGTGGGAAGTTTGATTCCATTCCATCATTGGTGGAGTTCAGAATGCTCTTTGATTGCTGGTGAACTATAACTATAACTCCCAGCAACTACAACTCCCATCAAAACAGGCCCAGGTTTCACACTGAGTGTATAAATACATTTAAAAGTGTATTAACTATATGTATTACTGTGTTAGAGTGTCATTTTGTGTCATTTTGGTTGATGGTGTGCCCCAGGATTTTGTAAATGTAAAAAATGTGCCGCGGCTCAAAAAAGGTTGAAAAACACTGCCGTAGATAACCTGAACCCAAACCATGGAGGGCTTTAAAGGGCAAAACCAACACTTTGTACTTTACCCAGAAATGATTTGGAAACTAATAAGACACACCTCAGTGAATCTCCATTTCTGTCGAGAGGTTCTGCCTTCAGCATGAGAATAAGATGTTACTCCCCCTTCTCATCTCTTCCAACTCTATGATTCTAAGGCTGTAAAACTTCACATCCCTTGCCCTTGTGATGTCAAAGGAGGATTGTTCTTTTAGGATAGAAAAGGTAAAGGTTTCACCTTAACATTAAATCTAGTCGTGTCTGACTCTGGGGTGGTGATGGTCATCTCAATTTCTAAACTGAAGAGCCAGCGTTGTCCATAGAGGCCCCCAAGGTCATGTTGCCAGCATGACTGCATGGAGTGCTATTACCTTCTGGCTGAAGCAGAACCTATTGATCTACTCACATTTGCATGTTTTCAAACTGCTAGGTTGGCCGAAGCTGGAGCTAACAGCAGGAGCGCACCCTCCGGGATTTGAAGCACCGACCTTTCGGTCAGCAAGTTCAGCAGCTCAGTGGTTTAACCCGCTGCACCACCAGAGGCTCCTCTGTTAGGACATAGGGTCAATAAACTCACCAGAAAGTAGAACTAATGATGACTTTATTGTATCTCCAATCTGATGTTGGAAACCCAGAGAGGTAACAGTCAAGAGACCCCACACTTGTAACATGCAGCACTTTGCTGGTTTTTTCCTGATTTACACTCAACTCTCTCAGAACAATTCATTTTTTTTAGGCAGAAACCACTCTGAACTACATGAATGCTTGCCTTCCCTGATAATAATTCTTATCATCTCCTGGATACGTGCTTATGATTAATGACAGTTATGTCTAGTGCGTATGCCTAAAATACTAAATAATACTGCACATTCTGTAACTGATCTCTAATTATGTCTAATATGGTAGGGGTGGTACAAGTTCTTCCATACATTTCAAGGCCATGTTTACCATGTGCTTGGATAGTTGATTCCAGATTTTACATTTCAGGTCACAGAAGTCCAACCAGCTTGGCTGAAGTTCAAAACTTCTGGGAGATGGGGTCCAAAACACACAGAGAATTCAAGTTTGGGGACCACTGACATAGATGCCAAGGGATTTTTTGTTTCTTTTGTTTGTTTTCTGTTTTTGTATGTGTGTCAGGAGTGACTCAAGAAAGTGCAAGTTGCTTCTGGTGTGAGAGAATTGGCCATTTGCAAGGACGTTGCCCAGGGGATGCCTGGATGTTCTGATGTTTTACCATCCTTGAGGGAGGCTTCTCTCATGTCCGCACATAGGGATCTGAAGCTGATAGAGAGAGCTCAACCCACTCTCCCCGGATTCAAACCAAGTCTATCCAAGTTTAACACCAGTGGAGACCAAAACCTTGAATTAGCTGAAGTTGCACAGGCTTCTAGGGTGGAATATTCAGGTGGAACATCTTGTTAAGAATCTGGTCCAGACAGATTAACATAACAGGAGGCTAACATAATAGGCCAATAAAGTTGTCTTAATGGGGTACTCTGCACATGTCGTCCTAATTCTTTTTATAGAAAGTCCCTTTCATTTTTTACACTGCAGTACCATGCTATCACCTCTCATTGCTTCAAGCACTACTATGGATTTCTACCACTTGTTTCTCTTGCTGCTCAGAGAATGTGCAGATAGCTGACATAGAGATTTTCCTGAAGAAGGAAGTTTTGACCATTTGCCTGAAAGTCCAGCATTGTGGCATCAGGACAGGGAAAGGTAGTCAAGGGAGGCATCAGAGGGGTGTTTTGCCTAACACTCTCAAAGTCATAAAATACCTACAAATAAAACAGCGAGGTTTTGTATTTCATATTCACAAAAGTGTCTATATTTCACTATAGAACACAATCCCTTAAGTCCCTCTCAACAGAAGTTGTTGTGGGAGGAAAAGAACTTTTTCTTCTTACATGTTTGCTAACTGCAATATGGTATTTAGAAATAGAACACTTCCTCTCACTTGGGGTTCTTCTAGGCTGTTTTGAAAAAGAGTAGAGTTCTTACAGTATGACTCAGAGTTTGCTTGTTGTTGTCCCCTCCACATCCACTTGTTCTCTTTTTTGTGGGGTTCTACTTCCAGTAAAGTACTATTTCCCTGATGCACTATAGCACAATAACTCTTAATTTTTTAAAAAATAAGTAAAATACAGACAAAAGAAGATGAAGAGAAAGAAACACTGTTTCATATCTTCAAACTGAAAAAAAAACCACTTGGGGATGGGAATAAAATGTTGCAACTGTTGGAAAAACCCTTCATATCCATGGGGGATACATTCCTGACTAGACTTTAATTACATGAAACTATGAATACAACTAAACACCATTGAATTACCCCACTTTCAGTCCCAGCATAAGATAGAGTTGTGTCGGGAGAAGTAGACCATATAATTGCTCGGAGAACCTTGCAAATTCTTAAAGAGACTATTAATCCCCATAAGCATGTATGTGAAACCATGGATATATGTCAGGGCAAACTTTCTCACTTGGGGGCCACATGGTGGGCCAGAGCAGGGTGGATGAGCCAAGAGGGAGGGGCTTCTCCCCAACTCCCTTCCCTGCACTTTCCTCCCCTTCTCTTTTGGAGGCAGAAAGTGAAGGAAAGACAGGAAACATTTGGATCCCAAAAGGACTAGTCTTAGTCAGGATGAGATGGTGGACAGGAGAGAACCATGTATCCATTAGACCCCTGTATTGCCTACTCCTGATATAAAATCCTGGAGTTGGAAGAGACCTCCTAGTCCAACACCCTGCCATGTAGGAAGGCACAATCAAAGCATTTCTAATAGACAGCCTCTGCACAAAAGCCTCCAGAGAAGGAGACTCCACCACACTCCAAGGCAACCTATGCCACTCTCCAGGAAATTATTCTCAGGCAAATCTCTTTCCTGCCATTTGAAGCCATTGCTCCCTTGTGTCCTTGTATCTAGAGCAGCAGAAAACCAGGTTTTGCCCTGCTCCTCAATGAGACACCCTTGTAAATCTTGAAATACGGTTCTCGTGTTCCCTCTCTACCTTCTCTTCTCCCAGCTAAACATCCCCAGGAGGAAAGGAGGAAGGAAAAAGAGGATGGAGGGACAAAAGAGAGAAGAAAGGACCAAAGGGTGGAAGGGAAGGATGAAAGGAAGGAAGGAGGAAGTAAAGTGGAAAGGAGGGAAGGAACAAAGGATGGAAGGGAAGGAAGGATGGAAGAAGAAAGAGTGAAAGAGGGAAGTAGGAAGGAAAGAGGGAAGGCATGGAGGATGAGAGAGTGGAAGGAAAGGAAAAATTGGAGGAGAAAGAGGGAGGTAAGGAAGGGCGGGAGGGTAGGAGATAGGACAGAGCTAAGGAAGGAAAGATAGTATGGTGAGGGGCCACATTTGGCCCCATGCCTGGGTTTGCAAATACATGATATAGGTTCTATGTTTATGGGCGTCCTGTTTTAGAAAAGTCCGACAATAGGAACATTGTCTGGATCTTATTTAAAAGAAGTACTGTGGTAATTACAACAATTATAACAATGACTACTAAAGCAATGAATCCTACAGCCTTGGATATATTTGCACCATCTTAGGAGAGGGGGCATATTTTACTTTTTTATCCATTTGATAAAGTTATGCTCAAAACCCAGGACATTTATAGTTTTGATTCAGACCAACAGCACACTAATCAACCCACCAACTAATCAATCAGGAGGAAGGAGGAAGATGCATATCCTTTATCATTGGTTGAGGTAGTTTATTGGGAGCAAAGAGGGCAGCTTAAGAAAGGTTGCCAAGGAATTGAAGAGGCAGCAGAAAACAAGTCTGGGAAGGTGTTAGAATACAGGAAGATATGGGCAGTTGATAAAATATTTGCTTTGCATTCTGATAGCACCAGCTTCAATCCCAGGCACCACCAAGCTGAGCTGGAAAGATCCTGCCTCAGTCCCTGGATAGCTGCTGTGAATTAGTGGGAACAAATCTGAGTGCAATGACTCCATGTTTTGACTTGATATAAGCTACCGGTGGGAACAGCGGGTCCATGGACACTTGAAGAGCCGTTACCTACCACTCCATGTAGATGACAGTATGGTATATGTAGCATTTGTGTTTCTTCTGTTGTGGTTTTTGACTCAGTTTATGCCAATGTTATATATACATGTTAGAAACCACAGAGCTGAAAAAAGGGGCAGATCCCTGAAACTTGAATGGTGGCCAACACTATTCTGTCTGATTTTGAGATATGTATCATGACTGCCTAATGAATTAGAGTTGCCTTTTTGACTCAAGCAAGCTTCTAGTTTGAAATTGCAACTGGAAGTAAAGCACAAAAATTTGGACACTAACCAAAAGCACTCCATCAAATTTTGAGCTGTCTGGCATGTTGTCCCAGTGAGTTATGGCTGCTACATAAACAGAAATATCAATTGACATTGTTATGGATTTGGGCTAGAATCCTGCATATTCAGAAGGAGATCTGTGTCTGTGATAATTAGGAATGTGCAATTGTGTCATCCATATATACTGCAGGAGGGCTGCTGCACAGTAAACCCAGGAAAATGGCTGATGTGGATTGGTGCCAGATGCACAGCAGAACCAATGTACAATAGCCAATGCATATTGGTGTCTGAGACACAATGGGATTGCTGCACAATGCTCTTTAATGCACGATTCACTAATGCAGAAGGAACTGATTGGTGCTTGATGCACAGCTGTTCAATGCACATCGCATCAGTCTAGAACAGGCATGGGCAAACTTGGGGGCCACATGGTGAGCTGGAGTGAGGTGGATGGGCCGGGAGGGAGAGGGTTCACCCAAGCCCCCTCCCTGTCCTTTTCTCCCCTTCCTCTTCTCTTTCTGAGGCAGAAAGTGAAGGAAAGACAGGAAATGTTTGGATCCCGAAAGGGTTAGCCTTAATCAGGATGAAATGGTGGATGGGAAAGAATATTGTATCCATTAGACCCTGTATTGCATAGGGTTGGAAGAGACCCCAAGGACCATCCAGGCCAACTGCATGCCAAGCGGTAAGGCACAATCAAAGCACTCCTGATAGACAGCCTCTGGAGAAAAACCACCAAAGAAGGAGACTCCACCACACTCTGAGGCAGCCTATGCCACTCTCCAGGAAGTTCTTCCTAATCTTTTCAGTAGAGTCACTTTCCCTGCCATTTGAAACTATTGCTTCCTTGTGCCCTGGTCTCTAGAGCAGCAGAAAGTCAGTTTTCCTCCTCCTCCTCAATAGGACACCATTTAAAATCTTGAAATGTTTTCCCTCTCTTCCTTGTCTTCTCCCAGCTAAACATCCCCCAGGAGGAAAGGAGGAAGGAAAAAGAAAAGAAAGGAAGGGAGGGAGGGAGGAAGAGAAGGATAGAAAGAAGGAAGGGTGGAAGGGAATAGAGGAAAGCGATGGAGGGAGGGTGGAAAGAGAGAAGGAAGGAAAGACAAAAGGGAAGGGAGGGAGGAAAGAGAAAGTAGAAGAGAGGCAAGGAGGGTTGAAAGAGGGACAGAAAGAAGGACGAAAAGGTGGAAGAGAAGGAAGGATGGAAGGAGAATGAGAGAGGGAAGGGAGGGAGAAAAGAGAGAAGGAAGGAAGGATAGGATGGTGAGACAGAGGAGGACCTAAGAAAAGAGCCCAAGGGGCCTGAGTTTGCCCATACCTGGTCTAGATGAATACCGAGCACGAATGCACATAGGACCCTCCTCTGTTACACACCTTCACATCTCAGTAGCTAGTTTACATCTCTGCTATATAGCTAAGAATTTGTAAATCTACATAACATAACAACAGGTTAAATAGGATTCTGGCAAATATTTATATTTATATCCTACCTTTCCTTCAGCAGACTGAAGGTGTTTATGTGATACTCCTCTTCTTTCCTTTAACTGCAACAACCCTCTCTATACAGAACAAATGTGTGCCTGGTCCAAGGCCACCAATAAATTTACATTGACCACTGAGAACTTACACCTGAATCTCCCAAGTACCAACCCAATACTCCAACCACCATACCAATCTGTCTGTCCTTTCCAATAAGATCTGCAGGAGTAGGAAGATACATACTGCTTTGAAATAACCATCTAAATCTCAGAAGGCAAGCTTGTCATTTATCCTGCCACATGCTGGAACATCTATGAACTCTAAAAAAATACCAGCCAGAACAAGATGAGTATACCTTTGAGATTTTGGAGCTTTATATTACTGAACCATTTATGCACATCAAACTGACGTGATAATGGATGAGGAGCATAAGCATGGAAAACTCAAGCCTGGGACTGGTTCCCCTCTGACTGTAGCTAAATCCAAATGGGACCCGGGAGCAAGACACCTCCCCTTGTGGATTGAGCAGTTAAGTGGTCTTCCCGTCTTCCCATTGCCCTTCCAGGTGTTCCTGTAGCCCTGAAGCAAATGTGCTTTTATATTGCTTATTTTTAGAAAGCTCAAGTTTACCTGAGGTCAAAGACAAGCAGAGCCACCGCATCTGGAAGAGCTGTCATCCCACTGCCAGTCTAGCAGGAGTAACACACTGACTTATTTATGAGCAAAGCTGGCTTTTCATACGATGTTTGCTGTTCCATCACAAAACACTTCTCTGAGAAGAACAGCATTTAACCATTCTTTTTGGTGATTGCAAAAATGGGTTGAAACATGTGCATGAGTGAGAAATGAGGATTACATTTTAGAATTCCAATACAAAACTAGTAATTATTGACAATGAGGCCTCATGCCTTGAGATGGGACATTTTCATCTTCCAGTTTCACTTTTTGAGGTAGAATCCATACAGAACTGGATCTTAAATGTAAGCATTATGTTACTTTTACCTGAGCAGTTAAAAACCATGACTACAAATTCCACCTATTGGCTACTACAGGTTATTGTTTCAACTTTTGACAAAACAGCCCAGAAAAAGTATTGGTTTTTACTGTTTGAATACCTTTTGGTCTTGACTAATGTAATATATTGGGATAAATGGAATATGTATGTATGTATGTATGTATTATTTGGGGAGAATTTTATCATGATGCCTGAAAGAGTAGTATCAGTTGACATCAACATTTCTTCCAGGTGAAGGAAAGTTTAGAATTCTTATTTGGATTAGTTTTTTGTCTGCACTTTCCTCGAGAGCAGGGCTTCTTAAGAGAATGAGATCTTAGCTATACTTTGTTTACATTTTCGCAAAACCCCTTTGAGTCCCATGCTGGGAGAAGAGGGGAATAAATTAAGCACACAAACAAACATGACCACATTTACCTGTCATTTTCATAACCTGTTTACAAAGTCTTGCCCATGGTGGAAACATAGCACTTGGGCAGGGTAGCTTTCAGTGTGCTGTAGCAAGGCCAGCACGCTTCATCATGTTCTTATTTTTATTGAATCTTAATCCATAGGTGAGTGCCCGAGCTATTGAGAACATCACACTTTGAATGAACTAAGTTGCTAGGCAGTAAAGGAGTCCATTGCAAGTTGTCTGCATAGAAACTAGTACACATATTAATATAACTGAGGCCATAGTGCAGAGATAACACTGTGGCTCAAGGGCAGAAAAACTGGCCATCATGTACAAAATCCTAGGCTCAATTCCTAGTTTTGCAAGTTAAAGGATCTCATGAAGTAAGGAGCTTGTGATCTTGCACAACATTTTTGACCCTAGGAGAGGGATATATCTGGGTTATATTGAGGGTAAGGAAGTGAGTAATTTTGTGTGAGTAAATGTACCAATCCAATCATTTCCCCATTACACATATAAAGCACAGCTCCCTTCCAAGCTAATTTGCTCAGAAATAAGCTCTACTCCATCAGCATTTATGCATGCTCATGCAACTTTAAACAGTAATGTTTCCAGGTTTTCAAGTTAACAATAAGGAAACAGCTGCTACTAAGCCTGTGGTGCATCTAAATACTAAAACAAATATTGATTCCAGTAAACCAAATCTACTGTGTAACCTTGAGCAAGCCACACACTCTCTGCATCGGAGAAAGACAAAAGCAAATCCCCTCTGATCAGATCTTGCCAAGAAACCCCTGTGACAAGGTTGCCACAGGGTTGCCATAATTTAGAACTGACTTGAAGGCACACAACAATGAAAAGTGTCTCTCTCTGGTGTCCACATCCATAAATTAGGAAATTAGTCTATAATTCTTCACTTGTTCCACATCTCTATCCTGCTTTGGCATGAGACCTATATTCGCCTCTACCCAAAAGTCTGGAATCTCACCTTTCTATAGCACTTTGTTCATTACTGATAGCAGGATCAGAGCCAATTTGTCTGTTATGATCACGGACTATGGACTGGCTTCAGATTAATTTGTGAATGCGGAACTTGGACTATGTGTACTTTTAATTGTTTTTTAATCTGATTAATATATTATTTATGGTGTAATTGTTGTTTTTATTGATTGTCTATGTAAGGCATCAAATCGCTACCAGTTGTAAGCCACCCTGAGGTGCCCCCTCCCAGGGTAGAGAAAGGTGGGGTATAAATATTTCAAATAATAAATAATAAATAAATAAATGTATATTCCTTGTAATAGTTGGCTGAAAACCCATCTGGGCCAGGAGTTTTATTTAATTTAGCTTTGCCAATAACCACCTAATTCCTCCGTGATTGCTTTATCTAATTCTAAATTAATTTCCTCAGAGAACTTTGTAAACTTCACATTCATAAATTACCTGGTTTCTGCCTTTATGAATGGTCTACATGCAGATAGGCATGATATTTTGGCTTCTAGTTTGAAGATGGAGTTGGTTTAATTTTTTTTACTCCAGAAAATGGATTCATTTCAAATACCGAGCAACAGATTCAAATTACAAAAAAGAGATTCCACTTAAACATTAGGAAGAACTTCCTGATGGTAAAAGCTGTTTCATAGTAGAATATACTGCCTCAGACTGTGGTGTATTCTCCTTCTTTAGATGTTTTAAAAGAGAGGTTGGATGGACATCTATCAGGAGTTCCATTTCTGGCTGAATTTCAGCTGACAATAATGCCTCAGATCTCCATGGATTTGTGTGGCTTAAAATCACTCTGTCTTATTGCTGCAATACCCACCCCTGAATTAAATGAACAATTTGATGGGAAATGAATGTTATTTCCCAGGAGCTCCTTTTATGTTTGAGTTTCCAAAAAATCTAAGTTGTCCAGACATAGATTTCTTCTTACACATCATGCAGATGATTTGACTCTCAGACCTTTCCTTCTCATCTCAGAATTAATATCATGCAAATGCCCACACTCCAGGCTCATGGAGGTAAGGTTCCCAGGAGGCACAGAGAAAGAAACACTTCACAGTTCACATCTTTTCAGCATGATCTAAACTACCTCTGAGGAGCCAAAGACAAAGTTGCACAGCAAACTGCCAGCTTATTTCATCAATCTTCCTAGGCAACATTATCCAAACACGTTGTGCACGGCAGGAGTACGTTAATCCATTAGCTCAAAAGTGGCTGGTCTTAAGGATGACTAATTTCTTCCACAAATGCAATACCTGGAAGAAGAAAATCTTTCTGAAGCCCTGCAGAGAGTTTACATCACAAGTGGCAACTGTTTGGCTGTGTGAACAAAGTAGAAGGCGATTTGTGACCTCTCTTGTAGTGGTCAAGGTAGTTTAAAGGTACTTGGAAGAAGATGTGTTGAGAAAAACGCACACCACTGAATTATAAGAAGCAGACACTCCTCTGTATTTTTCCACAGATCTATGAGTGTATATACATTTTATTTATTTATTTATTTATTTATTCATTCATTCATTCATTCACGCTTAGTAGCCCACCCTTCCCTGGAGGCTCAGGGCGGCACACAACATATTTGCAAAACAGTGGAATAAAACAGTATTAAAACACAGTTAAAAGCACATCTAGCGTGCAATAAAACATATGAGCCATATACTAATAGGATAATACAATATAAACACAATATCAGACAGGAGGACATAAAGGCAAACTCAATTATAGAGGTAATTGAGTTTGACACCACTTTAACAGCTATGGCCCAATGCTATGGTCATGGAAGTTGTAGCTTGGTGAGGCATCAGCACTTTTGGGTGGAAAGGCCCAAAAACCTTCTGAAGACCATAGCATTGAGCTGTGGCAATTAAACTGATGTAAAACAGCCTTAATTCTACAGTGTAGATCAGTGATTTCCAACCTTTGGTCCTCCAGGTGTTTTGGACTTCAACTCCCAGAAATCCCAGCCAGCTTGCCAATTGTTAGGAACTGAGGGAGCTGAAATCCAAAACACCTGGAGGCCCAAAGGTTGGGAACCACTGGTGTAGATGAACCCTATGAAAGTTCCCTCAGAAAACTTGGGAAATGATTTAAAACTAATAAATAAACTACTGTCATCCTAGTTTTATATAAGAAACAGCGACAAAGCATTGTAGCACCTCTCAGGATAACACATTTTATGTAACATACTGTAAATGTTTACAGATTGCAGCCTGCTTGATCCAACAGTGTTCTCATCAGATGTGGGCTTTGAACCAATTTTTACATCTACATAACTCAAAAGTAACTAAAATGAAGCATAGTTAAAAGGGAGAGAAATTAGAAAGAGCTCATTATTTCTACCTAGCCATTTCCAGGCTCATCCAGCTCTGCTGCCTGCCTGCCTTTGCCAAAGAAATTACTTCCACCATTCTGTTTTCCCAAGAGGACATATATGGGCAGAGGACTTTTTCAAAACATGGGCAGAGGTCATCTTCTGCTTATTACTGCCAAGCCAAAAAAATATCTCTGTTTCTGTGCTTGGCAACATCAAGCAGAAAACTAAGATTGAAAGAATAGAAATTGCTATGTGTTCCTTCACTGACTTAACTTGCATTTCAACCAGCATAAGCTCTTCAGGTGGGTGGGAGCAATAGCAGGGCTGAGAAAGATGGTCTAGTCTTAAGGGCAGCTTCATAGAAGTCCATCTTTCCAATATGGCATCCCCAAGCTATTTGGCCCTTTATCGGTCAAGTTGGTATAGTATGGTCCTCTGGAACCAACACAATAGCTGAGATCCTACATGGAAGAGATGGTGCATAACTTCCCACTTGTGGAGTTAGGTTACAGACACACAACGTTCACTTCTTTGTAAATTGTGATAATGTGTAACCATATATGCCTCTCCATGTAGAATGTGCAGTCATGTGCTATGGCATGTGCAACACCATGTCTATAATCTTGAACTGAACACAGCTATCAGAAAAAAAAATCCAGTTACTTCTGTAAGGAATTGGTATAAGAGGCCTGACAGGTATAAGACACCTGACACGATTCCAGACCATAACTAGCATGGTGGACTACATTCACCTTGTTATGGGCAAGTTCTCCAAATTCCATATCTCAGAACTCTACAGAGTGGAGTCATGATAGTTAAAGTGGATCAAATGGCTATAATTGTGAACCATAGATATTTCCTGCTATCTCAAACCCTGTTGTGCAGATATGCACATTTATCAAATCCACAGGTACAGATCTCTCATCTTAGGTTTGGTCCATGCAGGTTTCTATGCCTTTAAAACATAACATTACAGTACCCCTCTCTCTCTCTCTCTCTCTCTCTCTCTCTCTCTCTCTCTCTCTCTCTCTCTCTCTCTCTCTCTGCGTTTTCAAAAAGTATATATTTGTGTGTTCTTTTTTTTCCCAACACATGAGCATTGCTTGTATTCATTCTCTTCCCTAATATGCTAAAGTCACAAAATCACCTTAATGGCTTATAGAGCTGGGTCAAAATGAGTAAAATGAATTTCAATGGGGAGAAATCAGTAGAAAAAAAATTGAAATGAAATGCACAGATATAAAATTGGCAACACCTCATTTGACAGCTGTATGTGTGAAGGAATGTAGGAGTCTTAATAGACAGTAAGCTGAACATGAGTCAACAATGTCTAAAAAAGCTTGTCTAGCTCAAGAGAAGTAATAGTACCATTCTATTCTGCTTTGGTCAGACCTTACCTTCAACACAGTGTGCAATTCTGGGCACCACAATTCAGGAAGGATGTGTACAATGTGGAAGGATCCAGAAAAAGGTGTCCAAAGGTATTGAAGCTAAGTCCTAAGGGGAGCAGCTTTGAGAGCTGGCTATGTTTTGCTCAGAGAAGAGTAGATTAAGAGGTGATATGAGAGCCATGTTTAATTATTTGAAAGGGTGTCAATTTGATGAAGGGGCAAGCTTGTTTTCAAGAGAATAAGACAGAGGTATGGTTTCAAACTGCAGGAAATGAGATTCCACTTGAAAATGAGGGGAAATATCCTGATGGTAAGAGCTATGTGACAGAAGAATACACTGCCTCACAGAGTGGTGGAGATGTTAAAATAGAAGCCGGATGGGCATCTGTTGGGAGTGCTTTGATCATATATGCATGGCAGGGGGTTAGACTGGACAGCCCTTATGGTCTCTTCCAGCCTTTGATTCTATGGTTCTATGGCTTTTTTTTCATGTCAGGAGCGACTTGAGAAACTGCAAGTTGCTTCTGGTGTGAGAGAATTGGCCATCTGCAAGGATGTTGCCCAGGGGATACCCAGATGTTTTTGATGTTTTACCATCCTTGTGGGAGGGTCATGTCTCCGCATTGAGAGCTGGAGCTGACAGAGGGAGCTCATCCGTGCTCTCCTCAAATTCAAAGCTACAACCTGTCGGTCTTCAGTCCTACTGCCACAAGGGTTTAACCCACTTGCCACCAAGGGCTCCATGTTCTATGGCTGACAAAAGTGCATATGTAGTATGCATACATTTTTTCAACATCTACTTTTCAAATGTGCTAATCTCATTTATTAGATGTTTCTCAAACTGCCCAGTGACACAGTGTTTCCCAACCAATGTGCCGTGGCACACTAGTGTGCCGTGAGCGATCATCAGGTGTGCCGTGGGAATTTGTCACTCTTGCCCCTCCTAGCAGCTCTTTATCCCTTTTTCCCTCCCCAGAGATCATCCACAAGGCAAAGGAAGGGCTCCACCGAATGCCCGGGCGAGGCCCGCCTTGAGGAAGCCTTCAGGAGCCTCGACTCAGCATGGCTCTAGCTCCCGCTCAAGGCTGCTTCAGCCTCCTGATATGTTTCTGTGTGGCCTCTTTCACTGCCTCCCTCCTCCCTCCGCAAAAGCAGAGCACTGGGCAGAAGTGATTGAGTCGGCATTTTCAAGTTGACTTGGATTTCTCATGAGAACAAAGCCGGAAGCTCCATGTCAGTGAATTGGGCAGTGAGCAAACCTGGGAGCATTGGGAGGCTGAAGCATTCACAGGTTTCCAAGAAACAAATTGAGCCTCTATGCTTGGAAATGTTTTGTTTTTACTCTTTTACTGGGTTTTTCTAGAGTAGCCTCCCCCCCAAAGGAACTGTTTATAACAGCTTCATGACATCCATAGTTAACTGGAAGCAAGTTTCACGCAGGGTGAAATTTCACAAGGGTCTGGAGAACAGGCCCTATGAGGAGAGGCTTGAAGAGCTGGGCATGTTTAGCCTGAGGAAGAGAAAGCTGAGAGAAGACATGATAGCCATGTATAAGTATGTGAGAGGAAGTCATATATATGTTGTGTTCATCGAAACAGGCCCAGGTTTCACACTGAGTGTATAAATACATTCAAAAACATATTAACTATATTTATTATTGTGTTAGAGTGTCATTTTGTGTCATTTTGGTTGGTGGTGTGCCCCAGGATTTTGTAAATGTAAAAAATGTGCCGCGGCTCAAAAAAGGTTGAAAAACACTGCAGTGATGTACAGATTCCAGAATGCAAAATTTATCTGATCTGCAAGAAAGACCTATGCAAATCTGCATAAAGAGCTCAGAAAGTAAATTGTGTGTGAGCATATTCCTGCCTCGTTAAAAGGTGAGGAGAAGAACAAAATCACTTTCTTCAGGACACTCAACATCCCTGTTTATCACCGCTTTAATTGGATGTTTGTTCTCACACATTTCCCACGTGGTCTGAGTATTTAAAGATTCACAATGCGTACCTCACATTTAACAGTAAAGAAATGCTTCCATCGTTACCATGAAGATCAAACTAAGAGCCCTTCTCTTTCATTTAAAATAATCTATTTTTAATCAAAGAAGCACCAGTTACACTGAAAATAACCACCAGATGCATGACCAAAGCTAATGAAATAAAATCAAATTTGAGTTACTTTTTATACTACAGGAAAAAACCCAGACTTTCTGTCTCCTTCCCTCCCTTTCATTTCTAGTTCACTTTCTGCATTCAAGTCTAAATCATAGGTTGAAATGAAAGAGGAAATAATCCCAGGAAAGATTAGGGGCTCTTGGCATTAGAAATGTGGGAGCTGTTTTTCAGAGATATAAAGAAAGTTTCCAAGGAGGCATTCACCATTCTGTGGCTACTGAACATGTTCAGACATCTTTGGGCTGTTTTGTATGCTGGATGCAGATTGCTTCTGTAGCAACAATAATTGATACTTTTACTTAAGTGGTATTTGTATTTACTATTCTAATGTAGCACAAATCTTATGTAAATTCACACGATGGGTTTTGACATTAATATTGAAATCTGAAATATATATAGAAAGTCTTTACATGCTGGTTAGGCAGTAAATCCATTCCAGACTATAGTGCAAAGCAGTTAACCAAGGTGCTGAATCCTAAATCCAAAATAAGATGGGCAATTTGAATATCTCCTCTAAAATTCAGACTAAAATGTGAGGAACAGCTATTGTCCTACTTACCTGGAAGCCATCGGCCACTGTCCCGTCTTGTCCTGTCACGACCTAGCCACAGTGGTCCAAGCCACGGTCATCTCAAGACTGGACTACTGTAATGCTCTCTTCGTTGGCCTTCCTCTGTCAGTGATTCGGAAGCTTAAGCTGGTGCAGAACGCCGCAGCCCGGCTAGTGGCAGGCCTTCCATCTCGCTGCCACATTACGCCAGTCCTGCGGGAACTGCACTGGCTCCCAATAGAGCACCGAATCACCTTCAAAGTGCTGGTTTGTCACACTTCAGCCGCTTCAGGCAGCATCTTGGCCTGTGCGGCACCCCAGCCAAGGTAATCGAAACTTACTTTCTGAAACAGCTTGTCCTGCTTGTGAACTGTGCTCGAGCCCTTCTGACCTGGCCTGTGTGAACCTAAGGGGAGGCAATCATAACAGAGCCTCCAAGGCCGGGTTGCCCTGGCAGTTGATAATGAAAGCAGCTGAGAGAATGCCTCCCTTCTGCCAGATGGCCCCCAGTAATGAGGCCTGCATTCCGAGAGGCCTGAGATCACATCAACATGCTAAGGACCATCCATCATGGGCTTTGACATGCGAAGCACTTTCAGGATGCTATAATTGCCCTGTGCACCCTCCAGCTTTTGTCTTCTACCAACATCGCATCCAAGATGGACTAGGGGAGAGGCCAGTCAGGCCTTCCCTTCCAGCGAGGGCCAGCCAGCCAACTCCAGCTGGTTCGTCTCTGCTCCACCGGAGCTTGTTCCTGCCTCACCAGCTGTTCGGCCGTGCTATGCCTGCACCCCAGGTCACTGTCGTAACCAGAGGAGGAAGCATGCAGCTGTTACAGTGTTTGGACTCCCCGCTAATGGGACACCATTCCTGCCTCCTTGCCTTGGCAGGGAATCCCTCAAGGTTGCTGGATCCTCTGCTGCTGAATGCGCTGCTTCCTGCCTCCTTGTCTCCGCTGGGATCCTCGCAAGGTTGCTGGTCCCTCCGCCACTGAAAGCGCGGTTTCCTGCCTCCTTGCCTCGGCAGGAAATCCGCAGCACCTTCCGTGGACTGCTACAGCTGTCCCTGTCTCCTGCTACGGTGAGGTCTCCCTTTGAAGGACCTGTGCCAGTGAAGAGGCCACCCCAGCCTTATTGCATCAGCTGTGTTTCTAAAGAGACTATTTACTTGCTACGTTGACCGTCCCTGTCTGCTAGCCACGGCAGGGATCCTTTGGGGAAAATACTCTTGCTGTGAAGCCATTTATCCCAGCCTTCCTGCCTCGGCTGGGATACTTTCAATGGGCCTTACAGCCTCCGGCCAGGGAACCTGCTTGCTGGCCCCTCCCAACCGGGCTGCCTTGATCAGCGTTCCTGAGCGCACATGGCTTCATCGCCACTCCTGAGAAACTCTGCTATCTCTGAACTCTTATGCTTCCCGAGCTGCAACGTTTGCTGATCCGGAGGGGACTCCGCTATAGGCCTTCCCTCTTGCTGCTGGCATCTGGCTTGTGGTCCGAACTACAGGATTATACCCACCTGTAGATCTTGCCTGCTTCTTTAAAGGCACTATATATGCCTTCAAGCTTTCTATTGTTTCCTGCACAATAAAACCCGGTTGTACCCATGTCATGGTGTGGTTTATCCAGGGAGGTCGTGAGCCAAGGCCCTAGGAGGGCAACATGGTTTTAACCTTCAAGGCCTTGAACAGTCTGGGGCCGATGTATCTAAGGGACCGCCTCTCTCCATATAGTTCTTTAAGACCACTGAGATCTGAATCATTGAACCTCTTGGCGGTTCCAAGTCGTGCAGCCCTCCATTTGACCACAACCCGGAGGAGACCTTTTAGCGTTATCGCTCCTGTGTTGTGGAATGCTCTCCCTCCTGCCATTCGCGTGATGACCACTCTACTGGATTTTCAAAAGGCCTGTAAAACCCACCTGTTCATACAGGCTTTTGGGTCGGAGCAATGCTAAGGCTCCACGATATGGCCAAGGGGCTATGACTTTATGCAGCAGACAGGCCCCATTGTCTGCTCTAACTGTGGATGCATTTTTACGTCCAACCATGTTTTAATATGTGCCATTGTTTTTACTGTGTTTTACTGTGTTTTTATTGACTGTAACTGTTTTTAACGACTGTGAGTCACCCCGAGCCACTTGGAAGGGGCGACCAAGAAATCCAAATAATAATAATAATAAT
Organism: Anolis apletophallus; assembly: GCA_030556195.1. Classification (NCBI taxonomy): domain Eukaryota; kingdom Metazoa; phylum Chordata; class Lepidosauria; order Squamata; family Anolidae; genus Anolis; species Anolis apletophallus. The sequence continues at coordinate 16,703,577 of JARBWK010000005.1, read as the reverse complement.
AATAGGCTGTCATTGTGTTTCACCTTGGAAGGAACATAGAATCCCATGGGCCTTCCAGTCCAACTCCCTGCCAAGAAGCAGGAAAATCGCGTTCAAAGCACCCCCGACAGATGGCCATCCAGCCTCTGCTTAAAAGCCTCCAAGGAAGGAGCCTCCATCACACCCTGAGGCAGAGAGTTCCACTGCTGAATGGCTCTCACAGTTAGGCAGTTCTTCCTAATGTTCAGGTGGGATCTCCTTTCCTGTAGTGTGAAGCCATTGTTCCACGTCCTAGTCTCCAGGGCAGCAGAAAACAAGCTTGTTCCCTCTTTTCTATGACTTCCATTCACATATTTATACATGGCCATCATGTCTCCTCTCAGACTTCAGAAGAATAAAGAACAAAGGATTCACAGCATGAACTTCAAATATGTGTTTTTCTAACTTCACTCTATTGCCATTTTGCATTCGCTACCGGAGTTGATTATCTGAGGATTGGACTGATGAACTCTGAAATACCAATTATTTTTTCAACTGCAATGAGCAAAGAAGTATTTTCTGATTAACATTTCAACAACACTGAATATGTCCACCTTTCCTTTCTATGTATAAGACAAGGAAGTACTTTCTAGCATCCCTTGTCCTCTTTCCCTTCCCCTTAAAATAATTGCTGTATCTCATCATAGGTACTCAGGAAAGTTTATGCTTTTGAGTTGAAATTAAAATGCTATAATTACCAATGTGTCGTCAGTGAACTGGAACTATTGCTGTTATTAGCATATACCGGTAATAAAAAGTGGTTTTTTTACATGTTACTTTTTAAAATCAGAAATTGAAGAGAATGTGGCAATGTTTTCTTTGTTATTCTTTCCTTAAATGACAGAGGGGTAGAATCATAGAGATGGTAAAATGCACAGGGAACATCTGGTTCAAACCAAAGCCAACAGCATTATGCAATTAAAGCATCCCCCCCCAATGCTAACCTCTTTTGGCTATCTGTGAACGGTGGCCATCAAATCTCAAAAACAGCTGATTCTCTTTTCAAGCATCTCTTTTTAATAAACTAGTTTTCAAACCTCAATATACTTCAGGATTTCAATATGAGTTTTGCCATATTCTCTTAGATAAAAACTCAGCATTTATTTTTAGTAAAAATGCATTTTTAATTTTTTTAGTATATATACACACACACACACACACACACACGTGTCTTCAGCCTGACCATAAAGTTTCACTGGGGGTTCTACAGAATCCTAGAGAAAACATATTAATCAAACTTGTGAATAATCACATCCGTTAAACCTGCAAATGTGAAGGGCCAATGGTACTTAGTTAATTATACTTAGTTTATAATAATAATGAAAATAATAATAATAATAATAATAATACAGTGTTCCCTCGCTTATTGTAGGTGCTATGTTCCAGGGCCACCCACACAAAAAGTGAAAATACGCGAAGTAGAGACGCTATATTTATTTTAAGTTATTCAAAGTCAGACACGACTGGACTTAATGTCAGGGGAAAACCTTTTCCTTTACCTTATAAACAAAATCCTTCAATCACTTTAGTTGAGCAGCAACTTTTAGAAAGTGCTCCACTTCCATTGGGCGTATATAAGAAGTGTTTACACATGCATGTACAGTCTAGCCCTCGCATTTCCTTGCCTGCCTTTTCTGTGAGTCCACCCAATAAATCCCTCCAGAGCCACTTCCGGGGCTGGGCTAGGGCAGTAGGCCACACTTTGTGACCAGCAGGCCTTCCCTGCCACGTCTCAGGCCCGGCACTCACACCAGCCTCCCTTTTTTAGGCGTGTTGACCACCAGGCAGAGCTACCCACTGTCCACCACCACGTGGCCTGGCAGGAGCAGCACATCTTATTGAAAAACCGTGAAACAGCGAGTCTGCAAAAAGAGAACCGCAAAGTAGCGAGGGATTACTGTAATTTTATTTCTTGTCCACCTCACCTTGTGGCTTGAGGCAGGTTACAACATTGCTAAAAACACACAATCATCTAAATCACTCTTTTAAAAAAGACAACTATTAAAACACATTTCTACAAAATATGTATTAAAATACACAGAACAGAGATTAAACACAAGACACGAGTTTAAAATTCATGATTAAGTTATGCTATACTTAGTCAAGTAGATGATGTGGAATATTGGCCTACGTTCCTACTTCTGAGGCAGTATGTCCTAAATTACAGTTTCTGGAGGGAAACAACAGGGAAAAGCTGGTGACTTTCCCATCAGTGAGCAGCAAACCAGTTCCAAATTTTAGGCTGGGTTTCAAAGGCGCTATCTAAGGTACTGAACTTGCTGGAGTCAGTATTTTGTATCATTCAGAACAAAAATGAATGTATCATCCTTCTGACGTGCAAACAACCAGCTGGAACTGGGAAATGGGCATTGCTTTATCCTTGTGGAAGTTCCAATGGATCTGTTTGCCCACCAAATTGATGCAGGATGCTTGACTACTCAGAGCTAGACATGCCGTAACATAATTCAACAGGGCTTTTCTTATGTTCTTTCTGTATAGGTGTGTGACTGTGTGATTGACTCCAAAGAATAAAATTATTTGGCCACCTGAAAAAGTTCAGTGAGGAGAAGCAAGTCATTCATGGGTAAATGTAATTTTTTAGAATAAGAAAAAAAATCTATAAAATCACCTTGCATCATAGAATCATAAAATTATAAAAATGGAAAAGACCACAACAGTCATCTAGCCCAGTGCCTGCCATGCAGAAACATGCAATCCGTCAGACCCTCCATCCAGCCTCTAGCTAAAATATTTCAGATAAGGAGACTCCACCACAGCCCAATGTCAGATTTTTTTCTAATATTTAAGTAAAATATCTTTTACTGTCATTTGAATCAATTGTTCCATGTTTTAGTCTTTGGGGTAGCAGAGAACAAGCTTGCTCCATCTTCAGAATGACATAAATATTTAAACATGGCTATCACGTCCCCTCTTAAGCTATTCTTCTCTAAGATAAACATGTCCAGCTTCCACAGCCACTCCTCATAGGGTTTGGCTTTTGCCATTTTGATCAAATCAGTTCAGATCAATTGCCTACTTAGAAAAGCACCATTTACTCTGACGGGTAGCAGCTATCCAGAATTCTAACTGAAGTTCTTTTACATGACAAACATTGCTCCTTCTACATCAGGGACCCTGTGTGCATGCAAAGTGCATGTTGTATCACTGAACTAAAGTATCCAGTTCACTGCAAACAGAGAGTTTAAACACACATCCCCTGTATTTGTATTGCACTCACATTTCATAAACCAGCCCACCCACAAGCCTGGGGTTTTGGGTGAGAAATGGCCCTTCTTTACCTGCAAATAGAATAGCAAATCCCCATACCATGTCCGTCTCAGTATAAATCTGTCCTCTTGATGCACTTTTTTTCATCCCTTAATAAAGATTAACCCCGTTGTTTGTCCCATCTGAGTCTCCCTTCAGATACAGTACAATATTTATCCATCTCACCCAGGGTTTTATAATTTTATCCCTTACATTTGGCCCTGCCCACTGTGTTTTAATTCTTTTACCATTTTATTTTGTGTTCATTTTATTGTATATTTTTTGTTATTGTTTGCACTTTATTTGATGTTATTATTTGCTTGTTTGTATTTTACTTTGCCTTATTGTTATTCTTGGGCTTGGCCTCATGTTAGCCACCCTGAGTCCCCTTGAGAAGATGGTGGCAGGGTATAAATAAAGATTATTATTATTATCATCATCATCATCATCATCAAATTCCTACCAAACTTTTCCAGCTGAAAGTGAGAAACCTGAATGCTGCAGTTTCAGGTCCTGTATCACATTTATTTATTTATTTATTTATTATTTCGATTTATATACCACCCTTCCTGAAAGACTCAGGGTGGTTCACACACATAAAACAACATAATCACAACAGTAATTTAAGAACATGATAAAAACAATTAAGACATATATGGAATTTGCAGCCTCTAAAGGTTAAATGCCTGTCGGAAGACATTGGCCTTACAAACCCTACGGAAGGCCTGTAGATTGCTCGGACCTCCTCTGGCAAAGCGTTCCAAAGGTTAGGCGCTGCTACGGAAAATGTACGCTGCCATGTGGATGACATGCGACAAGTCCTAACCGATGGTACTTCCAACAGATTTTGGTCCATGGACCGTAGTGGTCTCTGGGGAATGTGCGGGGAAAGGCGGTCCTTCAAGTACACTGGCCCCAGACCATACAAGGCCTTAAAGGTTAACACCAACACTTTGAAGGCAATCCGGTACTCGATGGGAAGCCAGTGCAACTGCTGTAGGACTGGTGTGATGTGACACGTCAGTGGCACTCCAGTCAGCAGTTGAGCTGCAGCATTTTGCACTAGCCTGAGTTTCTGGATCACTGACAAAGGAAGGCCAATGTAAAGGGTGTTACAGTAGTCTAATCTCGAGATGGCCATGGCCTGGATTACCGTAGCTAGGTCGCTGTTGGAGAGGTAAGGCGCCAGCCGCCTTGCCTGACACAGATGGAAGAATGCCGCTCTGCTCATGGTGGAGACCTGAGCCTCCAGCATCAGCAGAGGGTCCAATTGGACCCCCAGGCTTTTCACCAGGGCCAACGGGCTGACTGCCTCATCGTCTATAATTGGCAGCTGAAGCCCCCCCCCCCCGGGCGACCCAGCCACAGGATCTCCATCTTCAATGGGTTCACCTTCAACCTGCTGGCCCGTAGCCACCCAGTCATGGCTTCAAGGCACCGGTGGAAATAATTGGGTACAGAGTCTGGCCGGCCTTCCATCTTCAGCACCAGCTGACTGCATCACATTCACATTAGAGGATTCGATGGCTAACATTCATTGTCTGTTTGTGGCTAGTTGGACTCTTGTTAGGCCACTGGAGAGCTTTCAAGTCCATCAATTCACATTTAGTCAATTTGAGGTAGTTTACAAAGTGACACAGTCTTTCATTTGGCTTTACAGCTTTACCATCTTTGCTGAAATGAGATCAACTGTAGATCAATAGGGCTGCATACCACCAGAGTCTTGTAAACAGCCTTGATATAAAGAGAAATGAAATATCAAGAGCAAAAATTAATTAGATTGGAAAATTATCCAATAATGTGCCATTTCAGCAAGTCATCAGTGGGAAATGTAATCAGTCAGGGAAATGAGGTAGAGAGTGTCATATCAGAGAGTCAATTTGCACTTTATTGAGACAGATGCTACATAGGTATATATATGCCATGGGTTCATTTAGGATGCCTGATTATGTTTGAACAGATTTCTTGTGGTTAAGCAATCCGAAGTTATTTTTCTTCTCTTATTTTTCCTGAACTCCTTGGAGCTTTGGCACTAGATGCACTTAAAAGAGATACAGAGTGGTGTGTTTTAATGTCACGGTATCATTATGGCCATTACCAGAAATTAGTGGAAATGCTTCCTTTTTGCAAGAGCTCATATGCATGAAACTAAAGATAATGATATGATTGAAACTAAAGCCCCTGGTGGTGCAGCAGGCTAAACTGCTGTGCTGCTGAACTTGCTTACTGAAAGGTTGGTGGTTTGAATCCAGGGAGCAGGGTGAGCTTCCGCTGTTAGCCCCAGCTTCTGCCAACCTAGCAGTTTGAAAACATGCAAATGTGATTAGATCAATAGGTAACAGCACTCCATGCAGTCACACTGGTCACATGACCTCGGAGGCATCTACGGACAACGTCGGCTCTTTGGCTTAGAAATGGAGATGAGCACCACCCTCCAGAGTCAGACACAACAAGACTTAATGTCAAGGGGAAGCCTTTACCTTTACCTTACAGATAATGAGCATAGGAATAATGACAAACTTCAGCATGGCACTCTGCAATGTCGATACGCAAGACAACTCTCAGTCAGACTAGAGAGAAACCCGGGCATTTGCAATTGGGTATGCCCATAGATGGTAGCCTATCAATGGTTTTCTTAGGCAAGGAATACTCAGAGGTGGTTTTGCCAGTTCCTTCCTCTGATATATAGCTTAGGTAAAGATAAAGGTTTTCCCCTGACATTAAGTCCAGATGTGTCCAACTGGGGGTTGGTGCTCATCTCCATTTCTAAGCCAAAGAGCCGGCATTGTCCATAGCCACCACCATGGTCATGTGGCCAGCATAACTGCATAGAGCATCGTTACCTTCCCGCCGGAGTGGTATCTATTGATCTACTCACATTTGCATGTTTTTAACCTGCTAGGTTAGCAGAAGCTGTGACCTCTCAGTCAGCAAGTTAAGCAGCTCAGCGCTTTAACCCACTCCGCCACTGGGGGCTCCGACATATAGCTTATGGCACCTGATATTCATTAGCGGTCTCCCACCCGTATTAACTAGAGCTGGCCCTGCTTAGCTTTCAAAATCAAACCAGCTCTGGCATCTTTACAAACTTTAATTTGGTTTTATGTGAAGAGTAAAAGCAGATCCCAATTTGTTGGATGGGTGTTGAAAGAAGCATCCTATAGGCAATAAATAAAAGGATTCCTTATTTGCATACCCCAAAAGCAGTCTTTACTTGGAGGAAATCAATTCAGAACAATAGCAGACCTTACCCTCTGATTCTCAACTGTGAATATTTATGACAAGATTAGATTTGCAAATCGAGGGTAATTAAAATAGGAACCTCATTGCAAAGTCTTCCCTGTGGAAGATATGTCTGAGAGCATTAATTTGGATTACCTGTCAGGACAAGAGAAAATTAAAACCTGTGATCTTTTGAAAGACCCTGAGAATATTGCAGTATACTGAGGGTATATCTACTCTGAAATATTAATGCAGTTTGACACCATGGCTCAGTGTTATAGAATCATGGGATGTGTATCTTCAGCTTGGTGGGGCACCAGTCCTTTTTGGCAGAGAAGACCAATTACCTTGAAATACTACTATTCCAATTATTTCATAGTACTGAGCAATGGCTGTTAAAGTGGTATCAAACTGCATTAATTCTACAGTGCAGATGCACCCCGAGTCACGAATCTAGCCTAGCAGTGTTGACTCTGACTAGTAGCCTACCTCTGGGATTACAGAGAAAGGTGTTTCCCAACTATACCTGGAAATATCAGGAATTGTTTGCGCTGCATACAAAGGCTATTTCTTATCACTATGGTTTGCTTGCTTTCTTGTTTGTTTGTTTGGTTTTTTGTTTACAGTGGGGTGCTTTGTATTCACTAGGTTTGGTTTCAGAGCCCTTAAGTTTGGGAACTGGATTGTTCCGCCTTAAAATGGGGATAGTCGTTTGTGAAAATGCAATGGGACGAGGCTTCAGACTTTCATTTGCAGATCTCATCTTAACCTGTTTCCACCAAGCAATTAAACCAGTACTCATCAAAGCTACTTCTATAGAGCCTTGGGCTGTGACCCAAAGGAAATCAAACTGTTTGTGTATCTGTTATGTATTTTGAATAATGAAACACATATAGCATAGTAATAATGAATAATAATGAAACCTTGCTCAGCATTGAACAAGTGAGGCTATAAGACCATTTCTCAACCTGGGGGTCACCACTGGGGGGGGGAATCAGAGGGGTCACCCAAGACCATTAGAAAACATAGGATTTTCTGTGTTTTCAAAGGCTTTCATGACTGGAATAACTGGGTTGCTGTAAGTTTTTCAGGCTGCATGGCCATGTTGCAGAAGCATTCTCTCCTGACTTTTTGCCTGCATCTATCAAAGTGACTGGATTGCCCTGGAAGGAGCTGGGGGAGGTGATGGCTGACAGGGAGCTCTGCCCTGGCATGGGCTGGTCCATGAGGTCATGAAGAGTCGGAAGTGACTGAACGAATAAACAACAAGATGGCAGACCTCACAACCTCTGAGGATGCCTGCCATAAATGCAGGTGAAATGTCAGGAGAGAATGCTTCTGCAACATGGTCATAGGGGTTCTTTGTGGGAAGTTTGGCCCAATTCTATCATTAGTGGGATTCAGAATGCTATTTGTAGGTGAACTATAAATCCCAGCAACTACAACTCCTAAATGTCAAGGTCTGTTGCCCCCAAACTCCACCAGTGTTCACATTTGGACATATTGAGTATATGTGTCAAGTTTGGTACAGATCCATCATTGTTTAAGTCCACGGTGCTCTTTGGATTTAAGTGAACTACAACTCCCAAACTCAAGGTCAATGCCCACCAAACAATTCCAGCATTTACTGTTGGTCATGGGAGTTCTGTGTGCCATGTTTGGTTCAATTCCATTGTAGGTGAAGTTCAGAATGCTCTTTGATTGTAGGTGAACTATAAATCCCAGGAACTACAACTCCCAAATGACAAAATCAATCCCCCTCTCCCAACCCCACCAGTATTCAAATGTGGGCATATTGACTATTTGTGCCAAATTTGGTCCAGCGGATGAAAATACATCCTGCGTATCAGATATTTACATGATGATTCATAACAGTAGCAAAATTACAGTTATGAACTAGCAACAAAAATAATTTTACGGTTGGGGGGGTCACCAAAAGTTGAGGAACTGTTTTAAAAAGTCACCACATTAGGAAGGTTGAGAAACATTGCTATAAGAGGACCTATAAGTACTTTGTGTCCTCCTTTACTATTCTATTGGGTTGGAAAAATGCAATAGAATAGCACCGAGGAACCTAGAGAGGTCCACAAATACTTCCATGGGCATATTTTTTTGAAATATGGGTAAGTAAAACCATGGATAATGAGTCTGTGGATGAGGGAGTGATACTGTATTGTAAAAGGGCCTAAGTTGGAGATCTCCAGATATTTTCCCCTGCTCCTGCCTTCTCTTTAATGATGCATATGGCTGCTTGTTAAGGGATATATGTAATCATCTATTAAGAACAAAATGGAAGTGCTCTTTCCCCACGGGTATGGGAGGCTTCCAAAGACAGAGGAAGCAGCCGTCGTCAATGTCAAAGGCAATTGCCTTTTGTCTCTCATTTTCTTTACTGATGGGGCATGGGAAGAAGAGGAAGTGAAATGTACATTAGAGCATCAGCCAAGCCTTTCTGCTTCTCTCCTTCCGAGGCAATATTATCTCTTTCCCATTTCTGTCCTGAGGCTTTGGTCTTGCAGCTCACAGTAGCCTGCAGATGAAGGCGAGTGCACAGATTTACAGGTCAATTTCATTCAAATTTATGTGGCCTAATTTTTTTTAAAAAAAATGGTGAACCAATTTTATGGGATGCTTTTTGAATGAGGGGAGAGAGATTTCCAATAAGGCAACTTTGCCTTGGCTTTCATTTTCTTCTCTAATCAATGGAGCTAAACATAGATATAATTGCTCGATACCAAAGCAATTGAAGAAGAGGAAGCAGAAAATTGGGCATGCACCACAAAGAGTGAACTGGTCCCAGAGACATTAAAATTGTAGGTGCATTAATCTTGAGGAAGGTGTAAGCATGGAACTGGAGGTTGCAATGGCTCACAAAGAGAGACTCCATTACAGGTAGCGCAGTGGGGAGTACAAATCTGTTACATCAATCATCAAGCTTTTCCTTAAAGTGTCAGTGCCAATGAAGCTGAACAGAGGTATAGAAAGCAAAGCCCCAGGCGGTTCTGCTTCCGCATTGGCATAAACAGAAGGGGCTTTTCGCATGCTCCCTGGCACTCTAGTCAGGCTGCACTGTTACCTGCAAGTAGTCCTAAATAGACTGCAAGACCAACTTCAGGTGTCAGATGAAAGCAGGTGGAAGTGGCAACCCATCATTGTGGATGTATTTTAATGTGTTTTATTTTAACTATGTTGATCGGGAGACGGAACACAAAAATAAAGTTATTATTATTTTACTGACACAAAAACACAGCATGCCACACAAACGAGATATGTATGCTGGATTTCATATCACAAAATCACAAGTCAAACACTTCCCAATCGTCTAGGACTGTGATGTATTTTCGAATGATGTGTGCAGGTCCAAGTAAGGTGGCCTTTTGCAGTTGACAGATCGTGATTTTGTCAATGTTTATTGTTTCCAAATGCTGTCTGAGATCTTTTGGCATGGCACCCAGTGTGCAATGACCACTGGGACCACCTGTACTGGTTTATGCCAGAGCCTTTGCAGTTCAATTATGAGGTCCTGATAATGGCTGAGTTTTCCCTGTTGTTTTTCCTCAATGCAACTGTCATCTGGTATGGCGACATCAATAATCCATTTTTTTTCTTTTCCACAATCGTGATGTCTGATGTATTGTGTTCCAAAACTTTGTCGGTCTGGATTCAAAAGTCCCACAGTATTTTTGCATGTTCATTTTCCACCACCTTTGCAGGTTTACGATCCCACCAGTTGTATTATTATTATTATCATCATCATCACAGCTCTTTCTAACTTTTTAATATTCATTAAGAGCAGAGATGTAAAGTATGCACAGCTTGCTCTTGCACCCCTTAAATTGCCCCCTTCTTGTATGCCTTCAAGTCATTTCCAACCTATACAGGGTTTTCTTGGCAAGTTTTGTTCATAAAAGCTTTGTCACCATCTTCCTCTGAGGGTGGGAGAATGTGACTTAACCAAGGTCATGCAGTGGGTTCCATGGCTGAGCAGGAATTCAAACCATAGTCTCCAGAGTCATAATCCAACATTCAAACCATTACATCACACTAACTCTCAGTGTTTATATTAGGGCCACCCAAAAGGTCCTTATTGCCCTTAATGATATATGTTTGCAAACTGCAGAAGACAGGTGTCATCAATGCCTGAGGTATTAACTCGTGTTTTCTCTAGTATTAACTCAGTACCCAGTTCTCCTGTTGACCCAGTGAGTTTCCATTGCTGAGTAGGGAGTTGAACTCTGGCCACCAGAGTTGCAGTCTATCACTCAAACCACTACTCCATAATGACTCCATTCCTTGCGAGACTTCACAGATTAAAACCAGCACACATATAGCTGAGCAACAGCACAATGTTGCTCAGCCATATGACAATAGTTAGGTATACAACAAGCAGCCAGGATCAGCTGCAGCAGTTTTCTTTTTCCTATATCAACAAGGAAGAGCGAAATTCACCCTGTCCACCAGCTGAGGATCAATTAAGTTCCTGCCAATCAAGTCAATTGGAGAGTTTGTGGATGTAACCTTGTCCCATTGTTCAGTCAAAGACTCAACTGCCAATTCAGTTCTCTGTGCATGAAACCAATAGGAGTTCCATGTTGTCATCTGCTTTGGGAACAAAAAGTGTTGTGTTGGCCCTTGTGTCAATAAGCAAACATTGAGCATTTTATATTATGAGCACCTTATTTATTTTATTTATGTATTATCCATGCTTATATACCACTCCTTCACGGAGGCTCAGGGCAGTTCACAACATAGTAGCAAATACAATAAAATCAATAAGAACAACAATTAAAACAGTAATAAAACAATAAAAACAGTAAAACAATCGCCCCCAGTTACAATTGAACAAGCCATATCATTGCTGCATAGCTTTCATGGAGCACTAAGTGTTGAAGGCCTGCCAAAATAGAGTTGTTTTACAGGCTCTTCAAGTCACATGCTGAAATGCAAAACACTTTAGATAATAAAGTAAACAAACAAACAAATAACTATACTGTAAATCAAAATTAATCTGCAAACCAATAAGATTTGCTGGCTTTGTATTTTGTGTTGTTTTCTAGTGTGCTTTATCATTCCTTTCCCAAAATGCTATGTGATGTAGGCTATGGTTACAAAGAAACTCCTTGATTCAGGGTAACCATGCGCATCCCTGGCCATTGCTGGAAGCATAAGCTTTTTCGCTCGAAGGAAGTCACTGAGCAGGGAGCAGGAAGCTGAGAAGTAACACAAAGATGTTAAGAAAGCCAGAGTGCCTTACATGGCCCAAGGGAACATCAGTTTTGATTTATTTACAGAAAGATACACCATTAACACATGCAACAAGCCTACTCTTTTGTCATTAAGAATGCAGTGCCTGCCGCAAGCAAGCATCCAGAGCCAATGTCAGTCGGCAGGACCATCATGAAATACTATACCTAGGGGCATAGCTACATAAATAAAATATAATAAATAAATAATACACTTACACACAGTACTCGCTGCCTCCCCCGCATCATATAGATGCTGTGATATATGCAAATGTCTGCCTCTGCATGTTTAATGTTGAGGGTGAATGTCCAGAACCAGCAGGGAAATGCAGACTTATTTTGTTCTAGATTATGAATAGGTGGCTTTTGAAGCCATCAATTCTTTCCACAATAAAATCCAGGTATACAATGTTCCCTTGCTACTTCGCGGTTCACTTATTGCGGACTCACTGTTTCACGGATTTCAAAAAATATTAATTTAAAATATATATCATTATATTTTCACTGTTTTGTGGGGTTTTGCCGCCACCGCTCTCCAAGGTCTCCCTCCTCATTCCTCCCTCCAGCCTTGAAGGGCCTTTCCTTCCTTTCCTTCACTTTATTTTAAGCTTATAAAGACTTAGAATAGTGCATAACTACTAAAATAATGTATACATATTAAAATAAATAGAGTATCCCTACATCACGGTTTTTCACTTATTGCGGGAGGTCCTGGAACCTAACCCCAGCAATAAGTGAGGGAACACAGTACCAGCATTGGACTTGAGTCCAGCATTGGATTGCTTACTCAACCAGGGAAATATAATGGGTGCCCTTGGGTGGATAACACACTCTCAGCTCAAGAAATCCTTATGGTAGGGTTTGCCCTACGCTTGCCATAAATCAGAAATGATTTGAAGGCACACAATATCAACAATTTCAGGTTGCTGTGATTGCTCTGTGTTTGAATTTATGACAAAATTGCTTTCTGTTCAGTATAATAAGAAGAAACCCACAGTTGAACATTAAAACCTTTCAACAGAACTTTACAATTGACAGCATGTTCAAATTTGCATTTATAATTTACTGAAAAGATTGCAATGCACATGCTAGGAAAATATGGAACCAAGAGAAGTCTTTATACTTGCATAATGAACCCCTGATCCATGTAGCATCCAATGAAGGTATTATAAACCGATTCAGTATTTGGATCTCACATAATTAAACAGTGTGTACTTACACTTTTGGATCACTTTAAAATAGATGTGCCACAATATTTGATTATTTACTGTATACTCATGCGTAATTTAAACTTGGAACAAGAGACCTCTGTTAAGATACAATGCAGAGAAGCATAATGGTTTCCCATTGTCCAGGGAGTTGGATAAGGGTGCATTTTCTCATCCTACCAGTTTAATTTATATTATGGACATATTTAATGGATTAGACTCAGAGAAGACAGGTATTTATATTGTAATTAGTAGAATCTCCATGCACTAATGGCTAGTTGGTATGTCATTTAATAGAAATTAAGGTGATCTTTTAAAAGCAATTTTTCAATTCCTCTCTTTTCTTGCATTGCTCTCTCCAGCAGCCATTTCTCCTTTATCCTCTCAATCAGACCATGCATTTAATTGTGCACACATTTTCAAAAGTTAAGATACTTTTATATGAGTGCCTTTCTCAGCTAGACCTTGTGTGTAACATATAGGTCTACATTGGACTGGTTGTGGTTTAGCTTCTACTTTGCCCATTTGATTATTTTGCTTTAGAGATTCAGTGCTATTTCCTATATTTCCCAAAATGATTCTCTCAACAACTGTGGAGACTGAAAGGTACATTCAGCAGGAATCAAGGAGTCCAAGGATGATGCCATAATCCTTCAATAGCCTGAACCCAAATCATACACTGGGGATGATGCTGGGGTAAGCAAGACACATAATATGGCTTCCTTCTGATGCCACCCAGACCACTGCACTAGAACAAAGTTCATGCATTCTCATATCTTGCCAGGCAGTCCATCTTTCCCTCTCTGAGAAGAAATTGTAAGCTTTCACCAGAGCATTGCTTGAAATCAAATATGATGCAGCAGGTGTCAATTGTCCTGAATTGAGCAGTCCATTTTCTCACATAATAGCAAACAGAAGAAATGCTTCTTTGTTTTGACAGAAACATCATTAAAGGCAAAGAGCAAAGTAAACCCACCCCTATCTCTTGGGAGCACTTTCTACAGACACGATCTGTTTGTGGCAAGAAGGACAACTACCTGCTGAGTTCTTGTTTTCCACCCATAACTTTGCCCCAAGTACATAAGACTGTAGAGGAAAAGATGTGGAGAGGGGAAAAGATGTGTAATGAAACTACAGTGATAGCTGACCTAGAGGCATGTCAACAGCATGTCTTAAAAATCCAAAAGGAGATGGATAAGCATACTTGGATTAGGGAATAAAATTAGTTGTGATTGATGATGGACAACAGCCCTCTGCCAAAACCAGTTCCAGGCTGGAATGCAATCCAGGAACGTAATAGATACATGCATAATTTAAAGTCCAATTAAGTCATCACAGCTGAGTCAAAGATGAGTGACAACCATGCATGCCTCAGTGCAGGAAAGGAAATAGAGACTCATAGTCAATGGCACAACAACTCTGGATGAAATGATTGTATGTTTGTCCCCTTAACTGGCTGCATGCATTGCTTGGAAATGGAACTAAGCTAGATGGGGATTCTGGGGATTGTCATCCATGACTGAATCTAGCAAAGTGTAAATTACCAACCACATATTAAGTTAGAGATACAAACAGCAGAGTGGGAGGGTAAAGCAGTCACAAGTCTTTCATGCAAGATATCTTCCTCAGCACATCTCCAGAGCCCATTGACAACTGTTTGGAGAGGACACAGTAATAAAATCATGGAGTAGCAAGAGACCACAAGGGCCACCAGTACAACCCTTTATTTGTCATGAAGAAATATACAATCAAAGTACTCCTGACAGAAGTCCATCCAGCCTCTGTTTAAAAATGTCCAAAGAAAGAGATGTCTGGGCAATGTATTTTACTGTCAATCAGTTCTTGTCATCAGGAAGTTCTTCCTAATGTTTAGATAGAACCACATTTTCTGTGGTTTAAATCAATTACTGTTTGTAGTTTCTGAAGCAGCTGGAAATAAGATAGCTCCGTCTTGAATATGACATTTAAACATAGCTAATAAACACAGTGAGACTGTAGCAAATTCAAAATATTGAATATTATACAATGAGTATAATTGTACCCGATAGGGTTAGCAAACAATAAACAAAATACAATGGAGATAGTTCATTAGAAATCTTCTGGCATATTATACAGACTCTGCAACATGATACAACATAAATGCTATGGAAAACAGCAGTAGAGTTATACAGGTGTGGGGAATAGGCCGGGGAGGGGATGCAATGTAACAAAAATATAGGCCTGTATGGCAATAACACTCCCTAGTGCCAATATCCCCAATACACAGGGTCCACGTAGGACAATACGGTCTCTCAACTGTAGTCCAAATTATAATAAGATAGTTGCAAAAGTCCAAAAGGCATCAATAGCTGGAAACGCTGAAGGGGCCGCAATGGTCGATGTGCGAGGCCCGATCCATTTCGCCCTATGGGCTTTCTCAAGCGGCAACGTAAAATGGCATGATGCGCAGCGTCACGGGAATCATATACTGCAATCAAAACAATAATAATACACATTCAGTCTAAGTTCTGCACGTACAGCTGGTTGGCTAGGCATACAATCATCAACGCCCCTCAACGCCCTCCTTGCGTGAGACGCCCATTTCAGATCAGCATTATTTAACCCGCAACACCGGAGCCAGGGCCACCCTTGGGGTCCTCGGGAGCACAGTGTATATGAATTTCTTCCTCCACCTGATGGTATGTCTCAAACCCATGATTGTATGCCTAGCCAACCAGCTGTACGTGCAGAACTTAGACTGAATGTGTATTATTATTGTTTTGATTGCAGTATATGATTCCCGTGATGCTGCGCATCATGCCATTTTACGTTGCCGCTTGAGAAAGCCCATAGGGCGAAATGGATCGGGCCTCGCACATCGACCATTGCGGCCCCTTCAGCGTTTCCAGCTATTGATGCCTTTTGGACTTTTGCAACTATCTTATTATAATTTGGACTACAGTTGAGAGACCGTATTGTCCTACGTGGACCCTGTGTATTGGGGATATTGGCACCAGGGAGTGATATTGCCATACAGGCCTATATTTTTGTTACATTGCATCCCCTCCCCGGCCTATTCCCCACACCTGTATAACTCTACTGCTGTTTTCCATAGCATTTATGTTGTATCATGTTGCAGAGTCTGTATAATATGCCAGAAGATTTCTAATGAACTATCTCCATTGTATTTTGTTTATTGTTTGCTAACCCTATCGGGTACAATTATACTCATTGTATAATATTCAATATTTTGAATTTGCTACAGTCTCACTGTGTTTATTACATGTTTACTCTGTCACGACATAGAGTGTGTTTAGATTTAAACATAGCTGTCAAACATTTAAACATAGCTGTCATATATCTCCACTTAATTTTTTCTCTTCAGTCTAAACGTGCAAAGTGCTCTAAGGCATTATCCATAGCGCATGATTTCCAGACCTTTTACCATTTTGGTTGCTCCCATCTAGACATGTTCCAGATTCTCAATTTTCTTGTTTAATTCAAGTACATAGTATTCCAGGTGAGATCTGACTAAATCAGAATATAGAAGTACTATTATTTCCATTGATCAAGACCAGTGGCTCCCAAGCTTTTGTTTGACCAGGGACCACTTGACTAGAGACCACTTGAACAGGGACCACTCTAACATTAGTAACAAAGGGGTTATGAATCAGTTTTTGGTCAACTTTAGATTTGGTTTGGTTATTTGGGGTGTTGATTCAGAAAATTGCATTGGATAGACCACATCAGCTCTAATTTCTGATACAGGACATATACCATCCAGTCGTCACCATCTGCTCACCAACAGAAAACCATATTTAATATTCTAGAGCTGATGTGGTAGTAGTAGTCTTTTGTGGGTAGTCAGTCTCTCCCCTCCTGGCATCTCCATTGCCTTCGCACTATAAGAGGGTTTCACAAGACCAGTCACTCTTATTGCTGCATGGTTTTGAGACAAGAGTGTAATAATGGTGAGGCCAAGGACCATATTTTTGTTCTTGCAGACCACTGGCAGTCCACAGACCACAGGTTGGGAACCACTGATCTAGACACTATGCTCCTATTGGTGCAGGCTAGAATTGTATTGGATTTTTTAGCTTTCTCATCACACTATTGACTCATGTTCAGCTTATGGTCTACTAAGACTTTTAGGTTTCTTTCACATGTACTATAGACAATTCAGTTGTTACTCATTCTATATTTATGCTACGCCTGGACCAAGTCTGGTAACTGCCTGGTAAAAATGGTCACATTAGGAGTTACTGGACATATCTTTGTGTACTTCTGGAAAAAGTTTTTCCACTAGCATGCAGCTACAAGAAGATTGTGGCCAATAACACAAACTTTTCCAATCTGTAGCTGGTATTACTTGAATTGTGAAGTGCATGTATACGTCTTCTCATATCGTCTACCAAACCATGTTTCCATGCTTGCCCATTCTGATTTGTTGGAGCAAATCTGTTTTTTATTTATTGTAAATATAAAGAAGAAATATTCTGAGCATATTCAGTTTCACATTTTAGGCTAGTTGAACTCATAACACCCAAAGCCCTTGACCCATTTACAATTAAAGCAATGTGGTTTTCCTGCATACCTCTAACATACCAGTTTATAAATGGATCTCTGTATCCATGGATTTTGTATCCATGGATTCAACCAAGCACAACTTGAAAATATTCCTGCCCTTGCCCACCAAAAACAAAAAAAATTCAAAAACAATACTGATTTTGCTATATCAGAGACACCATTGTATATAATGGGACTTGAGTATCCATGGTTTTGCCATCGATTGAGAATTCTGGAACCAAAACCCAGCGGATAGCAAGCACCCACTGTACATACCATCTCTAGACTTTTTTTCCATTTGCTAATTCACCCAGCATATGTATCTCTCTGCAACTACACAATGTCGGCATCTGTGCCACCCAGGGCCTCCTCCCGTTCAGGAGAGCAGTTAAGACATTGCTGTTCCAGCAAGCCTTCGGAGTTAGCTAAACTGTAGCTCGCACCGCCTAGCTGTCAGCCCACTGCGACTCCATTTGTTGCTTCAACTGTTCTAATTGTAATTGCATCTTAATGGTATTACTGTGATTTATGAGTTATCTGACAATTGTATTTTACGAACTGTTGTAAGTCGCCCTGAGCCGTTGGGGGGCGACAGACAAATGCAAAATAATAAAAATAAATAAATGTCACCAGGAAAACTTCTAAGTATATTTGTGAACACATAAAATATTTCCCTCCCTCCCTTTTTCCTTCTCTTCCTCCTCTCTCAAGATGGTGACAACAATCCATGCTGAGCTGCTCCTCTACTTGCAGCTTTCCTGCAGTTAGCCAGTATATAAAGTCTTAGCTATGAAACTTCCATACTAGCTGATTTCTTTATTTTGCTGAAATTAGTCTCAGAGAGATCCAAGAGATTTGGTGCTTTCCACCTGTGAACTCTACTAAAGGAGGCAGAGTCTTAATTGAAGCCCTCTTCACCTTTCCCAGAAAAAGAGCAAACACCCTGGGAATCTACTTCTAAACCAATGTAAACGTGAGTCAGAATCCTGTTAAGTGATTTAAGAGCAGCTTCTTCTTGTTGTTGTTGCTGTTGTTTGCCTTCAGTTTCACCTTATGCTGACCGTAAAGTGAATCTAAGAGTGTGAGTCTGTTCCTTCAAGTGACCTATTGACTTATTGGTTTTTCATAGAGTTTTCTTAGGCAAGGGATGCTCAAAGGTGGTTTTGCCCTTTCCATTCTCTGAAATATAACCCACACCATCTAGTATTTCATAGCAGTTTCCCATCTAAGAACTAACTCAAATTGGCTCTGCTTAGCTACCATGATTAGATGGAAACTGGTGCCTTTGGGCATTTAGGCCCCTATAACATTGTATTCTTGGTAAGATTTGCTGCCTCAGGCAAATCTGCTGAAGCTCCAAGGTAGGAAAATTAGGACTAATAAAGGGAAATATTTCTTCACCCAGAGGGGCATTGGGTTATGGAATTTACTTCCAGAAGAGGTTGTGACAGCTGTCAGCCTGAACAACTTCAAGGCAGGATTAGACAGATTCATGGATACCAAGTGTATCGGTAGTTACTGAAAAGGACATTCAAGAGCCACCTCGGAGTTGGTTGAGGTAGGCAGGATTTCCCTGGGTACTGGTTGTGGGGGGTCGGGAGCAGGTCAGGGTTTTGCCCTCCCTTCTGCTCGAGATCCCCATGTACAACTGGTGGGCCACTGTGTGATACAGAATGCTGGACTAGATGGGCTGAGGTCCGATTCAGCATGGCTCTTCTTATGTTCTTATGTTCTAAGTATCAAATCCTAAAACAGATCCCTGCTGATATATCTTACCAATGGAGATAGGAGAGAAAAGAGAGGGCTTCCTAGGGAAGGAAAAAAGGATGTGTCTTAATTTTTCTGCTGTGACTGAGCTGAGACCAGCTGTTTCAGAATTACCTTCATCTTCCCTCTCTTCAATGCCACAAGAAACACTAGGTCTTGACAGTTGTTTGGTGTTGATAGGACTCAGAACTGAGCATGCAAGATCTCAGTCATCATGGTGGAATTATTTATGAATGGTCAAAGAGAAGTAGCAAGCTATGATTCATGCTGAGGGATGAGGTTAAATGGTCCATCCATGCTGCCATACATATTTATAGAGCTCAGCTGGTAATCTGTCAAGCCAATTTCCCAGCAGCTTTATAGGTTTGTAAATCTTATCAGCAGCAGGAGATCACTTGGGTCTTCATGCATTTGTTCACCTGTTGCTTCTCTCCAAAAAGCAGTTATTGCAAATACAAGCTAGATAAATGGAAAAGGATCTTTAACAGCAGCACAAGATGGCTGTTCCATTCACTTTTCCACTGAGTTCATCCAACAGTAGCTATGATTAACTTGAGACAGTGGTGGCTAGCAGTTTCTGTGTCAATGGGAAAGTGAATCCTCTGCAGGTTATAGTCCAGATTTCAAAGGAAGTACAGGCAGTCCCCAAGTTACAAATATCTGACTTACAAACAACTGAACTCATAGTTAAAAACAGGGTTGAGACAACAGCAAGTGAGAGAAATCTGCCCCCTAGATGGGAAATACACTCCTGAAAGAGTTAACATGGGGGAGTGCTGTCTCCACTTATCACTCATCATTGTTTCCACAACAAGCCATTTTTTTCAAAATCCAATTATCACAGGGACAGAAAATGAAGTGAAATCTTCTGAATGGGACCACAAGCAGCAAAACAAACACCCCAAGGGTGTTATCCCTACCCTATGCTCTCCCTCCCTCCCTCTCCCTCCCTCCCTCCTCCCTCCCTCCCCTCTCTCTGGAGTTACACTTTTAAAAACTACCTGTTCTGACTTACAAACAAATTCAACTTAAGAACAAACCTACAGAACCTATCTTATTCATTACTTGGGAACTGCCTGTATCAAAGGAGCTGAATTTATTAAGGTTCAGACTTTGAGGCTTCTCTTTTAAAGTTCAGGCTAAGACGTTAGTGGGTTCACTGCCCAAGGGCACGGAAGCTACCAGCAGTCAGGTGTTTGGGTAAATCAGGGATGATTTGTGAGAAAGTTCAGCACTTTCTCAGAAATTCAAAGAATTACATTGTATAGACCTAAGATTACCATTGTTGTTAGTTGTCCTCAGTTCAACAATGACTTGTGGCAACCTCATAAATGAGAGATCTCTAAGTCACTATATCTTCAACAGCTTTGCTCAGGTTTTGCAGACTCCAGGTAGCTGTTGATTGAATCAATTTCCACCTGGACATTAGGAAAAACGTTCTGACTCTGAGAGCTGTTCAGCAGTTCAGCAGTGCAACTCTCTGCCCCAGAGTGTGGTGGAGGCTCCTTCTTCAGAAGCTTTTAAACAGAGACTGAATGGACATCTGCCGGGGGTGCTTTGAATGTGATTTTCCTGCTTCTTGCCATGGGGTTGGACTGGATGGCCCATGAGGACTATTCCAACTCTATGACTCTACGATTCTATGATTCTGTGGATCTGGAATGCAGTTTTCCTTTTTCCTTTTCCAAAATTGCCCTACAACCTTCTATCCTTCCAAGCATTATTGGTTTTTCAAAATAAAGCAGTCTCAAATGTATTCATCTTGGCTTCTAGGCAGGTTCAATTTACTCTGGGCCTTATTAGTTTTCTTTTTAGCAGTCTATGGTATCTGCAAAACTGTTCTCTAGCATGACATTTCAAATGAGTTTTGATTTTCTCTATCAGCTTTCTTCACACTCAACTTTCACAACCATACATTGAAACTGGAAACATGATGGCATGGACAAACCTAACATTAGTATACAATGTTCTTTACAAAATAAAGGTTGCTATATGTCCCCCTTTTCCCAAACATGTACTCTTTTTTCAGAGTTGACATGTCCCTTGAGAGCTCCACTAGGACAGGAGCAGAAAGAGAAAGAGAGAAAGAGAAAGAGAAAAAGAGAAAGGAATGGAGGAGAGCAGGGAATGGAGGAGATCGATCCTGAAGACAGATGAAGTGAACTAGCCAAACCAGGCTGGGCAGGAAGCCTCCAGCCATATGTGGATGATGGAAAAGTGGGACTTGCTGGTGGTTTTGGAAAAAGTAGGAAAGGAAAGGCAAAACTCCCTCTGCCATCTCAAACAAGGTTGGTGGGAATGAGGGAGAGGGCCTTCTCGGTGGTGGCTCCCCGGCTTTGGAACTCCCTCCTTAGGGAGATCAGACAGGCTCCCACTCTGTCCTCTTTTTGGAGACAATTAAAAAATTGAATGTTCTGGTGTGCTTTTGATTAAGCAGTCCACCAGTAATTATCTGATCCCTACTTTAAGTTCAGCACCTTATGTCAGCCCTCTTATCGTCTACCTCAGGGGTGCTCATTAGGTAGCTCGGGAGCTACTAGTAGATCTTTGGCCCTCTTCCAGGTGATCTTCGGGCCTCACCAGCCGGATGGGATGCTCCTGCCATGCGCACGCACACCCTGCGCGCACGTGCGCTCCTGCTGCTGGTTTCTGCTCTTGCAGTGCTTCTTTCGCCTGTGGGGCATTGCAGGAAGAAGGAAGCACGAGGCGGGCCTCTGGAGGGAGCGCCCTGCCTCTCTCTCGACCAGAAGCAGCTGTGTTGCTTCTCCGTTGCCAGTGAGACAGGCAGGGCGGAGCGCTCCCTCTGGATGCCCCGCCTCGTGCTTTCTCCTTCCTGCAATGCCCCGCAGGTGGAAGAAGCGCTGCGCGGGCAGAAAACAGCAGCAGGAGCACGTGCGGTGGCAAGAGCGCATGGCGGCAGGAGTGCACGGAAGCGCACGGCGGTGGGGGCAGGTAGATCTTTTGGACTTGGTTGCTTTAAGAGTAGCTCGCATGCTGAAAAAGTGTGAGCACCCCTGGTCTACCTCAACACTTTCGATAGTATTCCCAGCCCCTGTCTACTTGATTGTTGCACTTTCCTTGCACTCCCTCCAGGATTTATTGCACTCATTGAGCCTGAACTTCAGCTATGTTCTTTTTTCTCAGCTATATTGTTTTGATGATGTTTATAATTGTGGTTCTTTTATATTTTATCTGATGTTTTTAATTGTCTATGTTTTATTTGCAACTTTTGGGGCTTGTCCCTTGTAAGCCACCCTGATTACCCTTGGGGAGATGGTTGGCGGGTTATAAAAATAAAATTATTATTATTAAAACTGTTATAATTTTAAAATGCAAATAAGGTTAGGAATATTTATAGAAGCAACTAACCTAGCTTGTATAATAGAAATATTTAAAATTAGAATTACCATAGCAATTGGTGACTTAAAATAGTAAGCTGGTAAATGTGCCCTCTTTCTTGCTTTTCAAAATGTTGTAGCTTTAATAGACCATGTATATAGTTTTTGCCAGAGTTTGAATTTTAATTGGACTTTACCACAATGATGACTAACAGATACTTATGGTATTTGTTGACAGTTGATGAAAATGTGTAAATCAACACCAACTGATTATTGTCTAACCTTGCAAATGGAAGACTGTTAATGAAAGTTTGGAAAGTTAATGCCCAGAAGATGGCACTTATCTCACAATATGCACAAAAGTAATTGGATGTAGGTCTCAGGCTAATACACATCTTCAGAAAACAAAAAATTACCTTATAAGTGTCATGGATAGTATCAGTCATCAGATATTAACCAGCCATGGATACTATCTTAGTTAACTGCTAATTAGCATGTTGGAAGAAGCATAGAACTGGATGAGACCACAATAATAATAATAATAATAATAATATATTTATATCCCACCCAAGGGGACTTGGAGCAACAAGGGTCATCCTGTCCAATCCCATTCTGCCATTAATGAATACCCAATCAAAACACATCTTAAGCACAGAAGAGTTTTGTTGATACCATGTTGCTATTTGCTAATGTTCAGCAACACAGTGGTAGAGAATGAAGGAAGCATCAAAATCCAGATAAATGGGTGGGGACTGGTGCAGTCCATGGACCACACGCATCCCATCCCGTGCCCCAACAGTGAATCATGCACAGCATGAGTTTTTTTCCTGTTTTCATCTCACTTTGTGTAACAATTCCTTCTCCAACCAATGCAAAATTTTCCTTTCCCCTGCCTTGTATTATATCCACACTACAAAACTTTTATTTGATCTTTACTGGTTTAATGGTATATGGAATAGTTAGGGAAAAGTTCACACGATAATTGCCTTAAATGATGCCATGTCTGAAGGCCAAAGTAGATGAAACAATTGGGATACATGATTAGAGCCCTCCTCGCGCAATATTTTTGCAAAAGGCAACTGCATTGACTCTAATTTTGGACTAGGGTCAATATGAAAGAAGAAGAGGGCAAGAGAGTCCTTGACAACCTGGTTATCTGAAAGTACAGGAGGTCCTTTTGTTCTTATTTCAAATGTGAAATGACTTAAAAGTTCAACGCTTGTCATACAAAAGCCTCAAAAACTGGCTTTTTAGTTTCAATCTCTATTAAACTGAAATGTAATCCCAGCTGTAAAGTAAAGGAAGCATTGAGGAACAGAAATGAGACATGTAATTTGTGCACTTCATGACTAAAATAATGCCAGTGAGCTTGGCCAAATTGCATTCTTATGAACCACTTGCTAAAGTTTATGAATCACATTGATATTTGAATGTTAGTTATATATGCCAATTTAGAAGGAAACATAAAGGAATAAAACTTTCCCTTATTTAAAAATACAGTTGCCACATTACTTTAAGTTTCAAAACTTAACAAGTCAATAACTTTGAACACTCTTCAGGATGAAATGACCAGGTTGCAACCCTGATCTCAGCTAATCCCACAAATATCTCCCATATTTCATGGGGACTACAACTGGCAAGGCTTGGATGTTCCAACAACCGTCTAGATCAGTGGGTTGTTGTAGGTTTTTCCGGGCTATATACAGCCATGTTCTAGAGGCATCTAGACAAAGTTACAGTTGCCTCACCCATCACCCCAATTCTGGAGGTTTCCTTTCCCTCACAATTTTCCCTGCCCTAACCATCTCAGGTCCCTTCTTTACTGCCATATAATCCAGATTATAAAGCAGATAATCAGGATATTATATGGCAGTGTAGATGAATGCTCACTTCTCCTTTCCTTGGATACCCCTTAAACTTTCCAGGAGCACAAGTAAACATTGGGTGGTTCCTGATGGACTTGGTCTTCTTCTCAAAACTAACTAGAATTTCTGTGCCATTCTGGCAGGAAATTGTACACCCTTTTAGCTTGTTCAGTAGGGTTCTAAACTAGCTAGATCAGTGGTTCTCAACCTTCCCAATGCCGCAACCCCTTAATACAGTTGTGGTGACCCCCAAACATAAAATTATTTTCATCACTACTTCATACCTGCAATTTTGCTACTGTTATGAATCATAATGTAAATATCTGATATGCAGGGTGTATTTTCATTCACTGGACCAAATTGGGCACAAATACCCAATACACTCAAATGTGAACACTGATGAAGTTTGGGGAAAATAGACATTGACATTTGGGAGTTGTAGTTGCTAGGATTTATAGTTCACCTACAATCGAAAATCACCAAGGATCAAATTGGGCCATACTTTCTGCACAGAATCCCCATGACCAACAGAGAATGCTGTGTTTTCTGATGGACTTCGGCGACCCCTCTAACACCCCCTCACGACGCCCCCAGGGGTCCCAACCCCCAGATTGAGAAATGCTGAGCTAGATTCTACTATTTGAGATTTGGGGCTCATCTGAATGGCCTTGCAGGGAAGTCTCACAGCAGTGATACCCAACCTTTGTTCCTCCAGGGCAGGGGTGCTCATTAGGTAGATCGCGATCTACTGGTAGATCGTGATCTACTGGTAGATCGGGTAGGGCATCCTGGTAGATCGCAGGCAGGGCGGGAGGAAAGCTCAGTCCCGTCCCGCAAACTCCTGACGCCGCCCAGGTGCAGAAGGAGGTTGGACTGGATGGCCCTTGGAGGTCCCCTCCTATTCTAGGAACCCATTGTTATTATTATTATTATCAGAGGCTGAATGGCCATCTGTGAGGAATGCTTTGATTGTGTTTTTCCCTTATGGCAGAAGGAGGTTGGACTGAATGGCCCTTGGACGTCTCCTTCTACTCTAGGAACCTATAGTTGTTGTTGTTACTATTATTATTAGTAACAGAGGCTGAATGAATATTATTATCATCATTATTAATAAATTCAGGGGCTTATTATACTCACATTTAGTTGAATTCAGTCTTAAAATATATTATATGGCTCTCACTGAAATAAATTTCCAAATATTTTGCTTTTCTGGCTCTCTGAGTAGTGGGTAGGTAGATCATTTTGACTTGGTTGTTTTATAAGTAGCTCGCATGCTGAAAAAGTGTGAGCACCCCTGCTCCAGGTGCTTTGGACTTTAGTTCCCAGAATTCCCATAATTGGACAAAGATTGGACACCACTGTTTTAAGGAAAAGAAATTCAGGAGCTAGCAAACTCTGCCACTCTTGCTTTGAATATTTTAGAAAGTACAATTGTGATCCATAAATGCCTGGAGGCAACAGCAGCCTTTATGGATATGACAGTAAGTGACCAGCAGCTTTCTGGAAATGTGTTTCAGTGGGAGCTGGGATGGCCTAAGAAGACATCAATGATGGGAAGAAGTGACTCATCCTTCTTTACTCCCTCCCTAAAACATGTGCCTTGAGTCCTGAGGCAAAATTAAAATCACCCACATATACAATCAACTGCAAACTCGGTCTGCGCAGGAAGCAATTGGTCTGTGCTGGAGATGAGTCTGAAAGGAGCGGAGAGCTGACTTTGCTCTTTGCAAGAAATCCTCTGGGATTACAGATCCCCATAGATGTCTGATGGAAAGTAGAAATCCCTTGGAGTCGTGATGCTTTGGTTCATCTTCATCTTCCTGGCAATCAGTTGTTTCCATGTCAGTAAGAAGGTGGAACAGTGTGAAAGTTTGAACTGTAAAGGAGCCATGCTGCCAAAACCTGTCCCCCAAACAAGTCAGCGCGTCGGATATCTCCTTTCAAGTTCAGATTTAAAACCAGAGGCAATGTGCCACCCCTTTAACATGGAAGCCCCAACCACCACTAGCCTGTACATACATGTAAACAAAGGCTGGACAAACAGGCTAAAAATGCACCCTGGGCCACTGAATAAACTGTGGTCACTATGTCCCGTGTAGATGAAGTCACTTTGAACAGCGTGAGGTTCAGAGATTGAGCAACTGCATCTTTTAATGATGTTGCTATGGACCTGGACAGATATAATTTCCCCTCTAGCTTCCACTGGCTTAGCTGTTCTGTGGCAACAAAGGATTTACATGATTTCTCATTGGTTGGTTAGATGTTAAAAGAGGAGAAGAAGGCATTGGAATTAGAATCTATACAAAATAGGCATAATTTCTTGAAATGAATTTGATAAACATTACTTACTTAGATGATCCCTCATAGCTCGAGGATGATGGTTTTCCAGATGTGGTGTCTTGGCAATGGATGTGTAGGTGGCTGTGGAGCCCTATTCTTGATCCGCATGTTCTTCCGCAGTGAGGACATCAATTTCCAGGTGGAAGGCAGCCCTGGTCAGGGTTGGCTTGATGCACCTTCCTCTTGGCACGTTTCTCCCCTTTGCCCTCCATTTATGCCTCTTTGAATTCTGCAGCACTGCTGGTCACAGCTGACCCCCAGTTAGAGTGCAAAAGGGCCAGGGCTTCCCTGTTCTCGGTGTTTATGCCACATTTTTTGAGGTTGGCTTTAAGCACAGGTGAGAGATGGGACCCAGGCAGGCTTCTAGAAATTGCACACCTTCCAATTGTTCTGATTTGACTGGGACCTTATGCTGTCCCTTTTTTCAACCTCTTTTTAAAAAATCCCAATTTTTATCTCTTCTTCCTACTTTCTATATGTTTGTTCTCATATTACTTCAATGACTGCCAAAATAGATGGAAATCTATTTTGCACTCATCAAGGGCAGAGAAGAGGAGAAGGTGAATCTCGACCTTCCCTGTAGGCTCTGCTAAAAGCAAACTGCTGCAGCCTCTTTTCTCATTATTCTTCCTCACTAATAATGTATGCCATCTTGACCAAATGCTGGTGTTGGTCATATGTGCCTGTTCTGGCACAGTAGTGCCAATAGGGCTCTGTTTTTCATTTGTTGCACTGCAAGTTTGCATGTATCTTGTAGGTGACTTTCTTAGTTTGCATTTACAGGCCCAGAGGGCTGCCAATCAATCTAAAGTAGCAGACCTGCCCCTATTCCTAGGTTTTGGGAGGGGAAAGAGGATTTTTGGGTCAGTCTTAACAGCTTCTCTTCAGGACAGGACATGATTTAAAGCTGCCTGTTCTTTCCAACTCGGAAAAGGCTTTAAATCTTACAGCTTTGCTGGGGTTACAGACCACAGCTTTGCTGGGGTAACAGATACAGCTTTGCTGGGAAAACAGATCCAGCTTTGCTGGTGTTACAGACCACAGCTTTGCTGGGGTAAAAGAACAGCTTCACAATCCTTTGTGAAGGGATCACCTGCAATCCCACAACCTGGCTAATCAAAGGAAACCTTGCATGGTACAGGACGTCTGGCTATCCATAAAGCAGCTTGGAGTCGGAAGAAGGGTCCTCACGCCAGCAAGGTAAAGAAAGATTGCCCAAGGGAAGGCTCATAGGTTTTTCCCCGAAAGAGAAGACCAGCTTTGCCCAGTTTGCCGGCCCTGTTGCTGCAGACTGAGAAAGTCACCAGTTTGTTAAGAAACCTTCCAGTTTGTTAAGAAGCCTTCCAGTTTGTTAAGCCCAAATAAAGAACTTTGTTAAACTTATTTTGAGCCTCAAAGGACCTTTATCATTGGGGGAAACTAAGGGGCCCTTCCAGCTGAGGCACCCCGGCGTCCCGTTGGGCATCCAGCAGTCACGTCCAAGAAACAGCCTTTCTACAGGCCCAGCGTGTGACAGCACAGTGCCCCATTTTTCATCTGTGAAATGATGAAGGTTATGAAATTGTTGGACTGCAACTACCAGAATTCTTCCTATTTGGATATATCCTGGCCAGGAATATTAAGATTTCCAGTCCAAAATATCTGGAAAGCAGTGTCATTCTCACCCTTTGTGACCACTCCATATCCATTGAGGAGTTTTTGAGTTTCACAATGGAGAGACACAGGCTATGGAAGTGGAAAATTCACAATTGTTGAATATTATATATGATGGGCAGAACCTTGCATCTTTGGAGATGTTCTTTTCTCTGGACAGGCACTGCTGGTTTCAAATGAATCAAAGTAATTTAATCAATGACTCCAAGAAATCAAACTGCTTGGAGTTAATTAAATGAACATTTCAGTCAAAGCCCAGAGGGTTTCAGTATGAGATTAGTTGCTTCTGAATTACAGCCTCACCGAACAAAAGAAAGCCTCTGTTAATAAGAGGACATTTGCTGCATAATTGCAAAATCAGTTTCTTTAATGATTTGTGATGCCAGTGATACTAAGAAAACAAGGGAAGAAACTTACTGTAAAATGAATCTATAGATTGACTTCCTACATTGCACTACACGGAGGAAAAAGAGAGGTTTCAGTCTTTTTACACACTCCTGAAGAAAGACACAAGGTGTGCACATTTTGAGAATGCACTGATTGAACAGATATCGGTTCCCCCACATTTGTGAGTTTGAGTTTTGCATTCTTTGCAGATTTCAGTAATATTGTATTCTGTTGGAATCTCTAGGTTTTCCAACATTGCTTGATGGTCAACACTTCAGGAAATAGAGCATAGAATAGTGCCAGAGGACATAGAGAAAAGAGACTTATGTAGATAGTTCTTGGCCCTCCAGTATGCTTTATGATCAGCCCCTGGAAGAAGTCCTAGACCTAGGGTCCTTCCACACAGCCATATAACCCAGAATATCAAAGTAGAAAATCCCACAAAATCTGCTTTGAACTGGGTTACCTGAGACCAGACTGCCATATATTCCAGTTCAACGCAGAAAATATGGGATTTTATTTAGCTATGTGGAAGGGGCCATAGAGATTCCTAGAACAGTATTCTCATAAAATTTAATTCAAGGTTTTTCCACTCTCATGGGGGTTCTGCACACCTAACTCCAGTGAATGCAAAGGAGCTTACTTTATTTATTTATTTATTTATTTATTTATTTATTATGTGTTTGTGTGTGTATGTATATACACACACCCATACAGTGGAACCTCAACTGAAGAGCATCCCAACTTAAGAGAATTTTGAGTTAGTCATTCCTCAGCCCAGTTTGCTTTGATATAAGAGCAGAATTTTGAGTTAAGAGCAAGCTCCAGAGAGAGCACTAGCACCAGACATAAGGGAGTGCTAGCGCTAGAGTAAAAGGCTTTAGAGCAATGGTTCTCAATCTGTGGGTCCTTGGGTGGTTTGGCCTTCAACTTCCAGAAATCCCAGACAAATTACCAGTTGTTAGGATTTCTTTGAGTTGAAGGCCAAAACATCTGCGGACCCACAGGTTGAGAGCCACTGCTTTAGAGCTTCAAGGGATCAGCTTCCATGCCTCATGCCTTGCCTTGTGCTCTTGTCCATTTTGGGAGATTGCTGTCCACTTTGCTCTTGTCTGGTTTGAGCAACTTTAAGTTAATCGATTTTGTGTGTTTTTTATTCCTAATATGTTTGGCTTTATGAAGAGAGAAAGGAAGAGAGAGCAAGAGAGGGAGGGAGGCTAGAATTAGTACAATACAGTGTGAAGAAAATTATGCTTCTGCCTCTTCACTTTGTGCTTCTTTGCCATAACTTTGTGCTTCTATCATTGTGCCACAACTTTGTGCTTCTAGCATTTTAAGGTTGGTCTATCTATTTTTATTGTTCCATGTGAATGTGCGGGTTTTGACTTGCTGTTATACTGGCCAACACACATTTTGTTTTCTCAAATGTGCTTCCATGCCACAACTTTGCGTGTTTTCCATTTCAAAGTTGATCTTTCTTTTTTTATTGTTCCATGTAAATCTGCATTTAAAATAAGGTGCATTTTCTTATTTTAAAAAATGCAACAAATATTGGGGAGAGGGTTCAAGAGGCAAAACGGATTGGACATGAGATTATGACTTGGCATTTTATATGGTTTTAAACTGCTTCATTGACATGTGTTTTAATCGCTTATATGTTTTTATTGTTTACCTGTGTGGCATTGAATTTTGTAAGTTGCCT
This sequence comes from Anolis apletophallus, assembly GCA_030556195.1. Classification (NCBI taxonomy): domain Eukaryota; kingdom Metazoa; phylum Chordata; class Lepidosauria; order Squamata; family Anolidae; genus Anolis; species Anolis apletophallus. The sequence goes on along the minus strand of JARBWK010000005.1, from coordinate 16,673,022 downwards.
TGAGTCCCCTCTGGGGGTAGAGAAAGGCAGGGTAGAAATAAAGTAAATAAATAAATAATAAATAATAGTATTTCAATGGGAACATTCATTTTGAGATAAGAGCAATTTGAGTTAAGAGCATAATCATAGAACAAATTAAACTCTTAATTCAAGATATCAGTGAGTGTGTGTGTATGTGTGTGTAAGCATTACTCAACTAACAAATCAGCAGAGCACTGTTTGGAAAATAAAAATACACAATCAATAGTGTAACCTCAAAAAGCTTCACAACCACCAAACCTTAAAAGATTAGGAAGTTAAGAATCAGCAGTCAATCCTTAATAGTAAAAACAGGTTGGGAAAATCAGGATCTGGCAGAAGATCCCACACATTCATCATTATCACAGTTTTCCTTCCAACTATCAGTATTCTGTTGTGTATCCATTTCAAAGGTCACTTCTGTCCACTGGTGATCAAAGTGAGATCTTTGATTTGTGTCAGTCATCTGTATTGGTGGTATACATATCCAGGGCTCAGCCTGACATTTCAAGATTTGAAAAATCTATATCTGCCTGTAGTAGTCAGTAAAGGAGTAAACCAACATTTTCTCTGAATACAGTGATGTGGGGATGAAAGTTGTTGTGTGCATCTGTGTCAACCTGCTGGGCTTCAAGCAGAAGCATTTGCTCCATTCCTGCAGCTTATTGCAACTCCTCCATCATTAATTAGATCCTCACAGGCCAAACAAAAGCCTGAACCTAATTGTTAGTACAAACGAGAGTAGATTTATTGTAGCAGAGGAAACTTGGCAAATCAATACTTATATAAGTTCTATTAATTCAATGGGTTTTAGGTCAAGAGAGCTATCCAGGAGGAATAAAAACAATGTCTTGTTCGGCATAGTGCCAGGAAGCTGAGCTGAAAGAACAGATAACAGATGAATCTCTAAAATAGAGGAAATAAGAGATGCAAGGAGCCGAAATGGAGAGAAAAAGGCCACATGAATGACAGAAGAAGGAGTGTGATGCTATAGTAAAGAAGGTACATGAAACATAGTTTCTAAGCCAAGAGAAATAATAGTGCCATTAGATTCTGTGCTGATCAGGGTTCATCTGGTGTACTGTTTTCAGTTTTGGGTGCCTCATTTTATGAAGGACTAGCTTGGGGACCCGGCGGTGCCCGGGTCATTTGAGAAGTGCAGGAGGATGTAGAGTGGGTCATGGGGGCTCTGTGTGCCAAGTTTGGTCTTGATCCATCATTATTGGGAGTTGCAGTGGTATCATGAAATTACTGAAGGTAGTGGAAGTCCCATCATCTCTGGCCCACCCTCCCCCAAAGTGTAGTAGGATGTAAATTGGGTCATGGGGGCTCTGTGTGCTAAGTTTGGTCTGTATTGGTGAATGGATGAGGGTTGCATTGTTTTTAGGAAGTGAGTGAAGGTACTTCAAGTCCCATCATCCATGGTCCGTCTCACACAAAACTGCACCAGGATGTAGAGTGGGTCATGAGGGCTCTGTGTGCCAGGTTTGGTGTTGATCAGTCATTGGATTAGGTTTGTAGCAGTCTTGGAAAGTGAGGGAAGGTGCTGCAAGTCCCATCATCCATGGTCTGCCCCCCAAAGTTCAGTAGGATGTAGAGTGGGTCACTGGGGCTCTGTGTGCCAAGTGTGGTCTTTATCGGTGTTTGTTGGGGGCCGCAATGGTCTGTGGGAACAGAGGGGTGTGAAAGTAGTACAGATCCCATCATCCATTGTCAGCCCTCCCCCGAATCTCACCAGGACGTGAAGGCAGTCATAGGGGTTATGTGTGCCAAGTGTTGTCTCGATCAGTAATTGGATGAGGGTCGCAGCGGACTTGGGAAGTGAGTAGAGGTACTTCAAGTCCCATCATCCATGGTGCACCCTCCTCCAAACTGCACCAGGATGTAGAGTGGGTCATGAGGGCTCTGTGTGGCAGGTTTGGTGTTGATCAGTCATAGGATTAGGTTTGTAGCAGTCTTGGAAAGTGAGGGAAGGTACTGCAAGTCCCATCATCCATGTTCTGGCCCCCTCCAAACTTCAGTAGGATGTAGAGTGGGTCACTGGGGCTCTGTGTGCCAAGTGTGGTCTTTATCAGTGTTTGTTGGGGGCCAGAGTGGTCTGTGGGAACAGAGGGGTGTGAAAGTACTACAAATCCCGTCATCCATTGTGAGTCCCCCCCCCCAAACCTCACCAGGATGTGAAGGCAGTCATAGGGGTTATGTGTGCCAAGTGTGGTCTCAATCAGTAATTGGATGAGGGTCGCAGCGGACTTGGGAAGTGAGTAGAGGTACTTCAAGTCCCATCATCCATGGTCCACCCTCCTCCAAACTGCACCAGGACGTAGAGTGGGTCATGGGGGCTGTGTGTGCTAAGTGTGGTCTGTATTGGTCCTTTTTGGTGGCCTCAGTGGTCTGTGGGAACCAAAGTGTTTGAAAGTACTACAAATCCCATAATCCGTGGGTCATGTCCCCCGAACCGCACCAGGATGTAAAGGGGGTTAGGGGGGTTATGTGTACCAAGTTTGGTGCAGGTCCATCACCCGCGCTGGTCGCTGTGGCCTGTGAAAGTGGCTGCCACATATCCGCCCTCCCGCCCTCCCGCCCTTCTGCCCTCCGCACACATACAAACATTCAAACATTCCGCTTTATAAAGGTATACAGATGTAAACAAGCTAGAGTGAGTCCAGAAAAGGGCAATGGGGATGATAAGAGGTATGAAGGTTGAAGGTCCTGTACAGCCTGGTGAAGAGCAGATGGAAAGATGACAGGATTAAACTGAGTTGTTGTAAGTTTTTCAAGCTATATGGCCATGTTTTAGAAGTTGGCCACATAGCCCGAAAAACCTACAGCAACCCAGTGATTCCAGCCATGAAAGCCTTCGACAATACAGGACTAAATTATTTAAATGGCTCAAGGGCTGTCACAATGAGAAGTGTGCAGCCATGATCCATGCTGCTCCAGAACTGGTTTGAAGTTGCAGAATACCTGAACATTAGAAATAATTTCTTGACAGTAACAGCGGTTTGGCAGTGCAGACAACTCTGTAGAGTTGATTAGGTCTCCTTCTCTGGATGTCTTGAAAAAGAGACTGGGCAACTACCTGCTGGAGATGTTCTAGCTGGAAATCCAGCATTGAGCAAGGGGTTGGATTTGATGGCTCATAGGATCCCTATGTGTATAAAATCATGCATGGGATAGAAAGGGTGAATAGAGAAAAAATATTTTCTCTGTCACACAACACTAGGACTAGGGGGCACTCCCTAAAGCTCCAAGGTAGGAAAGTTAGGACTAATAAAGGGAAATATTTCTTCACCCAGAGGGTCATTGGGTTATGGAACTCACTTCCAGAGGAGGTTGTGACAGCGGTCAGCCTGGACAGCTTCAAGGCAGGATTAGACAGATTCATGGATACCAAGGGAATCAGTAGCTACTGAAATGGACATCCAAGTGCCACCTCTGTGTTGATGGAGGTAGGCAGGATTTCCCCGGGTACTGGTTGTGGGGGGTCGGGAGCAGGTGAGGGTTTTGCCCTCCTTTCTGCTAGAGATCCCTGTGTACAACTAGTGGGCCACTGTGTGACACAGAATGCTGGACTAGATGGGCTGAGGCCCGATTCAGCATGGCTCTTCTTATGTTCTTATGTTATGTTCTATAGTTCTATGATTCTGTGAGAGAGGGAGAGTTCCCAAATGGATCTACCAGCCAAGGAATGATACCCTCCAGGCTTACCAGATCTGGACTATGCTGGACCCTGAGATTTCAGGGCCAGAACTTGAGACCTGGGGATGGTCACTTGAGATGTCACACTAGGCTTTGTATTTTATTTTGCTGTATTATATTTGGGGGCTTGGCCTCATGTTAGCTGCCCCGAGTCCCCTTTGGGGAGATGGTGGCAGGGTATAAATAGAGTTTATATTATTATTATTATTATTATTATTATTAGGCAGACCCTGGAGATACTAAAATGAACAGCTCTTGAAGATGCCAGTAAGCAACTTACCTTAAACATCAATCATAATTGCACTGAGTATTTAAAAAACAGAGTCTACCAAATGAAGTAGAGTCTCACTTATCCAACCTTCACTCATCCAATGTTCTGTATTATCCAATGCAGTCTGCTTCCCGCTCAGATCCACAACTGTTTCAATATATTGTGATGTTCTGGTGCTAAATTCCTAAATTTAGTAATTACTACATAGCGTTACCATGTATTGAACTGCTTTTTTCTATCAATTTGTTGTAAACATGATGTTTACAACATGGTGCTTAATTTGTAAAATCATAATGTAATTTGATGTTTAATAGGCTTTTCCTTAATCCCTCCTTATTATCAATTTTTGCTTATCCAACATTCTGCCAGCCCATTTATGTTGGATAAGCAAGACTCTACTGTGTGTGTGTACACACACACACACATACAGAAAGAGGCATTTTTCAAGGCAGTACTCTCATTGTGAGATTCCTCCCCTTTGCCTTGATAACTGGAGAAGAAGGTACAGACCTAGAGATATGGGAATCCTTCCAACAACCAATGGCCAGATGGTCACACAGATGGACCAGAAGTTGACAGAAGGCTTCAGGGCAAAGTAAAACACCCACCCACAGAAGAGAGAGAACGGTGAAAGGTAAAAGGAGACTGAAGCGTAGGAGCTGTCTAAGCAAATTGCACATGCTTTGAAGTGCTGATGCTATTCTGAGCTGTGAAATGAGACAGAGATGTTTTTCTTGTGTCTACAGGGTGGCAGAAACTCTGGCTGTTGAAGAACAGAATGGTTTGTTTCATGGAATTGGTTATATCACTAATAAGCATGGTATTTTAGATAATCTAGAAGTACAGTAGAGTCTCGCTTATCCAACATAAATGGGTCGACAGAATGTTGGATAAGCAAAAATGTTGGATAATAAGGAGGGCTTAAGAAAAAGCCTATTAAATGCTAAATTATGTTATGATTTTACAAATCAAGCACCAAAACATGTTTTACAACAAATTGATAGAAAAAGCAGTTCAATACATGGTAACATTATGTAGTAATTATTGTATTTATGAGTTTAGCACCAAAACATTGCAATGTATTTAAACACCTGTGGATCCCGGCGGGAGACAGACTGCGTTGGATAATACAGAACATTGGATGAGCAAAGGTTGGATAAGAGACTCTACTGTAAATTACTGAGATTTCCGCAGTAAACTCTGGAACAGTACATATGTTCAGAGAATGCAAACTGCTGCAGCCTTTTTAAGCTTATTTGTTTTTTTCATTAATGAGTTTTGCCATCTTGACCACACTCTGATGTTGCAAATATGCAAAGCACTATGCCACATACTATCTACTTTTTCAGCAAGGCTTTTGGCAAGATAACTACAAAATTCTTGCAGACAAGCTGTTTAACTGTGGGTTGTACAGTGATATAGTTAGGTGTAATTGATTTAGACGACCAGACCCAGAGAGTATTCAGGAATTGTTCCTTTCATTCTGGAGAGAAATGATTAGTGGGATGCCTGAGGTGTCTATCCTGAACCCTGTGTTTAATATATTTACAAACGACTCAAATGATGGAATAGAGTGCATGGTTATTGAATTTTCAGGTGACACCAGAGAGAGAGTGTGTAGCTATTAAATACCCAGAGAACAGGAACAGATTTCAACATTACTTTGACAAATTGGAGTGCTGAGCCAAAACTATCTAAATAAATTTAGATAGGATTAATATACTGTATATCTGGTGGAAAAAATGAAATGCAGACTTAGCATGGATGACATGTAGCTTAAAAGGAGTACCTATGAAAAGGATCTAGCAGTCTCAGTAGACCACAAACTAAACATGAGGCAACAACATGAACGGTAACAGTCAGAGTAGTTTATGCAATTCTAGGCTCCATCAAGAGGAACATGGAGTCCAGATTAAGAGACATGGAAGTTTCTCAAGTAGTAAAACATCAAAACCTCTCGGCGTCCTCTGCGACGGCCAATTATCTCACACCAGAAGCAACTTGCAGTTTCTCAAGTCGCTCCTGACATGGAAAATAATCAGTTCAAGTTACAGAAATGTGTTCACAGCTCCTCAGTTCTTTTTGGAGAAAAAACTCATCCTCTGTTGAATTGCTATCTTCTCATGTTAGATGGGTGAGACCTTTATAGAGTCACTTTCGCTAAATCTGCTCTTCCTGTGTGTTTGGCCTGATGCTGCAGCTTGCCCAATCTATTCTACTTAAAAAGGAGGTATGGTAGTACAAAAAGGATTCCATCGTCCCTGCTTCAGAAATACTTTGAATTTCTGCTCTGGGTTCCGTTTCCATACCACCCAGATGGCTGTTTCAGAGATTCTAAGTCAGGCCATCCAGCAGATATGGAACATTTCTCAGAAGGAGAGCATACTCATCAGCTATCAATTGCAAATGCAAAGGTCAGTACCTGGAAGAGGACTCAGAAATATCTGTTTAATTGGCTAGGCAAAATGGCTGGAATGCCAGCCTCTGGTCCTTTTATTAATTAAGAACCAAGATAGCTTGACTGCCTTTATTACCCAGCATTATTTTCTTCCTTCCGTCATGATATATTTATTATGTATTTATTAGTTGGAGTATTTATCCCTTGCTCTTCTGCCACAATGACTCTTGGAGCTACTAACAAATCATTAATTTGATAGTTCCCTGCCTTATATTTTAAATAAGACACAACACAACACACAAAGAAGAGGGAATGGCAACGTGAGAGGGAAAGTCCAGCAGATGCTGCCACTTCTTCTCTCCTTGTAAGACCATGGCAGTGGCAGATGGGATTTCCTGCTTCTTATGGGCATAGATAGGATGGATCATATACTACCATATATACTCGAGTATAAGCAGAGTTTTCAGTCCTTTTTTTAGGCTGAAAAAGCTCCCCTCAGCTTATACTTGAGTTAGTTATTATTTTACTGTCGTTGTTGTTGCTGCTATTATTATTACATTTACATTATTTTACTCTATTATTTTATTACATGTATTATTTTACTCTATTATTATTGGAAAGACACATAAGGACATTTACATTGAAGAAGGTTAGAATAATGGTTTGATCAGAGTTGGACAGTTTTATGTTAAATTACAGTTTTATGTAAATATTCAAAAACATTTAGCCTACGGACACCACAAGTAATGTAATTTTATTGGTATCTATTTTTATTTTTAAATTTACCAGTAGCTGCTGCATTTCCCTCCCTCAGCTTATACTCAAGTCAATACATTTTCCCAGTTTTTTGTGGCAAAATATTTGTGCCTCAGCTTATATTCAAGTCGGCTTATACTCTAGTACAGTGTTTCCCAATCTTTTTTGAACCACGGCACATTTTTTACATTTACAAAATCCTGGGGCACACCACCAACCAAAATGACACAAAATGACACTCTAGCACAGTAATACATATAGTTATTATGTTTTTAAATGTATTTATACACTCAGTGTGAAACCTAGGCCTGTTTCGATGAACACAACATAGAAATCCTGGCAGGAATGGTAGAAAGACACAAACTTCCCACACAGAACTCCCATAACCAAGAGAAAATGTTATAAGATTTTGGTGGGCATTGACCTTGAGTTTTGGAGTTGTAGTTCACCTATATCCAGAGAGCACTGTGGACTCAAACAATATTGGATCAGGACCAAACTTGGCATGAATACTCAATATGCCCAAATGTGAACACAGATGGAGTTTGGGGAAAATAGACCTTGACATTTGGGAGTTACAGTTTCTGGGATTTATAGTTAACACACAATCAAAGAGCATCCTGAACTCCACCAATTATGGAATGGAATCAAACTTCCCACACAGAACTCCCATACTCCTCCTCCCCCTCCCCCAAGCAGCAGGAGTTTGGCAGAAGGGGGAAGAAAGGGGGGAAGAGAGGTTTTCCCGCGGCACACCAGGTGATCGCTCATGGCACACTAGTTGGGAAACACTGCTCTAGTATAGCCTCTCCTAGCTTATCTATTCTTTCTTACTAATACCTTTTGCCATCTTGACCACGCTCTGTGAAAACATATATCCTAATTTTCAATCATCTGTAAAATCTTTGGGGCTATGAGACTGTTATCTAGGGTCCATATCACAGGCATCCCTGGCTCTGATATTTCCACTTTCTCTACTTATATATGGAACTTTATTAGTAGAGTTTGGATGGTGGTACACTCATCCCTTCTCATTCATGGTTTGGACTTTTGTGGATTTCATTATTCACAGATCTGTTCACAAATGTTCTCTTCCTCCAGTCATGCTGGAAGACCTAGAAATTTTTTAGAGAGAATACCTCTCTAGGAGTGTCTCAGTCCTCCAATGTGATTCTGTGGTCAGCATATAGCATAAGTTCATAGAATCATAGTGTTAAGAGATCTTGTGGGCCATCTAGTCCAACTCAAGAAGCAGGAAAATCACATTCAAAGCACCCCCGATAGATAGCGATAGTGCAACAGTCAATTCACAACACCATGCTGGCTCTTGTGGTTTATTTAGTGTTTTCTAAATATGTAGGGTGAGGGGGGCACTGCCTCAAAAGTAGGTGTGTGGATGTGCACATGCTCTCACTTGTAAGACTTTTTTCTATTTGAAGGACATATTCTGAACAAATATACTTGATGTTTAATATAGCATGTCATTACCTTTCTGATTTGATGGAGACAATCCCAATTTATCCTATACCATCTCACTTTTCAACTGCTTTTAAAATGTTCCAGTTCCTCACTCTCCCTCCACTTTTATTGTCAGCTTACTGCAAACTCCAAAAGTTGTTACTGCAAATTCTGGAGGACTGGAGGAGTGGAATCTTGCCTTTACTTTCCTATAGCTCCAGGGAAAGACAAAAGTAGTGTGTGTTCCTCCTCACTAATAACTTTGGCCAGTTTGACCATATGTAACATTAAGTACATGAACCACAGTTTGATACATGTACTTAATGTTGCTTAAGTACATGTATATAGATTTATTTATTTATTTATTTTATTTATTATTGGGGCTTTTATGCCGCCGACTCCCAGGGGCTCGCGGCGGCTCTGTTAAAAACGAAACAGATTAAAAACAGCAACAATAGCATTAAAACAACAGCATTACAACCATAACATTAAAGCCATACAGCAGCAGATGCAGCAGCATGAAGCAGGGGGGCGCACGGGGCTACTCACCGAAGGCCTGCCTAAACAGGAAGGTTTTGCAGGCCCGTCTAAACGGGAGTAGGTCCCTCAGGGCCCTGGTTTCGGCCGGGAGGGCGTTCCATAGCGTGGGGGCTATAACAGAGAACGCCCTCCGGCGGGTAGATGTCAGATACGCCGACTTTATAGATGGTACCTCCAAGAGGTTGGCATCCTCAGACCGTAGTGATCTCAACGGGCAATATGGAGTAAGACGGTCCCTCAGATACGCTGGCCCCAGGCCGTATAAGGCCTTAAAGGTAAGAACCAACACTTTGAAGGCGATCCGGTGCTCGATAGGCAGCCAGTGCAGGTCCTGCAAGATTGGTGTTATACGGCAGCCTGCTGGAGCCCCAGACAGGAGCCAGGCGGCAGTGTTCTGCACCAGCCTGAGCTTCCGGATCGACGACATAGGAAGACCAACGTAGAGCGCGTTACAGTAATCTAGCCTTGAGATGACCGTGGCTTGGATCACCGTGGCTAGGTCGCTCCAGGAGAGGTAGGGGGCCAGCCTCCTTGCCTGGCGGAGGTGGAAAAAAGCAGCCTTGCTGACCGCAGAGACCTGGGCCTCCATGGACAGCTGGGAGTCCAGATGGACACCCAGGCTCTTCACAGACGGCGCTGGGTGCAGCGCCGCCCCGTCCAGGGTCGGAAGCCGGGCACCCACCCCGCCCGGGCGGCCCAGCCACAAGATCTCCGTCTTCGCCGGATTCACCCTCAACCTACTGGCTCGCAGCCATCCAGTAACGGCTTCGAGGCAATGCTGGAAATTATCATGGACGGACTCCGGCCTGCCCCCCATCCTCAGAATGAGCTGGGTGTCATCAGCGTACTGGTGGCAGACCAGCCCATAACTCCGCACCAGCTGTGCAAGCGGCTGCATGTAGATGTTAAATAACAGAGGGGAGAGGATGGCCCCCTGTGGAACTCCACACGCTAATGGGGAGCCCTCAGAGACCACCCCGCCCCTCCTCACACGCTGAGACCGCTGGTGGAGGAAGGAGGTCAGCCACTTAAGGACAGTCCCCCTCACTCCAGCCATGGCCAGGCGGTGGATCAAAAGATTGTGGTCGACCGTGTCAAACGCTGCCGTGAGGTCCAATAACACAAGCAGCGCAGACCCGCCTTGGTCGAGCTGGCAGCGGAGTTGGTCTGTGATGGAGACCAGGACCATCTCCGTCCCGTGCCCCGAACGGAAGCCGGACTGGAAGGGGTCTAACCATGTTGCATCATCTAAGAAGGACTGCAGCTGCTCCATTACTGCCCTCTCAACCACTTTGCCCAGGTACGGTAGATTCGACACTGGGCGGTAGTTGGAGGGAACCGCGGGGTCCAATGATGGTTTCTTCAGTAATGGAGCTACCACCGCCTCTTTTAAGCACTCCTAGATTCTCATCTAGGAAATATTGTAAGGGATAGAGTCTCCTCAAACTATAAATCCCAGCATTCCATAGAAGGCATCTGTAACGGGTAAAGTGAAATTATACTCTGGTATGAATGGGCTGCAATTTTCCACTTCTTTGTTACATTACAGCAATCTGTTCAAAGCAATGTGTGCAAAATGTACAAAAACATGTGCATTGAGGAAAGCTTATTCTCCCCAAAGTATAAAAAAGGAAATTGGTTTAAAATGTTCTGTTAACAAATTAAAGAATACAAGAGGTGCAAACAATATATATGCATAATATGCATACAAAATTGTATATGAATATCCAGGTCTGCATTTCCAAAATCATAAACGAATAAGGTAAAGGTAAAGGTTTTCCCCTGACATTTAGTCCAGACGTGTCCAACTCTGGGAGGTGGTCCTCATCTCCATTTCTAAGCCAAAGAGCCAGCGTTGTCCGTAGACACCTCCAAGATCATGTGGCCAGCATGACTGCATGGATTGTCATTCTCTTCCCACTGGAGCGGTACTTATTGATCTAATCACATTTGCAAGTTTTTGAACTGCTAGGTTGGGAGAAGCTGGGGTTGACAATGGAAGCTCACTCCGCTCCCCGAATTCGAACCTGCCCCCTTTCGGTCAACAAGTTTAGCAGCTCAGTCGTTTAACCCACTGCACCATGGGGGCTCCTAAAACTAATAAATGGAAGAAAATTAAGTAGAACCTAAAACTGTGCAGCAATTCTATAAAGCAAGATAGATAGAGCCATCTTCTTTAATAGTGCTACAGACTGGCTTTTCAGCTTCTATTCTGTGATTTTAATGGTTTGTGTGTTTTTCTGGTTAGAGTGTAGCCAGTTTGAGAGCTTTTCCAGCTGACCTTTCATTTGACAGCAAATTTAAATTAAAACAATAAATAAAATGACTTAAGAGTAAGTTTATGCGTTGTTTACAAGGTCAGCAGCTTCCTCGGTCTTACTGGTGGGAACCAAATATTGAGGGCATAAAAATGTAAAAACAAGGAATATGGGTGAAAGGTGCATGAAATTGCACTAGTTTAGCTCAAAATGACCTTAGACAAAGTCAAATATTAATCTTTCTCTTCCAGACAACTTACTGTTATGAAGAAGTGTAATAATTTAGCAAACTTGTGAAGTGCTGGAAGATTTTGTTAATGGTTAAAGGGGGGAAAAAACCAACATTCCGATGGTTGAAGAGCTCTGGGGGGTCAAATTGGATGTTACATACAGTGCAGAAAATTCATGTCAAACTAAAAACAAATTACATTTTATCTCCAAATGTGAGTAATAAAGCTCCAGTGTTATTGGCAAAAGCAGCCTTGAAAATACATGAGTGAGAGAAAGAAAGGTATTTTGATTCTTTTCCTAAAACAGGTTGTCCATTCCTTATTCAGAATTTTGAAATATTTCAAAATCTGAAATGATTTGAGCAGAGATAGTTACACACCTTTGTTTTCTGATAATTCAATGCACACACTTTTTCTTTCATGCTCAAAAAGTATTTAAAATATTTGGATAAAACTACCTTCAAGATATAAAGTATATATAAAACACATAAATCTAAATGTTTAGATTTGGGTCTCATATCCAAGATAGCTCACACTCTGTGTGTATAATATATAGAGAGAGAGAGAGAGGGAGGGAGAGAGAGAGAGAGAGAGAGAGAGAGAGAGAGAGAGAGAGAGAGAGAGAGAGAGGGTGCCACCTGCTTAGGTCATGTGTTCCTGCATGGTAGAAGGCAATTGGACTGGATGGTCTCTTCCAACTCTAGGATTTTATAATCATATCCAAGATAGCTCACATTGTGTGTGTGTATTATATATAGGGGGGGGGGAGAGAGAGAATCCTAGGGTTGGAAGAGACCATCCAGTCCAATTGCCTTCTACCATTCAGGAACACATGACCTAAGCAGATAGCCACCCAACTTCTGCTTAGAAACTTTCAGAGAAGGGGCCTAAGGTATCTCACTCTGTGTGTGTGTGTGCTGTATAAATAAGATCACAGAATCCTAGAGTTGGAAGAGACCATCCAGTCCAATCGTCTTCCACGATGCAGGAACACATGACCTAAGCATTTCCTGACAGATGGCAGGCTTCTCTCATATCCCCACATGAGGAGCTAGAGCTGACAGAGGGAGCTCATCCATGCTTTCCCAGGATTTGAATCTCCAATCTGTCAATCATCAGTCCTGCCGGCACAAGGGTTTAACCCATTGAACCACCAGGGGCTCCTGTCTCACTGGATGAAGTAGTCATAATCCTCTGCATGTCACATTTGTAAGTATAGTATAGTACACCATCATAATTAATCATCATGGTGCAATCTAACTGGACTTGTATCTGCATCAGTGTAAGTGGCAACTGATCAGTGCAAGGATAAGAAATGGATCATACCCATTTCACCACCTCTGCCACTCCTAGCTGGCTACCAAGCTCCATTCAAGTTCATTCAAGTTTATTCAAACTCCATTCAAGTTCATAGCCATTGCAGGTGCCTCTTATAAACTGCAGAACTCAGGCCCGGATTAACTTTTTTTTGGCATCCTAGGGCATACTTTGGAATGACGACCCCCCCCCCCTCCTCATCACTTAGACCCACACTGAAAATAAAACCTTATCTTCTCCTTTGATCTTCAAAAAGCGTATTGCTGATGATTTTTTGTAATGAGAGAAACACATAATTAGTAACTAGTCCTAGATATTAGGTTATTATTAACCCTTACAGTACCAACAGTGCCTCAAGACAGCCCAGGGAGTGTAACAGTAGTGTACTACTACCAGCACTGAAAGCGTTAAAAAATACGCGAATAACAAAGGTTATAATAACGATACTATGCACAGTAAATAAAATAAAATAAAACTTTATTTCTAACCCGCATCCATCTCCCCATGGGATCCATGAATACATGCACATTTACAGGAACAGCACAGCATGAGAAAACAGTCCTTTCTTTCAACATTAGAGATTTCTAGAAACATTAAAGGTAAATGCAAGCAGGCACTCAGACTATGAAGCTGAAAAGCCATTGGATCCATGAATACATGCACATTTACAGGAACAACAGCACAGCATGAGAAAACAGTCCTTTCTTTCAACATTAGAAAAATCCAGAAATATTGAGAGACCATAGTGCTAAAATATATGCTGAAAAATATATCTATTGAATTAAAATTAAAATAAATAAAATAAATATAAAATAATAAATATATATAATAAATTAAATTAAATTAAATAAACATATATTTAAATATTTATTTATTTATTTATTACTTCAAACTTGTATACCGCCACTCCCCGAGGGCTCGGAGCAGTTTACAGAAGTTTGAGTGCTCAACGGCAACATCCAGACAACATATACATAGTACACAGAGGGAAGAACAAAAGGGTGGGGAGGGGAGGAGGGAATAGGGTAGTGTGAGCAGCGATGCCCGCTAAGGCACCACCCTGCCTTAGCAATGCTTACACAGATAAAGATTATATACTAAACACATACCTTTATATTGAATTAAAATAAATAAAATAAATATATATATAAATTAAATTAAATTAAAATATATTTAAATAAAGCAATGCTTACACCAGTGTTCCCCAACCTTTTTTGAGCCAAGGCACACTTTTTACATTTACAAAATCATGGGGCACACCACCAACCAAAATGACACAAAATGACACTTCAAAGCAGAAAATGTGGGATTATCTAGTGTGGATTCAGATAACCCAGTACAAAGCAGATAATGTGGATGACCTGCCTTGATATTCTGGGTTATATAGCTGTGTGAAAAGGCCCTGAGTCCTTTATGTATTTATTAGGCATGGTTTCGAACCCAAAAATCGCGATTCTAAATTCAAATGGGGGGTTGATTAGTAATAGAAAGACTTACAAAAAATTTCCAAAATTTCTAAAATGTAACTTAATTACTAACGAAATTCGTTAGTAGTTCGTATGCCAGCGCATGCGCATTCCAGATGGTTTTGGCCTACAACTCCCAGAAATCCTAACAGCTGGTAAATTGGCTGGGATTTCTGGGAGTTGTAGGCCAAAACTTGAATAAATCACACTGAATTCTAGATGGGACTCTCCAAATAGGAAGGAGGGAGGGAGGGGGTATTCTATTCTTGGAAGCAGCAAAAAAGGAGGAGGAGCCCCCCCCCTCGCTCCTTGCTGCCTCTCTCTCACCCCGATCCTGAGGGAGCGAGGGCCCAAGTTTGCCCAGGCTGAGAGGAAAAGGAAGAGGCCTGAGGCTGTGAGGAATGGTGGGAGTTGAAGTCCAAAACACCTGGAGGGCTGAAGTTGGCCCCTCATGAAGCCTCTTCAAGGCTTTAGATCCTGGCAGGCAGAAGGGGCAGGAGAGCCGTCCACTCCTCCTGCCCTGCCAGGATCTAAAGCATCAAAGAGTATTGGGGTGAGAAACCAACCTAATGTATAATAGAATGAATGCTACTGTAAGTGCCTAATATTTTAAGTAATCCAACTGGTCATATACCTACATTCCATGCACATGCAATAATACAGCAGTAATAACAATGGGTATAAGAAGAGGTAAAATTCAAACTGAAGTACTCTGACTGTGGTCCCTCCTCAAGCGGTGCAAACTGCAAAAGGCTCTTCTTTATGAGACCGGGAAAGCCAAAACCCGGGCACAGCGTTTGCTGCCTGGGTGCACACACATACATATTCTTGGGGGGATTTGCTGCAGAATCTTCTCTATGAGCCCGGATTCTGCAGCAAATCCCCTGCCGCCTTTCCCCCCTTCAATGTCTTTATAGCCTCTCCTATGTTATCGAACATTATCTCCTCTATCTCATTTTTTTCTTCCTCAAAGCCTTTCTTTTCATCTTCTTTAAACTTTTCTCTAAGTTGTAGGTAGGAGAACCAATCTAATTCCCCCTCCCCCTTAATTTGCGACTTATCTTTCAGGACATAGTTGTTACCGTTCCATCTTACCGTCTCATTATATGTCGCCCATTTCCTGCTGTCCAGCTGCCGCAGTCTGAATGCCTCTGATGGTGAGATCCACATTGGGGTTTTTGGTCCAAAATTTATTTTATATTTGGTCCATGTCTTAAGCAGGGTCTTTCTGACGCAATGATTGTTAAAATTGGCGTCTGCCTTTAATTTGTTATAGTGTAAGTATCCGTGGAAGCCAAATTTTAGGTCGAAACCTTCCAGATCTAATAGCCTGTCGTTCTTGAGCCTGCACCACTCCCCGATCCAATTTAGACAATTAGCCTCAAAATATATCTTTAAATTTGGGAGGGCTGTTCCTCCTCTCTCCTTTGTTTGTTGTTACACTTTCCACTTTACTCTTGGTTTTTTCCCACCCCATATAAATTTGGATAGGTCCTTGTCCCATAAATTAAATTGCATATCTTTCTTAATTATGGGGAGTGTTGCAAATAAAAAAATTATTTTGGGCAGCACCATCATTTTCACTGATGCCACCCTCCCCAAGAAAGACAGGTTTAGTTTAGACCAACTCTTTAAATCTCTTTTTATTTCCTCCCACTTCGTTCCATAATTATTTTTATAAAGTTTTGAATTTCTGGGGGTCAGGGTCACCCCAAGATATTTTACCTTATTTGTTATTCTCATGCCCGTCCTTCTTTCCAGGTCTTGTTTAGTCTCTTCCGTCATATTTTTTACCAAGATTTGTGTTTTTTCCTTATTTACCTTGAATCCGGCTACTGCCCCGAATTCTTCTATTTTGCCTATCCACTGCATGATGTGATCCTTCGGATTTTCTACAATTAATACAAGGTCGTCTGCGAAAGCGAGTACTTTTATTTGGTTCTTCTTTATCTTTGCTCCTTTGAGATTTGCATCTTTTCTTATCTCCTCCAATAGGGTTTCTAGTATGAAGATAAAGAGTAAGGGGGATAGGGGGCAGCTCTGTCTTACCCCTTTTTGGATATTTATTTTTTTTGATTTTCTCTGATTGACTATCAGCTTACCTGCTTGCTCCGAGTAGATTGCCTGTATCAGGTTCGTGAAGGCGGAACCAACGTCGATTTCCTTTAACAACCATTTTAAATAATCCCAGTTTATCTTATCAAACGCTTTTTCAGCATCTACAAAAATCATCGCAATCTCCCTGTCAATATTTTTATCATAATATTCCATCAGATCTATTATGGTTCGTACATTTGTCGAAAGTTGCCTTTTGGGAAGAAACCCATTTTGATCTTCTTTTATCCATTTGTTCAAGAACGCTTTAAATCTTTCTGCTATTATGTGAGTAAAAATTTTATAGTCTGCATTTAACAGGGAGATTGGTCTGAAGTTTGCGGGATTTGTTTGGTCTTTCCCTTCCTTGCCGATTAGGACGATATTGGATTCCCTCCACGAATCTGGCACAGTACCTTCCTCAAGGATCTTATTAAATAGCTTTTCCATTATATTTTGTAATTCTTCCTGAAACATTTTATAATATTCTGCCGGAAAGCCGTCCAGTCCTGCCACCTTTCCCCCCTTCAATGTCTTTATAGCCTCTCCTATCTCTTCTCTTGTTATCCTCCTGTTGAGTTCCTCCCTTTCTTTCTCTGAGATCTTATCTATTTTTCTCTCACATATATATTTGACTACCTCCTCAACATCTATTTTATCCTTTTCGTACAAGGTTGAGAAGAAGGACTCCATGATTTCTCTAATATCCTCCTCCTTATTATATTCTCTCTGCTCTACTTTTAGTTTCTCGATGAAGTTCCTTTTCCTTTTCCCCTTTAACTGCCAGGCCAATAGCTTGCCCGGCTTATTAGCTGATTCGAAATATTTTTGTCTTAAGAATCTTAAGTTTATCTCTAGTTTTCTTAATTCTATTGTTTCCAGCTGTTTCTTCCATAGTTCTAATTCATTTTTTAATCTTTTACTTCCTGGGCGAGCTTTCAAGTCTTTCTCTATTTTCCCTATTTTTTCCATAATTTCCTGTGTCTCCTTGATTCTCTTTTTTTCCAAAGTGATTGTTGTCTCAACAACAGTCCCCTCATATAAGCTTTCCCTGTATCCCAGATTAAATTCGTATTCTCATTCTCCCTACTGTTTATTTCGAAGAACTCGGTCATATTCTCTCTCATAGACTCCAATGCTTTCTCGTCTCTGGCGATTTCAATTGGATACTTCCAACAAAACTCTGGCCTTCGCATATTACATTCCATCAACATCATGCAGTGGTCAGACACATATCTGGGCAATATTTTTACCTTTTGGATTCTGGGGGCAAGGCCTTTTGTAGTCCAAATCGCATCTATCCTGGACCAGGAATTGTGACGGTCTGAGAAAAAGGTAAAGTCCTTTTCCCTGGGGTGTGCCTCTCTCCAGACGTCTTTAATCTCTAGCTTTTCTATTAGACTAAAAAAACTCTTTGGTAATTTCCCGTTTCGTCCCTTTTTTCCTAATTTTGCTGGGTTTTTGTCTAATTTTGGGTCAATCACCCCATTGAAAAGTAGCATTTCTTACGAATTTCTTCCGAATCATTTCATTTTCATAACTTTTTTCTCATGCCTAGTATTTATACCAGGGGTGGGCAATTATTTTTCCAAGGGGCCACACGAGAGGCAAAATATATTATGAAGGGCCGCACCTAAAGGCTGAACTACATTCTACATGGTATCAATTGAATTTCTTTAATAATAATAAAAAGGCACTACATTGCGTTTTTGATATATTAATAAGACTGATAAGAGTATATGTTATGAGCAATGAAAAAGAAATTGTCATAGGAAAATGACATTTATTCACTCACATTTTATAAAACATGGGTTAACAAAATGTGAACATTTGTATCATTTGTAATTCATTATATCAGGGGTCAGGAACCTTTTTGACTCAGAGAGCCATAAAAGCAAAATATTTGGAAATGTATTTCAGTGAGAGCCATATAATATATTTAAGGCTGAATTCAACTAAATGTGAATGTAATAAGCCCCTGAATTTATTCATAATAATGATGATAATAATATTCATTCAGCCTCTGTTAATAATAATAATAACAACAACAACAGCAACAGGTTCCTAGAGTAGGAGGAGACCTCCAAGGGCCATCCAGTCCATCCTCCTTCTGCCAGGGCCCTTCCACACAGGCCTATAATATGAAGGCAGAAAATCCCACAATATCTGCTTTGAACTGGGTTATCTGAGAGTCCACATTCATATAATCTGGATCAAAGCAGAGAACATGGGATTTTATTCCGAATTGTGGAAAGGAAATCAGACATCACAGGCACTTTCCCCACATGCCTATATTATGAAGGCAGAAAATCCCACAATATCTGCTTTGAACTGGGTTATCTGAGAGTCCACATTCATATAATCTGGATCAAAGCAGAGAACATGGGATTTCATTCAGAGGTGTGGAAAGGAAATCAGACATCACAGGCACTTTCCTCACAGGCCTATAATATGAAGGAAAAAAATCCCACAATATCGCATAACCAAGAGAAAATACTATAAGACTTTGGTGGGCATTGACCTTGAGTTTGGAAGTTGTAGTTCACCTATATCCAGAGAGCACTGTGGACTCAAACAATGTTGGATCAAGACCAAACTTGGCTTGAATACTCAATATGCCCAAATGTGAACATAGATGGAGTTTGGGAGAAATAGACCTTGGCATTTGGGAGTTGTAGTTGCTGGGATTTATAGTTCACCTACAATTAAAGAGTATTCTGAACCCCACCAACGATAGAATTTGGGCAAACTTACCACACAGAAGTCCCATGACCAACAGCAAATAAAACAAACAGCAAGCAGGGAGGGAGGGAAGGCAGCCTCCATGTTCTCCGTGCTGCTAGGAAAGAAAGAGGTGACAGAGGAAGTAAGGAGGAGATGAAGAAGGCATGGAAGGAAGGAAGGAAGGAAGGAAGGAAGGAAGGAAGGAAGGAAGGAAGGAAGGAAGGAAGGAAGGAAGTCGGAGGGTGGGAGGAGTCCTCCCAGAGGAGGCTTTGTGAAGGAGGAGGACTGGAGGCTAGGAGGGAGCAGTTGCAGAAGAAGGAAGGGAGGAAAAGGGCCAGCCTGGAACCTGCCGCCCGCCCCCCACCGCACATTTCTCCTCCTTGCCGTGGCTCAGCTCCTCCTCACGCACGGAGGCGGAAGGTGCCGTGGCGTGGCGACCCGACCCAGTGCGAGCATGCGCAGAAGTGCCCGATGGTCCGGTCGACATTTTGATTTTTTTAAAAAAAATTAAAAAACAATTAAAAATTGCTTTTGGTTTTAAATTAGGGGGTCCGGATTCGCCCCCCCCCATGGGTGCCGCCCTAGGCCATGGCCTAGGGTGGCCTTATGGATGATCCAGGCCTGGAAGAACTAGCACAAAAGAGAAGAGATTGAGCTTCTCCTTTTTGCTGGTGGCACAGATGCCCCATTCTGACATCAGTAGAGGTGCCTATGGAAAACTAACAGCAACAGTGACATTAGGAAAGTGATAGCCCAGTGGGCAGATGTGGAACAATGTCCCAGATTCAGCACACATGTGAATATGGCACTGCTTTGAGGGCAGATTTAGACCAGTCTAACTTACCCTGTGTATATTTGCCCATCGTTTGACTACAAACGCTCCTCCCCACCACCAAAAATGCTATAATATCACACCCTTTCCAAATGCATATTTGTCGTCCATTTACATACTCTAGGCATGTTGACACCTGTATTGAATTCCCTGTGGAGGGAAGCACCTTAGTCCGGGCTCCAATGTGAAAAACGAAGACTCTCTTATTGCCCTGCTCATAAAGGGCTTGAAATCAATCAGAGCCACATTTTAAAGTAAACTGCCTTAGTTTACTTTAAAATCCTGGACTTGTTGAATAAAAGTGCCCCTCTGGGATTCGAGAATGGCATATACAGTAGATTGAACACAGTACTTTATTTAATGAAGCAGCACAAGGTAAGCGCCTAGCTTGCAAGTCCAATGTCTCTTTCAAACAGGCAGTTAAACATCCTTATATAGAATTTTGCTTTATGCAGCAGCAACAACAACCACTAACCCAGGGATGAACAACTGTGGAAAGGTATCCAACCAGGAGACTATGGAGGAGTCTGCCCACCAGTGCACACATCTCACAAAAAAATGCCCCCAAATGTGATCCCAAATGCATGTTGCCATATTATTAGCATTCCTTTCGTGGGAGGAAGGACAAGAAGCCATTTTTAAGGCATGTCCTGTTTCAAAAAGGCTTCTCCTATATCTAAATTTGTGCCTTGTAACACTTTGTGGGCAAAAACTGGGACAAGGGTGGCCAGACAGGTTTTTGTCAAGATTTTTTTTCTGTGTCAGGAGTGACTCGAAAAACTGCAAGTCGCTTCTGGTGTGAGAAAATTGACCGTCTGTAAGGACATTGTCCAGGGGACACCTGGATGTTTTTGATGTTTTACCATCCTTGTGGGAGGCTTCTCTCATGTCCCCACATGGGAAGCTGGAGCTGATTGAGGGAGGTCTTTCCGCACTCTCCCTGGTTTCAAACCTCTGACCTGTCGGCCTTCCCATTGTGCCACCAGGCCTTTGCCTAAGCCTACAGGGAAGGACAAGAGTCTATCCCTTCCTCTCTTCTTCTCCCTACCGAGTTAACAGAGTACTTGGAAATTAAAGAAATGTTTGCACCAAATGAAGTAAGCTGAAAACAAAAGGGGAAAGTGGGGAGAGAAACTAGGACATTAGTAGCAACTGAAAAGTGGAACAATGGAGTATTCATTGGAATTATTCCTGCAAACTGGCAGGTATGTAAATTGAGCCAAGGAGATTAAAACATAGGGAGGATGCATTTCGGGGCAAAAATCAACAGGTTTCTTTTACCTGTTGGGTGGTCCCTTGAGGCGATATGTGGCCCATGTACCACACTTTGCCTATCCCCAAACCAACCATAAAAAGGGGCATGACATTAATAAAAAAAATAACCAATAACCAACAAGCAAAGTTTCCAAATGATGCAGGTCACACTAGTTCCTTGCAACACACATTGGTGTTCAAAATGGCAGGCTTATGAGCAGTAAACATCAAGATGTTTGGCACATTGGTCAGAAAGCCCTGAAAAACTTCATTTGAACTTCGTAAGAACTCACATTTTCTCCAGCTAACCAGAATTTTCCTTTCAACATAATTCTACCTTATTTGGCCTTCTGTTCACTTTTCTGACATTTCCTCCAAAAAAGTAATAGAGTGGATCATAGCAGTCCTCTGGGTAATACATTCCTCTACATTTTGCAATGAGGTTTTCGTCTTGGAAATGGCCATCAGAAAGCACATATATTAAGGAAACCGGTGTACAAAAATGTGCACAATAGGAGATCCGAGATGCTGCATATAAAACTAAAAGTACACTTTTAAGCCTTTAAAAAAAATTCAGAGTCATGCAAGACTTGGCCCAAATAGTGACTCAATTAAATAAATGCAACAGTGACAGGGACCAGCAAAAAAACTCATCCATCCATGTCTTTCCTTCATTGAAAAGCTCAGATCTCAAACCAGCTTTTCATAATTTAGAAGCAAAACAAATGCTGGTGCTTCATTGATCACATGGATGTATAGTTTCTTCTTTTCGAGGAATATACTGTATATTGCTAGACCACAGGAGTCTTGGAAATGTCAAGAGTGACTTTCTCATCAGGAATTGGTTCCTTGTAATAAAATACAAGGAGCCCCCCGTGGCACAGTGGGTTAAAGCACGGAGTTGCTGAACTTGCTGACCGAAAGGTCACAGGTTCGAATTTGGGGAGCAACGTGAGCTCCTGCTGTTAGCCCTAGCTTCTACCAACCTAGCAGTTCAAAAATATGCAAATGTGAGTAGATCAATAGGAACCTCTCAGGTGGGAAGGTAACGGCACTCCATGCAGTTATGCCAGCCACATGACCTTGGAGGTGTCTATGAACACCAACCCCCAGAGTAGGACACGACTGGACTTAATGTTAGAGGAAAACCTTTACCTAATAAAACACAATTGAAAAGGGAACTGGACTGGAAACCTCTTTCTGGCTAGCTCATTTATGCATGTGCATATGTTTGTATAAACTCATCAGACCTCTTTTGAAATACTGCATTCAATTCAGAGTGCCTCCATCGGTTGCTACCACCTTGACCTTGTATGCATCCTGAATGCCGTATCTGGCCATGGTGGACTTCTTTCTTTGAACATTCTGCCATTTCGCTTCTACTCATGTGAAACAATCCACACTTACAAATTCATCTGCTTCCCTCTGAATCACCGTTCTCATCTTCACCTCTGCCTGAGGTCATGCTTCTTCTGCTCACTCACGATCTCCAGCAAATATTTCTGTTGTGCTTTGCAGTCACATCAGATTACATATACACATCTCTTACTCTACACTAGCATGGACCATTTTACTCTTGTTTTCTTTCTGGGTCCACAAATCTACTACAGTTAGACCTTCAAATTCACTGGGATTAGGGGTAAAGGACCCCCCGTACAAGTGAAAAACCATGGATGTTGACCGTTGAGTACATTGGAGGACCTAGAGAGAACATTTGTAATCAAATCCATAAATAATGAAATCCGCAAAAGTCAAAACCACAAATGACTGTATATAGACCTGAGTCCATTTCCAGCTAGAATCAGCCAACTACATCTATTTCTGAATGTGGATGAATCCCATTTGTTCCAATGAGTCTATTTTTCTTTGGACTCACCGGAGTTAACTAGTGTCAAGCCTCATGGCCTGGATTATTGGGTCAGGATTATTCCAAACTCTGGGATTTCAGAGCTGAAACCTAAGACTTAGAATCATAGAGTTGGAAGAGACCTTGTGGGCCATCCAGTCCAACCTTTCAGATAGCCATCCAGCCTCTGTTTAAAAGCCTCCAAAAAAAGAAACTCCACCACACTCCAGGACAGAGAGTTCCACAGCTGAATAGCTGTCACCTTTAGGAAGTTCTTCATAATGTTCAGGTGGAATCTCCTTTCCTGTAGTTTGAAGCCATCGATCCATGCCCTAGTCTCCAGGGCAGCAGAAAACATGCCTGCTCCCTCCTCCCTATGACTTACCCTCACATCTTTGTACATGGCCCTCATCATGTCTCCTCTCAGCCTTCTCTTCAGCAGGCTAAACATGCCCAGCTCTTTAAGCCGCTCCTCATAGGGCTTGTTCTGCAGACCCTTGATCATTTTAGTCACCCTTTTCCTCTGGACACATTCCATCTTGTAACCATCTCCCTTCAATCATGGTGCCCATAATTGGACACAGTTTTCCAGGTGTTGTCTTAAGGACTTGTGATATCTTAAGACAGTAGTGATGTTACAAGGTTGATAGGACAAGAGTGGGCCTTAGTGATGTCATGAAGTATGATACATGAACCATTAATAGTAGCATTTCTTATAATCATTATGTCACAGTACAAAGATGGCTCTCCAGAAGGGTAACATATGAATAACACAACTGCTGGTTTTGGAACTGCTCCAAATGCTCTAATCCGGCCATATAATCCCATTTAGTTGTTTTGAGTAAATGGGAGGTCAACTATTATTTCCCGGCTGTATACCAGTGACATGCTTGTTTGAAAGCCGTGAGCCTATGCAGGCTTCCTAGGAAGGAAGGGAGATTCTGTTCTGAGAATAAATTGACCATTACAATTCTCCGAAGATGACAGCTATGGAATTTCAGCCTCCGGCCCTTGTACGTGGCAGTGACATCATGCTCTGCTATGACCAGGACTTGATGCCAAATCCACACCTAATCCAAAATCCAGATTAACTTTTTTGGGTGTCCAGCAGATGTCCAGGAAATTAATCCAGGTTTTTTTCTGGATTATTTTTGGGGCAGACTGATCCACCCATCCCTAACTTACATCGTGGTGTCTAAAGTGCTCGGCTGTGTGTTTAACACACAGGAATTTAATCATGTCAACCTTTCACCCATACTCCATCTGAATTCTTTGCAATTAGGGATTTTTTTTCTAAACTCTATATTTATTTATTTTTATTTAGCCACAAATTAAAAGATACAGGGGCTCATTTCCCTAAATAATCAATAATACATTTAAATCAGACCGAATCAGAGGCGGGCGGGCGGGCGGGCGGAAGGAAGGAAGGAAGGAAGGAAGGAAGGAAGGAAGGAAGGAAGGAAGGAAGGAAGGAAGGAAGGAAGGAAGGAAAATTGCTAGATCAATGGAGGGTGTAACTATATTGTATAATAAATTCAGTTTGACAGTACTTTAACTGCCATTATTCAATGTGATGGAATCCTGGGAATTATGGTTTAGTGGGGCATCAGCACTATTTGGCAGAGAAGGCTAAGGACCTTGGAAAACTATAACTTCCATGATTCCACAGCACTGAATCATAGCAGTAAAAATAATAATCACCATCATCATCATCATCTTTATTTATACCCCGCCACCATCTCCGCAAAGGGACTCAGGGCGGCTTACATGAGGCCAAGCCCAATAACATATCAATAGAATAACAACACATCAGTAAAAAGCAAAGCAGCAAACAATAAAACAATACAACTAATATAACTCACATATATGGTGTTAAACTATGATTTCTCCAGTGCAGATGTGCCTCAAGAGCCTATAAAGATATTTTTGTGTTACAGTTCCTAGAGTTCTTGCAAAAGTTATTAGTACTCTAATTCAACTCTCAGAGACACAACTCTAAAAGTTACTTTCTTGAACTACAAATCCCTAAGAGTCTGAGAGCTGTAGTTCAAATTTTACTTCTTCCAAGGTCTGGATCTTTCTTTTTTCTTCTTTTTTTCTAGATTAATTTTCCAAGCACTGGGAAAACACTTTTAACCAAGTTTTAATTGAAAGAAAAAGGAAAGAATGACATAATAAAAACAAGGGTGGAATCTGCATCCAGGTTAATTCCCATTTTGTTAGAAAGAAAGTAGATTTTCTCCATTTCTTCAATTGGAAAGAAAAATAGCAGCCATTTTCCCATCCACAAGCAGCCTCATTACTCTGTACTGGAACTACAGCCTAGTTCAGTTCTAACTGGGAGCAGAACAAGCCTTTGCTGTTAAGTTCTTCCATAAGGACTCAAAATTACTTTAGTGCTCCTGGGGAAATAATTACATCTCACAAATCAGCAATGAGGCAAGTGTGTTGCATTTGAGCTCCGATGCTCACCAGCGTGTTAGCCAGATAGAAATGAGTTAGTGCTTCGTATGGTCTTGCCGGCAGCAGTCTTGGCTCCTCTCCAGTGAGGAATTTAGCACTCAGACTTCTGACATCAGTGGGTCGCCAAGCTGGGATTAGACCCATCAGTGGCTGAGCAATTCCACTAAATGTTTCAGCTCAAGCTTTCACAGGGAAAGATATCTTTCTGTGACACAAAGGCATCTGGAACTGACTGCATTCTCACAGTGCTGGAATGACAGCATCCATCTCTGTGGATTTGGGGTTGATATAGAATTCAATGCTAGTCATTATCACATTAGGCTTGTTTGGCAGAATTCAAAAGTCACTAGTTACTAGTAACCCTTGTTCCAGTAATGAAGGTGTGACTGAATTACACCACAATTATCGGTTGTTCTTGTTACTGTGTGCCTTTCGACATCATCAGACAGGGTGAATTTAGCATCCTAGGATCCTTTCATCCCATCTAACTAATAGAGCTCCACGTTGGCCATCACATGACATCGTGAGACTTCTGGGGGAGGCCCCATCCCCAACCAGGGTGCAAGTATGGGTCCTTGCTGGAAGAGTGACACTTTCCCCATATGATGGGGAAAGCATCACCGAGATGAAGCTGCGCATGGAGTGACAGATTCACCCCCTGCCCTTTGCTTTTCTTCCAGATGCCAAGTGAGGCAAGGACACTTTGCCTGGCCTCTATTATGAAGTCAATAGAGTCATTTGTGATGGTATGTGACCCAATCACAGGCTTTTATTGGCAAGACATGTTCAGAAGAGGTTTGCCACTTTCTTCCTCTGAGGCTGAAAGATTGTGGCTTGCTTAGGGTCACCTAGCTTTTGCCAAGACTAAGAACCTTAGTCTCCAGAGTCCAGCACTCAAACCATGCTGGCTCTCAGTCATGACTTAGGACCTCATCAACATCACATTGCGGTTTTAACCTTTCCTATGACGCATCCAACACAGTTCAGGGATGGCGTCCACTGGATCCCATCCTCCCATTTTATGTGTACGGCTCATGTTGAGTTGTATTTTATCTAGCTAATATCTGTTTTTACCATGTTTTATTGTGTTGTTATTTGAGATGTCACTTTTGTAAGTCGCCCCGAGCCACACCGGGAGTGGCGACTTATAAGTGCAAATAATAAATGATGTAGAGCTACTACATTGTGGCTCCATTGCCGAACTATGCTGGATGTGCCCTAAGAAGAAACAAGGAGAACACCAGAGGCTTCCCATGATCTCATTGTCAACAACGGGACGAGTGTGGGGGGAAGCCAGGCGGCAATGCCTTTTCCCATGTGATGGGGAAGGTGTCACTGGAAGCGACATTTGGGGGGTCACAGAGTCCCTTTCTGCCCACAGGATGCACCACACTACTACTTTGCCCGTGTTAGGTGACTTCACGTGCTGAGGTCCTCAGTGAGGGATAGATTCAATCCTTTTGCACTGCCGCTGCAACTTTTAAAGTTATAATTGTAATGACCAGGATGAGGTTTCCTTAAGTCATGGAAAACTATTACAATGAACTCATTTCAAGCCTTTGGAAGGATTAGACATTCTGGCTAGCAGGGCTGTAGCTGGGGAGGGAGGTTAAACATTCAACCCTGCCCTGAAATGTGTCAGGATAAAAAAGAAAGCTGTTTTATTCATAACTTTGTTAACCAGTTAAAATTCCTGAATAAACCAGGTTTTTGGAGGGGAGAACCCTTTCAGGGGGGTTAGAACCCTTACCCCCCACCCCCATGGCTACGGCCCCATTGGCTAGAGATTCCCCTGCTGTGGAATTTGTAGATAATACAAATCCATACAGTAATGGTCAATAACCATGCACATTTGCTTGATATTACTTAGATGTATTGTCAAAGGCTTTCATGGCCGGAATCACTGGGTTGTTGTAGGTTTTTCGGGCTGTATGGACATAGCATTCTCTCCTGACATTTCACCTGCATCTGTGGCAAGCATCCTCAGAGGATATGAGGTCTGTTGGAAACTAGGAAAATTGGGTTTATATATCTGTGGAAGTTCCAAGGTGAGAGAAAGAACTCTTGTCTGTTGGAGGTAGGTGTAAATGTTTCAGTTGGCCATCTTGATTAGCATTTGATGGCCTGATAGTTTTTAGGTGTGGCTTGTTACAGCCTGGGATAACCTTTTGTTGAGTAGATATTAGGTGTTCCTGATTGTTTCTTGTCTGACGTTCCCCTGTGTTTAAATTTTGTTCTTTTTTTACTGATATAATTTTAGAATTTTTTTAATACTGGTAGCCAGATTTTGTTCATTTTCATTGTTTCTTCCTTTCTGTTGAAATTGTCTACATGCTTGTGGATTGCAATGGCTTCTCTGTGTAGCTGTTAGACTGGTCCAGCATTTCTGTGTTCTCAAATAATATGCTATGTCCAGGTTGGTTCATCAGGTGCTCTGCTATGGCTGACATCTTTAGTTGAAGTAATCAAGGAGCCTTTCATGTTCCTTGATTCGTGTTTGGGCACCTCGTTTGGTGGTCCCTATGTAGACTTGTCCACAGCTGCATGGTATACCTGCCTGCCACAGATGTAGATGAAATGTCAGGTGGGAATGCTTCTAGAACATGGCCATATAGCCCAAAAAACCTACAACAACCCACTATTACTTAGATGTTTGTACTTTTGACTGAGGACCACGATGCACAATTGTGTCAATTGCTTATCCCATCATCACCATAATTATCATCCTCATCATTGGGGTAGAGATCTGACAACATGTTTACAAAATGCAAATCTACTCTCAGGTATAGTGCATTAATAGGACTGAGTTGTATTGACTGCAGGAATCCTTGAGCAGAAAAAGTTGCATCTGATTATCCCTGGATGGATGGGGTACAGAGCAAGCCATTTTGGGCTACAGTAACAGTTTGTCCTTTTCGACTCAGTCCAGAAAAACAAAAAAAAAGATCTAAAAGTTTTTCTGTTAACAAAGTCCATTTTAGTGATTTGAGAGCTGTGCAATAAATGGTCCCAATACAATAAATGTTTCAGAGACATTTAAACAGTTGCAAGACCATTAATCTTTGGAGGCGTCTTTCTCGCTCCAATTCCTCTCTCATGGTTCGGCAGTGACCATAAACAATTTTCAGAGCCATTCTTGCTGTTTATGGCATCTTCAAATTAAATGATCTCTATGGAGAGAGAACATCATTCATCTACCATCAAGTTCCAGAAGTAGAAATCAATAACAATAGCAGAGAGAAGATTTCAAAAGTAGAAAGCATTTAAACTGAAGGAATGGGAAACTTGTTCATAAAATAAGTGGAAATCACAAATTGGTCTAAATCTGAGTTGTGTGATGTGTTTCTCTTATTAATTCCTTATTTACTTCCTCTGTCCACTGCCTCTCTGACCACCGAATGGCTATGAATAGGTACCGTTCTAGAATAAGAAGGGTCAGTTGAAAATTGGTCTCAGCTAAACGTATGAGATTAAGCTTGCTTTATCTCCACTCTCACTGCAACCGACTATTGATAACCAGCACTTGGGAAAGGTTTGCGTGTGCAAGCGTGACACACCTCGCGCCAAGCACATGCAGTTGATTGGATAAAATTGGCCACAACTCAATTTATTGAAAAACCAGGAACATAGGGTTGGCAGCCACGCATGGATCCTGGATCAGGGCGGACAGCCCCCACGAAAGTCCATAGGTGTTTGCAAGCCTGGGGTGCGAGCGGCCCAATGCCATCCACGGAGACTCAGCACTCCAGGGGGCCTGGGCATTATCCCCCTTACAACCAAGGGGTGATAAGCCATCCTGATCCAGGGGCCATGCCACACGCCAAACATGGAGTTGCGACAAAGAACATAAAACGTAAAACCAAGAACAGAACAACAATAAAGTGCAGAGTAACAAAATACAACAACAAGCAATGCAATGAGTAGGGAGGGTGGGAGGAAAAACCAGACTGCCTCCACACGTGGCGAGGCAGTCCCCAGACAGCCTTAAGTAGGCTGCCTGGGCGAAAGTGTGTGCCAGAAAGCAAGGAAGCAAGGATTGGCCAGCAGGGCGAGTTTGCCAGCCCCTCCACCTCGGACTTGGCCTTTAAGATGCAGTTTTGCTTGTTTGTTTTAAAATAATGGGCTTGACCGAACCTTGGTTATGGGCCACCCCTGAGGCAAAGAAGATGGTGTGGGGGCAATGCTGTCCCGCAAGCAGCTTGACCGGTAAGTCGGTCAAGCCCATTATTTTAAAACAATCAAGCAAAACTGCATCTTAAAGCTGCTGTTGGCCATAATGATTGGATGATTCTAGCTCTGTCTCACATATGTATTTTATCCAGGAAGACTGGAGAAGCCTTACTCTGCAAAGTGATAATTTAATTTCACTTTCTTTCCTGGATAACTGGACAGTGCCCAGGGATTGCTCCATAGCTAATCAGTAGCTGTGGGTCAAACTATCAAATTGCCATTGAACACCCAGGAAAGAAAAGCTGTTCTTGCCCTTTCGGTCTGCAACATAAATGTACTGATTAATGCCCTTCCAACACTGAAATAGAACTTTGACCCACATTTGATCATGCATTTGCCATCTTACATCTCCCAGCAGCTTGTAGAGATATAATTACCTCTGCTTTGTTGTTGTTATTTCAACATGGACACCCTATGAATGAGTGACCTGCAGGAGGCTCTGTTGTTAATAGCCCTGCACAGAAATTGCAAACTCGGGTTCATGGCTTC
The DNA here is from genome assembly GCA_030556195.1 of Anolis apletophallus. Taxonomy (NCBI): domain Eukaryota; kingdom Metazoa; phylum Chordata; class Lepidosauria; order Squamata; family Anolidae; genus Anolis; species Anolis apletophallus. Next base: position 16,642,679 of record JARBWK010000005.1, on the reverse strand, counting down.
AATTATCCACTCAAATCATTTGAAATGTGGACTTTTTCAAATCCTACTCCCCCCTTTCTTTTCCCAACATTACCATCTTTTCATGTCATTACATTTTCAAAATAAAGCTTTGATACAAAGCCACCCTGACTCGTAGTCATGGATGGTCCCCATCTCCATGGGCTTATCCAACTTTAAAACTCATCCAACCTGGTAACCATCACTCTGGCTGGATCTACACTGCCAAATAATGCAGCTGTCGTAGAAAACTCTCCGCTGGCTTACAAAAAAATAATTGTAGAAGAACTGAATTAGAGAAAGAAATCTACTGAAATAATCAGCATGAATTTGTACATGAAATCTATTAAGTTTATATTAGCCAATTGTTTGTTGGTAAACTATGTATACCCACCTTAAAGATCTAAACCATCTTTAAAACATGTTTATGTGCAACAGAACCCAGTCTAGGAAAACATGGGAGCTATAATTCTCAGGAGGCTACTCATAGACAGCAGGAATCTCTTCAATCCGTCCATACTACAATTTCCAGAAGGATTTGATTTTAACATTAATTTAATGAAATTTAAACTGGTTTCTAAACTGTTTACAGCACTAATGAGACAGATATGGATGAACATCCACCAAAAGATAATAGATCTTGATTTTAATTTGATACTCATATTGCCTTCTATTAGATTCAAGAACAAGTTAATTTCATCCCCTTTTGTTTTATTTATTTTAAAAATGCACATTCATTGGATTTTAGAAATGCTGTAACTTGGATCTGTTAGGCCAATCAATTCTAATCCTCTGGGGCAGAGGTTACCCGCTAATTGGATCATGAGCTACAGAGACCTATCATTAAAATCAGCACAAAAGAGCCAGCTCTGCCGAGGGAGATGGGATCAACGTGAAATAAAGGAGAGCACAGTCTGCCCCCATCATGATGATGATGATGATGATGATGATGATGGATGAAGCAAATCAACAACTCTAAATCAGAAATCATCTCGTACTATAAAATGGTACCTAGCTCCAGAGAAATGCCCAAAAAAATGTGTTGATTGTGTTGTCAAAGTCTTTCATGGACAGGAATCACTGGGTTGCTGTGAGTTTTCCAAGCTGAATGGCCATGTCCCAGAAGCATTCTCTCCTGATGTTTCACCCACGTCTATGGCAAGCTTCCTCAGAGGTTGTGAGGTCTGTTGGCAACTAGGCAAGTGGAGTTTATATGTCAAGACAGAGGTCCTCCAGGTCAGTCGCCCATCTGACTGGGGTATTGGGTGGCAACCTGTGCTGGATGGGGTTGCACTCCCCCTGAAGTCACAGGTCCGCAGTTTAAGGGTCCTCCTGGACTCAGCGCTGACGCTTGATACACAGGTGTCAGCAGTGGCCGGGAGAGGTGGTGAGATCTATTGGAAACTAGGCAAGTGGGGTTTATACATCTATGGAATGTCCAGGGTGGGAGAAAGAACTCTTGTCTGTTGGAGGCAAGTGGGAATGACAAGCTCCACCAGCTTCTTGCTTCATTCCTATAAAATGAGGCAAATTACTTCCTTTGCTTTCAGAGTAATTTCAGAGCCCAAGATGTTTTGTTGTGTGATGTGGAACAGGAAAGTGTTCCACATCATACTCACAGCTCAAATATTTTAAGCCAGGCAAGTTATTTGGACCTGTTGCTCAATTAATATTGCTCTTACCAGTCTATTCTTTTTCTCTGATGAGAGGTAAACATAAGGTGCAAATTGTGCAGAACCTATCCATCAAGGGCATGGATTCATTAGTGGATGAAGGGTAGGGGGACTGTATTCATCTTATGATCCCCATTCCATTTCATTGCACTGACATTTATGCCTCCCATGATAATTGAAGTAAGCCTTTTTGGTTTTTTAAATAATCAACACAATGGGTTGCTGTGAGTTTTCCAGGCTGTATGGCCATGTTCCAGAAGCATTCTCTCCTGACATTTTGCTCACATATATGCCTCATTTTATAGGAATGAAGCAAGAAGATGGTAGAGCTTGTCAATGACTGCTCATGATTTGTCATGGAGAAAACAAATATAAAAACCATAGGCTTGTCTGCGAAAGGGTTAGATTGGCCCAGGTAGGAAAGATAATGCTGTTTATAAACAGAGTCCCCAGAGTTTAGAGTATCTTAAAGTAAAAGAACAAGATAAGTTATAGGAGTCCAAGGGTTAGGCTGCAGGAAGACAACCCAAATGGGGGCTCCACCACAAGTGGCAGTCTAAATCCAGCTGAAATTAACTATTCCTAAATCCAGTTGAACCTCAAATCCACTTATAGATAGACATGGCTGAGTCCGTGCATGAAGTAAGTGCCATGGAGTTCTGTGTACTCTTCCAATTCTGTTGAAAACACTGTTGAGGCAATGCAATGAAAAACAATTAATACATTATATCTATGAAATGCGGTTATAACTATTTAAACCTACTTCGGTTTGTCATGTCTCAATCTGATGTACTTCTGGGATTTGTAGTTCTGTGATTCACCTAGACCTCTTCCTGAACTGTGGCGCTGGAGCTCTCCAACAGAGAATACTAAAGAAAGGTGTCATAGCTCACCTTCTGAAACTCACCCTTGTGCCAGTAGGATTGAAGACCAACAGGTTGGAGGTTTGAATATGAGGAGAGTGCAGATGAGCTCACTCTGTCAGCTCCAGCTACCCTTGTGGAGACATGAGAGAAGCCTCCCACAAGGGTGGTAAAACATCTGGGCATCCCCTGGGCAATTTCCTTGCAACCAGCCAATTATCTCACACCAGAAGCGACTTGCAGTTTCTCAAGTCATTCCTGGGGGGAAAAAGCAAAACAGATGAATCTCATGGAATATCTAATAAATGCAGCTTGACGCCACTGTAACTGCAATAATTCAATTCAATGGAATCCTGGAATTTATAGTGAAATCTTATAAAAGTACAACCCTATGATTGCTTATATTGAGCCATGGCAACTATCCTGTCTCCTGGACTGGCAGTGTCTGTGGACATCTTGAAATTTCTCAACTTCACATTTTTAATTTTTTTTTTGGCTTTGGTTATCTGGGATTTTGGAATTATGATTTCTTGACCATCCCAGACCTTTTTCCTCTTCCCGCTTCATCTTCTTGAACTACCTGTGTATGATCTGGACTAGATTGGCTTCCGTTGTAGCTGCTTGCTTTATGATAATAAGAATCCTGCTGAAGCCCTTTTCATGTTTTCTCTGCCATCTCAACCAGACTCAATTATTTTCTCCTTCCTTCCAACATGTCTATGTTGTGGCTGGCAGGAGGGCATGGACAGATAAGTGGGGGAGATAAGTGGGGGAGATAACTGCCTCACAATTGAAATGGCATCTTCCAGACTCTCTGAAGGACCCTTGTGAGTTCCAAGATGATTTATGGATCATTGGTCACCAGTTATGACACGCATTGATGGCTGATACAAATGGACAGGTCTTTGGTCTGATCTGGAATGGCTCATCTTCTCTGGAATCTTGTTGGTATCTTCCCCTATGGATTTTTTCCATGTCAGGAGTGACTTGACAAACTGCAAGGCACTTCTGGTGTGAGAGAAACATTGCCCAGGGGACTCCAGGATATTCTGATGTTTTACCATCCTTGTGGGAGGCTTCTCTCATGTCCCTGCATGGAGAGCTGGAGCTGATAGAGGGAGCTAATCCATGCTCTCCCCAGATTCAAACCTGTGACCTGTCGGTCTTCAGTCCTGCACCACCAGGGACATGGATTTTAATGGAATGGATGAAGAGGGCCAATGTTTTTATGGAGTGAATATTGTTTTTAACTTGGAATGACTGTGTATGTTGCTGATGGAACTGTATTTTAATGTGTTTTAATGTATTTTAATTGTTGTGGGGTTTTGGGGTTTTATACTGTATGATGTGGCATCGAATTGTGCCGTACTGTAAGCCGCTCTGAGTCCCCCCTCGGGGGTTGAGAAGAGCGGGGTAAAATCCTGAAATAAATAAATAATAAATAAAAATAAATGGAAACCCAGAAACCTGGAAACCATTGACAAGTGATCTTCCATGCTTGGCTCCCCTCATTCTCTTGTCTCCTACCAGACACACCTTCCAGAATTCACATATATTTGGCCAAAAATGTGGCCAAGATGGCAAAAGTTGTTGCATCCCAGAGCAGAAACACCTCTTTCCTTAAACACCATACCAGTATAGTAAAATCAGCAAGCAGTTTATTGAAGGGTATATTTATGCAAAGCAATAAAAAGATAGAAACAGTATAGTCCAAAACAGCATATTCCAAAGGTAACAGATAGTCCACTAACCTCAAGGTACAAAGGTAAAAACACAAGATGCAAGGATGTAAAATCCAAAAGAACAAGACAGAATGGAGATCCAATACCCAGAACAGGAACCTAGCAAAACTTAAAACATGAAGCTAGAAATCCACTTGGAAACCAGACCATCATGAAAGTGCAACGTTGACCAGACTGAGCTAAAATCCTTTCCCCATCTGCTATAAAGCTTTTCCTGTCTCATGAAAGGAAAGGAAAGCATTCTTTTTGCCTTTACAACCAGATGAGGATTTCTTATTTCTTTTTCCTAGACAGGCTGACCTTTAGCAACCTTGAGAACTTGGTCTTAGTTTACAAAAGTCTTGTCTTCTATCTTCAATCTCATTAAATTCTGCATCTAACAGATCATCCTCAGAAGGCAGTTTATCAGAGAAAGGCTACTGTGGGCCTCTTTCAGGAATTTGATCTCAAGAATCTTCAAGAGAAGCACTCCATTCATGAGAAACCTCAGTCCTCTCAGCAAGGCCTGGACTTGACTCAGGCCCAGGAAAACCAGCATCCCCATTGACATCAGACCCAATCACAGGCTGAACCACAACAAAAGTTATGAGTGAGGAAGAACACACAAGCTATGAGCATTACAGAAAATTGCTTTTGCTTGAGCCTACTTATTTATTATTTATTTATTTATTACTTCGATCTTGTATTCCGCTCCTCCCTGCAATCTACTTGAGAAGATTGTGCCCTCCCTCTCCTTTCTCCAGTCCCTTGAGTGCAAATACTTTGAATTCAGTTAGAAGCAATGGAATTAAACTGAATATAAAGGGGAATGAACATGAGAGGAGAGTGAAACCTGAACATTTCAAAAGAAGCTATAAAAGTGGGATGGCAGAGAATAAATTGGGACTGACCCTTGGAGAATAGGATATCATCATGGAGTAGGGGAAGAAAAAAGCTGAGTTGCAGCAGTAGGAGAGGACTTTTTCATTTAGGTAACTGCAGAGTTTTCTCAGATGACCCTATGATAAGAAGAAATGTATTCAAATGACACATTCTTTCCTGCATGAATAATGCAAACAATCATATTCCTAGGTTGAATTGCACCTAATGAGTGCATAAGCACTCTCTGCCAGCAGATATCATAAACAATGGGCAGAGGAGTCTCCAAAAGAATTGCTCTTCTGGCTGAGATCAGTCAGCAAAAAAGCCCAAAAGGGGGGCAAAGACATGGAGGAGGGAGAGGAGAGCTGTGATTTTCCAGATCCAAACCTGCCCCAGTACAAGGACACGTGTTCGGTTGGCCATCCATAGCCACAAATTCTGCAACCATCATCAGCTTGAAAATATTTTTTTAATTCCAAAAAGTAAACTTTGATTTTGATACTTTATATAGGGGACATTATTTTATTATACCATTGTACATAACAAAATATGAGCATACTTGGATTTCAGCATGCACAGGGAATCCTGGAACCAAACCCATCAGATACCAGTTCTAATTTTCCAAAATTCCTACACAGATCAGGTTTGAATTTAACACAGCTTTTCAGCCAGCTGAGACACAGCTTGCTTGACCCTCAGCCAGCTTGCTGAGCTAGGATTACCCTCTCTCAGCCCCTGGCAGCAAAAGCATCCCAGACTGGTACTAAAATGAATCAATGTTTGTTAGCTTGAGAACTTTTGTGTGCAAGAATTGACTTCATTATAGATCATCTTTTTCCTATTTTTTTTCAAATTTAGAAATCAGAAGTACAGAAACATATAAAAGACTTTATATAATCCAGAAAGTGACATCTTCCCTTCATGGCACCCATAAAACAGACGTCATTAATCTAAAAAGTCTAAAAGTACTCTGTTACCTTATAGACCAATAAATACTGTGAGCTTTGGCATCTCTTCCAATTTCTATACTTTGAACAACCGCACCTTTACAGAAAGAGAGGGCAGATCGCACAGTTCTTTTTTGAAAGTGACCTTTTTGCTGCTGTCATTAAATTCCTGAAAATAACTTCTGATGTGTCTTATTGGCAAAAGCATACTACGGTAGGTCAGTCTGATAGCAGGAAAAAGTCTAGACTTGTATAAGCTTTGGCAAAGCTCTCCTCCCCTTGAAATGCTTCATGCACAATATTAGGGAAATATGACTTATAAAATTAGCCTACAAAATAAGGACAACAATTAGAATTATACAGGTTGAGTATCCCTTATCCAGACTTACTGAAATCTGGAATACTACAACATTTAAGGAGCCGCTGGTATATACTATAGCCTGAAGGTAATTTGATTGAGAGCAAAATCCACAAGCTGGCTTGTTACTACAAGACCACCTTTACAAGAGGATACTTTGGCACCACTGATACAGAGAGCTCTAAAGCCAGCAGAAGAAACTTATATAGATGTTGATAATGCTACAGACAGGCATGTAGCCAGGGGGGGACTAAGGGGGCTTCAGCCCCCCCGAAATTCTCAGGGTGGTCTGTGAAAAGGCCTTACTGGTACATTATTTAAACTGTTATGTTTATTCATATCATGATCTGATCACCATGCTCATTATATCCCACATTAATGGGGTTATTGGGATAACAATAAAAAGGTTTGCTAGGGTAGACCCTCTTCCACCCAGTCTCAGCCCCCCAACCAAACTCAGCCCCCCGAATCAAAATCCTGGCTGAGACCCTGGCTACAGATGAAAGCACAGATAAGATCGAGGGTCAAACAGCTAAAGCCTTGTTGATGGTAGTGGACTTGCTGTGGGACCTAGATGAGAAAATGGAAGAAATAAAAGCCAAGGTTGAGAAATTAAACCCAACAGTCAACCCTCCTGAAGGGACGTCCGCGTCTATTAAAGTCCCCCTACAACCGGAACCCAAAGCCATCAATGTTGGGAATGCAGCTAGAGAACGTTCTGCTCAACATGACAGCCTAATCCTGCAGAGGAATAGACTCCTAATGATTATAGAAGACTGCAGATGTAATGAGGGAAGATGGCATAATATGCAAGCAGTTAGAAAATCCCTCTCTCTATTAATGAAATGTCATTGTAATGAAGACGTCCTGATGGAGGCTTATTGGCTCCCTAGATGCCCCCAGGGGAAAAGAATTGCCCTAACCTTTGCAGACAATCTATATGTGGGGCAACTACTTCAAAAGAGGCAATCGCTGAGGTCAGTTGGTATTCATCTGATAAGAATTTTCCACTCTAAACTCAGGAAAAATCTTACAAAGAGCATACCACACAGAAAGACAGAAAATCCAGGGTCTGGAAATCGTGAAGGAAGACAGCCTCTTGCAGTATTTTCAACCACTATATCTATCGGCATGGGCCACATCCATCCTAATGCAAGCACACCTCCCACAAAGGCAGCTGAATCCAAACTAACAATGCAGAAACATGTCACTCAAACAACACAAGAAAGAAAAATTGACCCAGCTCCACAGATGGAAGCACGCCAACAACTTACACCAAAGCTGATGGTCCAGCATAAAATTCTAATCGAGAAAATAACAGCGCTCAAAAGTAGACTGGTGAAGGTCAACAAAGAGGCAGAAGAAAGGTACTCCCGGACTTTTCAGAGTCCCTTATCAACACTTTCAATGAAAGATGGGCTCTGCTACAGCCAGGATTCCCACCCCAAGGTATCCATCTTCCCAAATTGTGTCAGAGAGGGGCAGCTTGGAAGGACTTCACAGACGGCTGAAGAAGGACTGAGGACAAAACTACAACTCATGGTCAATTTATCCACTCCCGTAGGAAAGAAGCAGATAATTACTACAAGAACAAGAGAGTACTTCCACCTAATTGGAAATATCATCATCATCATCACTTTATTTCTTATTAATCGCCTTCCATCAGGATGCTCTAGTCGATTTACACAGAAGCAATAAAAGCAAGATAAAACATACATATGAATCATCCACAGCATCTGCTCTGATTGCATAAGATTTTTTGCACAGAGAACTGAAGTTCTGAGCTGCTGAACTTGCTGACTGAAAGGTCGATGGTTCGAATTTGGGGAGTGGGGTGAGCTACTGCTGTTAGCCCCAGCTTCTGCCAACCTAGAAGTTTGAAAACATGCAAATGACAGTAGATCAATAGGTACCGCTTCGGTGGGAAGGTAATGGCGCTCCATGCAGTCATGCCACATGACCTTGGAGACATCTATGCACAACACCGACTCTTCGGCTTAGAAATGGAGATGAGCACCATCCCCAGAGTTGGATACAACTAGTCAAGGGGAAGCCTTTACCTTTACCTTTTTACAACATTTAAAACTGCCCACATGAGTATTTGAATTGGTGATTTGCTTTCAAAAAGTTCAGTGCACACAAACTTTGCTTAAAATATTGTGCATAAAATTACCTTCAGTATACAGTGTATTTGAAACATAAGTGAATGTTACAGTTAGAGTTGGGACTCACCTTGAAGATACAGCATTATCTACACACATGTAAATACAGGTATTCCAAAATCGGGGGCGGGGGGACCCCAAACACTTCTGATCCCATGAATTTAAGATAAAGGATATTCAATTTGTACTTGGAATATTCTGTTAGATATTGCTGGTGTGTTCCCCTAAACTACAATTCCTCTGAGAAGGACTTACGATGTCACTAGATTATACATAAGAACATAAGAACATAAGAAGAGCCATGCTGAATCGGGCCTCAGCCCATCTAGTCCAGCATTCTGTGTCACACAGTGGCCCACTAGTTGTACACGGGGATCTCTAGCAGAAAGGGGGGCAAAACCCTCACCTGCTCCCGACCCCCACAACCAGTACCCGGGAAAATCCTGCCTGCCTCCATCAACACAGAGGTGGCACTTGGATGTCCATTTCAGTAGCTACTGATTCCCTTGGTATCCATGAATCTGTCTAATCCTGCCTTGAAGCTGTCCAGGCTGACAGCTGTCACAACCTCCTCTGGAAGTGAGTTCCATAACCCAATGACCCTCTGGGTGAAGAAATATTTCCCTTTATTAGTCCTAACTTTCCTACCTTGGAGCTTTAGGAGTGCCCCTAGTCCTAGTATTGTGTGACAGAGAAAATATTTTTCTTTGTTCACCTTTTCTATCCCATGCATGATTTTATACACTTCGATCAAGTCACCTCTTAAACGCCGTCTTTCAAGGCTGAAAAGACCAAGGCGTTGCAACCTGATTTCATAAGGGAGCTGCTCCATCCCTTGGATCATATTTGTTGCCCTTCTTTGTACCTTTTCCAGTTCCGTTATATCCTTTTTGAGGTGCGGTGACCAGAATTGTACACAGTACTCAGATGTGGCCTCACCATAGATTTGTAGAGAGGCAATACAACATTTGCCGACCTATTTTCGATTCCCTTCCTGATCATGCCAAGCATAGAATTTGCTTTTTCACTGCTGCAGCGCACTGGGTTGACATCTTCATTGAGCTGTCCACCAAAACCCCAAGATCCCTTTCCTGGTTTGTCTCAGAAAGCTTGGATCCCATCAGTTGATAAGTGTATTTGGGGTTCTTTTCCCCGATGTGCATGACTTTACACTTGTTTAGGTTAAAATGCATTTGCCACTTTGTTGCCCATTCACTCAATTTCGAGAGATCTTTCTGGAGCTCTTTACAGTCAGTTTCATTTTTAACTACCCTGAACAGTTTAGTGTCATCTGCAAACTTTGCTACCTCACAATTTACATCTACATCCAGATCGTTTATGAATAAATTAAAAAGTAACGGTCCTAAAACTGAACCTTGGGGGTACGCCACTTCTCACCTCTTTCCACCCAGAGAAGTGTCCATTTATTACCACCCTTTGTTTCCTACAGTTTAGCCAGGTTCCAATCCAGGACAAGACCTGTCCCTGATTCCATGGCTGAAGAGCTTATTTAGGAGCCTTTGGTGAGGGACTTTGTCAAAAGCCTTTGAAAGTCAAGGTAAACAATATCGACTGGGTCCCCTTTATCTATGTGTTTATTTACACCCTCAAAGAATTCTATCAAGTTAGTAAGACATGATTTGCCTTTGCAGAAACCATGTTGATTTTCCTTCAGCAATGCCTGTTCTTCTATGTGCTTAGTAATTTTTTCTTTAATAATGGTTTCCATCACTTTCCATGGTTAGGAAATTTGTATAATTTTTGCTAGGGAATGCAATATGAGAGTACAGTTGCATTTACGTCCTGGTGATGGTCTTCTTTTAGGCAACCAATTGGCCATAATGGCACATAATACTGAAGCATTTGAGCTTTTGAACAGATCCAGCCTAGCTCTCCTCAAGTTCGTATGTTCTTTCCCTTCTATTTAAGTGTTTGAAAGACACATTCATCCCCTCTGTTTCTTCCTCATACAGGTCAATGCTTTCATCTCCTTTGTGTTCCCGATGGTTATCATCTCTGTGTTGAACACCATTATCGCCAACCAGCTTATCATCATGTTCAAGCAAGCCGCACAAGAAAACCAGGTGTGCACTATTGGAGGGCAACAAACCATGCTCAGCATGTCTATGGAACCAGGGCGCGTACAAGCCCTGAAGCACGGCGTTCGAGTCTTACGTAAGTATTGCTATGGTTTTAAGCACCATTTGTTTGGATCGTTCTCAAAATAAATTTGCATCATCTTGTCTAGGAGTGAATCTACACTGTAGAATGAATGCAGTTTGACACCACTTTAACTGCAATGGGTCAAGGCTATATGGTCATGGAAACTGTGGTTAGGTGAGGCACCAGAACTCTAAGGATAAGAAGGATAATGGCCTTGTAAAATTATAACTCCCATGATTCTATGGCAGTTAAAATGATGTCAAACTACATTAATTCTACAGTGTAGAAGCCCTCTAAGTCATAAGTCATAACACAGCAATTTGATAGAAAAGCATTCAATCCACTTCCCTTCTGTATTGAAACTAAAAGGATTCCGTCCACCATGTTAAGAGACAGACAATGCAATATTTTGCTCCAGTCCCAATTTGAGTTTGGATTTCACCGATTTAAGCTGTCAAGGATTTCAGCTTTCCAGGTTTCTTGACAAACATTGTAATTGATCATAAGAATTTGTAATCTATGGCCATGTCTCCACCAACTGGATAAAACATCTGAAACATTGAGTGTGTGTGTGTGTGTGTGTGTGTGTATTCTGAAGATGACACTAAAGGCACTCCAAGTGGACAGCTTCTGGTCAAACGAAATTTAGCATAATGCCAAGTTTTTAACTTTGCTTGTGGTTTTTTATACATTATAAATGTATTTGCAATTTGCTTCTGACACGATATCTATATATCATGTATAATGTATAATGTATTTTATACATTATACATTTATAATGTATAAAAAAACCAAAAGCATAGTTTAAAAACTTGGCATTATGCTAGATTTCCTTTGATCAGAAGCTGGCCACTTGGAGTGCCTCTGGTGTCGCCTTCAGAAGGTCCTCCATGGTGCATGTGGCAGTGCTCAGACTGCATTGTAGTAAGTGGTCTGCGGTTTGCTCTTCTCCACACTCACCTGTCATGGACTCCACTTTGTAGCCCAATTTCTTAATATTGGTTCTGCATCTTGTGGTGCCACAGCACAGTCAGTTCAGTGCCTTCCAGGTTGCCCACTCTCCGTCTTCTGAGTTTCTCATCCAGTATGAGCCATTGATTGAGATTCCAGGTTTTTGCCTGCTGCTTTTGAACTCTTGCTTGCTGATGTGTTCCTGCAAGTATCTCTGTAGATCTTAAGAAGCTATTTCTTGATTTAAATCATTGGCATGCTGGCTGATATCAAAACAGAAGATGGGCCAGAGATCAATGCCTTCATCCTTTCACTGCTGCCTGCTACTTCCCGGCGGATGCCACGTGTTGGAATACCAGCTAAAAAGTATAATTTCTCCAGCAGTGTTGGGCATAGATGATAATATAGGATGTTTCATTAAGAGCCACATCCACAAAGCATAAGGGCAGATGTCTTCACTGTATCTGGTTGTGATCTCCAGGTTGTGCCAGTCAGCTTTCGTATGATATTATTTCTAGCACCCATTTTTTGCTTTATAGTCAACATTTAAAAACAGACCAAAAACCCTTCTTTAAAGAGAGTTTTTAAACCTGAGGGACAATTCAAGCACCCAGAGCAGTCAAGTATGGTTTTCTAAGGACTGAACCCCATGAGAAATAACCCATACTGTCATATTATCCAATTTTTGAATCTTTGACTGCCATGTAATCCAGTTCAAAGCAGATAATCTGAATCTGGTAAGAGCGCAGAAGAGCTCCCTATGTCAGCTTCAGCTCCCCATGTGGGAACATGAAAGTAGCCTCCCCCAAGGATAGTAAAACATCAAGCATCCAGGTGTCCCCTGGGCAACACCCTTGCAGACGGCCTATTCTCTTCCACCACAAGCAACTTGCTGTTTCTGAAGTCGCTCGTGATACAAAAAAAAATCTGGATTTGGAAACTGGATTATATATCTGTGTAGATGGGGCTTTAGCTGCCCAAGGAAATTCAAGAAGGATAACCGGAGTATTACTATAATGGATATCTAGCTATCATATGTGGGTCTCATGGGTGATGAAATGCCCAATAGGGCCACCACGTTCCATCTGGGCATCATGTTTAACTTTAGTTGAGCTAACATCCTTGAACTAGGCTGCACATCTGAAATAAAAACAATTTAAACTTTCATTTCCTTATTTCTATAGCCATACTGGATTGTGGAGTTGCTCCCTCATCCCATTACTTTTGCCATAACTCTCTGTATAATTTCAAACAATGACACATTTGGAAGCCTTAGGAGAACGCCAATACCTCCTGAGAATTAAAAAAATTCTCTTTTCCACCATTACACTGAAATGAGACTCAATCAATCTAAACCCTGTTATGTACAGCAGGCTATTATAGGAACAAATTACAGCTTTCATTTTCCCCAAAAATCAATGTGCACACATAATACTATATAGAACCTATTGGGGGAGCAATATATTCTAAATAATTTTATTGTCCCAACCCTGCTGGCAAAAACAGAGGTGCATTTATCTACCAGGTCGTCACATGCTTTTATATAACTACTCAGCCCTGGGGTAATTACTAGGAAACTAGAAATAAAATCCAGGAATGCAAGAAACTTCCATTACAGTTACGCCTGGGATCGCAAACTGCATATTCACACATTTGGACAACTTTTCTATAGCAGCAGGTTTTCAAATAGAATTTGCAGCCGGAGGGTAGAGAGCACAAGATGGTAATACGTTGCATAAATTTGAAATTACTGTTCAAACAAAGATAAAGATACAATAGCAAAATGATCAGCAATTAAGTAGAAATCTATAACCTGCCCTTAGACCAGACAGATTCTTAATAAGTGAGAAAACATGGGATGGTATGACAGAAGTAAGAAATTTAGCAGGCCTATAGTGTTAGCTGTAGTTTTTACGTCCTTCAAGTTGTTTGTTAAAGGTACAGCATGCATTTACAAAATTTCCTGTTTGTTACTCTTAGCCACACTTCTTTCTCTTTCGGTAATATAATAACACACTTAATTTATATTCCGCCCTATCTCCCCAAGGGGACTCAGAGTGGATTACAGCATAAATAAACAAGCACAATCACAGGCAAATATTCAATGCTTTGATAAAATGAGACAAATATTCACAGGCGAAGGCAAAGGCTTCCCCTTTCATCTCCGGTTCTGGGGGCAGTACTCACCTCCGGCTCTGGAGGAGTGTTCATCTTCATTTCCAAGCTGAGAAGCCTGTATTGTCCATAGACACCTCCTGGTCATATGGCCGGCATGATTGCTTGCAGTGCCTGTTTGCCTTCCCGTTGAGGTAGAACCTATTGGTCTACTCACATTTGCATGTTTTCAAACTGCTAGGTTGGCAACAACTTGGGCTAACGCCGGGAGCTTACCCTGACGTGCAGATTCAAACTGCCGAAATTCAGGTCAGCAGTTCAGCAGCACAAGGGTTTAACCCATTGCACCTCCGCAGCCTCATACATGGTATCTTTTTTATTCTGCAATCAGACTCAATGTGTTCACCATTCATTGATACTTTCTCGTCATTTTTTAAAGACCATATGCTACACAGTCTCCAACTTTGAGTTGTTATATTGGATTTAGTATATGTGCTACTATTACTTCAGTATTTGCAAATAAGCTTAAATGATATGGTTTTACAAAACTATAATAATATAGTTTTTCCCTGGTAGACCCTGTGAGAGGGAGGGTGGTGGCACTTGGTTTGTTTCTCACCTTCTGCTTGTGAATATGATTTCTTGCTTATTCTTTACTATCTTTCAAATTCCCCAATCTGGGTGGCTTTGGGAGTATGTCAGTTTGACTGGGTGAAAATACAATAATTTTGAATAAGGAAAAGTTGATTGAATTTGGGGGTGTGGCTGGAAGGATGTCAGCTACCGGCAGTTAGGAATTGAGAGAGTTGAAGTCCAAAACACCTGGAGGGCCCAGGTTTGCCCATGCCTGGTATAGGGCAATTTTACGCTTGGGGTTTCCACTTTATTTAATTCAACAGCCCCAACAATTATCTGAATGATATGACTGTGAGAAATATATATTTTAGGGCATATCTTTATATTGAGTTTGGTTGCAATATTCATGCCTAAACTGAGATTAGATTTGTGCATAAACGTTTACATACATGTTGATCATGCTATTCAACCCTCACATTGAATGCCAATGTTGCACAACTGAATCTACACTAAAATATTTAATCCAATGTGTAATGGATTGTACATGTAGATTTTCACGTGGATCACCAAACAAAAACATTCTCTATTGGACAAACATGTCCAATCACTCCCATAGGGGAATTTGCACACACATAAGGCCAACAGGATTCCAGCCATAATATTATTAAAATATGTTCATAGAATCATTGAGTTGGAAGAGACCTCATGGGGCATCCAGTTTCTGTATATACAGTATATGCTCTGTGTCTGTGGCATTGAATGTTTACCTTGTATATGTACATTGTAATCCGCCCTGAGTCCCCTGCGGGGTGAGAAGGGTGGAATATAAATACTGTAAATAAATAAATAAATAAATAAATAAATAAATAAATAAATAAATAAATAAATAAAAACCCTGCCAAGAAGCAGGAAAATTGTATTCAAAGCACCCTGACAGATGGCTATCTGTTTAAAACTCCAGGGCAGAGAGTTCCACTGCTGAACAGCTCTCGCAGTCAGGAAGTTCTTCCTCATGTTCAAGTGGAATCTCCTTTCCTGTAGTTTGAAGCCATTGTTCTGTGTCCTAGTCTCCAGGGCAGCAGAAAACAAGCTTGCTCCCTCATCCCTATGACTTTCCCTCACATATTTATACATGGCCCTATCATGTCTCCTCTCAGCCTTCTCTTCTTCAGGCTAAACATGTCCAGCTCTTTAAGCCGCTCCTCATAGGGCTTGTTCTGCAGACCCTTGATCATTTTAGTCATTTCAGCTTGTCAACATCTACTTCAATTGCGTTGCCCAGAACTGGACACAGTATTCCAGGTGTGGTCTGTTATTGTGTTATTTTTCCCCTTTTTACTAAATCAACTATTTCAGAATTTGAGGTTATTGTGGGTATCTGTGAGTTTACTCACCGTGTTTCAATTTTACTTACCTGCTGTGTTTTTTCCCTTTGCAAGGGTGTGCAATATCTGTTTGTGAATATCTAATGTGTGGAAATGGAATGCCAACAGCTAATTAGATTAGACATTACTAATCCAGTCCACAGAGACAAAAGGTTGATCATTTAAAATGCTAAAGTACTAATATTCACTGACATTTATAATGGAAGCTACACTTCTGGTGTGTCTTGAATAGAGCCATTCTGCGTACTGCGTCCCAGTAGACCAAATATCTCTAGCTCTACCTCCCCCTCTCTGTGTTTGCTAATTTATCTCAGATCTAATTAATTATATGTCTCCCACCACTTATAAAAACTCTAACAGCAGGGGGGTTGCATGGAATATTACAAAATTACCATATCTATGCGTACTAATTGGTGATTCATCTGCTAAGGCACAACTACTCTGATGCATGGAAATATACATGGAACCTTTCTGATTGCAAAGAAGTCCATTAGCTGTACCAGGGACTGCAAATAAGTACAGAAAACTCTTCCAACTCATCCCCTTCCTTCCAGTAAAAATGCATGGACATCAAAAGGTGTCATCTACAGTGGGAAGATTTGCATTAGGTGATATATTACATTTATGACTCCTGATCCCAAAATTATAGCAGCATGTTCTGCTTTCGAATGAATCACCTTCCTGGCAATGGGACAGTTTAATGGACACTCATTAAATATAGTATCCCATATCTCTGGACCTGGTTCCCTTTCCTCGAGGGCAAGAGCAAACTGCTTTATAGCAGTATATTATCCCACTCTCAATATTTTTCAGATGCATGGCCACCAACATGGATAAGTGGGATGAAAAAGCCATCTTGGAGAAATCACAATCTGCCTCATGCCCCATCTACACTGCCATACGATGGAGCTTGAAACTGAATTATGAAGTCATTGAACTGCGTTGTGTGAGTCTATGCTGCCCATATAATGCAGTTTCAAATTGCATTATATGACAGTGTAGATGGGGCCATGAAAACACAAGATTGCCACTTTGTGAGTTTTCTCATTCTTTTCATCTTTGTCACCCTTCCCCAAATGACTGAAGCTCCAGCAAATGGTCAGACCATCTTAACGTGGAACCCATATACACTTATCCATATCCCCGGGGGTTGAGAAGGGCAGGGTAGAAATGTTGTAAATAAATAAAGAATAAATACAAGAATAATGGTTACTAGAGATTAGATAGGTCCTCCAGAAGAACTCCCTCCCTACCAAAATTAGATTAGTGCCCTCCCTTTTGATCTTCAGGAAGAAAGTAAAGACATGAATGTGGGACCAATCTTTTGGGCAGTAGCAATGCAAAAAAAGTATGGGATTATGTGCGATGTACTTTTGGAAAGGCCTCAGACTTTGACTTCTGGATTATGTGATTTTAATGTTTATATTAATATGTTTTAATTCATGTTTAAATGTCTAGATGCTACTGTTTCTCTGTTTAATATTGTTTAATTTAATTTATAGTTATATGTTACTGTTGTTTATACTAGGTTTTTATATGTTGTGAGTAATTTAATTTTTGCCGTGAATTGTTGGACACCGCATTGAGTCCCCCTGGGAGAGAAAAGCGATATATAAATGAAGTTACTTAATTAATTAATTAATTCCCCCTTGATGTTACCACAGAATTGCATTGGTGGACCTAGTAAATTCCTAGAAAAGGGATACAAAATGATCAGACATATCGACGATTCCACATAACCACACTCCAGCCGGTAACATATCCACAGATACAGGCATCTTACTGTAGCTTTTTCCTTGGCGGGAGGAATACATTTTTATTGGGTAAAGAACAATATGCCAGAGAGATAGCCCAGTGGTAACAACAGCTGTGCTGGCAATCTGAAGATCTGAAGATTGCAGGATTGAATCCCGGACTGAGTTAGACGCCAGCTGTAAGCCCTGTCTACTGTTTACCCAAGCAGTTCAACAGCCCAGCTGTGAATTAACAACAAATTGGGGACCATAAAAGTGGGGAAGGACTTTTGCACAGACTTGTCTGAAATAGGCTGACGGAGAAGGGAGTGGTGGAAACAAGAGGCTCCTGTCATGAGGATGGAACAACAGCACCCCCTTGTGACGTGATGGCGCAATGAAGCAGGGAGATAACAACAATGATGTAATGGAGCATTCACACCCGATGACACCCACCTGTATGACGCAGCCAGGAAAGAAGAAGTCCTTCTAAAAACTGCACTGTATTTGTCTGTGTAATTGTATGTCTTTCCGACAGGGACTGTCTGTCGTATGTGTATTGTAATCCGCACTGAGTCCCCTTCAGGGTGAGAAGAGCGGAATAGAAATAAACAGTATTATTATTATTATATTTCTTCCTCGATTTTTCTTAGACAAATGATTCATTTCTGGTTTCATCCTTATTTCACTTTTCTTTCTCTCTTCCTCAATCTCTTTCCTGCCCTTTTTCCTGGTTAAACATCTGCCCCTTCCCTTCTCTCTTGTGTGTGTCTTCTTTCTTTTGCTTCCCAGCAACACCTTCTTAAACTTACCATCTTCCTTGTTCCCAGTCCCTGTTTTTCTCCCTCCATTCTTCTCCTTTATCCTCCTCCCCCTGCTCCTGTCAAAATATCTTCTCCTTTTCCTTCTTTCCCAATTATCTTCAGTTCTCCGGATGTTTGTTCTGTCTATCTGCCTCCCTACCTATCTATTCAAGGTGTTCAGTTGAATCAGGAAAGTAAGAACATTGAAATAAATTCCAGAGTTTGAGAATAAGCAAAACTCTTCAAACTCATCCCACTTCGGGTTGTTGAAGGTTTTTTCGGGCTGTATGACCATGTTCGTCCCACTTCCTCCTTAATCCAAAAGACAGGTGATTTACCAAAACATTCTGTTTTCAGCTTGAAACACCAAACTGAGAACAATATCAGTTTATTTGTTGTGTTTACATGCTGTCTTTCTCTCAGAATGGCAATCGGGGTAGCTTCCTAAACAAAAAATATTCACTCTAAAAATGTGAAACAATTAAATGTATGCAAATTTTACATTACATGGGTTTCCCAGAAGATGACCATAGAGTTGCCCTGGGGGAACTAGAAATCCCTAAAGAGAACATTTTACCCAAATCCACAAAAGTCAAACTCACAAATGTGGAGGGCTAGCTGTAAATTATTATTATTAATTATTATTATTATTATCAGAAACACAACAAGATTAGTACATAGCAAACAAAATCACTGTGCTGGTTGTTATATTGAATCACACATCAGACACTTCCCAAGTGTATAGGACTATGTGATATATCGGCAAATAAGGCCAGGACCCATATCACTCCAACTCTGCAGCAACTGCACTGGTTGCCAATTGAGTACCGGATCACCTTCAAAGTGTTGGTTTTGACCTTTAAGGCCTTGTATGGTCTGGGGTCGGTGTACTTGAGGGACCGTCTACTCCCATATGCTCCCCAGAGACCCCTCCGATCAGAAGACCAAAACCTGTTAAAGGTTCCTTCTATACGATCTATCCGTCTGTCATCCACTAGACAGAGAGCCTTCTCTGTCATGGCACCAAGCTTGTGGAACGCTTTGCCGACTGAGGTTCGAATGATCAAAGAGTTGCTACCTCCCTAGGGTGCTGAAAATAATATTGTTTTGGTGGTCTGGTATTTAATTGTTTATAGGGTATTTTAATGATTGTATGCTGATTTGCTGTAAACCACCCTGAGCCTGCTTGGAAAGGGCAGTATACAAATTGAAATAATAAATAAATAATAAATAAATGCAAATCCCAGTAGGGTGGCCTTTTGCGGCTGACAGATGGTAATTTTGTCAGCCCGATTGTTTGTTTTTTTTGGTTTTTTAAAAGTTTTTATTGTAGTTTCAAACATTAAAAGAAACATATAACACAATGACATTACATCAGAAGGGAGGGGGAAGGGGGGAGGGTAGTAGGGGTGTAGGGCTAACAGAAACAAAGGAGAGGAAAAAAACGGGGGAAGGGGAAAGGGGGACGGGGGCAAGTGAGAAGCACAATACATGGGGATTGGGGAGTACTTTGGTTCTTCTAAGGTTTTATTTCAACTTGCGGTTACATTCTTAATCTTCGTCCGCCTCTTTGTCGATCGACTAATTATACCTATAACGAAATACAGGTGTGGTGTGATATTCAATACCCTTATTGCATCCACGTTACTTATGTCTATAAGTTATAAGCGGTATCTCCCGGCTTCTCTTGCCCTTACGTTTATAATTATTTACATGTGTTGGTCTTTGGGGCCCATCGAGATTGAGCGGAGCTTTGACCTTTTAATTCCAATTCAACACTAGGTCTATCTTGTGTTCCCTCTTAAAATAGTTTTGCACTATTGACCAATCTGTTTTCCTTGTCGGGTTTTGCTCGGTGGCTTTAAGTTCTTCTGTCATCCACTCCATTCCAGCCCGATTGTTTTTAAGTGCAGACCAAGGTCTTTAGGCACTGCACACAGCACCACTGGGACCACCTTGACTTGCTTGTGCCAGAATCTTTTCAGTTCAATCTTTAAATCCTCATATTGTGTCAGCTTTTCCAGTTGTTTCTCTTCAATCCTGTTGTTGCCTGGGATTGCAACATCGACAATCCATACTTGTATTTTTAACACGATCGTGAGGTCAGAAATATTGTGCTCCAAAACTCTATCAAATCTGAATTCAGAAGTTCCAGAGTAATTTGACGTGTTCTATTACCATTATTATTATTATTCTGGCACAAAACCACAGAATGTCACACCAAACGAGATCTATATGCTGGATTTCATATCAAAAAATTACAAGTCGAACACTTCCCAAGCGTTTAGGACTGTGTGATGTATTTCCGAATGATGCGCACAGATTCAAGTAAGGTGGCCTTTTGTAGTTGACAGATCATGATTTTGTCAATGTTTATTGTTTCCAAATGGCAGCTGAGATCTTTTGGCATGGCACCCAGTGTGCCAATGACTACTGGGACCACCTGTACTGATTTATGCCAGAGCCATATTATTATTATTATTAATTCATTAATTAATTCAAGTACTAGTCCCATCCAGAGTACAACTGATGATTTGTATTTGGTTGTTTGCTGACAGATTCCTATTACTAACCTAGCCACACTCTTCAGTTATCCTTGAAATAATGCAACTTGGGTTTAGGGCAAAATTGCAGGCTTGTGCGTTCTCTTGCTTTGGACCAGTTCAACTTATTATTCAGGTCATTCAATCACCTTGCCACCTCAAAATGAGAATGCTGCTCTCAAATCCTTGACAGATTTAAAGATCATGGTCTGAAACTAATTAGTCTGCCCATTGGAAACAGTCCATCTTTACCCAGGTCAGGCAATTCAGGTTCCACAAAGAATGAAACAATCTTCTGCATCCTCAAGAAGGATGTTTTTGTCTGGCATAGACTGAACTTCTACTTAACAGGTGACCCTTAGGCATTGAGTGCTATCAGAGGCAGAAATGGCAGTGGTGCTGGGAGAGGAAAATCCAGAATCCGACAGAATTATGACTTGAATGAAACTACTTTAACTGCCATGGCTCAATGGTATCGAATCATGGGAGCTGAAATTTTACAAAGTATTTAACTTTCTTTGCCAAGGAGTGCTAGTGCCTCACCAAACTGTGGGGATTAACCTAGTATCAAACTGCCTTATTTTTACATTGTAGATGTAATATTGGAAGCCCTGCCTTCTCCAATGAGTTCAAATGAAAATACATTGTATTGTCAAAGGCTTTCATGGCTGAAATCACTGGGTTGTTGTAGGTTTTTTGGGCTGTACGGCCATATTCTAGAAGCATTCTCTCTTGACATTTCGCCTGCATCTATGGCAGGCATCCTCAGAGGTTGTGAGGTCTGTTGGAAACTAGGAAAATTGGGTTTATATATCTGTGGAATGTGCAGGGTGGGAGAAAGAACTCTTGTCTGTTGGAGCTAGGTGTGGATGTTTCAATTGGCTACCCTGATTAGCATTTGATGGCCTGGCAGTTTTTTGGTGTGGCTTGTTAGTGCCTGGGGAGATCTTTTGTTGAGAGGTGATTAGCTGTCCCAGATTGTTTCCTCTCTGGAGTTTCCCTGTGTTTGAGTGTTGTTTTACTGTTATAATTTTAGAGTTTTTAATACTAGTAGCCAGATTTTGTTCATTTTCATGGTTTCTTCCTTTCTGTTGACATGGTGCTTGTCAGAGAGGTCCAGCATTTCTGTGTTCTCAAATAATATGCTGTGTCCAGGTTGGTTCATCAAGTGCTCTGGTTTGGCTGATTTATCTGGTTTAAGTAGTCTGCAGTGCCTATCATGTTCCTTGATTCATCTTTGGGTAATACTGTGTTTGGTGGTCACTATGTAGACTTGTCCACCGCTGTTTTCATCCACCTGCTTTATTCAACACATACTAAAAGTAGTTCAGGCTGTGTGAGACAGAATGCCGTGGTTCTTTGAGGACTGGAACCCCAATCTTCCTGCTCCCACACTCAAGATTGTGTAACCATTAGACCAGGCTGACACTTGTCATTGATGTAAAAAGCTGAATTCAAGCCAGGGTTTCCACTACTAGCTTTTGCCAGGAGTTGTGGAATATCAGTGACAGTATCTGATGAAATCAGCCAGATGTTGTAGTATGGCGATGATTTTTAGCTTGGCACAGGATGCAAACCATCAACTTAGCTTGCAATACAAAAAGAGTAC
Source organism: Anolis apletophallus (assembly GCA_030556195.1). Taxonomy (NCBI): domain Eukaryota; kingdom Metazoa; phylum Chordata; class Lepidosauria; order Squamata; family Anolidae; genus Anolis; species Anolis apletophallus. Next base: position 16,620,198 of record JARBWK010000005.1, on the reverse strand, counting down.
ATATTACAAAGCCTAACCTCCATTTTTGTCCATTGCAGGAGCCGTCGTGATTGCCTTTGTGGTCTGCTGGCTTCCCTATCATGTACGGAGACTCATGTACTGCTACGTGCCAGAAGATCAGTGGACAGAGTGAGTAGCATCTTTCTGAACATTAACTTCAGGATGTTTTGAGTGAATGTCAACAAGAATCCAGTCTTCTCCACATCATTGCCAGAGATGGGAGGGATGGAGGAAGACACAGCAACTGATGAAAAGTCCCCATTTACAGAGTTTACTAACTGGACTATAGACCAGTGTCCAGAATAGATAAGGCTGTTCTTACCTGTTGTTCTCTCCTTCCCTTCATTCCTTGTTCACTTCCTAATTTCTCCTTCTTCTTTTCCATCAGCTTCCTTTATGACTTCTATCACTACTTCTACATGCTGACAAACATCCTCTTCTATGTGAGTTCAGCCATCAACCCGGTCCTCTATAACTTGGTGTCTGCCAACTTCCGCCAAACCTTTCTCTCAACTCTCTTGTTCATGTGCCTGCCATGGAGAAAGAAGAAGAAGCGAACCAAGTTCAACCGGAAGTCCAACAGTATCTCCAGCAACCATACCTTTTCCAGCCAAGTCACCAGAGAAACCACATATTGAGACCTGGGCGCAACCCAGGAAGGAAACAATAAGTGTCTCAATTCATGATGGAAGTTGGACTTGGGAAGAGGGCTGTCCTGCTTTTAAACATGGCCTCCAAATTCACCATAGCATGAATGTGTTTAGCTGGTTGTCATACATTGGGACGAGTAGGTGTCTGTTCTACAAGGTTAACCTTGGGGTTATGTTGTCGCATTGGCTTCTGCCTATTGTGCGTAATGTCTCAATATTTGTAATTTTGATCCAGCATAGACGTCGCCTGTGATGTCATCCAGAAAGCTGTCAATGTTGGCCAAGCTTGAGCGCTTCTTGTGCTGCGGTCCATCCATTTCTCACTTTAGAAGTGCCGTGGAAACACTGAAAAATAAGGACTAAGACCATTGCTTCTAATGGTTTTGAAGATATAAAATGATATGGTGGCTGGGTATGTATTGTGGTGGGGAGGGGGTCTTTTCTTTTAGTGAAATGGGTCATTGTTTTTTTAGGGGGGAAGGGAAAGTTATTCATTAAGACTTTAAAGAAAGAGGAATGTAAACTGTTCAATAAAGAAGGGCATGCAATACTCAGGGAATGAGGTTATTGCTGTGTTTTTGGAATTAAGTCTGAGTTCAAGTTCTGTACTCCATGTTTAAGAAGAGACATTTAGGCTCCAATTTATTGCTTTGGTAAGTTACTGGTGCCATCTCCCATTTAGCCTTTGGAGAATGATATTTTAGGTTTCCTGGTCCAGAAAACTGTCTTTTCTTTTGGTTTGGTTTTGTATGTTCTTCCGAAGGAAAGACTACATTCCTTGAAGACAGTCTCCAGTCAGTGTTGAAATGTATAAGCATCTTTATACAGAACATACAAAAATTTTCTTACTCTCCGTGGAAAAAAAGTACCTTGAACCATCAAGACATGCCATCTTGGACAATTGCGAAGACAGTTCCCATATGCTGAATTTTTTTTTTTTGCAAAAACAAAAATTTGGCGAATTAAACATTAGACTTTAATTCCCAAAATCCTTTTTTACTGGCATGCTAGTTGAAAGATGGAAAAGCACCATGTCATACCCCCAACAGTCCTAATTTGGCAGGAACAGCCCCAGTTAATCCTACCATCCTATTTTTCCAGGTGCATTTAAAATATCCCAGTTTCTCTCCTCTCTTGTGAAAAAGATCTTGGAGTCCTTGTGGACAGCAAGTTAAACATGAGCCAACAATGTCATGTGGCGGCAAAAAAGCCAATGAGATTTTGGGCTGCATAAATAGGAGTATAGTGTCTAGATCCAGGGAAGTTGTGCTACCCCTCTATTCTGTGTTGGTTAGACCACCCCTGGAATCACACTGTGTCCAATTATGGGCACTCCAATTGAAGGGAGATGTTGACAAGCTGGCATGTGTCCAGAGGAGGAAAACTAAGATGATCAAGGGTCTGGAGAACAAGCCCTATGAGGAGTAGCTTAAACGGCTGGGCATGTTTAGCCTGCAGAAGAGAAGGCTGAGAGGGGACATGATGAGGGCCATGTATAAATATGTGAAGGGAGGTCATAGGGAGGAGGGAGCAAGCTTGTTTTCTGCTGCCCTGGAGACTAGGATGCGGAACAATGGCTTCAAACTACAAGAAAGAGATTCCATCTGAACATTAGGAAGAACTTCTTAGCTGTGAGAACTGTTCAGCAGTGGAACTCTCTGCCCCAGTGTGTGGAGGCTGGATGGCCATCTGTTGGGGGTGCTTTGAATGCAATTTTTCTGCTTCTTGGCAGAATGGGTTTGGGCTGAATGGCCCACGAGGTCTCTTCCAACTCAATGATTGTATGATTCTTACTATGTTTAATGTGCTGCAAAAATAAGAGCAGGAAGCAAAACCCTTCCCTTCCCAGTAGACTGAGGCAAAAGCACCCTGCAGCTAACTTTGTGTGTTTCTAGAATCATAAAGTTAGAAAAGGGCTCATGGACCATCAAGTCCAATGCCTTGCTCAATGTAGGATTTCTAACCAAAGTATCCCAAGCCATCTTAACCATATTTTGAGATTGCTTGACTGCATGTGTCCCATTTTTAATCTGGAAGGTATGCTATGTTAAATTAAGACACAATTATTGGTAATGCTTATTTGCCTTAATATATTTTAAGGTCTCAGCACATCTAAATGTGGCCCTGCCCATTCCCCATTTTATCCACACAAGTTAAGATGAGTCATGGATCACTCTAAAGTTACCCAGTCAATTCCATGGTTTAGCAAAACCCTGAACACAAATCTTCCTAGTTCTGTCCAACCTGTACTAACTACAACATTCTGGACCACTGATTTTGTCAATGGTAGATTCAAGTTTTCAGCACCATAACAGCAACTAATGCTGTGTGGTGCTTTTTCCAGCCAGTCCTCCTACAGCTAGTTGCCTTAGATTGTGCAGGATCCATCTAAATGCTGGACTCTGTTCCTGGTAAGGATCAGGGAAGGTTAAAGTACCAGCTACAAAAATCAAGTTGGGTACTCCTCCAAATCCCCTTACCCATTCCAACCAGCTGTATTGGGAGGAGATGTCTCCAATTGAATGTTGGAATTTGGAAGTTCAGAGACTGCAGGTATTTTCACCCAGATAGGGAAGAGATTTGACAGTGCCTTTGTTCTGCTTTATTATCTATTCGGGATCAACAAGAGCCCTGGCAACCCCACTAATGAACAATGTGGTGTGGAAGACTGATACACTCAAAGAAGGACACCAATGCAGAAAACTGCTTTAATGACCTTTTGGGGGCCAAGAAACTGCATTTATATTTACTGTATAAATAAACCATACTGCCATTAACAATGCATTGGGAGCAGATTTCCATGTGCTGACTAGAAAATACCTTGCTCACCATGTGATCCAGACCCTGAGTGCCAGTTGAGCAGTGTATTTCAGATGATGCAGAATTGTTTTTACTAATGCCAAAAAAAATTCATTGTGTTCAAAAACAAAAGAGTGACACAATTTCCTGTGTGTGACAGTTTTACAACAGGGTGTCTCTAGTACTTCCGAGGGCTGATTCTGTCCCAGGAACTACAGTGTTCCCTCACTTATTGCTGGGGTTACGTTCCAAGGCCTCCCGCAATAAGTGAAAATCCGCAATATAGGGATGCTCTATTTATTTTAATATTTATACATTATTTTAGTAGTTATATACTATTTTAAGTCTTTATAAACTTAAAATAAAGTGAAGGAAAGGAAGGAAAGGCCCTTCAAGGCTGGAGGGAGGAATGGAAGACTGAGGAGGGAAAGCGCCTTGGAGAGTGGCGGTAGCAAAACTCCACAAAACAGCGGAAATACCATGATATATATTGTAAATTAATATTTTTTGAAATTCCCAAACGACGAGTCCACAATAAGTGAACAGCGAAGTAGCGAGGGAACACTGTACTTCCCGTGCAAATTTATTCAACCAAGCCAAAAACATGTTTCTTTTTTTCCATGGCAGTCCAAAAGCCCCTTTGCTTCTTCCTTTAAAGGCATTTAGTAGATTGCTGCTGAAAATCAGTGGTGTGATTTGCTGTCACATTTAATCAGCACAGTTTTTTGTGGGTCACATACACTTCATGAGCTGCATGCTGTTTTAGAAGATCGTAAGGTGAACAAAGAGCATTGCAGTTCACTAAGCATCCGCTGTAAGCAATTATCTTTACTCAAGCGAGAAGGAATACAATATAGAGGGCAATCCCATCTGTGTCTAACAGAGAAACAAATCCCATAAATTAGAGTGAGGCTTATTTCCATGTATTTGAGTATAGGGCTGTAGCTATACTGGATTTGACATAGGTATGCTTATCATCAACCAGATTTACTGAATGCATACAAACCAATATCTGATAACAGGTGAGAAACATCCGTTAGGCCAGTTCTAACTGTGTTCAGTGGGTTAAACCGCTGAGATGCTGAACTTTCTGATCAAAAGGTCACAGGTTCAAATCCAGGGAGTGATGTAAGCTCCTGCTGTTAGCCCCAGCTTCTGCCAACCTAGCAGTTGGAAAACATACAAATGTGAGTAGCTCATTTACAGCAATAGAGGGTTTTCTGGGGTTTTCTGGGACTTGCTCCAAGTCACACAATGTGAATTTACAGTTCAGATAAAAGAGAAGATGGATTGTATCTTTCAAAAATATCCACCATAGGACTTCTAGAAAATACATTTTTCAAGCTTCCTATGTTCCCAGAAATTGTTGTCATAAAAAAATGCAGGCTCAAATGTGCATCATGCTTTTGCTAAATTTCCTCCAGATTGGGCTTTCTCTCCCAAAGTCCAGCAAGCATCCGTGCATGTAATGCTCCACTAATCTTGTCTTTTGTGGAAGGAGCACGGTTTCGGTTGAGTGCCTCCGATCTTCAAGAAGCAAATACAACAGAAGGACAGCTGGGAGGCCTAATGGGGACACACGGTGTAAACAGGATTGTAAACAGATGCTTTCCTTGGGTATGTCAAATTATAGGTTTTTTTCACTTTCCAAAAGATTCGACAAATGCATTACTAGAGTGAAATGCCCTTACTGGCTTGTATCTAAATCTTTCTCTATATAGCATAGCAGATTTTTCTTAAGCAGCCCTTCGTGCAAACTTCATGAGACAGCAAATGCTTTCATGCACGATGATTTTGAGCCACATTCCAATATTTTCTTGAGTTTGCTCCATTGCTTTAGAGAGGAGGGGGAGGGTACGTTTGCTAAAGGATGTTCCACACGTTGCCCTTTTGCAATCATTCATTTTCTAACAGAATACTTTTGGATTCTTTTAAGAATTTGAAACCCTTTTTTTTTGTTCTTCTTCTTTTTCTTCTATTTTTTTAAACACAACTTGAAAAATTCCCCAATTATGCGTTCTGCAAGGTGCAACCCAATGTTTCAATTTTTATAGGCTAGAGTTACCAGAATACAAAACATAGAAGTAAGACACATTTTCAGTTCTATATTTTTATTTTGTGTGTGTGTCTGTGTTTTGTCCGTGTTGCTACTGAAGTCTCTGGATAACAAAGAACATTAAGCATCCAAAGGTCAAGATCTTATGCCACAGATTGGCAAAGTTTGGGAGTTAGAGGTCCACATTGGCCCCTTGGGTCCCCTTGGAAAATCAAATTCCTCTGGAAAAATCTTCTTCTGTTGGCTCCCTGATGGTTTGGGATGCCCCAAAGCCAAATAGTGTCATGTTTTTGGTCTCGTGGATGATAATAAATGGCAAATTCTGGGACATTGGGACCACATATCACCTTGGCTACAAAGGCTATACTTTCCCTTCTGTCCAGGTAATGTTTGTAAACTCAGTAGAGCAGAAAGTTCAACCAATATATTTACATTGGACAGCGGACCATCAGAAAATGAAGACCAGAATGCCCAGCATGATATTGGCTGTCCCTGTCTTCATCAGGAAGCTTTCCAAAATTCTGTTTACCATTTGGTTATAGTCATGACGGTGAAGCTGCACTCAGATGCCAGACTGGCAAGGCAAGTAAGACAAGCCACTACAAGGATAGGTAAAAAGAAAGAACTCTTCGCATAAAGAGGTGCACAAATTTCTGCAAAAGTGGAAGAACTACAGAGGTTAGTGAACCCCCCAGACTGCAGTAGTGTAATATTCTGGTAGGATCCTAGCAAGAATAATTTGTCTGCTTCAAATGAGTCAGTCCTAAAAACTTTTATTCACCCAATGAAATACCCTTAGTCCAGAGAAACATGGGGCTAACAATGAAACTCTATGGTTGTCTTCCACATAGAGTGGACCCATTATATCCCTTGAATGTACATTGTTGAATCGTCATTCCATAATTCATTCAATTACTTAGGTTGTGAGTAATAAATAGGATTTAGGACATACTTTAAAGCTCTGTGGTCCATCTTCTTGCATCTTTTGTTACAAAGATCAGGTAGCAGGACTCAATGGTTAAACACTGGTCAATTTTTAGGAATGTTTCGTTTCCTCCACAATTTTGGGTGAACCAAGTAGATTTTAACACACTCACCACAACTATGTATTTATTACATCTATATCGTGTACAGTTTTCCAAGAAAGGGCAATTATTTATTTATTCAGTTTGCAAAAAAAGATCAGAAAGATAGAGTTAGATAAAATTGCCATCAACTGCCGAGGAGATTCTAAGGGTAAACTGGACCCTCTTCGAAAATGTATCTTAATATTGTTAACTTACATTTTTTTGCTCTTTGTAAGAGCATGATTATGGTTATTTGTTTGTTTGTTTATTATTTACCCTACTTATTCCCTGCCTTTCTCAACCCTGTGCCATCAGGAAACAAAACTAAGAAGGTTTTGCACAGATTTTTGATTGCAATCACTGTCTGATGCTTTGTGGATGGGAGTCCAACAATCGTCTCCCAACATAGATGGATTCCACTTGCCCTGATACCGTATCTTCATTTTGGCAATGTCCTAATGAAACCTTTCACCATGTTCGTCACTCACAGCACCCAGCTTGTCTGGAAAGAAGTCCAAGTGGGAATGAAGAAAATATATCTTCAGTTATATGTTGCACTTCATTGATTTATATGCCCAAAGCAGACTTTCAACCTGACTTGAGAAAGAAAATGTTTCATAATTTCGCAATAATTGTAAAACAAAATTGGCCATTTCTCAAAAACCTTATGTGGTGTGATTTATGTGATCAGCATAAAAAAATATATTTGGTACACCAAAAGGATGAGTTCCCTATGTCAGCTCCAGCTACTCATGTGGGGACATGAGAGAAGCCTCCCACAAAGATATCAAAACGTCCGGGCATCCCCTGGGCAATGTCCTTGCAGATGGCAAATTCTCTCACACCAGAAGTGACTTGCAGTTTCTCAAGTCGCTCCTGACACACACAAAAACCATCAAAAGTCATAAAAGAAACAAAATACCTGTTTTCAGTGAAAAGAAAAACTTTTTGTAAGAAACTCCAGGAATATGTTGCCAATCAGAGAAGACAATATTAAGGACTTTATTGCACAGAGATAGCAAACTGGCATAGAGCATGCAACATTGTGCTCTCCCACTTGGTAGTCTACCTCTTTATTCGTCTGAGTTTTGCCTCGGTTGGGATTTTATAAGAATGCAGAAGGAAAGAAAGAAAAAGAAAAAGAAAAGGCAAAATTTGAGATTTGGTTGAGAGAGGGGCAAAATGAAGACATTTCACCCTGAATCTGAATTATGCTCCCAATTAAATTTCCCTTCAGACTAAATTTCTAGCAATGCAATGAGTAAGAAATGGAAAATGGCTGAGACATAAAACTCTTGGATTTTCAACTTTCTCATTTCCTTTGTGACTTTGCCTTCTTTTCTTTGGATGCCTGAAGATACATTACCAAAATAATAGAAATATGGGAACTAAATGAAAATTTCAATGAGAAAGAACAACTGTGACGAAGAGAGCAACACCATATTCTCTCCAAAAGCAGAATTTTGATGGTGGTGAATGTGGTCAAAACTTCTCAATAAAGATTGTGAGAGAAATGTGGTTTTCAGCTACTTTCTTGTAAATTCATAAATTGGGTTGTCGTAGGTTTTTTGGGCTGAATGGCTATGTTCTAAAAGCGTTCTCTCCTGAAGTTTTCTGCATCTATGGCAAGCATCCTCAGAGGTTGTGAGGTCTGTTGGAAATAGGAAAAAAGATCCACTCAAAGGAGAAGTGTTCTTGCCATACATCAAGGAAACCACTCACCGTATTGGGAAGCTGATGAAGGAACACAACATAGAAACTATCTACAGACCCACTAAGAAAATCCAAAAAATGCCACGTTCAGCAAAATACAAGAGGGATCCTCTCACCTCTGCAGGAGTCTACTGGATACTACATAGGGACCACCAAATGCAGGACCCAAACACGAATTAAGGAACATGGAAGGCACTGAAGACTACTTCAACCAGAGAAGTCAGCCATAGGAGAGGACCGAATGAACCAACCTAGACATAGCATATCATTTGAGAACACAGAAATGCTGGACCACTCTAACAACCACCATGTCAGGCTACACAGAGAAGCCATTGAAATCCAGAAGCATGTGGGCAATTTCAACAGAAAGGAAGAAACCATGAAAATGAACAAAATTTGGCTTCCAGTATTTTAAAAAACTCTAAAATTATAACAGTAAATAAAAAACAAAACTCAAGCACAGGGGAACTCCAGAGAAGAAACAATCAGGAACACCGGATCATCTCTCAACAGATAATTCCCCCAGGCAGTAACAGGGCACACCTAGAAACTGTCAGGCCATCAAATGCTAATCAAGGTGGCCAACTGAAACATTCACACCTAGCTTCAACTGACAAGAGTTCTTTCTTCCACTCTATGGACTAACTGGCCAAAATACAAAGATCTAGTCAAGAAAGAAGATGGAGAAATAACATTGAAAGCACAACAAGAAATATTTAGCACAAATAACAAAATATCCTGGTACCAATATAGAGAAATAAATGAAATTTTTCAAAAAGGTTTTTAAAAAATGGTTTCCAAGAAGCGTATAACTTCTGGGACATAATACTGAAAACGGCACAAAAAGTAATATCAACAATTTATTTAAAAAAATTACTAGAATAGAATCAGGAAAATAAAGAGGAAAAAATATATGAAAAGATGGAAAGAAAGTATCGGAAGGACTATAAAAAGAGAGGAATGGGAAGAAATCTGGAGAAAGAAATTAAGATACACATATGAGACAGAATTAAAAGAAAACTGGACCAAAACAGCCTACAGATGGTACATGACTCCAAAAAATTGGGGAAATGTTACAAGAACATGAACACAAAATGTTGGAAGTGTGAGAAGATAGAAAGGACATACTACCATTTATGGTGGTCATGTGAGAAGGCAAAAATCTACTGGAAAAGAATACAAGACAAAATACAAGAAATACTAAAGACAAATACACCTCTAAAGCCAGAGATATTCCTATTAGGCTTAAAAGACGAGAATCTGGATAACAATATTGACAAACTGCTTTTCCTGTTAAACACTGTGGCGAGAATCTGTTATGCCAAAATAAGGAAAAATAAGGACATTACAGATGAAGAAAGATGGCTAGAGAAAGTCCCAGATATAAGGAACATGGATAGACTGACATATTTGATAACAAAAAATAAAGGGACTCCGATAAAAGAGACAGACTGGATAATGGTGGCAGACTACATGAAACACAGAAACATAAAACTACTGATATGAAAAGAAAACAAGAAGAACAGTAAGAGGAGAAACAGAAGAATGAAAAGAAATGATGATTTAATTAAGGAAAAGGAAGGTTCCACATCTACTGAACTCAGGAAGTCAAAACTTTTCTTTGCACTTTATACTTTATCATTTCTTTCCCGTTTTCATTCTCTTTACAGCTCTTTTCTATCTTCCTCTTTTTCTATCTTTGGACTTGACTTGTGATTTTAGTAGTATATTTTCTTGTCTACTCTCTTTTCTTTTCTCACATTTCCATATCTTCTATTATTTATATCTTTTACTATTTATATTATCTCATTTCCTATCTTTTATTTTGTTCTCTTTATTTGGTTTTATGTTATATATGAAAACATTCTTCATAAAGATTTTTTTTTAAAGAGTTCTTTCTTCCACCTTGGACTTTCCAGAGTTATATAAACCCCATTTTGTTAGTTTCCAACAGACCTCACTACCTCCGAGGATACTTGCCATAGATGCAGGTGAAACGTCAGGAGAGAATGCCTCTAGAACACGGCCATACAGCCTGAAAAACCTACAACCCAGTGACTCCAGCCATGAAAGCCTTTGACAATAAATTCATTAATTGTTTTTTTTAAAAAAAAATCCGGTACTCTTCCTCCTCAATCTTTCCCTTTGCTACACACCGATGAAAATCTGAGCCCACATTTAATCATAGCATTGGTTGACACACAATGCAATGATCTCGAAGCACAAAGGTCAAGATCTTACAACAGAGTTACATAGCTGAGCTAAACATTAACTGCAATATGCAACCAATGCATTGAATGGCAAAACGGAAAAATTGAACCAGGCGCACAACCTAATGTTGTGTGCATTCATGCTCAAAACACATTGCTCAGCTGCCTAAGAAATAGCACTGCATGGGCAATAACACTGAGTGCAGAACTCCACTTCCACAACCTTCAACTGAATGCATTGGTTGTGCATTTGATAAAAAAGGCTTCAGCTACTTCTATAGAAGACTTCATCTATACACAAGACCAGCAAAAGGACTGCCCATTTTAAATCATACTGCACATTAAAGATAGGAACCTACATAGAGATGTTATTTTAGTAGCTGCTTTGAGTTGCTTCTAATATGTATTCTTACTCTGGCACTGCTTCCAAGAGTTAATTTGGTACCAATTCTGTCAGATCTCTGCCATTCCAAAGCATTGAAGTAGCCGTTGGGAATGCTCTTTTTTATCCAATTTAGTTTCAGAACATAAAGCATAGCTGAGTTTGGACATTTACTTTCATGCATATAGTATTTGTAGGTTAGTAGGCATGAGAAAAAAGTTATGAAAATGAAAAGAAATCGGAAGGGATTCGTATGTAATGGGACTTTCAAGTTTATACGGATCGCAAGGCCAATCCCGGAAGTGGACTTTCTTTTCGCACCCCCTGGGCCCAAAATTTCGTTAGATTATTAAATATTTCGGATTCCCCCCCAACAGGAAAATTTCCCCCTCCAAAATAGCTTTGCAGACATAACTCACAGTCAAATCGGGGCCTTTCCATGCTTGAAGCCTAATTAGAGTGAAAGGCCTCCTCCAGGAAGTGAAAAAGGAGCCGGAAACGATAGAGAGATCCTAGAGGGGCTGGAGGACTGAGGAAAAGCGATTTAAACACCCAGGAAGGGGGTTTAGATAGAAGGACAGAGTAGGAGGACATAAGAACTGCTGAGAGAAGGGCAGCAGGAGTGAAAAGAGCACAGAGAGGAGAAGGAAGAGTTCAGAATCAAGAAAAGCCATAGAGTTCGAACGGAGGTCCTAGACTGCTATGGTAAAACTGAATGGGAAAAAGCTGGAGTGAAGAGAACTCTAGCAAGGCCTGCACCAGAGGTATTTAATAATATTAATAATAATATATTAATGCATTATATCTCCCTGCAAGGAAACCAAGGGAAATGTTGCCCCTTGATTTGCCTGTGCTTAAAACAGTATCAGTCCTGTTTCCCTGCTTTGCCTACTTTAGAACTACCTTAGTAATTAAGTAACATTTTAGAAATTTTTGGAAAAAATGTTGTAAGTCTTTCTTTTACTAATCAAAAAAATCCTCCCCCCAATTAGATTTTCGATTCCCTATTTTTGGGTTCGAAACCATGCCTATAGGTTAGGTATCTCTTATCCAAAATGCTTAGGACCAGAAGTGTTTGGGATTTCAAGGTGTTGGTTTGTTTTGTTTTGACTTTTTTGGCATACCTGTATTTGCATATTCTGACACAATTAAATATCTTGGCAATTGGATTTAATCACTTTGTCCAAAGAGGCTACATTTGGCAGCATGCGCCATTTAGCCTTGATCACCCATTGAATTGGCTGGCCCTCATCACATGGGAGGCTTCCCATGTTGCCATTGCAATACATGGGAGGAAGCCCCCCCCCCCCCCGGCATCTGATCATCCTCAGCTGGAGTCAGGCAATGTGGTTTGTGGGGCAAGTGCTACATACACACCGTATACAATTTTGTGCACAATATTTAAAAATAGTTTTGTGCATAAATCAAAATGTGCATACAGTATAACCTTTGTATCTGCAGGACTGGTATTTGTGATTTCCTTTATTCACAGGAAATCACCTCTAGGCATTTTCTAGCTCCTGTAACATGACTCAATTGTATTCTTGAGCTATATGCCTCTCATTTCAATATTGTTTGCTTCTCTGCAGTTTCATTTTCCAACATGAAGTCAAGTAATGTAAACTTCTATGACGGAAGGAGGATTCAGTCTTGTAGTTCAATGTTCAAGCCACTATACTACCTTGGGCTTTTAGTGATTCTTCTTAACAGTCACTGTAAAGAGAGGACCATGAGGCTTACTCCATGAACAGAAATCCAAAAATCCCATGGGGATGAAAGTATTTTGAAGAAGGAAAAGACACAAGCAGGCCATTGGTTTCTAGAATGAAGAATTTGACACATTCTTAAGAAGGACCTCTAGGGCTGTATTAAGTGAAAGCAAAATTCATGTCTCTTGAAATCATACCCACTTATCAATTTCAAATGAGTGTGGAACTGCAACTGTTTTTCTACACACTACAGGGATGTCCTTCAGTGACCAGTAGTGGCATTCATCTCAGTGGGATGGTAAATTCCCTCTGGAAGTCAGGCTAATCTATAAAGAAGTGATCTTCTTTATAGAGGATAGGAATCAGCCCTTTTGATATATCCTGTAAAGTTCAGACTAACTCCAAAGCAGATTCTCCTGGTATGGAAGCCCCCAGACATGGAATAGCATCATTGCTTATACTATATCCTTGAGCCTTTGTTTTTTTTTTAAGTTACAGCACAATAAACTCTAATTCAACTGAAAAGAACAAAGGCTTATATTTTTGGTTACTTCTGTACTAGGATTCTTTATTATCGTTGACGTATGTTTGTTCATAATTATCTAGAAGCTGAACAAGGTGATGCATGTCTTTCAGAGATTTACAATGGTTTTTCCCATGCAAGTTGCTTCTGGTGTGAAGGAATTGGCTGTCTGCAAGGATGTTGTCCAGGGGATGCCTAGATGTTTTGATGTTTTACCATCCTTGTGGGAGGCTTCTCTCATGTCCCCACAAGGGTTTAACTCATTGCACCACTGGGGACTCCCAACCCTGGTGCTGATCATATAATACAGTGCCATACTGCATTATATGGCAGTATGCCAGCCCCAGTTGCCTGGCTGGCTGCTGCAGTTGGAAATGAGCTTTGAACAGCATACCTTGGTCTGTGTGGAAGGGGTCAACGATGTGCAAGGGGAAGAGATGGAGAAATACAGAAGTATAATGGATCAGAGAGATGATTCCAGAGGGTAAACCTTTGTGCTGGCAGGACTAAAGACTAAAGACTGACAGGTCAGTGATTCAAATCTGAGGAGAGCGTGGATGAGCTCCCTCTGTCTGCTCCAGCTCCTCATGCAGGGACTAGAGAGAAACCTCCCACAAAACATCCAGGCATCCCCTGCGCAACATCCTTGCAGAATGACAATTCTCTCACACCAGATACAGTTTCTCAAGTTGCTCCTGACATACACAAAAAAGCCAGAAGCAAAGTATTACAAATAGTCCCATATTGCATTATGTTGCCCAACCAATCCTACCAACATGACAAATCTCAAACTACACTCAGAAAAATCAATTCCATGTTATTTAGTAATTTTCTCTGCAACTTCTCCCCTCTTATTTGTTTCCTGTTGAGTACAGTAACAAAATTACTGACCTAAATTATTGCCCTTTGGGTAGTCTTAAATCAGGCATGGAGACATAGTGAAGTTCAATGGACCAGTTTCAGCTCTGCCAGCCCCTCCTCCACAGACAATAATGCTACTCCAGCTATGACCAGAAATAGTGTGTCACGGTTTCAGAAAACACTTAGGTCAAGTTTGGACATTTCCTCCTATTGTTCTGCTGGGGATGAAAAACAGTTCTTCTGGGGAAATCTCCATCCCAACACTGATACTACACTGAAGAGGAAGCAGTAGGAGGGGTGGAAGCCAAAAGGTGAAAGCTTCTAATTAAAGGCACAGTTGCCCTGACAAATCTCAATAGTACCTTGTCAGTTGACATGGAATAATTTACAGTTCAATTTAGTTCTTTTAAAAAGGCTAAAAATGGGAGAAAAACACAGAATGCAACAAATTATTATGTAGTATCTAAGTTAAATTCCAAATGTGGAAACAGTGTTTATTACAGCATCTGCAAGCTGCAAGTTCATTTATCTGTTTAATGTGTCAGTTCTGTGAATGCCATAACAAAAGTGCACAATTTAATGGAAAAATATGTAATTTCGTATGCTGCTATTTTTTTTAAAAAAAAGTCAATTGCTCTAAAAAATGAGAAGTACATATTAATACTGCTCCAATCTACTTCTTAACAGATTGTGTGTTAAAAGTGAATTATGGAAAGGATCTCTCCTTTCCACAACTTAAAATGCTCTTTAAACTTTCACAGCATTGTTCTGTATTGGATCTTTTCATGATATTAGCATTTGTACTGTATGGTACTATTTTGTCATTCATTGATCTCCAGATAAAAGAGTCTTTGGGTTGTTTTATTGTGTTTTTTCTTGCCTTTGGTTTTTCTTCACATCTTTTTCTGAAAGATTTCAAAACAATTTAAAAAACACAGTTTTGGCTTACAAACACTGGACAATCTGAGCAGTTCAGAGCATCTTCACTCTGAACTGGCTTTGTTTTTCCTCAATTATTATTTATGTCCAGGCAGGGGTCTGGCTGTGTTTCTATAGCCCAATGGTTCCCAACCTGTGGTCCGTGAACCACCAGTGGCTTGCAAGAATGAAAATATGGTCCACGGCCTCACCATTACTACACCATTGCCTTGAAACCACGTGGCAATGAGAGCAACTGGTCTCATGAAACAAGGATGTCGGGAGGAGAAAGGCCAACCACCCATGAAAGATTAATACTACCACATCAGCTCTAGATTATTAAATATGGTTTTCTGTGGGCAAGCAGGTGGTGACTACTGGATGGCATATGTTCTGCATCAGAAACTAGACCTGACGTGGTCTATCCAATGCAATTTCCTGAATCAGCACTCCAAATAACCAAACCGAATCTAAAGTTGACCTAAATTGATTCATAACCCTTTTAGTACTAATGTTGGAGAGTGGTCCCTGGTCAAAGTGGTCCTTGGACAAGTGGTCCCTGGTCAAGTGGTCCCTATAGCCAGACACACAAAGAAGCAGGCATTCCCTGAAACCTTCCCTGATAAATATTTGTATCACTATGTTCCTCATTTGGTGAAGGTGGTGATTTTATTTGAATGGCATAGTGTGTGGCCTGTGGTTGAAGCCTAATGTGCCATGTTTAATATGACATCACTAGGACTGCTTTTTGTAACTGCATTTTTGGAACATCACAAGAGCCATCGTCCACTGACATCACAAAAAGGCTGTCTCTGGAGCCCAGGTTTTGGTCCCATACCTTCCAACACATGAAAATCTGGACACATATAGCCAAGCAATTGCAGATTATGGTCCAGAAGGCAAACGTTATTAATGAGGAATTACAGGCAAGATAAGAGAGATTACATTATGTAACACAATTTTTGTTCTGGGTTATAAACATTATTTCCTAATTGGTTCTATCATAAAAATATGGAGAATATTTATTAAACTGCAAAAACTTTGTTTTTGCGGAACTTCCTGCACACATTTTATCATTGTTTTTCAGTGAATACCTTATAGAGTCTCAACCAATTCAACATACTTTGTGGCAGCCACAAAACTGATGTTTCTGAAGTATAACGACTGCTTTTAACATAAGTACCACAGTGAGTTAAACTGCTGAGCTGCTGAACTTGCTGACCAAAATGTTGGCAGTTTGAATCTGAAGAGAGGAGAGAGCTCCCACCTTTAGCACAGCTCCTACCAACCTAGCAGTTTGAAAACATGCAAATGTGATTAGATCAATGGGTACCTCTCCGGCCGGAAGGTAATGACACTCCATGCAGTCATGCGAGCCACATTACCTTGGAGGCATCTACGGACAACGCCAGCTCTTTGGCTTAGAAATGGAGATGAGCACCACCCCTAGAGACAGACACAACCAGACTTAATGTCAAGGGGAAACATTTACCTTTACTTGCCACACAATTAAACAGAAAATAACACTTTCAAACCAGGAACATAACATTTTTTTCCAAATGTTGTTGCATAGTGTTATAGCAACGTGCTTTTGCCTGAGCCTACTGGGAGTCAAGATTCTTTCTCACCCTCTTCCTCTCTTCATTGCTGAGTTTAGTGAATGCAAATAACTTTTGCTCTTTGCATTCAGATGGCAAGATTGAAATAAGCAGAAAGGTTTTCCAGCCCTCAAATAGCAACATCCCTAGCAAGAAGGGGTCCCTGCCAACCCCATCAAGCTGGCAAAAGTCTGGAAATGTAGCGGGTAAAGATAGAGGGGGGTAACCTTTATCACAATACCTACAAAGAGTTTTCTCAGTGTGCATAAATAACACCTGTTTCAGGTGCATAACAGCTCTACCACATGCAGAAGATAATTTCCAGTCTTTTTTTAACCTCAGCCTTTCGTCAAACGTGCACACTTGATTTTTAAGCCAATAAACCCAAATGATTTGATTTCTGAGTATATATATATCCTGCTTGCATAAAGATAAACCCTTTACTCTTTTGAAGATTTCATTGCTGCAGTAAATTAACTTTCCAAATCTCAATTAAAGATTTACAACTGCTAAGCAGAAGAAAGGGGGAAAAATATTTGCAGCTAATCTATGATATGGAGCCACAGGATTTTTTCTTAACAATACTGGATTCTAGAATGAAAAGATGTATTAAGTGAATCCATTTTTCCTGCTTTTCCAATTAGAGTTGTTCAGTATTAACCGTTCAGAATAGATCAAAAGAAACTCATAATGAGCTATATAAATACTTGGGTTTTTTTTTTAAAAAAAGAGTACATCACTGAGGACAACGTTCTATTTTCCTTCCCCATCACAAAAATAACATGAAATTGATTTCTGTTCTTACTTGTCTAGGCTGGCAGCTCATCCGATCATAGGGAAAATATATAGTTCTGTGGTTATTTTTAAAGGAAAAATCAGGGGAAATTGGAGTGTGTCCAGTATGTGACGATCAATCCTATATTTAATTATATCTTTTTGGCTCTGAACAAAACGTAGAAAAGGACAAAAGTTATGATTTTCATTATTCCACAGTGTTTGGGCTATAAGCACCAGGCTGCTGTTGTTGTTATGTACCTTCAAGTTGTTTCTGACCTATGGTGACCCTTTCCATAACCTATGCATAAATAGGAGGTGTTAGTAGGTCTTATTTTGCATGATCCCACATACACACCCAATATACAGGCAGTGGGGAAGGCAGGTAACTTTTAAGGTGGTGAAAAACTGCATTAATTCTACAGTGTAGATGCATTCCAGAAGATGGTTCAATGTGGCTCATCACAAGGGGTTTGGACAAGCTCTGACCAAAGCAGAATGGGTTCACATGACTACGTCCCTTGATCTGAACACTATACTTCCATCAAAGTAGCTTAGACTTGTTATAGAACTCTCCAAAATAGCAGAGTGTTTAAAAATACAAAACAGGATACCATACTTAACTGAGCAGTTAGCTCACAGCATTTTCTCAATCACACAGACTAGAGAGAGGTCTGAAAGATAAGGTGGAAAAAGAAGAAATGTGACCATGAGGTCTTTAAACAAAAGTGCACGCATCCTAAAGAAATGCCATTCTATGCCATCAATTAGGATGGGAGAAGAGAGAAAAAAACCAGATACATTAACAGACATTTGGGAGCTGGGGGAGAGGGATTCCCTCATCCCAGTGTTTCTCAACCTGGGGGTCGGGGCCCCTTGGAGGGGCACAAGGGGGTGTCAGAGCGATTGCCAAAGACCATCAGAAAATACAGTATTTTCTGTTGGTCATGGGGGTCCTGTGTGATAAGTTTGGCCCAATTCTATCATTGGTGGGGTTCAGAATGCTCTTTGATTGTAGGTGAACTATAAATCCCAGCAACTACAACTCCCAAATGTCAATTCTATTTTTCCCAAATTTCACCAGTGTTCACATTTGGGCATATTGAGTATTCATGCCAAGTTTAGTCCAGATCCATCATTGTCCGAGTCCACCATGCTCTTTGGATGTAGGTGAACTACAACTCCAAAACTCAAGGTCAATTCCACCAAACCCTTCCAGTATTTTCTGTTGTTCATGGGAGTTCTGTGTGCCAAGTTTGGTTCAATTTCATCGTTAGTGGAGTTCAGAATTCTCCTTGATTGCAGATTAACTAGAAATCCCAGCAACTACAAATGACAAAACCCATCATACCTTCCCAACCCCGCCAGTATTCAAACTTGGGCATATTGGGTATTTGTGCCAAATTTGGTCCAGTGAATGAAAATAAATATCAGATATTTACATTACAATTCATAGCAGTAAAAAAATTACAGTTATGAAATAGCAACAAAAAAATTATGATTGGGGATCACCGCAACATGAGGAATGGTATTAAGGGGCCGCAGCATTAGGAAGGTTGAGAACCACTGGCCTAGCCTAATGCAATCTAGTTACTTCTCAACAAGACTTGCATTGAATTTTTGCTTGCTGTTTACCCTGATGTCTAGTAAGATCCCTAGATCCTTTTCACTTGTACTGTTTTGAAGTATTTCATTTTTTCTGCCTTCGATTGAAAAATTGAGGACCCCTTATCCAGAATTCTGAAATCTAGAATACTCTAAAATCCAAAATTGTTCAAATGGGTGACTGAGACATGTTTGCTTTCTGATGATTCAAGGAACAAAGACTTTGTTTCATACACAAAATTATGCCAAATGTATAAAATTACCTTAGGCTATGTGTATATGAAACATAAAGATATAACATTAATGTATGCATATATGTAAATGTTTGCTAATGCTTAATACCTTAGATGACATCATGTTTAACTTCTAGTATTATGGTATTGGAACCTGACTGCAGGTGAGTTATTCATCTTACTGTTTATGATTCGTTTCTATTATTTGTATCCTAGCAACTGGTTAAATATATAGTAGGGAAAGCCCTAGTTATGGATTTTCTGGAAGTGTAATTCATTTCTGCTGTTTCCTGAAGGGTTTTTATGTTACTTTTTTTTAAAAGAAAATCCCTGGAGATACATAAAAAGGCAGACAACCAGATTGCCAATATATGGCGAAGTGGAATTTAATTTAATATTCTGATTAGAAAATATGCTCTCCCACACCTTCTGTTCCTTTTTTTCAGACTCAAATGAGACTGCTGTCTCAGAAGCAGGAATTCTCAATCCATTGCTTGGCCCTTCATTCACTCTGTTGCAAGGAAATGGAGCTGGAATGGATGATGAACAATAGCATCCTTGAGGAAAAGCAAAGGGAATGAGATTTAAAACAGTTTTGCCTTGACAGCTTCTCTATATATGAAGTTAGCTGGGTGCACCAGCAAGCAAGCGATTAACGATCCTGGAGTTTTTGCATCATAGAATCATAGCGTTGGAAGAGACTTCATGGGCCATCCAGTCCAACCTCCTGCCAAGAAGCAGGAAAATATTGATCACGCGCCTTGGTTTCAACATGGAAAACTGCAGAAATCTCATGCAGACTTTTTTAAGCTGATAAATTATTAACCCCTGCAAAATTATGTTTTGATGCCATAATTTCTTTATTTAGTTATTTATTGCATTTATATTCCACTTTCCTCACCCCAATGGGGACTCAACGTGGTTCACAACATAATCCATGGTGAAATCCAATGCCTCACATGTGTAAAACATCACATATCAAATTGACAACCTGACAATAGATCAAAACTGTTAAAACTATAAAACTATAATGATAATCAAAGACATAGTTTAAAACATTTGGACATTGCATCAGTCCCACTTCTATTCCTTCAAAAATGGCTCTTTGGTTTCTGTCAACTAAAATATAAGAGTTTAGTATGCAAAGATAGAGAAATGCAAAGATACAGAATGCGGGACTACTGGCTCGACAGCAGTACATGTGAAAAAGATCTTGGAGTCCTTGCGGACAACAAGTTAAACAAGCGCCAACAATGTGATGCGACAGCCAAAAGAGCCAATGGGATTTTGGCATGCATAAATAGGAGTATAGTATCTAGCTAGATCTAGGGAAGTCATGCTACCCCTCTATTCTGCTTTGGTTAGAACACATCAGGAATACTGTGTCCAATTCTGGGCACCACAATTGAAGAGAGATATTGGCAAGCTGAAATGTGTCCAGAGGAGGGAGACTAAAATGATCAAGGGTCTGGAGAACAAGCCCTATGAGGAGCAGCTTAAAGTGCTGGACAAGTTTAGCCTGAAGAAGAGAAGGCTGAGGGGAGACATGATAGCCATGTATAAATATGTGAGAGGAAGTCATAGGGAGGAGGGAGCAAGCTTGTTTTCTGCTGCCCTGGAGACTAGGACGTGGAACAATGGCTTCAAACTAAAGAAAGGAGATTCCGTCTGAACATTAGGAAGAACTTCTTAGCTGTGAAAGCTGTTCAGCAGTGGAACTCTCTGCCTCGGAGTGTGGCGGAGGCTCCTTCTTTGGAGGCTTTTAAACAGAGGCTGGATGGCCATCTGTCGGGGGTGCTTTGAATGCAATTTTCCTGCTTCTTGGCAGGGGTTGGACTAGATGGCTCACGAGGTCTCTTCCAACTCTATCATTCTATTATTCTATGTTTCCATAATTTTACATTGAGCAACATGGCTGCCACCTGTTGGACTACTTGAAGCTTCCAAACAGTCTTCAAAGGCAACCCAATGTAGAGCACATTGCCAGTAGTCTATTTAAGATGTAACAAATAAACCCTTCTGGTAATATAAAAGAGATCAAGGTGCCTCAAGGTGCATGCATGAAGTTAGGGGATTTAGCAACCTTGCGGAAAATGAGCACATTTGAGTCTGGGACATATTTAGAGGTAAGACTTCCTAGGGAATCTTGTACATACATATTGCCCTGGTTCTGTGGAAGAAAGATGGAATATAAATATAGAATCATATTCAAATTTCGGACATATTTGGAAGGATGACTTCCTAGGGGAATATTGCATATATTGCCCTGGTTCTGTGGAAGAAAGGTGGAATATAAACACACAATCATAAAATCACAGGGCTTGTCTACATATCCAATACACAAAACAAGTGTGGAAACAGCTTGACTATCTTCTAAAGAAGTCCCCTACATATATATAGAAAAGCAGTGGATCACACAAGCAATTATCTGGTATAATGTAGTTCATTAAACAATATATATTGAGTCTTACTGTCCAAGCTTCAGTAATACATATAAACCAATTCAAGATAGCAGACAGTTATGCAGTTATGTGTTCATTTGGCATCAAATATTATTAAGTATGCATTCATTTCACAATAACAAAATAAGCTTCAGTATAAACTCAGTTTGAAAAGTCCCATGTAACAAAAAAATGGAATTCAGTCTTTTTTCAGTAGAAACAATTAAACCTCATCCATTTATTCCCTCCTTCCTTCTCCACTCTCAAATATTGCAAAGGACCTTCCCTACTGAGAGACTTCCCATAGGCAATTGGTTGGCCATATTGTCTGCCCCAGTCTGGCTTTTACATTCTTGCTCAACATGTGTATAACCTTAATGTTGCCTGCTCACCTGGCATTCTTCTGGGTTAGTCTCAGTAGGAAGTGCTGAAATTCAGCTCATTTCTCTGCCAAACTCTAGCAGTGAAGTGTGCCTCTTAACAGATCTAGCTCCCATCCTGCGCTAAAAGGACTCTATGTCTTGGAAATTACTCCTAATCTCGGAAAGCCCAAACCTTCTGTGGATTTGTTTGATCCCCTTCTATAGCTGCCTATGCTGAGAAGCATGACTACATCTTATGGCAGCAAACTATACCATTTAACTTTCTGCTGCATGATAAGAATCATTGAATCATTGAGTTGGAAGAGACCTTGTGGGCCATCCAGTCCAACCCCCTGCCAAGAAGCAGGACAATCGTGTTCAAAGCACCCCCAACAGATGCTACCCAGCCTGTTTAAAAGCCTCCATAGGACGAGCCTCCACCACACTCCAGGGCAGAGAGTTCCACTGCTTAATAGCTCTCACAATTAGGAAGTTCTTTCTAATATTCAGATGGAATCTCTTTCTTGTAGTTTGAAGCCATTGCTCCCCGTCCTAGTCTCCAGGGCAGCAGAAAACAAGCTTGCTCCCTCTCTCCCTGTGACTTCCCCTCACATATTTATACATGTCTGTCATGTCTCCTTTCAGTCTTCTCTAAACATGCCCGGCACTTTAAGCCACTTCTCATAGGGCTTGTTCTCCAGACTCTTGATCATTTTAGTCACCCTCCACTGGACACATTCCAGCTTGCAAATATCTCTCTTCAATAGTGGTGCCCATAATTGGATGCAGTATTCCAGGTGTGGTCTAACTAAGGCAGAATAGAAAGGTAGCATGACTTCCCTGGATCTAGAAACTATACTCCTATTTATGCATGCCAAAATCCCATTGGCTTTTTTAGCTGCAGCATTACATTGTTGGCCCATGTTTAACTACTTGTCCACAAGGACTCCACCAGATTTTCCACATGTACAGTACTGCTGTCGAGCCAGTAGTCTCCCATTCTGTATCTTTGCATACAAAACTATTATATTTTAATAGACAGAAACCAAAGAGCCATTTGGCTAACTAGTATGAAGGAATAGGGTGTGGAAAAAATAATTTTGGGTCCCTGGTCACACTGGCGGAGGATTTCTGAGTGTTGTAGTATAATGAAACACATTGTAAATAGTGCAACCATATTATTTTACTACAAACAAAAGCCTCCTAAGGAAGATATAACATTGGTCTGTGTGTTTTTTGTTTTTTATTACTTTGGGTTACTGGTGCAGGCTCATGTTGCTGCTAAAAAAAATGCTGTGCATTCATGAGGAGAGTCTTTAGTTAATAAATCCACATGCCCAACAACCATTGGGTGTCACTGTTATTTTTGGACACTCGCTGGAACACCCCAGCAAGTGAGAGTCCAAAAGTGGCAGGCTAAAATCCTGAACTTCAATCAATGGCTGATACCAAATGAGAGACTCCCTCCTGGGCACACAGAAAACTGGGTGACTTGGAAGGCGCTGAACAGACTGGGTTCTGGCATCACAAGATGCAAAACCAACCTTACGAAATGGGACTACAAAGTGGAATCAACGACATGCGAGTGTGGACAAGAGCAAACCACTGACCACCTATTACAATGCAATCTGAGCCCTTCCACCTGCACAATGGAGGACCTTATAGCAACTTTAAAGGCACTCCAAGTGGACATTTAACAGAATGCCAAGTTTACAAACTTTGTGGGTTTTATTTTTAATGCAATACAACTGTTTATTTCGCTCCTGACATGATTTTAAAAACTCTTATTTCACTGTATTAAATGGGCACTGAATGTTTGCTTATATCGGTTTATGCTGTAATATGCTTTGAGTCCCCTCGGGGTGATAAGAGTGGAATATAAATAAAGCATTGTTATTTTTTTTAAAAAAAAAAAAAGAAACACATTTCCCAAACAATTCCAGCATTTTAGACCTCACCTGGAATATTGTGTCCAGTTCTGGGCACCAAAACTCAAGAAGAATGTGGACAAGCTGGAATGTGTCCTGATAAGGGTGACCAACATGGAAAAAAGTCTGTAATCCAAGCATTGTGAGGAGAAGCTTAGAGAGGTGGGCATATTTAGTCTGGAAAAGAAAATATAAGAAGGCACATGAAAGCTATGTTTAAGTATTTGAAAGAATGCCACATTGAGGAGGGGAAAACTGAAAGATTAAGGCATGGAGCAATGGATTCAAACTACAAGAAAAGAGTCTCCACTTAAATATTTTGAAATATTAAGCGTTGTTTAACATTGGAATATGCTGCCTGGTGGAATCTCCTTCTCTGGAGGTTTTTAAACAGAAGCTGGATGGCTCTCTGTCAGGAGTGCTTAGTAGGCATGGTTTCGAATCCAAAAATGGTGATTTTAGAATCAAATGGGGGGGATTTTTTTGTAGTAAAAGAAAGACTTACAAAAAAATTCCAAAAATTTCTAAAATGTAACTTAAGTACTAACGAAATTCGTTAGTAATTCGTATGCCAGAGCATGCGCATTCAGATGGTTTTTTTACAACTCCCAGAAATCCTAACAGCTGGTAAATTGGCTGGGATTTCTGGGAGTTGTAGGCCAAAACTTGAATAAACCACACTGAATTCTAGATGGGACTCTCCAAATAGGAAGGAGGGAAGGAGTGAGGGAGGGAGGGAGGGGGGTATTCTATTCTTGGAAGCAGCAAAAAAAAGGAGGAGGAGCCCCCCCTCACTCCTCGCTGCCTCTCTCTCACCCCGATCCTGAGGGAGCGAGGGCCCAAGTTTGCCCAGGCTGAGAGGAAAAGGAAGAGGCCCGAGGCTGTGAGGAATGGTGGGAGTTGAAGTCCAAAACACGTACCTGGAGGGCTGAAGTTGGCCCCTGCGATGGGGCATGGCAGCAGAGCAACGGGGAAGAGAAGCATCTGAGAGCGCAGGGAGAGAGAGGAGGAGAAGCGCGCGTGTGTGTGTGAAGCTGGCCCCTGAGATGGGGCATGGCAGCAGAGCAACGGGGAAGAGAAGCATCTGAGAGAGCGCAGGGAGAGAGAGGAGGAGAAGCACGCGTGTGTGTGTGAAGCTGGCCCCTGCGATGGGGCATGGCAGCAGAGCAACGGTGAAGAGAAGCATCTGAGAGAGCGCAGGGAGAAAGAGGAGGAGAAGCGCGCGCGTGTGTGTGTGTGAAGCTGGCCCCTGCGATGGGGCATGGCAGCAGAGCAACGGGGAAGAGAAGGAGGGGGAGCGTGGAGGACTACACTTTCAGAATGCATTGCCTACCTAGCAGCAGCGTCACTTCCAGTTCCCCATAGAAATGCGGGGAAAGAAGAAGCTGAATGAAGGCGGGAAGGAAATGAGGGGAGAAGACAGGGAGAAGTGAGTACGTAGTACAATAATTAAGAATTTATTACGATCATAACGCAAATTGTTGGCCTCAAGGACCGTAAAAGGAAGTCTACTTCCGGGTTCGCGGCAGCGATCCGTAAAAGCTCAAAAGTCCCATTACATACGAATCTCTTACGAATCCTTTTAATTTCCGTTTCATTTTTCTCATGCCTAGTGCTTAGGTAGCTTGGTAAAAGAAGATTGTATTAGATCACCTTTGGGGTCTCTTCCAACTCTAGAATTGTATTATTCCCATGTCATCTAGTTACTCTAATGTTAGTAGAACACTGATTATGCTCTTGATTTTTGCCGGAACTTTCAATGAGCTATCCAAGGTGCCGAACGCTATCCTCAAAAGAGACTGGGGATTTAGGCCCCTTCTACGCTGCCATATATTTCAGATTATCAATGCACATAATACTCATTATCTACTTTGAACTGGATTATATGAGTCTACACTGCCATATGATCCACTTCAAAGCTGATAATGTGGATTTTATATAGCAGTGTAGAAGGGGCCTTAGTGTGGGCTAAAACCCAGAGCAGATTCAGAGCTTTTGCTCCTCATTTTCAGCTTGCAAAAACTATTTCTCACAATTTGCATATTATTGTGAGATGTATTGTTGTAGCAAAGGATGTCTTGCAAATGATAGCTCCATAACTCATTCATCTCATTCATCTTTATAGGTTTTCAATGCTTGAATTGCAAATCAGGCATTGCAACACATTTACAAAGAGGCTTCCGGACA
This sequence comes from Anolis apletophallus, assembly GCA_030556195.1. Lineage (NCBI taxonomy): Eukaryota > Metazoa > Chordata > Lepidosauria > Squamata > Anolidae > Anolis > Anolis apletophallus. Next base: position 16,594,182 of record JARBWK010000005.1, on the reverse strand, counting down.
AAAAGACCATCACTCAGCAGGATATGTATCTGGGGGATATGATTCCTAATGCACGCCTCAGCCAGTTTGCAAAATGGAAAACAAAGCATGGTAAGAGAGCAAATCTCCCGAAGGGATGCGCAGCACAGAATTAAATTCAATTTAGCCAAATGTTCTCTGCATACTTGCCAGAATTGTAAGCACAAACCTGTGTCCTGCATCAGAGTGTCACTAGAAAAACAACGCATCTTATCTTTTATCATATGCATGTGTGTGTGTGTGTGTGTGTGTGTGATATGTGTGTGTGTGTTGCAATCTGTTATCTGTACCATATAGTATGGATGGTAATGATTCTTGATTCTGAATTTTTTGTTTTGCTTTATTGATACAGCGTATAGCACTAGTTTGTCTGTGAAATATGTTGTGGTTGTTGTTTTATTTTTGCTTCTTAGTTTGTTTTTGCTCATTCCTTGAGTTTATGGGGTTGTGTTTTCTGTTGTATATTATTGTTCTTAGGTAGAAAAAGGCAAAGATACAAAATGAGGGACAATGCCTGGCTCGACAGCAGTATGTGTGAAAAAGATCTTGGAGTCCTCATGGGCAACAAGTTAAACACGAGCCAACAATGTCATGTGGCAGCAAAAAAGCCAATGTGATTTTGGGCTGCATAAATTGGAATCTAGAGTCTAGATTGGGAGAAGTCATGCTGCCCTTCTATTCCGCCTTGGTCAGGCCACTTCTGGAATCACACTGTGTCCAATTCTAGGCACCGCAACTGAAGGGAGATGTCAACAAGCGAAATTGTCCAGAGGAGGGTGACTAAAATGATCAAGGGTCTAGAAAACAAGCCCTATGAGAAGCAGTTTGAAGAGTGGGCATGTTTAGCCTGCAGAAGAGAAGTCTTAGAGGAGACATGATGGCCATGTATCATGTGAGAGGAAGTCATAGGGAGGAGAGAGCAAGCTTGTTTTCTGCTGCCCCGGAGACCAGGTGCATTTCCACACAGCCCTATATCCCAAAATATCCAAACAGAGAATCCCACAATATCTACTTTGAACTGGGTTATCTGAGGCCACACTCAGATAATGTGGTATTTTCTGCCTTGATATTCTGGGATATAGGGCTGTGTGGAAGGGCCTCCAGACTCGGAACAATGGCTTCAAACTACAGGAAAGGAGATTCCACCTGAACATTAGGAAGAACTTCCTAACAGTGAGAGCTGTTTAGCAGTGGAACTCTCCGCCCCAGATTGTGGTGGAAGCTCCTTTATCAAGGCTTTTAAGCAGAGGCTGGATGACCATCTGTCAAGCGTGATTTAAATGTGATTTTCCTGTTCTTGGCAGGGAATTAGACTGGATGGCCCACAGGATCTCTTCCATCTCTATGATTCTATTATTCTTAGTTGTTTGTTTTTATCAAATTGCAAAAAACCAGTAAATAACAAAAAGAGGATGAAGTCCTGTGGATACTATTGCCAGGTTTTCAAAACAGCAATAGTAGCAAAATGCTGTGTGGAAGGGCTCTTAGAAAGTAGCTATTGACAAGTTTGTGCCTTGTATAAATACCAAGTATTGATTTCAGCTAATGAATTGTTAACAGTCATCGAGTCCACTTTAACAATACTGTTTACAACTGTTGTTCTTGTTGTGTTCCTTCAAGTTGTTTCAACTCTGCGGCAACCCTATAGCAAGATTTGTCCAGAAGAGCTCTACCATTGCCTTCCTCCGAGGATGACAGCACATCTACATTGTAGAATGAATACATGTTGATAGAATTTTAACTGCCACATCTCAATGCTACACAACCCTGGGAACTGTAGTTTGGTAAGGCAGCAGCATTGAGCCATGTCAGTTAAAGTGGAGTCAAACTGCATTTGTTCTACCATGTAGATGTACCCTTAGAGCAGGGCTGCTCAGTAAGCCGATCGCGATCAACCAGTCAATCCCAGGACCGAAGGAGGTCGATCCCAGCCAGATGTGGCGCTTCTCAGAGGGGGCGGAGCCAAGCTGTGCCAAGCCCCGCCCCCTCCCCCAGCTTCAGCACTCCCAGCAGCTGCTCCAGCCTTGAGGAGGGCAGGGCCAAGCCAGCCTTGTGCTAGCTATGTCACCACTGGCTTGGCACTGCCATCCTCAAGCCTGGAGAAGCTGCTGGGAGCTCCAAAGCCAGAGGAGAGGGGGCAGGGCTTGGCACGGCCTGGCTCCGCCCCCCCTCTGGCTTCCGCTCTACCAGCAGCTTCTCCAGGCTTGAGGATAGCAATGCCAAGCCAGTGGTGGCATAGCTAGCACAAGGCTGGCTTGGCATTGCCATCCTCAAGCCTGGAGAAGCTGCTGATAGAGTGGAAGCCAGAGGGGGGCGGAGCCAGACCATACCAAGCCCCACCCTCCTCCTCCCCTCTGCAGCCTAGAGGTAGGTAGGTAGATCTTTCTGACTTGGTTTTATTATAAGTAGCTCGCATGCTGAAAAAGTGTGGGCACCCCTGCCTTAGAGAGTGTAACATGCCCAAGGTCACACATTATGTTTTATGGCCAAGCAGGGATTTAAGGTTTTGTCTCCAGAATCATTATCCAACATTCAAACCATTACGCCATTCTGGTTCTCTTAAAAATAGTACATATTTTTAAAATATACAAAAAATAGTGAAAAGTAATAAAATTACTTTAAAACAATGATGTGATCTGTAAAACGCTTAAAAACTAAAATAATAAACAATAAAAAACTAGATTTTTTTTTTAAAAAAACCAAATAGAATACATCATTAAAAACTCATCACAGTCAGTTCTAACAAGCCTGATGGAAAGTGTTTACTTTTTGACAGAGAAGATGGTTAAAGAGAGGGAAGGTGGTTGGAGAGAGAAAAGAGGACTTCTTGAATATTTTAGAACTCACAATGAGGGACTTGTGGCCATAATGAATGAGACTTTATTTATATTGAGGAGGGCAGGGCCCAATGGGGACTCGGGGCGGGTTACAACATATAGAGAGGCAAACATTCAATGCCGTATAAAAATACAAAATATCATAAACCAAAAGATAAAACCCTATTTACATTTACACATTATGTGTCATCTCTGTGGCCCAAGAGGAATGCTGCAAGACTCAATGGCCTCAGAAAGTACAGATGACCTATGGTCCGCTCTTGCCTAACCATGATTTGGTCAGTTGTAAAAACACTCAATAAAGGGTATGCAGTAAGACAACTGTGTAAAAAAGTATATAAGGGCAAATGTAACAACGAATGGACGAAAAAAAACAGTATTGCAGCCTATTATGGAATTTGAGAGGGACAAGAATGCTGGTTGAGTTCTAATAAATGCAACAAAAGAATAACTGCCCAATTTTCATATCCCTGGTGGCATCTTTGATGCCAGATTCCTCCATGTGGCAGCTGGTGTCATGTGTCAATCAACCTTTCTTCTCTTTCCAGAATCATTTCCTGCAACATTCAGCTGTACGTATTCCACCCCAGACTGACTGCTTTGGCCATGGGTAAGCTCCAACAGAGAAAGGCACTTTACACGTATCTATTACAGCCACTTTTGGAAACCACTTGTCAATTGTGTGCTTGGCATAAACAACCTTGGCAAAACATGCAGCAGCTCTTAACATCTTGCTCGAGCAATGTTCTTGGCTGTGGTAAACATTTCCCCATGTGTAAGGAAAGATCACAGGCAAAGACACAGGATTTGTCAAGAGGGCAGGAGAAGAACTTCAAACTATTTAAAAGTTACAGTGGTCTTTTTCACAAGAAAGGTATTCCCCCCCTCCCCCATCTTTTCACACCAAGTCTTCCTGACCTACAAAAAGATCTATTTTTTCAAGAGTAAATTGGAACTGAAAATGTATCCCAGCTCACCATTCTGTTCCAAGATCATTAAAAATATAAAAATATGTGGGCTCAGATACATCAAGGACATAGGGGAGAGCTATGGCCACTGTTGTGTGACACTTCCATATTACTGAATAGTGACATCACACAGACCAAGGTACAATGCAAAGCCATGTGCAGATATTGATATTAAGTCATGTGCAATGTGCAACCATGCAGAATGTGAACATGCATCATTGTACAAATATTACCAATGTGTGTGTTATATAAATACAATCTGAACTATCTTATTTTATTTATTTATTTGTTACGTTTCTATACCGCCCCTCTCAGCCCGAAGGCGACTCAGGACGGTTTACACAGGCAGTCTCTGCCCTCAATACAACACAAACAACAAGACAAAAACCCCCAAAAAACCATATACTAACAAATTAACAATTAAAAACATACAATTGCAGTCTCAGCGTCATGTTGAAATCAGTTTCCATCGCATCGTCGTCATTCCATATATCTCATTAAGCCTTATATTTCATCAGCAAATGCCTGCTCAAATAGCCAGGTCTTGACTTTCTTGCGAAATGTCAGGAGGGAGGGGGCTGATCTGATGTCTTTAGGGGGGGCGTTCCAAAGCCGAGGAGCCACCACTGAAAAGGCCCTGTCTCCCTTCCCCACCAGTCGCGCCTGTGAAGAAGGCGGGACCGAGAGCAGGGCCTCTCCAGATGATCTTAAACATCTCGATGGTTCATAGGGAGAGATGCGTTCGGACAGGTAAGTATATAACTATAACACATAAACCAGCTAAAATGTCAAAACTGTGAATAATATGCATCCATGCATAATACACACACATGCATGATGTGTGTGTATTATGCACAATTAGCTCTTCTTCCATAACCTTGAGCTGAATGTGGCTGTTCTGCATTCGACAGAAATGTCCAATTATTCCATATGGGGAGCCCTCGGTAGAGCAATGGGTTAAACCCTTGTTCCAACAGGACTGAAGACTGACAGGTCAGAGGTTCGCATCCGGGGCGAATGCAGATGAGCACACTCTGTCAGCTCCAGCTCCCCATATGGGGACATGAGAGAAGCCTCCCACAAGGATGGTAAAACATCAAAACATCTGGGCATCCCCTGGGTAATGTCCTTGCAGACAGCCCATTCTCTCGCACCAGAAGCGACTTGCAGTTTTTCAAGTCGCTCCTGACATGGAAAAAAAATCATAGGGGAAGATACCAACAAGATTCAAGAGAAGATGAGCCATTCCAGATCAGACCAAAGACCTGTCCATTTGTACTGTGGCCAGTTGGTTGTCAATTGCAGTGGTCCAAGTACAGACCTGGAGCCAAATATGGCCTCTCAGGGCTGTTTTTACACCCCCGAAATACCCAGATCATTCTTCACTTAAGCAAAAGAGAAGCTGACTTACTGCTCCTAGAAGTCTCAAAGTATAATAATTCACCTATTAAATAGGTTGCAAGTTGGTATGTGCAAAGCTTTGGACGTCTGTTTCATGATTTGGAGTTTCGTATGATTTGTTAATTAAAACCTTTGAATTGCTAATTGGAAAGGGGCCCTCCAAAACATTTCTGAATTGGAACAGCAGCCCCTGAAGCTTTCAGAGAGATTAGTAAAGATTTGTTGTTTCAGAGGCTGGAACAGTTGGCACAGTGAGATGAGCAGAAGACCTTGCTACTGTCTCCTCCTCCTCCATCAGTGGTTTCTCCCAGAGCCAAGGCTCTCCTCTGAATTTCCTAAATTTTCCTTAAAAAAATATGAGTGGATGACCAAAACGTTCTGAAACTTGGCAGGTTTAAAGTCATAAATGTTGCCTACAAGTGTGCTGAGCGTCATCCAGATAGCCATAAAAATGATGGAGAAACAGTCCTCGTAATTTCCCCCTTGCCCCTAATGAATGAAGCAATTACGAAACTTCAGAGACTCAGATTATGAATCAGAACAGGACCCTCTGAATCTTTACCAAAGAGGGAGCCATCTAAATCTCCAAAACAAATTACTAATCAGATTTCAGCCTTTTCACACACCTCTAGTTATAAATCCTATCATTACTGTATGGTTGTTTGGTTTTTGTGTGCCATCAAGTTGTTTCTGACTTACAGTGCCTGCAAGGCAAGCACATCACAAGCTTCAAAAAAGAATGATTTGTTCAGAAGAGGTTTGTTGGTGCCCTCCTTTGAGGCTGAGAGAGCGTGACTTGCCCAAGGTCACCCAGTGGGTTTTACGACTATGTGGGATTAAAACCCTGGTCTCTGCAGTCATAATCCATTGCTCAAACCAATATACCTTTCTGGCTCCTTAGAAAAGAATGAGAGAATTATTATTTGCATGAGAAAATAATAATTTTTCACAAAGATTTCAAGTTTTCACAACTCCCAAACTGTCATCATGAGAGGCAGACTCGACTTCAACTTCAATGTTTTCCTATGTTCAGACAAATCTGTAGAGAAGAGAGTGGTTGGGTTTACATGTAAATTCAAATCAGCACTTAGGAAAGTAACTTGTTTGCATTACAATTCCCAGAGCTTGGAAAAATCTTCTATGCACACACCAATTCACCTTATGTCTCTAAAAGGGTGAAAAGAAGCAAAAAAATTTAAAAAATGTCCCTATTATATTAGTAAGTCTTTCTCCAGTCTTTGATGCTGGAGGCATTCAGGAGATTGGGAGAAGAAATTACATTTCCGAGCCGAAGCCTGGAGGAAGTGAACAATCAAGTCCTAGGTCTGATGGACTGTGGGACACTAATTTTTTTTTATTGTCCAAATTACTACAAGAGAGAGGCAGAGAGATCATCCATCATATCTGATTCACTGCTTTTAGGACTCAGGATACATCTACACTAAATAATTACTATAGTCGGACATCATTTTAACTGCCACAGCTCAATGCTCAGGAGTCATAGGAGTTGTACTTTGGTGGGGCACTCTTTGGCAGAGAAGGCTAAAGACCTTGTATAAAGCTAAAACTCCTAGAACCCCATAGCTTTGAGCTATAGCAGTTAATCTGATATCAATCTGCTTTAATTCAACAGTGTAAATGCACCCTAAGAATGTAGAAATATGCTTTAAATCAAATCAAGCCTAGGGTCCTTGTAGCTCAATATTGTTTAAACAGATTGAGCATTATCATACTGCACTGTTAAAGCACTATGACTCCATTTTAACTGCCATGGCAACATCCCAAGGAAACCTGGGGTCTTTGGAGCTCATTAACTACAAACCCCAAAGTGCTTTGGAACAGAAGTAGGTTGCATTTATTTATTTATTAGGATTTTGGAATACTTGCATATACATAATGAAATATCTTGGAGATGAGACATAAAATTAAACAAGAAAGCTACCTATGCTTGTATATATGCATATTATGCTTGGTTGATTAAAAAATGGTTCAAAACTCATTTTGGATGTAGGGGGCACTAGTGGTTTAGATTCTAAAGTCACTTCTGAATTTTTCCCAAAACAATTGAAACTTTCAGAACTTTTGAATCAATTTGTTAATGCGGACATGAATGCACAGTAGGGAAAAACAGCACTGGCACTGGGGAAAATTCAGGGAATTCTCCCTCTCTCATTTTTAGACCAATCCTGATGAAACTTGCCACATTAGTAGATCTCATAGACCACTACTAGCTCACCAAATTTCATAACTTTTAACTTATCCATGGATTTTGGCAAATTTTCAAAGTTTTTATTAAAAAGATATTTTTAATAATAAAGAAAATCTGTTCCTGGTTTGAAAGTGTTATTTCCGGTTTCATTGGGTGTTCTTTACTTTGAAAGTAGTTTTTCTACTCCAAACACTTTGTTTGTATGGCACAAACCATGTTAAATTGGTGGAGAACAGAAATCATAGAGACATCTAGACTGATCCTTTTCTTCTGGACAGAAAGACACCATTCAAACTCTCCTGACATCCATTTACTTCCTCCACTGAGTTGGAGAGGCCCTTAGATCAAACACTAACATATAGGAAACACTGTAGGAACACTAAGCACAAAGTAGCTGCATGCAGTAACATCCTTCGGAAACTTACTGGCGGTGCATGAGGTGCAGATCCAAAATTAATAAGAACATCCAACCTAGCCTTGTCTTACTCAACTGCTAAGTATGCCTGCCCTGTTTGGCACAAGAGTGCCCACACAAAGCAGGTGAATATAGCGCTGAATGAAACATGCAGAATAATCACAGGATGTCTCAAACCTACACATGTTGATTGACTTCATATAAGCTAGCTAGCATTGCCCCCCCCCAATATGTCATTAGTTGCTGCTAAATATGAGAGAAATAAGGTTGAACACTGTGAAAGCCATCCACTGCGTGACTATCAGCCTCCTCCCAGTAGACTCAAAACAAGGAAAAGTTTCATGAGAACCGCCACACCTGTTAATGTTTCCCCAGCAACAGCAAGAGTATCTCTCTGGGCAGCTAAGCCAGGAAATCCCAATTGGATAGCCCCCTACAAGGGTCTTCGTCCAGGGGCAAACCAAGAATGGGCAACTTGGAAGTCCCTGAATAGATTCAGAAGTGGAGCGGGCAGATCAAAAGACAACCTGGCAAAATGTCACTACCTAAAAGAATCCTCCACCTTGTGCGACTGTGGAGCAGAACAAACAACTCTGTAACTGTATGCTCTTGTCCACTATGCCCTACCTCATGCACAGAGGAAGAATTGATTAAAGCTACAAACAATGCAGTCACTGTTGCCCATTTTTGGTCAAAGATTATTTATCCACTTGTGCCCCCTCTATTTCATCAGTTTTATACTTACTAATGCAATGCTTTTGACATGAAATAAATAAAAGTTTGGATTTTGGAGTATTCCGAATATCAAATTTCCAGGTAAGATAAACTCAGTCTGCATCATCTTTTCTCCTCCATTCACCTTAAAGTCCACTAAATAGAATCTGCAAACCAGAATCTGCTAATCTTCCTTTCCTACACTCCAGTATCAAAATATAAATCCTGCAGGACATGAAAGGCACCCATTTTCTGAAGCTACAAAGGACTTAATATTCAAACAGGAGCTTTTCCATCTCTGCTGAAAATCTCTTTATTATTCAAAGGTTTTCTCAGGCCTCATGAGTGCTGCTGATACCTATTCCAATAAAACTTGTCACATAAAAATGAGGAACACTTGAGAATGGCTCACAAAGAATTTCATTCTTTATCAGAACAGGCGTGTGTGTGCCTAATAAGGCAACACTTCCCAGAATATATTAACGTGCATCTCACAATGTTTATTGTTCTCTTTCTTTCTATATTCCCATCCCACCAGGCTTCATTGTTACCACAGTAAAAGAGTTGCCAGTTCAGGATTGTCCCAAGAGATTTCTGGGTCAAAACCTGGGACTTAGGGTACATCTACAGTGTAGAGTTAAATCAGTTTGACACCACTTTAACTACCCTCATTGATATGGGATCCTGGGATTCCATATCAATCCTGGGAATTCCAGCACTCTTTGGCTGAGGAGGCGAAAGACCTTGTGAAACTACAACTCCCAGGATTCCATAGCATTGGGCCATGACAGTTAACCTAGTGTCCAACTGCATTCGTCCAACAGTGTGGGTGAACCCCATTATTCTATTATTTATTTATTTATTTACAGCATTTACAGTATATTCTGCCCTTCTCACCCCAAAGGGGAGTCAGAGTGGATGCCAGAGCACATACGTGGCAAACATTCAATCCCGTTAGACACACAGAACAAACAGATAGAGGTATGTGTCCCGGCATTTTTCCAACTTTGGTGGACTGGAGGTTATGCTCACTTTCAACCACAGGGGGTGCTGTTGCTCCATCCTCTATGACAGTGGTTCCCAACCTTTTTTTGACCAGGGACCACTTTGACCAGGGAACACTCTCCAACATTAATACCAAAAGGGTTACAAATCATTTTTTGATCAACTTCAGCTTTGGTTTGATTATTTGGGGTGCTGATTCAGAAAATTGCATTAGATAGACCACATCAGCTCTAGTTTCTGATACATAACATATGCCATCCAGTAGTCTCCATCTGCTCACCCACAGAAAACCATATTTAATAATTTAGAGCTGATGTGGTCTATCCCAGTGGGTGGGGCTGGTCAGTGGCAGGAAAGGAGTGGCGGGCAGCATGAAAGGAGCTAACCACAAAGAGAGATCATAGCTGAAAACGCTGTTCCCATGTCAAAGTGAAATGTGATTATGCCTTGCCTTCTCAGTTAGAGAGAAGTAAGGCACTTGGTCTAGATGCTTCTAGCCAGAACATACGTACATCCAGAGAAAAGCGTGAGCCTTGGGAAACCAGAGAGAGCCCTGAGAAACTAGAGAAAACTAGTGAAATAAATCTATAGGCCACATTGGAAAGTCTTTACAACTTGCAGTGAAGGATTTCAACAAAGACTGGATGGCCATCTTTCAGGAGTACTTTGGTTATTTTCACATGGTAGAATGAAGTTAGACTGGATGGCCCTCGGGGTCTCTTCCAACTCTATAATTCTATTATTTTAATCCTTTGACATTATAGCCACATAGAAATTTGCACACAGGTCTTCCCTGTTGAGCCCCCACACCACCACCACCACCACCCACCCACTGGCCAGGAGTATTTCTCCTGAAAATACAGACCCAGAGATCTGGTGGCTCAAGGAATGTCATAAAATGTTTAATAACAAAGCAATGACAAACATATGGGGACATAGCCCAAGTTTTTGATATGCTTATTAGGCTTGTACTTTTCAGCTGAACACTTGATCCATTATGGATGGGAAACTGTGATGACTGGGCCCTTGCAATTACAGCCAACCAAACAAGCTGAAAAAGCTGGATTTGCTAAAGAAAAACATCTAAAATTGATTTGCGCACAAGCCTAATGCTTATCACTTCTCCCTCCTCTTCTTTAATTCCTTTTTGCAACAATTCCCAAACTGGTATTCCAGAGGTTTTGAGCTCTAGCTCCCTGGGACTCATCTAACTTGTCCAATGATCAGGAATTATGGGAACTGAAGTCCAAAACTAAACAATAATGCATTCTTTTCCTGCTCTAAAGTCTTTTGTTCCTACCAAAATGGCAAAGTTCATTTTGTTTTGGTTTTTTTAAAGGCATTTGCTCATTGCATTTTCCGAATGAAAAAGAGAACAGCTGCACATTAAATATAATTGCAATCTGCTTTCAAGGAAACTCTTGATCCAGGGCATTTTTAATGTTTCTTGAGTAAAACAGCTTGGGACAATAACATTACTTCAGCTCATCTTAACAAAATCTGTGCATTTTCTGCAGCTGTCTTTCTCTATTCATTTTACAATTTTACCTCCCAAATTGGCATCTCTTCTAGCAACTGCCTGGAAAAATAATATTTAATTCCCAATGTGCAGAAATAGCATGACTTCTCCCCAGTCCAAACTGATTTGTTCTGAGGTTGTTGACTGTAAACTTACCATCATTGCATTCTTCTTCTTTTTTTACTTTTCAAAAATGTGATTTGATATATATATCAAATCTACATAAATCCACTCCTTTGAACTCAAACATAGATGCTTTCCTTAGCCGTTGTCTTTCTCACTGCATGCCTCACTTCAGAACAAATTTCTTTTAAAATCTTATTTAAAGACAGATAAAAGTTAGCTTAAACCACTTTGAGTCCCCACAGGGGTGAGAAAGGCGGTATATAAATACTGTAAATAAATAAATACATATTCCATACACATTTATTGTTGAAATTCTTGAGTATGTTAGAACTACTCAGAACCTTATTCAAGACACCTTCTGAACTACTTTGTGAAAAATGGATGTTGGGAAACTATATAGCCAGGTCTGTGTTTATTTATACTAGATTTTTTTTTCTTCTGCTGGAAGAAGTCAACGTGACTAAGCAGAGAAGGACTAATCCTTCTGGCAGGACTTCATGAATCCAGTGAAGTAGATTCTTGTCTGTGAAGGTTTATGCAAAATAAACATGTCCATCGTTAAAGTGCAACAAGAATTGTTGATGTTTTTGTTGCAATATGCTAAAGAGTCTGCTGCTGTAAATATTAGGCATGGTTTAGAACCCAAAAATAGGGAATCAAAAATCTAATGGGGGGGGGGGGGATTTTTTTGATTAGTAATAGAAAGACTTACAAAAAAAATTCCAAAAATTTCTAAAATAAAACATAATTACTAACGAAATTCGTTAGTAGTTCGTATGCCAGCGCATGCGCATTCCAGATGGTTTTGGCCTACAACTCCCAGAAATCCTAACAGCTGGTAAATTGGCTGGGATTTCTGGGAGTTGTAGGCCAAAACTTGAATAAATCACACTGAATTCTAGATGGGACTCTCCAAATAGGAAGGAGGGAGGGAAGGAGGGAGGGGGTATTCTATTCTTGGAAGCAGCAAAAAAAGGAGGAGGGCCCCCCCTCGCTCCTCGCTGCCTCTCTCTCACCCCAATCCTGAGGGAGCGAGGGCCCAAGTTTGCCCAGGCTGAGAAGAAAAGGAAGAGGCCTGAGGCTGTGAGGAATGGTGGGAGTTGAAGTCCAAAACACCTGGAGGGCTGAAGTTGGCCCCTCATGAAGCCTCTTCAAGGCTTTAGATCCTGGCAGGCAGAAGGGGCAGGGAGGACCGTCCACTCCTCCTCCCCTGCCAGGATCTAAAGCGCATCAAGGCTTGGCACGCTTTAGATCCTGTGAGAAACCAACCGAATGTATAATAGAATGAATGCTAACTTATAGAGTAAGTGCCTAAATATTATAAGTAATCCAACTGGTCATATACCTACATTCCATGCACATGCAATAATACAGCAGTAATAACAATGGGTATAAGAAGAGGTAAAATTCAAACCGAAGTATTCTGACTGGTCCCTCCTCAAGCGGTGCAAACGGGCTCTTCTCTATGAGCCCGGGATTCTGCAGCAAGTAAACGCTGTGCCTGGGCTTTTGGCTTTTCCCGGGAAAGGCTGCCTCCTGGGCTCATAGAGAAGAGCCGTTTGCACCGCTTGAGGAGGGACCACAGTCAGAATACTTCGGTTTGAATTTTACCTCTTCTTATACCCATTGTTATTACTGCTGTATTATTGCATGTGCATGGAATGTAGGTATATGACCAGTTGGATTACTTATACATGTTGTGTGCAACTACCCCAATACTCTTTGATGCTTTAGATCCTGGCAGGCAGGAGGGGCAGGGAAGCCTGGAAAAATGTAAACAGAGAGGTTTACTCAGAAGTAAATCCACAAAGGAGGGCACTTCATCCAAAGTGCCCTCCTTTGCGGATTTACTCATGAGTAAACCTCTCTGTTTACTTCCTTTGCAGATTTACTTCTGAGTAAACCTCTCTGTTTACATTTTTCCAGGCTTCCAGCCGAAAGAAGGAGCGAGTTTAGGGCTTGCCTTGCCATAATACTTATTGGCAAGGGAGGCGGGAGGGTGGTGAGAGAGAAGGAGGGTGCCCCCCCCCTTACGACCTAATAACGATACTTAAGAAAATCCTGGCCCCCGAAGTTCTATAAAGAAAGTCCACTTCCTGGTTGGCGTTCCAGATGCGGAAATACTCAAAAGTAGCATTTCTTACAAATTTCTTCCGAATAATTTAATTTTCATAACTTTTTTCTCATGCCTAGTAAATATGATTGCATGGAGTCTATCTCTAGCAGTTTGGCACCACTTTAGCTGCCATGGCTGCTTCCTACAGATTTTTGGCTACTTCCTGCAGAATTTTAGTAAATTTACCTATACTTCTATGCATATGCATACATCATGAGCTGTCTTGGAGCCCTAAGTCTACACACGAAATTCATTTATGTTTCATAGAAACGAAACATGTAGCCTGGTGGTAATTTTATATAATGGTTTTAACAATTGTGTTTATGAAACAAAGCTGGTACCAAACTGGTATAATAGAAGGCTTATCTATACCTGGCAGTTTAGCCCAGTATAGATATGGTCATGGCAGAGGTGCCTGCAATTGTCAGGAGCTCACATGGAGCGCCCTGGCCAACAAGGAGTGGCAGCAACATGGGGTGATCCCTCCCCTTCCCTGCATTGAGGAGATCAAGGAAAGGCTGATGGGCCCAGGTTTCAGTCTGGACAGAAAATCAAGGCAAATAAGACCTGATCCTGCTATCCAGATTTCCCCAAAGCTGTCAGATATCCTGGAATGTCTAGCATCCCCTGACTTTGCCCACAGAATGGTAATGTAGGTTTAAAGCAGTGATGTCCCGCCTTTGATCATCTAGGTATTTTGGACTTCAGCTCCCAGGATTCCTGATCACTAGACAAGCTACATAGAGTTTCTGAGAGCAAAAACCAGTGGTTTCTGGTCAAGTGGTCCCTGGTCAAAAAAAAGTTTGGGAACCACTGATCTACACTGTAGTAGAGTTAATGCAGTTTAACACCACTATAACTGCCATGACTCAATGCTATGGAATCATAGGACCTGTAGTTTGGTGGAGGCTCCAGTACTCTTTGGCAGATAAGAACAAAGACCTTATAAAGCTACAAATCTCAGGGTTCCATAGCCTTGAGCCATAGCAGTTAAAGTAGTGTCAAACTGTGTTAATTCTACACTGTAAATGTGCCCCCTTGAAGCATTATTATTTGCATATACAGCTTAAAAGGCCAATGGGATTTTGCTCTGCATAAATAGGAGTATAGTGTCTAGATCCAGGGAAGTCATGCTACCCATCTATTCTGCCTTGGTCAGACCACACCTGGAATACTGTATCCAATTCTGGGCACCACAATTGAAGGGAAATGTTGACTCTATGCTGTCCAGAGGAGGGTGACTAAAATGATCAAGGGTCTGGAGAACAAGCCCTATGAGGAGCGGCTTAAAGAGCTGGGCATGTTTAGCCTGCAGAAGAGAAAGCTGAGATATGATGGTCATGTATAAATATATGAAGGGAAGGTACAGGGAGGAAGGAAGAGGCTTGCTTTCTGGTGTCTTGGAGACTAGGATGCAGAACAATGGCTTCAAAAGGAGATTCCACCTGAACAAAGGAAGAATTAGGTTTTTCGGGCTATATGGCCATGCTCTAGAAGCATTCCTTGATGTTTCGCCTGCATCTATGGCAGGCATCCTCAGAGGTTGTGAGGTCTGTTGGAAACTAGGCAATTTTGGTTTATATATCTGTGGAATGTCCAGGGTGGGAGAAAGAACTTTTGTCTGTTGGAGCTAGGTGTGAATGTTTCAATTGGTCACCTTGATTAGAATTTGATGGCCTGGCAGATTTTTGGTGTGGCTTGTTAGTGCCTAGGGGAATCTTTTGTTCAGAGGCGAGTAGCTGTCCCTGATTGTTTCCTCTCTGGACTTCCCCTGTGTTTGAGTGTTGTTTTACTGTTATGATTTTAGACTTTTTTAATACTAGCAGCCAGATTTTGTTCATTTTCATGGTTTCCTCCTTTCTGATGAAACTGTACAAATGCTTATGGATTTCAATGACTTCTCTGTGTAGTCTGACATGGTGGTTGTTGGAGTTGTCCAGTATGTCTGTGTTCTCAAATACTACGCTGTGTCCAGATTGGTTCATCAGGTACTCTACTATAGCTGACTTCTCTGGCTGAAGTAGTCTGCAGTGCCTTTCATGTTCCTTGATTCGTGTTTGGGCAATGCTGCATTTGGTGGTCCCTATATAGACTTGTCCACAGCTGTGTGGTATATGGTACACTCATGCAGAACCTCATGAGGAAGAACTTCCTAACTATGAGAGCTGTTCAGCAGTGGAACACTCTCTCTCTCTCTCTCTCTCTCTCTCTCTCTCTCTCTCTCTCTCTCTCTCTGCCCCAGAGTGTGGTGGAGGCTCCTTCTTTGGAGGCATTTAAACAGAGGCTGGTTTTTCATCTGTCGGGGGTGCTTTGAATGTGATTTTCCTGCTTCTTGGCAGGGGGTTGGACTGGATGGCCGAAGAGATTGCTTCCAACTTTATGATACTATTATTCATGTTCGCAAATTGGATAAAAGTCTGTTAAATGTTTGAATTGCTGTACCTATAAATGTATTGTGCAGTTATTGCATTCCTCAAGTTTAACAATATCCTTGATACCCATGTCATCCCATTGATTCCTCCAACTAAATCAGCCAGCTGATTTCACATGAGCCAATAGCTATAAACCTCGCCATGACTGATGACCCAGACCTTTTTATGTGCACAAACAGGTTACCAAATAAAACCAATGAGTGCTGAAGAAATGAATATGCTTCCTTTGGTCCTTTTGCTCCTTCAAAGTAATTATGTGCTCAGGTGATAGTTCAGTTCTCATTTGCAGAAGGCTGGGACATATTGTGCATTATGAATGGCTTATTGAGTTTGACAGCGCCAACCTCTGAACGATAAGAACATTATCGGTCCTCCCCTTCTGTGGCACCAAGCGAGGCTGATACATTCTGTCTCTCACTAATTTGGGCAATTTTTCAAGAAGCGGAGGCTCTCTGATGAAAGCGATGCATGTGATTATGTCTTTTGAACTGCAGCAGGACTTTATTATTTAACCTCACTTTCCATTTCTCAGCTGCTGCTCTCTTCTCTTTAGTTTCTGAGCATGTCACCATACATAATGGTTTCATTAGCACAACATTGCAGAGGGCTTGATCCCAGTTATGGTTGATCACTTGCGCATGGTTCAAAAACAAGTATGGGTATCAGCGAGAGGAAGACGAAAAGAGAACACTGGTATCATATTGCACATGTTGAGTGCCTGGGCATGATTCCCAAATGCTGGAAGAGTGGTGCATTCACTCTGGGTTTTAATCTAAACATTAAAAGGATTAAACTAAATTCTCATTTTACAAAAGTTTTTTAAAAAAAAGATTTAATAAAATTGTATGAAACATCCTGATTCCAACACATTTAAAATATAATTCATAGAAACATAGAGTTAGAAGAAATCACAATACCATCCACTACAACCCCATTATATCATGTAGGAATACACAATCCAGTACAACTACAACTCCCAATACAACTGCAACTCCCAAAATATCAACTGTTTGTGTTGCCTGGGATATCTGGGAATTGTGGTACACAAAGTCATTTTCCCCTGTCTCCGCTGTTTGCCATGGGTTTGGGGAAGAAGACATCTTGTTCGTACAATGTCTATATAAAGCATCCAGACCAACTGGTTCCTTAAGACAGAAAACAGATGCCAAGAAAGTGAAAATTGGGAAATAATATATCACACCCTCCTCCATGCCTTCTGTCAGAGGATGCTGATGTAAATATTCTTTGCCAGTGTATCTTTTATCAAGATTAAAGAAAAATCATAGGAAACAGACATTAGTTTTCTTATCTTTATAATAATAACAACAACAACAACAACAAAGGGACTTGGGGAGGCTTACATGGGGACAAGCCCAGTCAAACAGAGATTAAAATATCACACATTAAAAAATTCACACATACAAACATCATAAACATAATTTTAAAAACTATCATCAAACAACCAATAACCTAATATAGTGGCCATATCATAATAATCTATATAAATAAAAGTATAATGATTGTTTGTGGGCAAATTGACACCAAATTTGGACACAAGACATTTAGCAGGCCAACGAGTGACGATCACTCATAAAAACACTGAAAAACACAGCAGAAGAGACTTTAAAAGCCAAAACTTTTTTTAAAAAAAATACATTACAACGCATTACAACATTACAACGCATGCACTAAACCACATATATATACGCAAACACACATATATACACATATACAAAAATATATGCACACACAAATAATATATACACAGACTGGGCCACAACAATGCATGGCAGGGATGGCTAATAATAACAACAACAACAACAACAACAACAACTTTATTTTTATACCTCGCCTCCATCTCCCCAAAGGGACTTGGGGCAACTTACAAAGAGACAAGCCCAGAGAGCACAGAGTTAAAACATAATGCAATAAGATAAAATCAAAACCAAACCAAATAGAAGTATATCACAATAAAACATAACATCATAAAAACAGTACCATGGAGAGCAATAAAAGTGCTTTGTTCAGAGGGCTCTGAGTTTGTGCAAAATTCCTAGGTAGAGCTATGGGAAAGTGCAAAATTCAGTGGCAAGGATAAGTGAGTAATTTCCTTGGCCATTAAAATGTCAGTATTGTAGTGTGGAGGGCCATCCTAAAGTGCCAGGGGCTTGTGCAATGCAGTTGCAAGGACAGGGCTGGTGGGAAAGTGCAGGAGCCAGATGATAAGTTGGGCTAGAATGGTGACGTCAATAAGAGTCATACAACTATAGGGCAGGGACAATGGTAAAGTGAAAGAGGCAGATATTGAGTTGTGGCTGAAGGGGCCAAAAGTGTCTAGTGAAATGATTACTGAAAAGCACAATTGAACATCCACATTTTTAGTTCTTTACAGATAATGTACAGGGTTGGCACCAATCTTATCTCCATGGGGAGAGAGTTTCAGACCAAGGGGGGCACCACCGAGAAGGCCCTCTCCTTCATCCCCGTGAGCCGTGTTTGTGATGGGGGTGGGAGCAAGAGAAGGGTCTTCCCAAAAGATCTTAGAGCTTGTGCAGGTTCATAGGGGAAGATGTGATTGCGAAGATAAGCAGGACCTGAACCATTTAGGGCTTTGTAGGTAATAACTTGCACCTTGAATTGGGACCGGAAACTTATCAGCAGCCAGTGGAACTGTTTTAATAGGGGGTTGGGCCACTCCCTGCAATTCGCGCCAGTTAGCAACCTGGCCACCAACCTTTGTACCAACTGCAATTTCCGGGCTGTCTTTAAAGGCAGCCCCACATAGAATGCATTACAACAGTGGTTCCCAAAGTGGGCGATACCACCCCCTGGTGGGCGGTGGGGCAATCCAAGGGGGCGCTGGGAGGCTCAGGAGAATTTGGGGGGCACTGAACCCCTGTAAGGGGGCAGTGGTGTGAGCCAGGCTTGCTTGTCACTTGCAGGGTCACGCGCTTGCGAGGACTTCCCAGTTGGAAGAAAGAGGTGATACACAGGACTGCGCCATGAGCGGGGTTGATGAGGGGAAGGAGGTGTGTGCTGCTGTTTCCACAGCAATGCCTGCCTGGGGATTCCAACTCGCAATGACACAGTTCCAAGCATGTGATCCCCGGGCAGGCATTGCCGTGGAAACCGTAGCACGTGCCTCCTTCTCATAAACCCCGCCCATGGCACAGTCCTGTGTATTGCCTCTTTCTTCCAATGGGGACATCCTCGCAAGCGCGCCTTGCTGGGCCCGACGTGGGGTGGGGCGAGTGGGAGGCGCTTTTCAAGGTGGGCCTCGCTTGTCCAGTGCCTGCCCCTTCTTTTTTCAATGCCATAAAAACAACATGCAATTAAAATAACATTTAAATTAAACTTAAAACACATCAAATCAGTTAATTTTACAAAAAAAGGTAGAAACATTAATACATATATCTTTCTGTTTAATTGCTATTAAAATAAAAAAATTATAATTTCTAGGGGGGCGGTGAGTAAAAAAAATTTGGAAAGGGGGCGGTAGGCCAAAAATGTTTGGGAACCACTGCATTACAGTAATCCAATCAGGAGGTAACTAACGCATGGACCACCATGACCAAGTCAAACTTCTCAGGGTCTGGTCGCAGTTGGCACACAAGCTTTAACCGTGTAAAGGCCCTCCAGGCCACCAACAACACCTGAGTATCAAGCATCAGTGCTGAGTCCAGGAGGAACCCCCCCCCAGACTGCGGAACTCTGTCTTGAGGGGGAGTGTAACCCCATTGATAAGGTCACCTTAGGGTCACCACAAGTCAGAAATGACTTTGAGGCACACAAGTCTAAAATTGTAGCTTTCCCATCCCACCGTTTATCCACCCCGTCCATTTGCACTAAAGGAATCCTGGAAGGTCATGCAGTTTTATCTGCCAGTGTCTGCACCTTTGGATTTAATTTTAGTTTCATCCCAATTTACATACAACTGACAGCCAGCCAGCCTAATTGCCTTGCGTATAATGGCAGGCAATGACCTCTTAATCATGACCTCCTAATAATTTGCTCTCTTTCTCCCCATCTGCTTAATTACACGCTTATGTAGCTATCTTGGTTCTGTGTCTTGAGAAATAGGGCAAACATATGTTATGCCATGTATCTATAGAACGGGCTGTTCATTGTCCTTTTGTTATCAATGCACAAAGTGATCTGCAAAAAGCATAGACTGCAGGTTGGTTGGCCTGGCACAACTTTGGGCTTAAATGATGCCATGGCCTCACTTGCTTTCCTTTGACAGAACATCTCCTTAACTTGTACTGCTCCATTTCTTGATTTGTACAGTATTAATTAAAAACTGTCATCAAGAATGGGCAACTGGAGCAGACAGGAAGCCTCTGGGTAATTCAAGAATGTTATTAAAGCTAAGTAGGGATCCCCCATGGGGGGGGGGGGCATCATATTACAAATCTATTTTCAAAGGCTTTCATGGTTGGAATCACTGGGTTGTTGTAGGTTTTTTGGGCTGTATGGCCATGTTCCAGAAGCATTCTTTCCTGACGTTTCACCTGCATCTATGGCAGGCATCCTCAGAGGCTGTGAGGTCTCTTGGAAACTAGGAGAATGGGGTTTATATATCTGTGAAATGTCCAGGGTGGGAGAAAGAGCTCTTGTCTGTTGGAGATAAGTGTGAATGTTTCAATTGGCTTTTTTTTGGAAAAAGAAAATGAAGGAAAGCTGCCTTTTCTAGATGTCCTAGTCATCCGCAAACCAGATCAACAATTGGGTCACACAGTTTACAGAAAACCCACTCACACAGATAGACACTTACATAAAAACCCCAACCATCACCCGTCTCCCATTTCAGCTCAAATCATAGGTGGCGCAATGGGTTATACTCTTGTGCCGGGAAGACTGCTGACTGAAAGGTCAGCGGTTTGAATCCAGGGAGCGGGGTGAGCTCCCATATGTCAACCAATTGTCTCACACCAGAAGCAACTTGCAGTTTCTCAACTCGCTTCCGAAATGGAAAAAAACCTCGAATCATGAGCTCAGAAGACAATTTCTGCCTGTCTCCCTGGTGGTACAGCAGGTTAAACCTCTGAGCTTCTGAATTTGCTAACCGAAAGGTTGGCGGTTCAAATCCGGGAAGCGGGGTGAGCTCCCTTTGTTAGTCCCAGATTCTGCCAACCTAGCAGTTCAAAAACATACAAATGTGAGATCAATAGGTACCGCTTCTGCAGGAGGGTAGTGGCGCTCTATGCAGTCATGCTGGCCACATGACCTTGGAGGTGTCTACAGACAATGCCAGCTCTTCAGCTTAGAAATGGAGATGAGCACCACCCCCAGCGTCGGACACAACTAGACATTGTGTCAGGGGAAACTTTTACCTTTTATTATTTAGTCCTTTTATTATACATTTATAAACTCTGATACAGTCATTTTATTGTGAACTGATTTGGGATTCTGCTATAAAGATGCTGAAAATAAATGAGGACATAAATCTTGGGCAGTTGATGTCAACGCTTTGAACTTGGTCAGAAATAGAATTCATTCTGTGGGGAGCTAACTCTCTTATTCATGCAAGCCACTGCATCCCGTTCCATTCCCAGATTAAAACTGAAGAGTTATAGCAGAAAGACAACTGTGTGATTCACTTTGGAAGCACATATGGGAGGCTGAAAAAGTGGATTTGAAGGGTCATTTTATTAATTTAACTCTAAAACGCTAAACAGCTGAGAAAACAAACGGTATCTATAGGGAACGACAACATTATGAAAAACTGCATAAGGAGTTTACAAAGAAATTACTCACTGAAATGACTGCAGCTGGCAAGCAGGGAGAAACTGAAATTATTGGAGTGGCGTGGAATTAAGCAAAAGATCCTCCTGAGACAGGAAGTAAATCAAAGTGTGGCTTTGTTTTTATATTCATGTGTTATTTCCACCCCTTCTGTGTATCTGGTGAGTTGCAGTGTTTGTGAACAAGACAAATGTCCCTGTTCCCACTGAGCTTACAATCAGGATTGAAAGCGTCAACAGAGAAAAAAGAAAGGGAGGGGTCAGGATTCAAAACAGGACTAAATAACAGCCTACAAAACAATATGCAAAAAAATATGTTTCCTTTCCTACTGCACCTTCAGAGGCATGGCAGGATTGCAACATCTATATGCACTAAAACCACATTGTACACAGCAATATGGGATGGTCTCTCTATTGGGTTGCTGTAAGTTTTTTTGGCTGTATGGCATGTTTCAGAAGCTTTACCTCTTGACGTTTTACCTGAATCTATGGCAGAGGTCAGGAGCCTATGGCTCGGGAGCCAGGTGTGGCTCTTTTCATGATTGCATCTGGCTCTCCAGAGCAGCCCGGGCCTCGGTTTCCTAACATGCAGTGGGGAGGAGGGATGCAAATGCTTCCGCGCCTCCATCTCCTCTTCCTCATCCCTCGCTGCTCTCAGGGCCCTGCGACCTCTTTGTTGAACAACTCAAGAACCGCAGCTTCTTCAACGCCTTCCGGAGGGACTGGCTCACCGACGTCAACACCAAGGTCTGCCTTGGCCCTGCGCCCTCCTCCCCCTTCCGTCTTTTCTCTTCCTTTTTCCCTCTCTCTTTTTCTTTCATTCTTTTTCCTCCCTCTCTCACTACCTTCTTTCCTCCCTCCCTCTTCATTCCTTCCTTCCTCTTCATTTATTTCGTTCTCTCCTTCCTTTTCCCTCCCTCTTTCCTCCATTCTCCCTCTTCCTTCCCCTTTCTCCCTTTCTTTCTCCCTTTCACCCTTTCCTTCTCCTTCTCTCCTTCTTTTTCCCTCCCGCTCTCCCCTTCTTTCTTCCATTCTCCCTCTCCCTCTTCCTTCCTTCCTTCCTCTTCTATTCTTTTCCCCAAGTCTTCCTTTTCTTCTCCTTCATTTTCACTTCCCCCTCTCTCCCCTTCTTTCTTTTCTTCTTTTCCCTTCATTATTTTACTATTTCCTCACCCCCTTTCCTTTCTTTTCCCCACACTTTCCTTTCCTCCCTTCCCATTTTCTTCTTTCTTTTCCCCTCCTTGTCTCTCTCCTACTTTGCTTTTCTTCCTTTTCCATAGTTCGTTCTTTTCTTTCTTCCTCTCCCCCTGCCTCCTTTATTTCCTCTTTCTTTCTTTCCCCCTTTCTTCAGTCTTGTCTTCCTTCCCAGAGTCCTGAGCATGCCTTTTGCAGAGCCAGGTCTGAAGTGTCCCATCATTCTGCCGGGGGAATCCTTTTCTCATAGTATGCACTTATATACTCACATTTCGTTGAATTCAGTCTTAAAATATATATATTATATGGCTCTCACTGAAATAAATTTCCAAATATTTTGCTTTCATGGCTCTCTGAGTCAAAAAGGTTCCTGACCCCTGGTCTAGGGCATCTATCCTCAGAGGTTCTGAGGTTTGTTGGAAACTAGGAAAATTGGGTTATTATCTATGGAATGTCCAGGGTGGGAGAAAGAACTCTTCTCTGTTGGAGGTACGGGTGAATGTTTCAATTGGCCACCTTGGTTAGCATTTAATGGCCTAGTAGTTTTCAAGGTGTGTCTTCTTACTGCCTGGGGAACTCCAGACATGAAACAATCAGGGATAACTAATCACCTCTCAACAAAGGTGATTGTTCCGCATCCTAATCTCCAGGGCAGCAGAAAACAAGCTTGCTCATTTATGAATCTATTAGGCTAAATTTGATATTTATTTTTCAATCAACATTTTTGTGCAAGTTCAAGTCCAGTCAAAAAACCACCTCTTTTCAGCAAATTGCTTTTTAAAAAAGTACATTTTGAGTGTTGTAAAATGATCTTTAAGAGTCGCAGTTCCATTTCTTCAAATAGTTTCCGACTTATGATGACCCTAAGACAAACCTAGACAGGTTTTTCTTGGCAAGGCTCTTTAAAGGAGGCTTGCCATTACTTTCCTCTGAGAGGAAGAGAGTGTGGCATGTTCAAGGTGCCACGGTTGAGAAGGGATTCAAACCCTGATCTCCAGAATCATAGCCCAGCATTCAAACCACTCTCCCATGCTGCTTCTCCACAAGTGTTGTATGTAGTACTAGTCTACTTCCAGTCATAAGCAAAAACCATCATTAATCGAGGTGATGCCAGATAAATTTCTTGTCCAATAAATATGATATGATGAGAGAAAAAGAGACAGAGATTCCATACAATCCATCTAAAGAAAATGTTATGGCATTTTTAAGGATTTAAAAAATAAACAAAGCAGAGGTTGGAACTCATAAATCTCAATTTCCTTGCAGGATTGAGGTGCAGAATGATACTCTGTGTTTGCATATGTAACACATTTACTTTCTCACTGGATGTCCAGATGCTGACGGCTCTTGTGTGACGACTGGTAGAAAGCTGTATATGTGGAAACTATTAAAACTTTTGCTTTTCTTTCACTGAAGATGAAGGCCCATTTCATCTCTGTTTGATTTGATTACACACCCTTCCTCTCTTTTATCGTTCCTTCCTTCATTTTCCAAACTTCATTGAGATGAAACCATTTCTTTTTCTTTTGCTGCTGTTATCTCTGAGGGTTTGCACACTTCAAAATTCATTTCTTTTTCCTACAGCAAATTGTAGTGGAGTGATTATGGTTAGGAATCCTGACTGGCTTTGTCAAACGCTGTATCAAAACTGATTGTAGTTTAAGAAATTAATTCCAGTAAGTTATAAGAACATAAGAACATAAGAAGAGCCATGCTGAATCGGGCCTCAGCCCATCTAGTCCAGCATTCTGTGTCACACAGTGGCCCACTAGTTGTACACAGGGATCTCTAGCAGAAAGGAGGGCAAAACCCTCACCTGCTCCCGACCCCCCACAACCAGTACCCGGGGAAATCCTGCCTGCCTCCATCAACACAGAGGTGGCACTTGGATGTCCATTTCAGTAACTACTGATTCCCTTGGTATCCATGAATCTGTCTAATCCTGCCTTGAAGCTGTCCAGGCTGACAGCTGTCACAACCTCCTCTGGAAGTGAGTTCCATAACCCAATGACCCTCTGGGTGAAGAAATATTTCCCTTTATTAGTCCTAACTTTCCTACCTTGGAGCTTTAGGGAGTGCCCCCTAGTCCTAGTGTTGGGTGACAGAGAAAATATTTTTTCTTTATTCACCTTTTCTATCCCATGCATGATTTTATACACTTCGATCAAGTCACCTCTTAAACGCCGTCTTTCAAGGCGTTGCAACCTGATTTCATAAGGGAGCTGCTCCATCCCTTGGATCATTTTTGTTGCCCTTCTTTGTACCTTTTCCAGTTCCGTTATATCCTTCTTGAGGTGCGGTGACCAGAATTGTACACAGTACTCAGATGTGGCCTCACCATAGATTTGTAGAGAGGCAATACAACATTTGCCGACCTATTTTCGATTCCCTTCCTGATCATGCCAAGCATAGAATTTGCTTTTTCACTGCTGCTGCGCACTGGGTTGACATCTTCATTGAGCTGTCCACCAAAACCCCAAGATCCCTTTCCTGGTTTGTCTCAGAAAGCTTTGATCCCATCAGTTGATAAGTGTATTTGGGGTTCTTTGCCCCGATGTGCATGACTTTACACTTGTTTAGGTTAAAATGCATTTGCCACTTTGTTGCCCATTCACTCAGTTTTGAGAGATCTTTCTGGAGCTCTTTACAGTCAGTTTCATTTTTAACTACCCTGAACAGTTTAGTGTCATCTGCAAACTTTGCTACCTCACAATTTACTTCTACATCCAGATCATTTATGAATAAATTAAAAAGTAACTGTCCTAAAACTGAACCTTGGGGTACGCCACTTCTCACCTCTTTCCATCCAGAGAAGTGTCCATTTATTACCACCCTTTGTTTCCTACAGTTTAGCCAGGTTCCAATCCAGGACAAGACCTGTCCCCTGATTCCATGGCTGAAGAGCTTATTTAGGAGCCTTTGGTGAGGGACTTTGTCAAAAGCCTTTTGAAAGTCAAGGTAAACAATATCGACTGGGTCCCCTTTATCTATGTGTTTATTTACACCCTCAAAGAATTCTAACAAGTTAGTAAGACATGATTTGCCTTTGCAGAAACCATGTTGATTTTCCTTCAGCAATGCCTGTTCTTCTATGTGCTTGGTAATTTTTCTTTAATAATGGTTTCCATCACTTTGCCTGGAACTGAGGTTAGACTAACTGGCCTATAATTTCCTGGATCACCCCTGGATCCTTTCTTGAAGATCGGAGTTACATTTGCCTCCCTCCAGTCCTCGGGTACAGTGCCTGATCTTAGAGAAAGGTTATATATTTTGGCTAGAATTTCAGCAATTTCACACTTGAGTTCCTTAAGAACTCTGGGGTGGATGCCATCTGGCCCTGGTGATTTGTTGACATTTAGTTTAGTAAGGCATGTGAGAACATCTTCCTTGTTTATCTCTATCTGGTTTAATTCATTTAATTCTCTCCCTGAAAAACTGACTCAGCTGCAGGCATATGTTGTCTGTCCTCCTGTGTGAAAACGGAGGCAAAGAAGTCATTTAGCCGCTCAGCAATCTCCTTGTCTTCACTTATTGTCCCTTTCTTACCATTTTTGTCAAGTGGCCCAACTGCTTTTCTAGTTGGGTTTCTGCTTCTGATGTACTTAAAGAAGTTTTTGTTATTTTTTTAAATGTTCTTAGCTATATGTGCCTCAAAATCTCTCTTGGCTTTCCTGGCGGTTGCTTTGCATTTAGTTTGCCAGAGCTTGTGTTTCTTTCTGTTCTCCTCAGTAGGAAGAGCCTTCCATTTCTTAAATGAGTTTTTCTTCTTTCCAATCACATCTTTTACTTCATTTGTAAGCCATACCGATGTCCTCTTGGACTTTCCCGGCCTCTTTCTTATTTTAGGAATGCATTTTAGTTCGGCTTGTTTTAAAGTATTTTTAAACAGTTTCCAAACATTTTGGAGGGATTTGATTTTTTTTTACTGTTCCTTTTAGTTTGTTCTTTCCTATTTTTCTCATTTTGGTGAAATTCCCTTTGTGAAAATTTAAGGTCTCTGTGTTAGTTTTCACTGACAGTTTGCTATCCAAACTTAAGTTGAAGGTTATTGTGTTGTGGTCACTGGTACCTATGGGCTCAGTTACAAGGACAGTTATGTGGCAACATGTTCAGTCAATTTTTTTAAAACTGTAAAAGCTTTATAATAGTATGTGAAGTGATCTTTCTAAGCATTCAAATATTTATTTCTTCTCTACCACCACCATTCAGTTCCTTTCAACTTACTTGTACTTTGTTACCATTGAATTTGCCCAGTTCTTATTGATCTTGTTTGGAGCTCGTTTCTTTAGGGTCTCTTTCTCCTTCCAAATATTTTGCTGTACTTCTGTAAACCCTTAGACTCCTCAACACTGTCTTCAATTGTACAGTTTTGGCTATATGGGCTGGGGTCATATAGGGATGTTCAAAATTTTACAAGAATGACCTTTTACCATATACAGAGCAAGAAATGCCAAATGTCCAAACTTGGATTTAGGAAAAGAAGAGGCATTAGGGATCATACTGCAAATGTACACTAGATCAGTATTTCCCAACCTTTTTTGAGCCGCGGCACACTTTTAACATTAAAAAAATCTGGGGGCACACCACCAACCAAAATGACACAAAATGACACTGTAACACAGTAAAAAATGGCTGGGGGATGGTGGCCTGCTGGGAGTGCTGAAGCCGGAGGAGGAGCCAGGCCGCGCCATGCCCCGCCTCCTCCCCGGGTTCAGCTCTCCCACAGATTCTCCAGCCTTGAGGGGGCAGTGCGCACGAGGGGCGAGAGTCATGGCCCCCTTCCCCAGCGCCACTCTCCGCCATGACTCCCGCCCCTCACTCGCTGAAGCCACGCAGAGGAGGAGCATGAGCAGTAGACGGGCTTCTGTGAGCGGGGCTCCTCCTCCGCACAGCTGCAGCGAGCAAGGGGCAAGAGTCATGGCGGGAGTCATGGCAGATTGGAGTCTGGCGGGGGAAATGGCCAAAGGAGGTGGTGCCCCGGCCCCTTCTTTTTCTTCACCACCGCCCGGCCCTTCCTCCTCCAAGCAGCAGGAGTTCAGCAGGAGGAGGGGGGAAGGAAGGGGGCAGAGAGCTTTTCTCGCGGCACAGCAGGAGGTCCGTCACGGCACACTACTGTGCCGCATCACAGCGATTGGGAAACACTGCACCAGATAATTTAACCCACTAAAGAAGTGGTAGTGGTTCAGCCTGCATTTGTTCCATTGCCTAAGGTTTCAGTGAATAATGACCAAGATCCTGAATGTTAAGTTTCTGTATTGACCTGAGTACTGTTTTTGGTCAATTAAGCTGGCTCTCTGTAGTTAAAAGACTTCCGGTCAGCGCTAGAGACGGTCGGCTGCACCCTCGGGAGCTCCGAGGGCGAATACAGGAGGGAGTTGGTGAAAGCTGGTGAAAGAACGTCTTTCATCTCAATTCGCTTAGTGTTAGAGCGACTGACTACAGCCCTAAAGATCTCCAACCGGGAACGGGACCCCCCCCCCCTTTGAAGAGGGGGACTCTCCGACGTCGGGACTGGGGACTGAGAAAGGGTGGAGGACTCCCTCTGCTCCAAACAAGCGAAAGCTTGATTTCGACCGTCAGCGCGATTTTTAATTGAGAGCATGAGCACAACAAACGACTGAAAAGTAAGAAACCCCTGAATCCTGCCATATAGCAAAGCCTAATTTATGAAAGGACTGAGAAAGAACCGGGCGAGAGCTGAATAAATAAACAAACAGGGGGAAACCCCCACGGAGTGTAAAACAGGGAGGGACGCGAAGGCTGAGGCGGGAGAGTACAGCCCTGGCGAGTTCCCTCTATATAAGTAGATTAAACTGATAGCAGTAAACAATTTGGACTCTGTAGTGGAAAGGATACAAAGTAAATATAAGCATTACAAGCAAACCCAAAGAGAGTGAAAATGGCGGGGATCTAGAATCCTAATCAATTGACCTTGCAGACACCTTGCAGACACCAGACGCTGCAACAGAAGTAAGGGCAGCTGTGCGAGCCGTGGCCGAAAGGGAAGAATCCAGTAAGGAGAGAGAGAGAAGGTGGAATCCCCTCCTGTGCATGCCCAGCTGAGAAGGAGAATAGAGGAGGTAAGAGCGGAGCGTGGAGTGATCGAGCTGCGGGGAGACGTGCGGCGGGGAAGTGAAGCGAAGCGAAGCAGAGAAAGAGGAGAGGGTCGTGAACACCACCAAGGAGAAAGAAGGGAAGGAGGAGGAACCGACGCAGACAGAGGATAAAATCCACCCTCCCCCGAAAACCCCCAGCGAAAGAACTAACTCATCCCAAGCATTCAAACAACCAGACAAAACAGATAACAGACAAACAGCTGGACAAAACAGATAAACCAGACAAACAGCTGGACACTACCCAGAGAAAAATCATATACAAGGGAAGTTAGAAGCCTAAAAGAGCCGGCATAGGGAGGCCAAATAACTAACAGCGGACGGAGTGAAGAACAACCAACAGCACATACAGGCAGAAGATAGAAGATGGCAGCAAAAGGCAAATTGGACAATACCAGAGACCAGAACAAGCCAGGCAAAACACCGGCCAGAAAAGAGTCAGGGCAATCAGAACTAACGCTTGAGGACCTCTTTATGGAAATAATGAAGATGTCAAAGAGGCAAGAGGAACTCATGAGCAGACAAGAAAATCAAGAAAAACTGCTGCGAAATCAAGAAATCATAATATAGGAAGAACTGTCAATATTAAAGAAAGACCTTAAAGAGGAAATGACAGCCATTAAAAAACAACTCTCTAACATGCAAGGAGAGATTAAAGATATAAGACAGAAAGAGCTCATACTAGAAACAAAGCAATCTGCTCTAGAGGAACATTTGAAAACAAAGTGTAGCATCTTGAGCAGGATGAATAAAAAACTTGAGGACCAGCAAGAACAACTTGAGTACAAAGAGAAAGAATTTCAGCTTAGGTTCCGCAACGTTGATGAGCGCGAAGGAGAAAATCTCAGGGATGTTATGACGGAAATTCTGGCAGAGACATTGCAAATGCCCCAGGAAGATCTATACAGAGAGCTGGATAGGACCTATCGTCTAACGACAACATATTCAAAGAAGCATAAGTCAATAAGAGATGTCTTGGTACATTTCAATAGAAAAGTCCTTCGGGATGAAGTACTTAAACAAAGCTCACAAAACCCTCCATACTACAACAAGAGGAAAATTGCAGTCTTCAAAGAAATCCCGGCAATTACACTGGAGAAAAGAAGAAAATATTTCTTCTTGACGGACGAACTAAAGAAACGAAATATAAAATACCGCTGGGAAAGGAAGGAAGGCTTAATGATGACGTATAAGGAAAAGAGAGTATGGATAACGACGGAGGAGAAAGCCAAATCTGTATATAGGAGAATTATGGAAGAGGAGTACTCTCCGGGCAAGAGGAATGGAAAAGAGGACTTGGAAGAAGAAGGAGAGTTGGGAGAGGAGTCCGGAGAGGAAACTGACATCCAGAAAGCCCAGATGACTGAGGATAACAATCAGCAAGAGGATAAAACCGAGTGGAGGAGACAGACGAGACTGCAGGCACAAAAAGAACTCAGAAGCAGCGAGACTGGTGATGGGAAGACATTGGAAGGAAAAGATTCTACCCAAGACGGATGAATGGGTGCTTAAGTTGATGGACATTATGAACATGGACGGCCTGACAAGGGCAATGTCCCAAAATATGGAACCTACAGACTGGTCACTAATATTGGACTATCTGGAAAAACAAGGAAATATGAAAATTAATGAAAAGGTTTATTTAAACTGAAATATCGCCAGGTCTGGCTAAGAGGATTTGCTTTCTTTTTATGGCTGAAAATCAAGATATAGATAGACCATGTGAAGGTCCTAGAAGGTGGGACTCAGAGGGGGAAGTCTAAGATACTTTGTGTGTTACTGTATGTGGGTGTCTGTTATGTAGGGGGAGGGAAGTTATGTGTTAGTCAAGTGGAATGTTGCATGTGTTTTTTTTATTCATGAAAACTGACAATAAAATATATTATTAAAAAAAAAAAGATTCCAAGAGTCATTTGTTTCAAAAAATAAAGCTCTTTAAACAAAATATGTTCAGGCACAACAATAGACAGTATTAGCAACATGTAAAACAAACAGTCTTACAGTTTAGTTCCATAAGAACAACATAAATCTTCCTTCCGTCTTCTTTTCAAAGTCTTCTGCAAAGTTGCTGGCTTCTTCAAAGCAAAATTCCTCACCCACGGTCAGTCTCTCAGCTGCCTTATTTTATACAGGACTAGCTGCAAAACACCTACAGCTGTGACTTTTACCAGCACCTTCTATTTATTTATTTATTTATTTATTTATTAAGTTCGGCTTAATATACCACTCTCTCTGGCGCCCAGAGCAGTTCACAAAATTAGTGCGAATAAAACAAGTAAAACACATTAAAATACAATAAAACAGTTAAAAACACCCAAATTAAAACAATTTGCCAGCCAATAGCAATAGTTAGCAGTGGCATGCTAACAACGAACCCATAGGTGCCGATAGTGGCAGCTGGCTATGGGCCGAATGCCTGCCTAAACAGCCATGTTTTTTACTGCTCTGCGGAACGGCAAGAGAGCCCGGATGGCCCGGATCTCTTCGGGGAGGCCGTTCCACAAAGCTGGTGCGGTTGTAAACGCCCTCGGCGTGTGGTAGCCAATCTGCAAACCCTGATATTAGGCACATCCAAAAGGTTAAGTCCCTCTGAGCGCAGTGATCTCCTGGGCACATAAGGGGTAAGCCGCTCCTTCAGGTACACTGGCCCCAAACCATATAAGGCCTTGAAAGTTAGAACTAACACCTTGAAGATTACCCGAATTCAACTGGAAGCCAGTGCAGTTCGCGCAGGAGTGGAGTCACATGGTCGGATCTTAAGGCTCCGAGAGCAGACGCGCTGCAGCGTTCTGCACCAGCTTAAGTTTCCGGATTGCCGACAAGGGTAGGCCAATGTACAGCGCATTACAGTAATCGAGCCTCGAGATGACCGTGGCTTGGATCACCGTGGCCAGGTCGCAGCGGGAGAGGTAAGGAGCCAGGCGTTTTGCCAGACGCAGATGGAAGAAGGCTGTCTTGCAGGCGCAGGCAATCTGCTCCTCCATAGACAACTGGGCGTCCAGCCGGACCCCCAAGCTTTTTACAGACGGTTGCGGGTGAAGGGCCGCACCGTCAAACGTCGGCAACTGGGTCTCTACCCCCTCCGGGCGGCCCAGCCACAAGATCTCCGTCTTCGCCGGGTTCACCTTCAACTTACTGACTCGCAGCCATCCAGTAACGGCCTCCAGGCAGAGATGGAAATTATCGGGTACGGAGACCACCCCGGGGTCCATCCTCAGAATGAGCTGGGTGTCATCAGCGTACTGATGGCACTCCAGCCCAAAACTCCGCACCAGTTGGGCGAGTGGTCGCATATAGATGTTAAATAACAGCGGGGATAGGATGGCCCCCTGAGGGACCCCACAACATAAGGGGGAGCCGGCGGTTTTGGAGGAAGGAGGACAGCCAGTTGAGGGCTGTCCCTCTCACCCCCGCCACCGCCAGGCGGTGTGTCAAAAGTTGGTAATCGACAGTATCAAATGCTGCCGTGAGGTCCAATAACACGAGCAGTGCCGATCCGCCTCGGTCCAAATGGCAGCGGAGTAGGTCTGTGATGGAGACCAGGACAGTCTCCGTCCCATGGCCCGAACGGAAGCCGGACTGGAAGGGGTCTAGCCAGAGGCTTCTGGCTTCAAGTAAGTTTGTAACAAACTTACTCCAAGTAGTCCCATTTAAACTTAATAATATTTTACATTATTCTTACATTTTACAATATAATTTGCCCACTTACATTTTTAATCTCAACACTGAAGACCCACAGAAGTCTGGAAATGGGGATTTTGGACAGGAGAGTGATGTTAACCATGATGAAGCTGAGGATTCTGTGATGGTAAAGCCTGCATTGGGTGTGCCAGTACAGCCAGAGAAAGAGGCTGACAGGCTTGTGTTAGCTTTCCCAAGGGAGTCAAGATCAGAATGTGAAAAGAATACTTTTATTGGGGATCCAGGGGAGGATGCCTCTTTCAATAGAAGGGGTCAGATTTGTCAACAGAGACATCTGGCTAGAGAGAGGTGCCACTCTCAAAGATTAATTGACAGAGGGTTCCTCCTGAATCTTCCCAAGGGAAAAGGTATGGATTTTTGACTATATATGAGGGCGAGATTGTGCTTTCAGAGGAACCAACATTTGGTCTGGACAGCAATTCCTTTCTTGTGTTCAAGTTTCTTGTGCGCCTTGGATTTGCATTCATGCTGATATTCTTGATATTCTTGCAACTTTTCATGCCTTGGATTTCATGCTCAAGTTTTTTTCCTGTATTTTCATGTGTCTTGGTTTTGTTTCTCATGGATTATTTTGGAATCACAGACTCTTGTTACCTTTGGAACTTGTCATGTTTTGGGCATTCCTGTTTCCTGAACTTGGTGATTGGATTATTGTTTTCCATGTTTAAGTGACTTTTATTATGTACAATATTGTATACTACTTTTGATCATTTTTATCCTTTTGCTGAAGCTATTTTTATTCTTCAATAAACTGCTTTGCTTATACTGAACTCTGGTGTGTGAGATTGGTTCAGAGGTGTCTTCCCAGCTCTGGTGTGTGACAGAAGTTCAGAATAAAATCACTAGAATGGAAGTCAACAAATCACTTTTCCCTTTCCCCTTCTCCCTTTCCCAATGTGATCATGTATGGTTATTATATGTTATGTATTGTTTACAAAATGGAAATACCGAATAAAAAGTATTTGGAAAAAAAGAAGTTCACAATAAAATAAAAAGTATTTGGAAAAAAAGAAGTTCAGAATAAAATCATCCTGTGCCTTAGATTATAGCAAAGCCCTTGATGACTATGATTATTCGTTTCTATTCCATCTTCTCCCAATAAAGGCCTCAAGGTAGAAAACATATTTTAAACAATAGAAATAAAAACTACACAAAAGCATTTATAAATATATAAATATAAGATTTAAGAAGCAATTACACACATTTAAAACATTCAAGATATTTATATTAACTAAAAGATTATATGTAAACCTTGAAAACAGCATCTCACAGTACTGAAAACTCAACTTAAGTCCATTTGTAAAAGCCTAACAGCATAAACATATTTTGGCTTGATGACAGAAGGAGACCAGAGATGGGGACATCCTGGCCTCTTAAGGGAAGGAGTCTGAAACAGTAGTTCTCAACCTGCTGTCCCTAGGTATTTTGGCCGATAACTTCCAGCCACTTTACTAGTCATTAGGATTTCTGGGAGTTGAGGGCCAAAACAACTGGGGACCCACAGGTTGAGAACCATTGGTCTGAAAGAAGCCACCAAAGGCCTTCTCCACCAGATGAGCTGGAGAAGGTGGAGGGACAAAGGGAAGGTCTTTCCAGACAGTCTTGGGGCTCTAATGGGCTCATGAAGAGACAGACAGTCCTCCAAATAACTTGACCCAAGCCATATATTGTGCCCAAAAATAGACCAGCAGCTATCGGAGCAGTTGCAACGGGGGAGTTGTGTGCCCGTTATTGCCAGTTCTGTTTAGAATCCTGCTGCAGCTCTATAGACCAAATGAAATTAGTGATCACTTTTCAAATGCAACCCTAAGAAGAACACATTATTATAACAGGCTGCAACCACAGTATGCCCCATGGTGGTCAGGGCTGGGCATAGTTGGCACACTAGCTTTAACTGTGCAAATGCACATTTGGTCATTACTAAAACCTGGATCCCAAGGCTCAGAACTGAACCTAGGATTACACCAAACTACAAACTTCCATTTTTAGGAATAGTGTAACCCCATCTAAGGGCTTCATCACATGCAATAAAATCAGCATTTCTACTCATTTTAGAAATGGCTACCAACGGAGCCCATTACATAATGCAAGCCCGTACCTTGGGCTCCAAGTATTTTGCCTCTTCTAAAGTATGGGGTTTTTCCCAATGCTTCCTAAGTTGATAGGAAATTGACTTCTTGTTTAATTCTCCACATAGAGACATGTAAAAACATGAAATTTAACATATGATGAGAATAACCTATTGTCTGCTTATAAAGATAACGATGACGGGACTATACAATCCTTTCTTCCACTATAATCTTTAGAACCGAGGAGGAAGGAATGGTAATTAATGTCCTTTTTTAATCATGTAAATTCAATAGAGTTATGTTTTGAATTGAGAGGGATCTGTATTATACAATGTAGAATAATATAGAATAAAAGAAATCCCATTTAATTATCTCACATTTTAAAAAGGAGAGATTTTCTTCAAGTAAAGGAAAACAGGAAGGAGACAATGGGAGGATAATGTCTCCCATGTGATAGGAAGACAAATGGATAACAGTAAATAACAGTAAATAAATAACAACACTAAAAAAACAGGGGAATTCCAGACAAGAAACAAATCAGGGCCAGCTAATCACCTCCCAACAACGGATTCCCCCAGGCAGTAAGAAGCCAGAAGTTGAAACTGCTAGGCCATTAAATGCTAATCAAAGAAGCCAATTGAAACATTCACACCTATGTCAAACAGAAACGAGTTTTTTCTCCACCCTGGATATTCCAAGGATATATAAACCCCATTTTCCTAGTTTCCAACAGACCTCATAACCTCTGAGGATGCTTACCATAGATGCAGGCAAAACAACAGGAGATAATGCTTCTGGAACATGGCCATAAAGCCCAGAAAACTCACAACAACCCAGGCAAATGGATAATTTGAAAAGAAAGCTGAGCGAAGGAAAACATGTGATTGGGGTAGGAAAATAATTTGTTTAATTTCCAAATGGGTCATTGCAAAGCAGTGATCCTCAATGGTTTACTTATTGTGTGGGATGATGTCCTAAGACAGATCCCAAACACATATCTGTCTTTTGAATGAACAGGAGTACTTCTTTCATGGATGTATGTATTAAACTTCCATTTGTTTGCCCAAAGTACAGACAGATAAACTCAATCAAGGAAGTGGCATTCCTGAGTTTGCAAGACCTGAGCAGAGCGGTTGATGCCAGGGGCTCTTGGAGGTTTCACGTTCATAGTGATGCCATTGGGCCAAAGTTGATTTGATGGCAAATAACAGAACAAAGCATAGTGAATGTTGCTTTTGATGGCAGAGGTACTCAGATTCAATTAGCAAGATACAGGCTGGTCCCAAATGTCCAGACTGTGATAGGAAGAAAACAGTGCCCTTTAAAATTCTCATCATCTATCGGAGCATGTCATTCTCTGTTCCTGCCTTGCGCCAATTTCCACTGACACTCACAGCTAGATAACTTGAACCCTGAGGCTCTCTGTCATCCACTTTACTGAATTCAACATGAACTGGATGCATTAAGCCAGCCCCGAAGGACTAGGAAACATTAACTTCTCACTGAAAGAGAAAAACGCAGCCAATCATGGGGTCTTTACTGAATCAACTAGGAGAAGCAGCGCATCAGTGTGAAGGGTTAAAACACCTGTTAAACTTTTTATCTGGATAGCAATCAGCAGAAGGAAAGAGAGAAAGAAATTATGCCCAAGTGCACCCAGTAAGCAGGATTTAAGGGAGCATGAAAGCATCCCTATTGAAAGCAAAGGGTATCCCATACTCCTATTATCTACTATATTATCTGCAAATCTCTTGGAAAGACAGGTGGACAAAAGTCAACATGCTGGAAGAAGCAAAGACCACCAGCATTGACGCGATGGTCCTACTCCATCAACTCCGCTGGACTGGTCATGCTGTCCGAATGCCCGATCACCATCTCCCAAAGCAGTTACTCTACTGCAAACTCAAGAACAGAAAATAGAATGTTGGAGGACAAAAAAAAGAAATTTAAAGATGGGCTCAAAGCCAACCTTACAAACTGTGGCATAGACACCCAAGAACTAGGAAGCCCTGACTCTTGAGCACTCAAGCTGGAGGTCACCATGTCAGACTGCACAGAGAAGCCATTGACATCCAGAAGCATGTAGACAATGTCAATAGAAAGGAGAAAAACATGAAAATGAACAAAATCTGGCCACCTGTATTAAAAAAAACCTCTAAAAATTAGGACAGTAAATAAAGAATACTCAAAACTAGGGAAATCCAAACAAGAAACAATCAGGGCCAGCTAATCAGGGCCAGCTAATCAGGGCCAGCTAATCACCTCTGAACAAAAGATTCCCCCAGGCACTAACAAGCAACATCAAAAAACTGCCAGGCCATCAAATGCTAATCAAGGTGGCCAGTTGAAACATTCACACCTAGCTCCAACAGACAAGAGTTCTTTCTCCCACCCTGGACATTTCACAATTTTCCTAGTTTCCAACAAAGCTCACAACTCTGAGGATGCTTGCCATAGATGCAGGTGAAACATCAAGAGAGAATGCCTCTAGAACATGGCCATATAGCCCGAAAAATCCTACAACAACGCACTCCAAGATATTTTTCTCACGTACTGCTCTCGAGCCATGCATCCCCCCATTCTGTATCTTTGCATTTCATTTTTTTCTGACTAAATGGAGTCTCTTGCATTTGTCTCTGTTGAAATTCATTTTGTTGGTTTTGGCCAATTTCTCTAATCTGTTAAGATCGTTTGGAATTCTGCTCCTGTCTTCTGGAGTATTGGCTATCCCTCCCAATTTGGTGTCATCTGCAAACTTGATGATCATGCCTCCTAAGCCTTCATCTAAGTCAGGGTTTCTCAACCTTCCTAATGCTGTGACCTCTTCATATAGTTCCTTATGTTGTGGTGACCTCTAACCATAAAATGATTTTTGTTGCTACTTCAAACTAGTAATTTTGCTACTGTTATGAATTGCAATGTAAATATCTGATATGCATGATGTCTTTTTATTCACTGAATCAAATTTGGCACAAATACTTGAGACGCTCAAATTTGAATACTGGTGGGGTTGGGGAGATTGATTTTGTCATGACCAACTCCCATGACCAATAGGAAGTCATTACTGGAACTCATTGACCTTGAGTTTTGGAAGTGTAGTTCACCCACATCCAGCAAGCAACGTGGACTCAAACAATGATGGATCTGGACCAAACTTGGCACGGATACTCAATGTACTCAAATGTGAACACCAGTGGAGTTTGGAGAAAATAGACCTTGACATTTGGGAGTTGTAGTTGCTGGGATTTATAGTTTACCTACAATCAAAGAGCATTCTGAACCCCACCAAAGATAGAATTGGGCCAAACTGCCCACACAGAACCCCTATGACCAACATAAAATACTGTGTTTTCTGATGGTCTTTGGTGACCCCTCTGACATCTCCTTGTGACCCCCACAGGGGTCCTGACCCCCAGGTTGAAAAACTCTGATCTAAGTCATTAATAAAGAAATTGAACAGGACCAGACCCAGGACGGAACCCTGCGGCACTCCACTCATCAATTCTTTCCAGGATGAAGAGGAAGCACTGGTGAGCACCCTCTGGGTTCGTCCACTTAACCAATTACAGATCCACCTAACCATAGTTTTGCCTAGTCCACATTGGACTAGTTTGCTTGCCAGAAGGTCATGGGGGACCTTGTCAAAGGCCTTACTGAAATCCAGGTACGCTACATCCACGGCATTCCCTGCATCTATCCAGCTTGTAACTCTATCTAAAAAAGATATTCAATTCTGCCCCAAACACTAAATTACCTTCATGATGGCTCCTCTATGTATGTCAATTGTCTGTTTTCCAAATCCTATTCATTAGTCCCAAATGGAATAGATGCACTGAGTCAGTTGCTGAATAATGAGTAAATGCATCCGCAGATCCCATGGATGCAATGGGACAAAATAATTTAGATCTGAGGTCCTGAATGAGGCTAATCTCTTCCAACTATCCCAATTTGACAGGGGCAATCCTTATTCTCTGTCATCCTGTTTTTTTCTAGCATTTTTTAAAAAAATGTACCAGTATCTGCTCTTACGCACTGTCAAGGTACAAAAACTATAAATGTGAATTGGCAACATCTGAGCAGGGTGATTGATGGCTCTCTTATGGCTCTCTCCTTCATAGGATTGCATAAGTCAAAGTTGACAACAAAGAATATAAAAGGTGACAACAAATGGGCTATAATAATGTGAAATCTGGAAAGTTCTACATCGGTTTTCAAACATCAGAGCACAGACATACAGACATTTTAGCTTCACTCGAATGCAAATATATCATTTTATGGTAGAAAATTATCAATCTGAAACATATTATATGCTAACCACAATTAATGCAAGCAAATAAAGAACCGACATTTCTCTTTCCCTAACCTTCTCTGTCCCCTGCAACCAGAACATTTCCTGAAAAAGAAACAGCCAACGCAGCAGATACTCATGTCCTTCGGGGACAAACGTCTTGCCCATAAACTGAACTCACCATCAGGCCATTTGTAGGGAACTCGTGACTGAGGAGATTCATCGTATGACGTGGGATGTGAAAGAGGTATCTCCATCATATCTACTAAACAAGTGAACAGCTGTTTTCTCTCAACCATCTGGCTCAAGCAGAACTTCTGCATTGCTTTTTATCTGTTGTGTGGTCAATTGTGCATTGAACCAATGCTAGGTGATTTGGAGGATTAAATGGCTCTTTCTCCCCAATCCAACACAGTTGCTGTACATTATTTCAAAGCTCTGAACTGGTGTCAAATAATAATAATAATAATAATAATAATAATAATAATACTTTATTTATAACCCCCATCCATCTCCCCAAAGGGGACTCGGAGCGGCTTACATGGGGCCGTGCCTGAACAACAAATCACAGAAAATATCACAAACATCAGAAAACAATAAACACAATAAAAACAATAAACACAATAAAAATACATCTATGAAAAAACAAAAAACATAGGTGAATCTAAAACAGAAATGACAGGGCGAGCCACATGTACATATAAAATGTTTAAAAATTCGGGGGAGATAACAGGAGTAGTGTCAAAACATAAAGGGTTACATAGGGAGAAAGAGGTCTCGCCAAAAACGGGGGGCATTTGGGGAGTCTAATCTCCAAAGGCCTGGTGGAAAAACCAGGTTTTCAGGTTTTTTTAAAGGACTCCAGTGAGGGGGCATTGCTAATCTCTCCCGGAAGGGAATTCCAAAGTCAGGGGCCACAGAGGAGAAGGCTTTCTCCCTCGTGCTCACAAGCTGGGTCTGTGAGACTGGCAGGGGCAAAAGGACGGCCTCCCCTGAGGAGCGAAGGGCTCGGGCTGGTTCGTGGGAGGAGAGCCTGTCATGAAGGTAAGTGGGTCCCAAACCGTTTAGGGCTTTATAGGTAATCACCTGCACTTTGAATTGGGCTCGGAAAATAAACGGCAGCCAGTGGAGCTCTTTAAACAGGGGGGTCGACAACTCCCTGTAACCTGCCCCAGTTATTAATCTAAGAAAAACGAGCAGGCTGGTAAACAAAACTGACACAAACAGCAGTGTGTGAATACCTAATGGTATCAGACTACATAGGCTAAGTATCGCTGATGAAAGACACAACCCTATGTTATGCAAAATATATCTATATTATCACTTGACAATTCAAAAAGTGCATAACATATAACATCAATAATACACTGTATCCATATACAATATACAATGGAGGCGCCAAACAAACCCCAAAAGTACTTGCCCTATGGCACTGTAGGTGCTGGAGAGAGTCCGCTCCCTGTTGTGAGGCTGTTCGCGGCAACTCGGGCTCAGCGTGGGCCGACGCGGGAGCAAGGGGAGGAGGCGCCGGGTGATGATGTGTGGCGGTGCCAGGTGAGGACGCCGTCCGAGTGATGGTGTAGTATTGACGTCAGCACGTAGCAAGTGGGGAGGAGGATCCCCCGGAGAGATGGAAGGATGAATGGGGAAATCCCCAGCGCTGTGTCTCAGGGGATCCCCAGGCGTCCTCTCACGAGAGCCTGGAAATCTCACGTCTCTGTCTGTAGACCCGGTAGGGCTCTGTGTGAGCCGAAAACCTCAAATGGGAATCCCGGGAAGAGACACGGAAGGGGGTGATGGGATCACAGGCGGTTGGGTTGGATTCACAAAACACAAAGCAGTCTGATGGAGAGCGTCAATGCTCAAAAGGGGGAGGATTCCCCCAGGACTAGCATGGAGGAAGAGGCGGTGTGGCTTCTTCTTCACATGAAGGCTTGGTGGTTTAGCAGAGCCAACGGCCAGCTGATGCTCTATTTATCCGCGGTTTTTTTAAAGCCGTTTCGGTAGACCCAATAGGCTCCTTTTTCAAGGCTCTATAGCTAGAACCAAGCAGCAGTCACATTTCAGGTGTTCGAATGCACATAACCCTGCTCTATGTGGAGTAGGGTGACCCAAAGGTGAGTATGACTTCCTCAATGGAGATGTTAGATGCAAAGAGAAATAGAATCGTTTCCCTCTTGGGTCTATTCTGTTTTTATTATAAACACACATATATATGAAGCCTTTGCTCATGGGAGCTCATTATCATATGATACATGTTTGGTTAGTGGAACTAGCAACATAATGCTATCCCCTCTGTTGGGTTGATCTAATACAACGTCATGGAACAGGCTCCGTCATATGATCTGATATTTCAGGCTGGGGTACATGAATCCTCATTTAAAGGGGGGAAATTGAGAAGCCTATAAAGATCAACTCTGTGTTTTATGTGTCACATTGGGTTAGAAATAAAATAGGGGAAACAGTTCTGTACTCTTACGTGCACACACCGGTAAATGCCTGAGGGACCAACGGAAAGGAAATATAGTTCAATGGTGTGGCACATGATATAGCATCTTCAGTTAAAAGGTTGAGCCACTGCATAATGGAGAATGTCTTCATCTAGAACTCTGGGGCACTTTCACATTGAAGAGTTATGGCACTGTGATTCCGCTTTAACTGTCATGGCAACATATTGCAAAATCCTGGGATTTTTGATTTGGTGAGGCACTAGAACTCTCTGGCTCTAAATTCTAAATGCTCCTCTATAAACTACAAATTCCAGGATTCCTCACAAAACATGGCAGTTAATACAAAAGCATAGTGCTATAATTGTGTGTCTAAAATTGCTCCTGAAGAGATCACTGCCTCAAGACCTCATCACAAGGCACTTAGAAAGCTGAGAGAGAGTGGAGGACAACAGGGGAAATCATGGGGCCTGATTCCTTTCATGATTTCTAACATTGGCAGACCCAGCTCTTCTTGCATTGTGTATAGCTGACTCAAAGT
This sequence comes from Anolis apletophallus, assembly GCA_030556195.1. NCBI lineage: Eukaryota > Metazoa > Chordata > Lepidosauria > Squamata > Anolidae > Anolis > Anolis apletophallus. Next base: position 16,552,324 of record JARBWK010000005.1, on the reverse strand, counting down.
TTCAGCTAGCCCTTCCCATCAGGCAGCTAGATCTAAAGCCCTCCATTTAATTTCCTGTGAGAGTAGACTGCATTGACTGCCTTCAGATGTCTCCTGTTGTCTCTACAAGCCATGTCCACAGGAGACAACCTGTTCTCAGTGAACAGATCAATGAAGAGAACTTGACATCCAGCCTAAACTCATCCCTCTCAACTATCTCACAGGCTTTTTTGTTTATTTCATTGATTACATTTTGATTCCTTTTTTCACTCTAAAAACACACACCCAAGATAGCGAACATTACAAAAGAAAACATGCTAAAGGAGCAAACTGTTAAAATGGCATGCCCTTCAACATTTCACAACTGAAAATTGGCACATTTGTGGCTGCTCCATGTTAAGTGCAGTTAACTTGGCAAAAAAGGAATAAAAGATTAGGCAAGGATACAGCAGTTTATTTTACCTCTGTTTACTGTCCAGCCAAGAGTCTGCCCTCCTCTCTTTTCACTCCCCCTAGTGAAAACTGCTTTCATGTTCTGAATTCAGGAAAAATTTAAATCAGATGAAATAATCTGCAGTGGTCTGTTCTGTAGCTTCCCTGGATACACCATGTATCCACATGTACTTGTGTGGAAGCATCCCAGAGATGTTTTGCAGTCCACACATCTGGTTGGGATGTCAGCACATCCCCACTACTGTCCACCTGTTTCTCCTGTCAGAAATAGTTTCTCAGGAGAGCCTCATGGGAACATCACTTCTGGTGAAGTCAAAACAGAGCAGCCAGCCAGCCAGCCATATGATCATCAGAAGTGACATTGTCATTAAGGCTGTGCTATGCAGTTGCCTCTGGTCAGTGGATCTTTCCTACATGCGGTCAGTGCTTGGAAAATGGACTAGAGGGCATGTGTGACGACTTGGTCCACCCAATTCTTAAACTCGCTACCACCAACCTAATATTTTATTAGGATTTTTAATAAAATAAGGTTTCCAGCTTGGCTCCTTTTACAAACCACCCACTGAGAGAAAACTGAGAAAAAGTATGATGGAGGCTTTCTTAAAAGTTAACAAGAAAAGAATTTATTAACTTCCACAGACTTTAAACACAAGGCACAGATCTTAGTGGTTCTTCTATAGAGGCAACGAGAGCGTATGGTTACAGAAAGATTGTTCAACAGCGTGATGGTTTACTTGGTAATAAATGTGCTGGAGCGTATTGGTTTCGATAGAGGTTTTTCTTCTTAGATCTTAAGCAATTCCAGTCAGTGCTAAAACTTGACTGTAAAAGCTCTGTCCCACTAATGTGAAAACTAGTGCGAGCAGATGTTAACAACTAGGAACTTCTCTGAACTAAAAGTTCCCTGAGTCTTGTCTGAATGAGCTAACAGACTCGTGCTAGCTCCCAGTCTCAGAGCCCACCTTTCTCTCTATATCCAGAGACTCCAAGGTGTCCTGACTGACTATCCCAAGTCAGCCCTACTGGCTCTAAACTCTAAGCGGCACCCTGATTCTCTTCTGGCCCTAAGCACTGTCAGCTTCCCTGACCCCTTAGTTCAGACTAATCCCTAGGTGTTTCGCTATAGAACAGACTGATTCAGACCAACAGCTGAGGCTTGGATGTTACTTCTCCACAGCCTAGCTCAAGACTAAACTTTTCTGACAGGAGTTCTCCCTCCTAGTCAGCTCAGCTCCTCCCCTATGGCTCTCAGCCAACCTCCTGGGAGACACTGTATCTAGACAGAGGAGCTCTAAAGCCACTCCCCCCTCTCTCTGGAAATTACCTTCTTCTAATGGCTGCCCTGTGGAACTCCCTCCTAAGATGGATGCCAGCTATTCTAACCGGGGAGCCAAACTGCAACACAGGCTTCGGCCTGCTCAGAATGGGTGAGTCCTTACAGCATGCTTATCAAATGTGAGATTCAACTCAGTGTGCATTACCACCACAAAGTTGGTTCAGAGTCAAACTGAACTGGCCCTGGGTGAAAAGGCTGATATAGAGGGCATGCTTATCAAGTCTGCAGATGACACCAAATTAGGAGGGATAGCTAATCCTCCAGAGGACAGGGTCAGAATTCAAAATAACCTTAACAGATTAGAAAGCTGGGCCAAAACTAAGAAAATGAATTTCAACAAGGACAAATGTAAGATACTCCAATTAGGCAGAAAAAAATGAAATGCAAAGATACAAGATGGGTGATCCCTGGCTCGACAACAGTCCATGTGACAAAGAACTTGGAGTCTTCATGGACAACAAGTTGAACATGAGCCAACAGTGTGATGCCACAGCTAAAAAAGCCAATGGGATTTTGGGCTGCATCAAAAGGCCGAGGGAAGTCATGTGCCTTTGTATTCTGCTTTGTTCAGATCTCAGCTGGAATACTGTGTCCAATTCTAGGCACCACAGTTCAAAAGAGATATTGACAAGCTGAAAAGTGTCCAGAGGAGAGCAACTAAAACGATCAAAGGTCTGGAGAACATGCCCTATGAGGAGCATCTTAAAGAGCTGGGTTTGTTTAGCCTGCAGAAGAGAAGATTGAGAGGAGACATAATAGCCATGTATAAATACATGAAAAGGTATCACAAGGAAGAGGGAGAAGGCTTGTTTTCTGCTGCCCTGGAGACTAGGACTCAGATCAATGGGTTCAAATTACAGGGGAGGAGATTCCACCTCAGCGTTAGGAAGAACTTCTTGATTGTAAGAGCTGTTGAACAGTGGAATCCTCTGCCTCCAAATCTGGTGGAAGCTCCTTCCTTGAAAGATTTTAAAGAGAAGCTGGATGGCCATCTGTTGGGTATGCTTTCATTGTGCTTTTTCTACATGGCAAGGGGTTGGACTAGATGGCCCACGTACACTCTTCCAACTCTATCACTCTATGATTCTATGCCCATTAGGCTTCTGTTTTTTGAGTGAGCTGGAGGATCAGGCCAGGAGATGTTCATTATAACCAACCAATGTAGGATAATGACATGTCTTTTTAAGCTCTGAGTGAAAACAACACAGAATCCCATGCAGATACATCAACACCCCCCCAAATTACATTGTCTAGGAGAAATGTGTGTTTTGCTACTGATTTTGAAAGAGGAAGCTTCAGATGCTAAGTTTCCATTAGCACTTACCAATAAATACAGTCTTTTTCTCCATCAGATGATGATGTTCTTTGCAGCTGCGAAACAAATGTTCCCCTTTAACAAATACACAATGAAACCTTTCACACCAAAATGCTCTTCATACAGTGTTATGGTGCCATGTCCTCTTTTTCTGAAATATATAACTCATAAGCAGGTGTCATTCATTGCACACGTCTTCCTTTCCTATTTGGAGTAGGCATACATTTGAAAAAATCTCCATGAAATTTTTAAGCATCATATTTTTTTCTTGCTCTTGCTTTCCATAAGAGGATTTTTTTGGTATGTCATAAATTAGGTCAGGGTGCTTTGAACTTTTTTGAGATGACATAAGATGGGTTGCAGGTACAAATGTCCCTGTCACTGAAAGGGATTTTTAAAAGGTTTGCACAACATTAAAATAGACAATGAAGCCATTAACACAGTCAACGATTTCTGTATTTCAAGTCATTAATTAAAATTGAGGCTGCAGTCAAGAAATCAGAAGACTATGGGTGCTAGGCTTGTGCATAGATTCGGTTTGGTCAATTCCCTCCAGCCAGGCATGTAGCCGGGGAGGGGGCTAAGGGGGCTCCAGCCCCCCGAAATTCTCAGGGTGGTCCGCGAAAAAGGCCTTACTGGTACATTATTTAAACTGTTATGTTTATTCATATCATGATCTGATCACCATGCTCATTATATCCCACATTAATGGGGTTATTGGGATAACAATACAAAAGGTTTGCTAGGGTAGACCCTCTTCCACCCAGTCTCAGCCCCCCGAACCAAACTCAGCCCCCCGGAATCAAAATCCTGGCTACGGCCCTGCCTCCAGCCAATCCAGCTTGTTTGACTTGTTTGGGTAGCCATAACAGCAAGAAGAAAAAGAAGAACTAAATAGGTTCCTGGACCACTTTAACAGCATCCACCCAAACATCCAATTTACCATGGAAAAAGAAAATGAAGGAAAGCTGCCCTTAGTCATCCACAAACCAAATCAACAATTGGGTCACAAAGTTTACAGAAAACCTATACACACAGAAAGATACCTACATAAAAACGACCATCACCCAAGTAAAAAAAAAAGAAGTATCATTAAAGCCATGGCAGACCGTGCAAAAAGGAGCTGTGATCCCCACCTCCTCCAAGATAAACTGAAACAACTAAACTGGGCTTTACAGAACAATGGATACTCCACCACAGACATCAGAAGAGCTGCAAGACTGAGAACAAGCCACGAGAATCAAGACAAAGATCCACCCAGAGGAAAAGTGTTTCTGCCATACATCAAGGGAAACACTGGCAGCATTGGGAAGCTGACGAAGAAACACAACATACAAACAATCTACAGACCCACTAAGAAAATCCAACAAATGCCAGTTCAGCAAAGGGCAAGAGGGATCCCCTCACCTATGCAGGAGTCTACTGTAAACCATGCAGTTGTGGGAAAGTCTACATAGGGACCACCAAACGCAGCATTGCCCAGACACGAAACAAGGAACCTGAAAGGCTCTGCAGACTAATTCAACCAGAGAAGTCAGCCATAGCAGAGCACCTGATGAACCAACCCGGACGCAGCATAATATTTGAGGACTCAGAAATGCTGGACCACTCTAAAAAATCCACCATGTCAGGCTACACAAAGAAGCCGTTGACATCCACAAACATGTGGACAATTTCAACAAAAACAAAAAAATCATGAAAATGAACAAAATCTGGCTACCAGTATTAAAAAAAACCTCTAAAATTATAACAGTAAATAAAGAAGAAAAATCAAATACAGAGGAACTCCAGAGAAGAAACAAACAGGAATATCTATTCACCTCTCAACAAAGAATTCCCCCAGGCAGTAACAGGGCACACCTAAAAACTGTCAGGCCATCAAATGCTAATCAAGGCGGCCAATGTAAACATTTACACCTAGCTCCAACAGACAAGAAGTCTTCTCCCACCCTGGACTTTCCACAGATATATAAACCCTTTTTTCTAGTTTCCAACAGACCTCATAACCTCTGAGGATGCCTGCCATAGATGCTGGCAAAACATCAGGAGCGAATGTTTCTAATGTGGCCATACAGCCCGAAAAAACCTACAACCACCCATAACAGCAAGGGCTTAGCCACTATGGGGGGGTTTTTTGCCCAAAACTTTCCAGATGGCTGTTGGGCATGGCTACTTCTCTTCTATTCAGGAGTATATGGCTCATGCTTCTTTAACCTCATTGCTCAAACCCGGGCTCCCTTGAAAGGAAGAAAGGAAAGGATCCCAGGAATGGAGCCTTGTGAGTTCCCCATTGCCACCAATTGGCTGAATCTTCCTGGATCCTTTGGCTGTGGACTAAAAACGACTATCTAGCAACTTGCCTGTTTTCAGGAGGCATGCAAAAAATGGATCCACAGGTCTCCCGGAATTCGGCCAACAAGCAGGGGTGGATCTTAGTAGAGGCAAAGTAAGTGGCCGCCTCAGGGCGCCAAGTAGCCAAGGGCGCATCTGGCTGAGGCCGCCAGGTTCGGCGCATCATGCTGCACCATTGCTGCGGGCAGCCGGCACACGGGCAGGAGGCTCTGCCCCAGCTGCAAATTGTCCCCTGGCTTGTCCTTTTCATCCTCTTGGGAGTGCTCTGTTTTAATAGTGCATGCGCAAAACTTTCACGCATGCGCTATTGGGACCGAGCACTTCTGGTGGAGGAAGTTGCTAAACGCACTCCCAAGAGGCCAAAAAGAATAAGCCAGGGAACATTTTGCAACCGGAGGCGGGAGGCTCCGCCCCTGCTGCAAAATGTTCCCCCGTCCTTTTCATCCTCTTGGGAGTGTGTTTCGCTACTCCCTCCACCAGAAGTGCTCGGTCCCAATAGCGTATGTGCGAAACTAGCTGTTTGCGCACATGCATGTTCCGCCGTGCAGACACACCATCATCACCACACTGAAGACCCAGGGGGCGCCAAAAAAGGGTTGGCTTATTATAATTTTTTACCTTCGTCCAGTCCTGCCAACAAAAACTGACTGATGTTCAGTCTAAATGCACAAGCCTAATGGATGCATCTACACTGCAGAATTAATGCATTGTCGAAGGCTTTCATGGCCAGAATCACTGGGTTGTTGTGTTTTTTCCAGGCTGTATGGCCATGTTCCAGAAGCATTCTCTCCTGACATTTCACCTGCACCTATGGCAGGCATCCAAAGAGGTTTTGAAGTCAGACCTCACAAGCTCTGAGGAGGCTTGCCATAAATGCAGGCAAAACATCAGGAGAAAATGCTTCTGGAACATGGCTATACAGACCGGAAAACTCACAACAACCCAGAATTAATGCAGTTTGGCAGCACTTTAACAGCCATCCCTCAACATTATGAAATCCTGGGTTGCAAGGTCTTTAGACTTCTGTGCCAAAGATTCAGGATTATTCATAAAGTTACATCTCCCATGATTCCATAGCACTGAGCCATGACAGTTAAAGTGGTGTCAAACTGCATTAATTCCTCCATGTGGATGGACTCTTTAAAAGTGACAAAAGGAGGAAATTGAACTAAAACGGAGAAGTGAGTTGTTCAGATGAACCTGGAGGAAGGGGAAAATATAATTATTGTGCCTTTTAGCATTTTAGCAGAAAGGCCTCGCACCATCAGGAGGGCAAAGGGACAAAGGACATCGTTTTTAAATTAAGACGTACCTAACTGCATGAAAACATTATTTTTTTAAAAAACTTAGTCACATTAATCATGCTAAAGAGCCATTATAGTTGCCCTTTGTAAAGCTGAACACACAGTAAGATTTTTTTTGAAAAGGTCAGTTTAAGCAGGTGCAAATTATGTACAGAATAGCTGTTATTATATTTGTAAGATGGTTTAATACTGCAGAAATAAACACCAATGTGTCCAATGGGCTTATTCCCCAGGAAAATCTCTAATGAAAATGGTCTGATCGGAGACTTCCGACCGCAGCAGACATTAAAACATTTGTAGAAAAACCCATAATTGTTTAATGCCTTTTTAAAAGGTTTAACAGTTCAGTCATACTTATCAACATACGAGCACAAAATCCAATACTTCTATTTATGGCAGTTCATTGAATTACCTTCAATTTGAGAGAGGATGTGTACATTTCCATGTGAAGTGGCATCAAGCAAAGCCGGTGTATTGTAAGAGAAATTGAGAAATCCAGCTCCCAGTTTCTGTTGACTTTGGCTGGGTCTGCACTACCAAATATTGCAGTGTAAACCCATATAATGCAATTCAACTGTGCCACATATTTTAAAGCTGCGTAAAATCATCTCTGCTGATTATTTTTGTTATTCAGCTTTGACCCTCCTTTTAGTAGCCAGCATGGTGTTCTGGTTTTAGCATTGGATTGGAGTACAGGATTCAAATCATTGCACTGTCTAAGGCAGTGGTTCTCAACCTTCCTAATGCTGTGACCCCTTAATACAGTTCCTCATGTTGTAGTGACCCCCAATCATATAATTATTTCAATGCTACTTCACAACTGCGATTTTGCTATTATTATGAAGCGTAATGTAAATATCTGAGATGCAGGATGTATTTTGATTCACTGGACCAAATTTGGCACATATACCCAATATGCCCAAATTTGAATACTGGTGGGATTGGAGGGAGAGATTGTCATTTGGGAATTGTAGTTGCTGGGATTAATAGTTCACCTACAATCAAATAGCATTCTGAACCCCACCAATGGAGGAATTGAACCAAACTTGGCACACAGAATTCCCATGACCAACAGAAAATACTGAAAGGGTTTGGTGGGCATTGACCTTAAGTTTTGGAGTTGTAGTTCACCTACATCCCGAAAGCACTGTCAACTCAAAACAATGATAGGTCTGGACTAAACTTGGCATGAATATCAATATGCCCAAATGTGAACACTGGTGGAGTTTGGGGAAAATAGACTTGACATTTGGGAGTTGTAGTTGCTGGGAGTTATAGGACACCTACAATCAAAGTGCCGTCTGAACGCCACCAAAGATAGAATTGGGCCAAACTTCCCACACACACACTCCATGATCGACGGAAAATGCTGTGTTTTCTGATGATCTTTGGCGACCCCTCTGACACACCCTCGTGACCCCTCCAGAGGTCCCGACCCCCAGGTTGAGAAACACTGATCTAAGGCTTTCATGGCCAAAATCACTGGGTTGTTGTAGGCTTTTCGAGCTACATGGCCATGTTCTAGAAGCATTCTCTCCTGACGTTTCGCCTGCATTTATGGCAGGCATCCTCAGAGGTTGTGAGGTCTCACAACCTCTGAGGATGCCTGTCACAGATGCAGGCGAAACGTCAGGAGAGAATGCTACTAGAACATGGCCATGTAGCCCGAAAAACCTACAACAACCCAAGTATTCAAATCTCCACTCAGCAATGAAAAGCCCTGGGGCTGGATCTACACTGCTATATAAAATCCAGATTATCTGCTTTGAACTGGATTATCTGGCAGTGTAGATTCATAAAATCCAGTTCACAGCAGATAATGTGGATTGTCCCCTTTGATAATCTGGATCAGGGCTGTCCAACTGGCGGCCCGCGGGGCCGTATACGCCCCCCCCCAGCCCCTTCCCCACGGCCCCCTACCCTCCTGCAAGATATCTGCTTTTTTTAAGATTAAAGAAATATTTTTTATTATTTTTTTGAATATTTTTATTTTATTTTCGGGGGGTGAGGGGCGGGGCGGAGGAACAGGCTCCCTTCCTCCTCCTCCTACTTCCCTCTCTCCATGAGGCTGGGGATGGCCGGCTGCGGCCTTCCCTTTCACGGCGGCCACAAACCTGAAGAAGAAGGCAGGCAGGCAAGCGGAGGTGAAGGGACGGGAGGGGGAAGAAGGGAGGCCGCAAATAAAGTGTGTGTGTGTGTGTGTTTGCCCACCTCCTCCCTCCACTTCCTCCTCTCTCTCTCTCTCTCCTCCCTCCCTCCTCTCTCTCTCTTTCCCCCTTTCACTCCTTCCTCCTTGCACCTCCTGAATGAAAGAGGGAAGGAGAGAGAGAGTGCACCAAGCGAGAGGGGGGCGTGGCCAGAGCAAAAAGGGGCGGGCCGAGTTCGGAGCGAGTGGGGGGGTGCTCTTCCATTCCCTTTCCGGCTTCCTCCTCTTCTGAGGATTCCTGCCAAGTTTGGTCCTGATCCATCATTATTTGAGTCCACAGTGCTCTCTGGATGGAGGAGAACTACAACTCCCAAACTCAAGGTTCAGTACTTTCTGTTGCTCTCATGAGAGTTCAGTCTGCCAAGTTTGATTCAACATGGCTGAGGAATGCTTTGATTGTGTTTTCCCCTTATGGCAGAAGGAGATTGGACTGGATGGCCCTTGGAGGTCTCCTGTTGTAGGGACCCATTGTAATTATTATTATTATTATCATCATCATCATCATCATCATCAGAGGCTGAATGGTCATCTGTGAGGAATGCTTTGATTGTGTTTTCCCCTTATGGCAGAAGGAGATTGGACTGGATGGCCCTGGATGGCCCTTGGAGGTCTCCTGTTCTAGGGACCCATTGTAATTATTATTATTATTATCATCATCATCATCATCATCATCAGAGGCTGAATGGTCATCTGTGAGGAATGCTTTGATTGTGTTTTCCCCTTATGGCAGAAGGAGATTGGACTGGATGGCCCTGGATGGCCCTTGGAGGTCTCCTGTTCTAGGGACCCATTGTAATTATTATTATTATTATCATCATCATCATCAGAGGCTGAATGGCCATCTGTGAGGAATGCTTTGATTGTGTTTTCCCCTTATGGCAGAAGGAGATTGGACTGGATGGCCCTGGATGGCCCTTGGAGGTCTCCTGTTCTAGGGACCTGTTGTTGTTATTATTATTATTATTATTAGCAGAGGCAGATTGAATATTATGCCTTGTCATTCAGGGTTATAGGCCTGTGTGGAAGGGCCCTGGCTTCTTATTTGACTTCCTTAACACACATCTGAATAAAATCCCATGTTATTTGCTTTAAACCAGATTATATGAGTGTGGACTCCGATAATCCAGTTCAAAGCAGGTATTCTGGGTTATATGGCTGTGTGGAAGGGCCCTGAGTCCACACTGCAATATAATCCAGTTCAAAGCAGGTATTCTGGGTTATATGGCTGTGTGGAAGGGCCCTGAGTCCACACTGCAATATAATCCAGTTCAAAGCAGGTTTTGTGGGTTATATGGCTGTGTGGAAGGGCCCTGAGTCCACACTGCAATATAATCCAGTTCAAAGCAGGTTTTGTGGGTTATATGGCTGTGTGGAAGGGCCCTGAGTCCACACTGCAATATAATCCAGTTCAAAGCAGGTTTTGTGGGGTTTCCTGCCTGGGTATTCTGGGTTATATGGCTGTGTGAAGGGCCCTGAGTCCACACTGCAATATAATCCAGTTCAAAGCAGGAACTGGGACTTGAGACTGGGATTTTGGTGTTCATCTCTACCTCCAAGTCAAAGCCCTGGTGTCGTCCACAGACACCTCCAAGGCGGAGAGGGGGCGGAGCTGGGGAGGGGCGGAGCCAGGGAGGGGGCAGAGCTGGGGCGGGGCAGGGGTGGAGCCAGGGAGGGGGCGGAGCCAGGGGCGGAGGCAGACCCTTCGGCCCCCCAGGTCATCAGTAACCGGAATTCCGGCCACAGGTCCGGTAGAAGTTGGACAGCCCTGATCTGGATTATATGGCAGTGTAGATCCAGCCTGAGTGACCTGGGCCAAGTCACACTCTCTCAGCCTCAGTGGAAGGCAAAGGCAGACCTTCTTTGAGCAAACTGTGCTAATTAAATCCCATGATATGTTCACCTCAGAGCCACCGTAAATCAGAAATGACTTGAAGGCACACAACAACAAATGGAGGGGTTGTTCTCATTTTCAGTACTGTTATCACTCCTAGCTTTCTTTGCATGTTTTCTCTTTTGGGTTGGCAAGGCCCTGGGGGACAACCCAATTAAGCTGAATTTGCAAAGAGGGAAAGATGTTGATATTCACCCTGAATAGGGCCTCTCTTTTAGTGGAGAAATGTCCACCTCACTCTCAGCCAAGAAGTGTGAATTCTGTCCCTGCAGGACAGCTCTGGAGACATCAGCCCTGGGAAGAATAGTGGCTTTCTGCTTAATCCAGCAGAACCCAGATCCATGGGGTGGAAGTCTAAGGTGATGTTTCTCCTTCCTGAAACAAGCAGCCTCCTCAGAGCAGGGGTCCCCAAGCTAAGGCCTGTGAGCCAGATGCCACCCTCCAAGGTCATTTACCCAGCTCCCCCCCCCAACCCAAAACTTTAGACTGCAGGTTGCCTTAAGTCTGAAACAACTTGAAGGCACACAACAACAATCCTAATTAACCTGACCCTCTCATCAGCCAAAAGCAGTCCCACACTTCCTATTAAAATACTGGTAAGTTTATATTGGTCACAATTGTTCTTTGTTTTAAATACTGTATTGCTCTTTCATTGTGTTTTTGTACTACAAATAAGAAATATGCAGTTTTGCGGGGAAATGAATGAATTCCTCTTGTGAAGACGCACCTGGGGTCTTTAGCTTAGAATAGGAACAAGGACGTGACATCTCTTCCCAGGGGACTTCTTGCCTTCCCATAGAGAACTGGAACTCCCAAGGACCAAACAAGTCACTTTAGATAACTCAAACAGGCTTTATAATTCACAAAAAGGAGTAATCTTATAGAGGTACTAAACTTGGTTCTCCAAACAGGGGTAAAATAAAATATACATTACAGTTCTTTAGTTGTTTGGGTCCAGGAAGCTTTCAGCCGGATGGCTTTCCAAATTCTCTCTCTCTCAATGGCTTTGAGGTGAGAACTCTCTTAGCCCCAGTCAAATGGCCTATATCAGGGCTGTCTAACTGGCGGCCCGGGGGCCGTATACGGCCCCCCAGCCACTTCCCTCCGCCCCCCTAAGCTTTTTGGATTTTTTATAAAAAATAAAAAATGAAAAATAAAATAATAAAAATTTAAAAAAATACCTACTTCCAGGTTAGGAGCAAGTATCGCGAGAATACGCAATCCACACGGGATTTCGCTGTCAACGCGAGATCACGCCGGCGTTGACAGCAAACTCCTGTGTGGATTGCGTATTCTTGCGATACTCTTCGGCTACTCTACTACTGGATCGCTGAGGCCCACAGACGGGATTAGGACCTTCTTCGACTCAGTCGGTCGTCGCCTCTCTCGTCGTCCGGGTACTCCTGCGCGTTTGGAAAAGGTAGGCCAAAGCAGGGGCTCCTCAGGGGGCTCCTCATTCCCTCCTCCCATCTCCCCTCATGTATTAAATATAAAATTAAATATATTTAAAGATGAAATAAGGGGAGATGGGATACATTAAAATAAGGGGGAGGGGAGGATGGAATTAAATATATTTAATATTAAATTAAAATAAGGGGGAGGGGAGGATGGAATTAAATATATTTAATATTAAATTAAAATAATTTAATATCTTATCCCTGCATTTTATCTCAGTAAAAGGTTGTATTTGACTGCATGCATGCAGGGGTGGGGAGGGGGCGGGGGCGGAGCCGGGGAGAGGGCGGGGAGGGGCCGGGGGCAGACCCTACGGCCCCCCAGGTCATCAATGACCGGAATTCAGGCCCCTGGGCCGGTAGAAGTTGGACAGCCCTGGCCTATATTGAAGGCACAGAGCCTTCCTCTTGGTGCCAAATGACTAGTTGAAGGCGCTTGAGATTCCACAGTCCCATCCAGGTGTGCTGGATATGCAGAATGATCCTATCTTATAAGTTCCAACTGTACCAATTTAGCAGGGACAGTCTTGCTTTGTTCCTCTGATGTCCCAGTTTTAGCTGCTTTTATAATGTCCTGGTTTCTCTCTCCTCCTCCCACTTTTCCCCTTTGTCCTCATCTTATATCAATTGCTGCAAACTAAGTTTAAAGTTCAAAAGTATCTCGGGGTGCATCTACACTGTGGAATTAATGCTATTCACAAAACTTTAGTGGCCATGATTCAGTGATATGGAACTAAAGATTTTAGTTCTTTGGCCTCCTCTCCCAAAAAGTGCCAGTGCCTCACCAAACTACAACTCTCTAAAACAGTGTTTCTGAACCTGAGGATCGGGACCCCTGGTGGGGTTGCAAGGGAGTGTCAAAGGGGTCACCAAAGACTATTATAAAACAGTGTTTTCTTTTGATCATGGGAGTTCTGTGTGCCAAGTTTGGTTCAATTCTGTCATTGGTGGAGTTCAGAATGTTCTTTGATTGTAATTGAACTACAAATCCCAGCAACTTCAACTCCCAAATATCAAGTCTATTTTCCCCAAACTCCACCAGTGTTGAAATTTGGGCATATTGAGTATTCATGCCAAGTTTGGTCCAGAACCATCATTGTTTGAGTCTACAGTGCTCTCTGGATATAGGTGAACTACAACCACAAAATCCAAGGTCAATGCCCACCAAACTCTTCCAGTACTTTCTGTCAGTCATGGGAGTTCTGTGTGCCAAGTTTGGTTCAATTCCATCATTGCTGGATTTAAGAATGCCCTTTGTTTGTAGGTTAGCTGTAAATCCCAGCAACTACAACTCCCAAGTGACAAAATCAACCCCCAACCCCACTAGTATTCAAATTTGGGCATATCGGGTATTTGTGGCAAATTTGGTCCAGTGAATGAAAATACATCCTGCATATCAGATATTTACATTATGATTCATAACAGTAGCAAAATTACAGTTATGAAGTAGCAATGAAAATAATTTTATGGTTGGGCGTCACCACAACATAAGGAACTGTATTAAGGGGTCACACACAGCATTAGGAAGGTTGAGAACCACGTTTCCAAAAGCTTTCCCTCGTATTAGGTGCCAAGGATGCTAACAAGGATTCCAAAATGTATGATGCCGACAGAGATTCCAGAACCCATCTGACTGGTCCTAGGGGCCAGAGCCACTATAGGTAGTTGAGACGAAAGTATGTCTAAGCAACTCAATGCTTTCTGGATGAATTTTTCAGAAAATCAAATCCAGAATGGGGACTTGATGTTTGAAGGGATGGAAATGTATGGGCTCAGGTGCAAACACTGGCAATGAGTACTTTTCTTTACATACTTTTTCTGCTGGGATCACAGCGTCATGATGTCTGTATGACATCTCATTCTTCAAGTTGGCCTTGAGGACTAAAAAGTTGGCTAGGAATGCACTGCAGTAATTTCTATAAAACTGGGCAATAGAGAGACCGTACATCATTCCTTCCTCCACAAGGACACCTGTTGTTACCTCTTCCGTTGCTCAGCGAAAAGCAAAAAAAATCATTGCTGCTGAAATTTTTATGACCACATCTGTCTCCCAGAGATACTGCAAACCTTTCTCAGAAGCAGACATAAAATGGGTCTGTGCACATTTAATCTGAAGGCTGATTTAGCTGGGTCCAATTCAATATGGACATCAAATCCAAAGAGGATTTGAAAATCCAAATCTCCAGTTCTTTCATGCTGTCTTATGTTGAAAAAACAGAAAGACATATAGGGATGTTTTCTGGAGAGAAAAACACACTTGCCTCAGATTTGGAGATGTGATGAAGCCAGAGGGAATGAACCCAGCTAAATTTCAGACAGGTAGAAAAATGGATGCAAACAAATAATTTTATGGAGAATCCATTATTTAACCGTTGATATTTTCACAGGTGAATAAGACTCGTAGGTTTAAAATGCATTGTTTTGCTTGAATTTTCACCTTCTTAGGTATGATATTTTGTGATGACGGATGTGTCTTGGTCGACATGATATGAGCCCACATTTTGTATTATTTGAATTTATACAAAAAGTAGAGAGAAAATGGCTAAAATTCCTAGTTGCTTTTAAAAAACTGAATTATAACCCTGTCTTTGCCAGGCTGACTCAAAGCTGCTGATATTGTGAGGGTTGGTAAATGTGAATAAGCAGAATAAGTAGAAGCTTTACTGTAGGGGCTGCATTTTGTATTTTTTTAATCCCTTACCTATATGACCCTTACTATCAAAATCTTGTTTTTCCAATAAAGTGTTGACAGGACATGTTCTGCATAACATTTGCTATTCGCTCACAAGATAAGGTCATGCAAACCACAATAATGAATTGGATAATGCGTACGTAGGGTGAACTATGGATATATAACCTGAGGATAGTGCATACATGGAACAAACTACGGACACTTCACCTGATGTGATGACTAATAACTTATATAAGCTACAAGACAACTACGCATGTCCAAAAGGATTGTAATAGTCAGCAAATTCCATTGTTAGCTCTCTGCGCATGCTTGTGCAAAATTCTATAAATTGGAAAGCCACTACAGGCAAAGGGTGGCAGTGCATTTTCTGGGCATTAGCTTACTGTCACCTGCTGTTGGCCAAAAGTAAACTATCTTAAAGACAACTTGTGCTGTCAGTCTGCTTTCTTCACCTGCATGCAAATGAAATTCTGCAACATTACCACAGTATTTAAACCAAGGTATATCCTCATGTATAATAAAAGTCACTCAGGCTTGCAGAATAATCACAGGATGTCTTAAATATGTACCTGTTGATAAACTCTACAAGCTAGCTGGCATTGCCCCCCCCCCCTCCCAATGTGCGACAGGAAGTTGCTGCTACATGTGAGAGAAATAAGGTTGAAGACCATGAAAACCACCCACTACATGGCTACCAGCCTCCTCCCAGTAGACACAAATCAAGGAAAAGCTTTATGAGAACTACCACTCCTCTTGGCATTCCCCCAGCAACAGCAAGGGCATCCCTCTAGGCAGCTAAACCAAGCAATCCCAATTGGGTCCGTGTCCCCCCCCCCCCTCCCGCGAGGGTCTTCCTCCACAGGCAAACCAAGAATGGGCAGTCCCTGAACAGACTCAGAAGTGGAGTGGGCAGATCAAAAGACAACCTCACAAAATGGCACTACCTAAAGGTATCCCATACCTTGTGTGACTGTGAAGGATATGAAATGCAGGCTCATCACTGTCATGGAAGTATAGTTTGGTGCGGCACCAGCAGTCTTTGCCAGAGGAGGCTAAAGACCTTCTAAAACTATAACTTCTAAGCTTCTATAGCATTGAGCAACAGTAGTTAAAGTGATGTCAAAGTGCATTAATTCTACAATGTAGATGCAGCCATAGGAAATTCTGGTAGTATTTTTTTCCAGATTACTTCATATGGAAATCCATGGGGCTGATGATCTTGACTGTGAGAGCCGTTCAGCAGTGGAACTCTCTGCGTGGTGGAGGCTCCTTCTTTGGAGGCTTTTAAATAGAGGCTGGATGGCCATCTGCCAGGGGTGCTTTGAATGCAATTTTCCTGCTTCTTGGCAGAATGGGGTTGGACTGGATGGCCCATGAGGTCTCTTCCAACTCTATGAAAGGCAGTCATGAAGCCAAATGAAGAATTTGCAATCTATAGGGCTCTGGCCCGAAGCCAGGGGAAGTGGGAAATAACAGCTTTTAGGGTGAGAACCATCTAACTGTATTGGCATGGCAACTGAATGCTGAGTGTAAAGTGGAAGAAAGTTTCCGTCTACTTGCAGATGACAGGACTAATTAAAAGGAACGCCTAGAAATAACTGAAGAAAGGAAATCAGACCATGGGATGGAGATTGCAATTTAAAATAGCAGCTCAGCAAATGGCACAATATGCAAAATGAAGGGGAAAGCTGCCTTCGAGCAAAGCAGAATTATCCTTGACAGCTTAGAGGATTGGAAAGAGAAGCCAAAGACAAGAAGATATTGAAAGGAACTGATATAATGAGAGTATTAATGATCAATAGACGTTTTCAATCAGGAGCAAAACATGCTTCCCCAAAATTCCCTCCAAACTAGTTTAAATTACACTTAGCCCAATTCACCCCACAAATCATAGAATCATAGAATCATATAACCATAGAGTTGGAAGAGACCTCGTGGGCCATCCAGTCCAACCCCCTGCCAAGAAGCAGGAAAATTGCATTCAAAGCACCCCCGACAAGTGGCCATCCAGCCTCTGTTTAAAAGCTTCCAAAGAAAGAGACTCCACCACACTCCGAGGCAGAGAGTTCCACTGCTGAACAGCTCTCACAGTCAGGAAGTTCTTCCTAATGTTCAGGTGAAATCTGATAAACCAGGTATATCAGTCTAACAACTGAGAAACCTAAATTTCCTTGCGTGAATGCTAGTGAATATTTACCACTAAAGAACAGATTCACTCAAATGAGTTTTTAGCACTTCTATGATCATACTTTACAAAAAGTTATGATTATTCCAAATAGTGTGAATGCCAATTAATCTCCAAAAGGTCATACTTTCCAAAAGGCTTTTGGAGATTCAGATTTTCCCAAAAGGTCATGGATGCTTTTCAAATAGGTAACGCCTTTCCAAAAGACATTCATAATCTAGTTGTCCAATTTTGAAGGGAGATGTTGACAAGCTGGAATGTGTCCAGAGGAGGATGACTAAAATGATCAAGGGTCTGGAGAACAAGCCCTGTGAGGAGCGGCTTAAAGAGCTGGGCATGTTTAACCTTCAGAAGGGAAGGCTGAGAGGAGACATGATGAGGGCCATGTATCATGTGAGGGAAAGTCATAGGAAGGAGGGAGCAGGCTTGTTTTCTGCTGCCCTGGAGACTAGGACGCGGAACAATGGCTTCAAACTACGGGAAAGCAGTGGAACTCTCTGCCTCGGAGTGTGGTGGAGTCTCCTTCTTTGGAAGCTTTTAAACAGAGGCTGTTTGGAACAAGGGTATGCCAATGTACAAAATAAATAGCAGTTCTTCAGAAGTGCTATTACATTTGCCCAAAAAAAATCTACACTCCCATAAAATATATTTGTTTAAATCATGCTCTCAAGAGACAAAAATAATTAATCATCAAAAGCAACATACAGTAGCGTCTCGCTTATCCAACATAATCGGGCCAGCAGAATGTTGGATAAGTGAAAATGTTGGATAATAAGGAGAGATTAAGGAAAAGGCTATTAAACGTCAAATTACATTATGATTTTACAAATTAAGCACCAAAACATCATATTTTACAACAAATCAACAGAAAAAGCTGTTCAAAACACAGTAACGTTATGTAGTAATTACGGTATATACAAATTTAACACCAAAACATCGCAATGTATTGAAACAGTTGTGGATTCGGGTGGGAGGCAGACTGTTTCGGATAATACCGAATGTTGGATTAGTAACTCTCTTAATGCAAACTGACTACACACACTGACTCCTGACAATACTCTGATTTCTAAAATAGAGTCTCAGTCTGAATAGTCCCAGATCTGGTCACATGGTCTGCAGTCCCTCCCACAACCTCAAACAACATAGAGTTAAGGGGAAACTGCATATCAATATATACATACAATATAGTAAGAAATCTGAATTATATACATAACAACTAGCAAATATGGTAATACACCACTGCCTAGACTCAAAAAACCACCTATTACTCTGTTCCCAATGGGGTGAAAGTTATGATAGAAGGATACTTGCAGAAGTCTCATGAGCAAAGGCAGTTTCCAAGGAACCTCCCAGCCTGTATAACATCTGCTGTTTTGACAGCTGTCAGCATGGGGTTTTTAGGCAGGCCAAACAAACACACCCAGGGGTCTCTGGAATGGAACTACTTTAAAATTGATCTGAAATGAATATTTATATAGTCAATATGGGAGATACTATTCAGACGCACAAGGTTGAGGAATTTGGGAAGGGTAAAGAAGCTGCAATTGTTTTGTGGATGACTACGCGCGCTCTCAAGAGTTGGGGAAAGAGCTCAGTTTTGAACTTGTGACCATCAATGCAATCTGTTTTATACTTTTATGTTTAGTGTGTTTTTATCTGGTTTGTTGTATTTTATGATGCTCTTATTTTAATATATTTTGTTTTATGAATTTCTTTTTTTTATGTCTTGTGGACATTTTATCCTAGATGTAAGCCACTCCGAGTCTCATTGGGGAGATGGTGGTGGGGTATAAGATTAAAGTTGTTGTTTTTGTTGTCGTCATCAATAAATCCCAGTTCAAAACATCTCATTGAAAGAGAATGAGGGCCCTTCCAGACAGGCCCTATATTCCAGGATCCGAGCCCAGGTTTTCTGCTTTAAACTTGATTATATAAATCTGCACTGCCTGATAATCTGGTATAAACAGAAAACCTGGGATCAGATCCTGGGAGATAGGGCCTGTCTGGAAGGGCGCTTAGTAATGCAACAGGGAAATTAACAACAGAAGGGCTGCCCAGTTCTGGTTAGATATGACAGAAAACTGCAAACTGCTTGTATTGAAAGCTATGAATGCAAATCAACTTCTGTATTATACAGCTGGAGGCAGCACAAATTTGCATGTCATAAAACCAGGGTTGTTTAGGGGTTTTTTCCCCCCAGTAACTGCCTTGCTTCAAATGTCTCGCTATGAACTGATAAGAAAGCTTGGTAGAATAGCACTTAATATATTTTGTCCTATTATCTCTTGTCCTATTTTATTTTGTTTTTACAATGTATTCTTTCTCATTATTTTGAAGACATAGCATCTTCTTTCTACCATATCACATGAGGAAGCCAAACTGGCACTGCAGCTGGATGACAATTCCTATCATGCAATGCTATTGGTTCGGCTTCTGCCGTCATTCTCTATCCCAAGTGATTGATGGGTTATTTATTTATTGTGTCAGAAGAAAATTGAGAATACAGTTATCTCTCTGGCATTACTTCGCAAATGAAGATTCTTAGGAAGGACTCATCCCACGCTTTCTACAAGCACGTTGATGACTAAGAAGGCCAATCCGAGATAAGGGCCGGAGAGATAGCACAGTGGTAGAACAGCTGTGCTTGCAATCTGAAGGTTGCAAGTTCGATTCCTGAGCTGGCTTTGACAACCAGCTGTGAGCCCTGTCCACTGTTCACCCAGCAGTTCGAAAACAGCCCAGCTGTAAACAGATGAACTGGGAACCTGCCAAAAGCAGGGGAGGAATCTTTTCAGCAAGGACTTTACAACACCTGAATAAATAAAGATCGGCTGTCGGAAGGTGGAATGCAGAACAGAGGAACAGAGGCCCTCCGTCATGAGGATGAAGCAACAGCACCCCCTTGTGACGTAATGACGCACCCTGTGACACAGCCAGAAGAAGAATTCCTTCAAAAATTGTATGTGTTGTATTGTAACTGTAGGCTTCCAGCAGGGATTGTCTGCTGTATGTGTGATGTAATCCGCTCTGAGTTCCCTTCGGGGTGAGAAGAGCGGAATATAAATAAAGTGTATTCTTCTTCTTCTTCTTATTATTATTATTATAAGCAAGTCTGGTTGCAGAAAGCACAGCAGAAAGTCTCCTTGGGTGTTGTTGTTTCCAAGTTGCAGTTCTTTCTGTGTTGTTGTTTCTCTTCGAGACCTGTTCGGCATGCCTTCTCGAAAGAGGCCGCAGCATTATGGATAGTGTGTCTCCATGCCTCCCGATGTGAGGCCACGGTGGACCATTGTTGGTGATCAATCTGGCCAAGCCTGAGATGTTGTTTCAGGGAGTCCTCATATCTCTTTTTTTGGGCACCTCTCTTGCGCTGACCCATGGCGAGTTAACCATAGAGTAGTATCTTTGGGAGGCGGTGGTCCTCCATCCTAGAGACGTGCCCTGCCCAGTGCAGCTGTGTTCTCAATAGTATGGCCTCAATGCTGTGATCCCTGCTTGCTCAAAGACAGCAACATTCATCACATAGACAGTCCAGTGTACATTTAGGATTGTTATATAATGTATAGTTATAATGTATAGAAAAACCACAAAGTTAAAAACTTGGCATTATACTAAATTCCCTTTGACCAGAAGCTGGCCACTTGGAATGCCTCTGGTGTCACTGTAAGAAAGTCCTCCATTGTGCATGTGGCAGGGCTCAGACCACATTGTAATAGGTGGTCTGTGGTTTGCTCTTCTTCACACTTGCATGTCATGGACTCCACTCTGTAGACCCATTTCTTAAGGTTAGCTCTGCATCTTGAGGTGCCAGGGTGCAGTCTGTTCCATGCCTTCAAAGTCCCATCTCACTACATTTCCACTACCTACTGTACTGTGAATACTCCCCTCTACTTCTGAATGAAGTGCAGGATGGCAGGATTATGAGGAAGCTTGGTAGCAGGACTATGGATTGATAAACAGGTGCAATTATGATTCTGAACACAGGTGCTATATCAAAGGTGCTCAATATGTTAAGTATCCATTACCTAGGCTAACGCAGCTGTAGCAGAATAGCAGGTGTGTGGTAAAGTCAGTAGTGTCAGAATCCACACTGCACATTCATAACAGTTTGATTTCACTTTAACTGCCTTGATTTTCCCTGATGGAATCATGAATGTGTACAGAGAGCAGAACATTTATGGTAGGGAGTTCATACCACATCGGCTCCATCATCTACCAAGGAGTTACAACCAAGAACACCACTAAACAGAGGTTTTGTTTAGCTCTGAGTGTTACACAGCAAAAAGACCTGTCCTTCTCTTTGAGCTA
This sequence comes from Anolis apletophallus, assembly GCA_030556195.1. Classification (NCBI taxonomy): domain Eukaryota; kingdom Metazoa; phylum Chordata; class Lepidosauria; order Squamata; family Anolidae; genus Anolis; species Anolis apletophallus. The sequence goes on along the minus strand of JARBWK010000005.1, from coordinate 16,530,852 downwards.
CCACACTCAGTTCTATGGCATAGTGACCTGATGTGCACATTATGCACAATTGAAGGCATTCAAGGCACCAATGAAAAACATGACCAATGGCACATTATGCAATAGAAACTGACATTATCCAAGAAGAAACTGGTCCAATTAATATATTTCAAACATTTTTAAAGCCATTCCCTTTCAAAGAGAAGAAGACAGGAGGTTCACCTTCTCTGTGGTAATTCCTGGCGGCTTGGATTGATCCTGCTGGTTGCTTTTTAATGATTGGGAGCTTAGTGAGTTTCAGTGAATCGACAATAATGTTTCAAGTATCAAATTAAAGCAATTTTCTAAATGGGAAAGGACATTCCTTGATCTTTTTCAGTTTTCTATAACTGAATCATTTAGCTTTGTGGCAAGTTCTCCATTCCAAGATGTTAAGTTTGATTCAGAGAAATGAAACAGAGATTATGAGAAGATTTTCATAATTTGTTCTTGGATGTATCCACAATTGCAGAATGATAGCACTTTAATTTTCATTTTCCAAAATCCTGAGATGTGTAATTTGTTGATGGGAGTTAAAATTTAATTCTTAATTTCCCGACTCTACAGAACTAGGGTGGAAAGACCTAGGAAACCCAAACCCTTCTATCTCAGTGTAATACAGATGAGCTGTGCAAGTGCAGCATTTTTTTAAATGAATAGAGAGTGTAAGGATACCAATATGCTTGTTTATAAAGCAATTGTCCTTCTAAATCTTTGGAATGAGAAACATCTACAAACATCACTCTCAACTTCTGGAACAATTTTGGATATTTAGATAAATTTTATTATGGTCCAGAGACCCTTATTACACTGTAGCATACAAGTTATACAGGTAATGAGAATTAAGAACATCCAGTGGATAAAATTTTGAAAAAATAAAAGCTGCTTAAAATACATGGATAAAAAACTACAAGAAGTGCTGGCATGTTTCAGCTTCAAGGCATGCAGGCAATGAGATTAAGAACAATCAGTTGATTTGGCATGCAGATGGGTAATGCACCCTGGACGGCGTGACGCAGGGCCGTAGCCAGGATTTTGATTCGGGGCTGAGTTTGGTTCGGGGGCTGAGACTGGGTGGAAGAGGGTCTACCCTAGCAAACCTTTTGTATTGTTATCCCAATAATCCCATGAATGTGGGATATAATGAGCATGGTGATCAGATCATGATATGAATAACCATAACAGTTTAAATAATGTACCAGTAAGGCCTTCTCGCGGACCACCCTGAGAATTGGGGGGGGGCTGAAGCCCCCTTAGCCCCCCCTGGCTACATGCCTGTGACGTTATGTCCGTCGTCATCGGTAAAGAGCCTCGATGTTACTTTTGACCCTCAGCTGTCGATGGAGTCTCACATCTCCACCGTCAGCAGAGAGGCGTTTTTTCATCTATCAAATCTAACACTGGGTAAGCCGTTATCAATACCGAAAAAACAACAGCATGCACGTTTTATAAACACAGTATAATATTCAATGGTAGCAAATTATATTGAAGTTATCAAGCACTTTGCAAGCTTAACAATGTAGATATATCATGTCAAATTAGTTTGAGCAAATCATAATTCTGTGTCATAATACACTTATCATACATAGGAGATTTTCTCGAAACGACCCGGAATGCCAGGCACCAGTACAGCACTACTGTCGTCGGCCATGGCGATAGTTTCGGCTACCGCCCCCCTTTCCCGGCATGGGAAGCCTTCGCGACACTTTTACGGCTCTGGCTCTTCATTTGCGGCTGTTCGCGACCAGCGCTGCGCTTCGTCCTTTGGATTCCCGGACTATATAGAAGCTCAACGCTGGATGTCATTGCAAGTCCCTATCCACGTTACTTACTCGCCTAATTATTGACTGTTTGATTAAGTTTGATTACTAGGGCATCTGCCAGTGATTACTTTAGAGTGAGAACGTTCTGCTATTATTTGTATCTGTACTTGCATGTACTTCAGCTCCCAAACAGGGAATGTTGATACGCCATTTGGCTATTATTTCTGTTATAGAAATATTTCTGTTATGGTCTGGGGCCAGTGTACCTAAGGGACCGCCTCATCCCATATTGTCCCACTAGATCCTTACGCTCAGAGATGCAAAATCTCCTGGTGGTCCCAAGTTGTAAGGCCTACCATCTGACCACAAAACGGAGAAGGGCTTTCTCAATCATAGCCCCAATCCTCTGGAATGCGCTGCCCTCCGAAGTCCGTGCCCTTCAGAGTCTGCTAGCTTTTCGGAAGGCTTGCAAGACACTACTGTTTCAGTAGGCCTTCGGGTCTTAGAAACTGTTTGGCCTCTGATTTTATGTGTAATTCACTGCTACTGTTTTAATCTTATGACATGGTTTTAATTAGTTGTTGTAACTGTCTGTAAATTTGTTGTTTAGCTTCTAGTATTAGCTGCTAGGAGGTATTTTTTAGCAGCAGCTAAAAGAGGTTCTTTTTCCCTCCCAAATTGCCTTAAGCACATTCCTTGAAAGGGTGGGGCTTGCTACAGCAGCCCTTCTGCCAGGTGGGAGGAGTTAGCCTACTTCCTGTTTTTAAGCAGAGAGCCCAGCTCCTGTTTTTTAAATCAGTCAGCCAACTGTCTCTGTGAGGAGCAGTTTAAAGCAGACTACTTGCAAATAAGAAAATAAGGAGCACTGGTAAGTTCCTGGGTAAATTTGTTGTTTAGCTTCTAGTATTAGCTGCTAGGAGGTATTTTTTTAGCAGCAGCTAAAAGAGGTTCTTTTTCCCTCCCAAATTGCCTTAAGCACATTCCTTGAAAGGGCGGGGCTTGCTACAGCAGCCCTTTGCCAGGTGGGAGGAGTTAGCCTACTTCCTGTTTTAAGCAGAGAGCCCAGCTCCTGTTTTTTAAATCAGTCAGCCAACTGTCTCTGTGAGGAGCAGTTTAAAGCAGACTACTTGCAAATAAGAAAATAAGGAGCACTGGTAAGTTCCTGGGTAAATTTGTTGTTTAGCTTCTAGTATAGAGGCTATATTCTAGAGGCGGGGGGGAGGGGTCGCCATCCTCAGCCGAGACACTTTTAATTCTAGGACGATTCCGACAGCGAACATTCCAGGGATGGAGTGTGCAGGCCTGGTGTGGGATCTTAGTGAGAGTGTAGCCTTCCTGCTGGTGTACCGTGCACCCAACGCACCGGCCGGGAGTCTACCTAAGCTGCTGGAGGTGGTCGCGGAGTGGGCATTGAGGTTTCCTAAGCTTATTGTCTTGGGGGACTTCAATGTCCACGCCGATACCCCCTCGACAGCGGCTGTGGACCTAGTGTCCACCATGGAGGCACTGGGACTCTCACTCTGTAAGACCGGACCCACGCAACAGGCCGGGCACACCCTGGATTTGATCTTCGCCGCCGGAATTAGTGTGACCCTAGCCTCCATAATGGAGGTTCCATGGTCGGATCACAGTGTCCTGGAAGTCCGGCTGGGAGTGGCCTCCCCTCCCGGTAAGGGTGCCGAACCTATTCTGGTTCGCCCGAAGAGACTTATGGAACCCACTAGGTTCCTGAATGCTCTAAGGGAGTGGGAACTTCCCAGCGACTCAGTCGATGGGCAGGTGGAATACTGGAATGCCAGTCTTTCCACGGCCCTGGACGAGATCGCCCCCAGGCGCTCTCTCCTCCCCCGCAGAAATCGCTCGCCTTGGTTTACCGAGGAGCTGCAGGCGATGAAGCGGAGGAAGAGACACTTAGAGGACGTGTGGCGGAGTCTCCGTGACGAAGCGTCGAAATCAGCTTATAAACAGTTTAAAGAGGTTTATGAGCAAGCTATCAAGGAAGCTAAAAAAAGTCTTCTATTCTTCCTTGATAGAGTCGGCTAGCTCACGCCCAGCGCAATTGTTTAGGATAATTCGGTCTTTGACAGCAATCCCAACTGTCCCAAATGATAGGGGTTTGGCACCAACAGCTGAGGTTTTCCAGAGCTATTTTGCCGACAAGATTTCAACTCTCCGCCGGGACATTCCAGCCACTCTTGATACAGTTTGCGAACTCGAGACTCCGCCGCCACTCGGCGGGCCCACCTTCACCCGTTTCCAATTGTTGGACGCAGCAGCTGTCGACAAGTTGCTAGCTGCAGCTAGACCAACTACATGCTCCCTCGATCCGTGCCCCTCCTGGCTTGTTAGAGCATGTCGGGAGGGGCTACGAGACCCCCTGGGCACGATCATAAATAGCTCCCTTGAGCAAGGAGTCTTCCCGGGGGGATTGAAAGAGGCAATGGTGAAACCGCTGCTGAAGAAGCCGAATTTAGATCCGTCGGCTCCCTCCAATTACCGGCCAGTTTCCAACTTGCCTTTCCTAGGCAAGGTAATTGAGAGGGCAGCAGCGGATCAGCTGCAGCGGTTCTTAGAAGACACAGCTGGACTTGATCCCATCCAGTCCGGCTTCCGTATTGGGCACGGGACGGAGACCGTGCTTGTCGCCATTACAGACCAACTTCGCCGCCAGCTGGACCAGGGCGGATCGGCACTGCTCGTCCTGTTAGATCTGACGGCAGCCTTCGATACTGTAGATCACACACTGCTAACCCACCGTTTAGCCGGTTCCGGGGTTGGGGGGATCGCCCTTAAATGGGTGACCTCCTTCCTCCGGGACCGGGGACAACGGGTGGAGGGGGGCGGGGAGGTCTCCGGGAGATCCCCACTTGATTGTGGGGTTCCCCAGGGGGCCATTCTCTCCCCCTTATTATTCAACGTGTATATGCGCCCCCTGGCCCAGCTGGCCCGCGACTTTGGTCTGGAGTGTTATCAGTACGCGGATGACACCCAGCTTCTGCTGAGAATGGACGGCAGGCCGGACACCGTACCCGATTGTTTCCATCAGTGCCTGGAGGCCGTGACTGGTTGGCTGCGGGCTAGCTGGCTGAAGGTGAACCCGTCGAAGACGGAGATCTTGTGGCCTGGTCAGCCTGGGCGGGATGAGTGCCGGTTGCCTACCCTGGATGGCGAACGGCTTAGCCTGTCGCCTGTTGTTAAGAGCCTAGGTGTTCAGCTGGACCCCTGCTGACCATGGAGACTCAGGTCTCCGCGGCCAGCAGGGCGTCATTTTTCACCTACGACAGGCTAGGCGACTGGCACCCTACCTTTCCAGGGATGACCTGGCCACGGTGATCCAAGCGACTGTCATCTCGAGATTAGACTACTGTAACGCCCTCTACGTTGGCCTTCCATTGGCGACAGTTCGGAAACTCAAGCTAGTGCAGAATGCCGCTGCTCGCTTGCTGACGGGAAGGTCGGTAAGGGAGCACATCACGCTCATTCTTCGGCAGCTGCACTGGCTGCCCATTGAGTACCGAATTGTTTTCAAGGTGTTGGTGTTAACCTTTAAGGCTCTACACGGCCTAGGGCCTGCGTACCTGAGGGACCGCCTTGCCTCATACATTCCCCCGAGATCACTACGTTCGGAGGAGATGAACCTGCTCCTGATTCCATCGGTCCGCACCTGTCACCTGTCTGCTACCAGGCAAAGAGCTTTCTCTGTGGCGGCTCCGGTACTCTGGAACTCTCTCCCGGACGATGTTCGAGCCGCCACGGAGCTTATTCCATTTCGCAGGGCCTGCAAGACCGCCCTGTTCAAACTGGCCTTCGGCTAGGCTAGCGAGCCGAACGTACTCATCTTCTTAACTGGCACCCTGGTTCAGGGAATGCTTCAGCATGTACATAATTTTATCTCGGGACCTTTGTTGTTTTTATGTTGTATTTTATTGTACGGCGACATGGATGTGACATGCCTGCCGAGTTTTTATGATGTTATCCGCCCCGAGCCTGCAGGGAGGAGCGGAATACAAGATGGAACAAATAAATAAATAAATAAATATTAGCTGCTAAGAGGTTTTTTTTAGCAGCAGCTAAAAGAGGTTCTTTTTCCCTCCCAAATTACCTTAAGCACATTCCTTGAAAGGGTGGGGCTTGCTACAGCAGCCCTTCTGCCAGGTGGGAGGAGTTAGCCTACTTCCTGTTTTTAAGCAGAGAGCCCAGCTCCTGTTTTTTAAATCAGTCAGCCAACTGTCTCTGTGAGGAGCAGTTTAAAGCAGACTACTTGCAAATAAGAAAATAAGGAGCACTGGTAAGTTCCTGGGTAATTTGTTGTTTAGCTTCTAGTATTAGCTGCTAGGAGGTATTTTTTTAGCAGCAGCTAAAAGAGGTTCTTTTCCCTCCCAAATTGCCTTAAGCACATTCCTTGAACGGGTTTTACAGCAGCCCTTCTGCCAGGTGGGAGGAGTTAGCCTACTTCCTGTTTTTAAGCTCCTGTTTTTTAAATCAGTCAGCCAACTGTCTCTGTGAGGAGCAGTTTAAAGCAGACTACTTGCAAATAAGAAAATAAGGAGCACTGGTAAGTTCCTGGGTAAATTTGTTGTTTAGCTTCTAGTATTAGCTGCTAGGAGGTATTTTTTTAGCAGCAGCTAAAAGAGGTTCATTTTCCCTCCCAAATTGCCTTAAGCACATTCCTTGAAAGGGTGGGGCTTGCTACAGCAGCCCTTCTGCCAGGTGGGAGGAGTTAGCCTACTTCCTGTTTTTAAGCAGAGAGCCCAGCTCCTGTTTTTTAAATCAGTCAGCCAACTGTCTCTGTGAGGAGCAGTTTAAAGCAGACTACTTGCAAATAAGAAAATAAGGAGCACTGGTAAGTTCCTGGGTAAATTTGTTGTTTAGCTTCTAGTATTAGCTGCTAGGAGGTATTTTTTTAGCAGCAGCTAAAAGAGGTTCTTTTTCCCTCCCAAATTGCCTTAAGCACATTCCTTGAAAGGGTGGGGCTTGCTACAGCAGCCCTTCTGCCAGGTGGGAGGAGTTAGCCTACTTCCTGTTTTTAAGCAGAGAGCCTAGCTCCTGTTTTTTAAATCAGTCAGCCAACTGTCTCTGTGAGGAGCAGTTTAAAGCAGACTACTTGCAAATAAGAAAATAAGGAGCACTGGTAAGTTCCTGGGTAAATTTGTTGTTTAGCTTCTAGTATTAGCTGCTAGGAGGTATTTTTTTAGCAGCTCGCGCGCCTATCGGTGCGCGATACAACATAAACCTGTAACAAGTTTTAAAAAAAGAAATATCCAAAGACTTGTAAAATAGTTAATCAAGACCAAAACAAACAGTAAATCTACAAAAAGGGGAAAAAAGTCTAATTATCTAGAATAAAGGAGTCAATTTATAAAAACATATTAACAAGAAATGGAGGTAGTCAGCCAGCAGTGGGAGGGGGGCTTACCAGTGTTTTGCATTGAGTGTCACATGTATGACTATCTGCCTGCTGGACAGAAGTCTTGGGTGTGCATTCGCTACAGAGAGCTCCTGGCTCTCGGGGAACGTGTTCTTTCCCTTGAAGCCAACGTAGCAGACCTGGGGAAGCACAGAGAGGAAGTGAAGCAGGAGGAAGAGATCTCCAGGGATGAAATAGGAGCATCCCACTCCGTTCTGAGCAGCCCTCCAGCTGCTTTGGAAAATGGAGGTCTTGGGCAGGGAGGACATCAGTCTGAGGAAGAGGGACCGGCTCCCTTAGTTGGGACCCCTTCCTCGGAGGATGTGCCCATATCCTCTTGCACCGAGGATACTTCTCAACGGGTGGTAGGAGGGGGGCTTCTTGTAGTGGGCGATTCGATTGTCAGGAACATAGAAAGCTGGGTTTGTGATGGATGTGATGACCGCATGGTAAATTGCCTGCGGGGTGCAAAGGTTGCGGACATCAAGAGGCATCTAGACAGGCTGGTAGATAGTGCCGGGGTGGAGCCAGCAGTCGTGGAACACGTTGGAACCAATGACATTGGGAAGGCCAAACGGATGGTCCTGGAAGCCAAATTTAGGTTGCTAGGTAGAAGATTAAGGTCCAGGACCTCAAAGGTAGCATTCTCGGAAATTCTACCGGTTCCACGCGCAGGGACAGCCAGACAAGCAGAGCTCAGGAGCTTCAATGCGTGGATGAGGCAGTGGTGTCGAGAGGAAGGGTTTAGATTTGTTAGGAACTGGGGACATTTTCGGGAAAGCCAAACCTTTACAAAAGGGACGGGTTACACCTGAACGAAAATGGAACCAGACTGCTGGCAATCAATATTAAAAAGGCTTCAGAGCAGCTTTTAAACTGATTCCTAGGGGAAAGTCGACAGGAGCTGGGCAGCTTCTGGTTCGAGAGGGTGAAACGCCAAGTATGGAGGATGAAATTTATGCACAAACGGCTGAGTCAACAGAAAAGATAGGAAGTAGCCAAGAGGTAGGACATGGTAGGCCTTCTACAAATTCTCATAAACAGCCAAAGCTGAAAGGGCATCAGAGCAATAAATATAAATGTCTGTACGCAAATGCTAGAAGCCTTCGAACAAAAATAGGGGAGTTGGAATGTTTGGCAAAAGAAAAAAATATTGATATCATTGGCATAACAGAAACCTGGTGGACAGAGGAAAACAATTGGGACACAAAAATTCCAGGTTATAAACTGTACAGGAAAGACAGGAGAGGGAAAAACGGTGGCGGTGTGGCCTTGTACATAAATGAAGAGCTAGAATCTCATGAATTAGAATATCAAGAAAATTCAAACTCACCTACAGAAACATTGTGGGTAAAAGTCCCAGGACAAAAAAACTAATCTAGCATTAGGGATCTGCTATCGCCCTCCCAACCAAACTCCAGAGGCAGACTGCTATCTGGAAAATGAAATTAAACAGGCCTCAAAAAGCAATAAATTAGTCATAATGGGGGACTTCAACTATCCCCGAATAGATTGGCCAAATTCTTGTTCTACGCATGAAAGAGAGACAAGGTTCCTCGACATGCTAGCTGATTATTCCCTTGAGCAGATGGTCATGGAACCAACCAGGGGAAAGGGGATCCTGGACTTGGTGCTAACTAATGAACAAGATCTCATTCAAGATGTCCTTGTAACTGAGCCCATAGGTACCAGTGACCACAACACAATAACCTTCAACTTAAGTTTGGATAGCAAACTGTCAGTGAAAACTAACACAGAGACCTTAAATTTTCACAAAGGGAATTTCACCAAAATGAGAAAAATAGTAAAGAACAAACTAAAAGGAGCAGTAAAAAAAATCAAATCCCTCCAGAATGCTTGGAAACTGTTTAAAAATACTTTAAAACAAGCCGAACTAAAATGCATTCCTAAAATAAGAAAGAGGCCGGGAAAGTCCAAGAGGACATCGGCATGGCTTACAAATGAAGTAAAAGATGTGATTGGAAAGAAGAAAAACTCATTTAAGAAATGGAAGGCTCTTCCTACTGAGGAGAACAGAAAGGAACACAAGCTCTGGAAAACTAAATGCAAAACAACCGCCAGGAAAGCCAAGAGAGATTTTGAGGCACATATAGCTAAGAATATTTTTAAAAAATAGCAAAAACTTCTTTAAGTACATCAGAAGTAGAAACCCAACTAGAAAAGCAGTTGGGCCACTTGACGAAAATGGTAAGAAAGGGACAATAAGTGAAGACAAGGAGATTGCTGAGCGGCTAAACGACTTCTTTGCCTCCGTTTTCACACAGGAGGACAGACAGCATATGCCTGCAGCTGAGTCAGTTTTTTCAGGGAGGGAATTAAATGAATTAAACCAGATAGAGATAAACAAGGAAGATGTTCTCACATGCCTTACCAAACTAAATGTCAACAAATCACCAGGGCCAGATGGCATCCACCCCAGAGTTCTTAAGGAACTCAAGTGTGAAATTGCTGAAATTCTAGCCAAAATATATAACCTTTCTCTAAGATCAGGCACCGTACCCGAGGACTGGAGGGAGGCAAATGTAACCCCGATCTTCAAGAAAGGATCCAGGGTGATCCAGGAAATTATAGGCCAGTTAGTCTAACCTCAGTTCCAGGCAAAGTGATGGAAACCATTATTAAAGAAAAAAATTACCAAGCACATAGAAGAACAGGCATTGCTGAAGGAAAATCAACATGGTTTCTGCAAAGGCAAATCATGTCTTACTAACTTGATAGAATTCTTTGAGGGTGTAAATAAACACATAGATAAAGGGGACCCAGTCGATATTGTTTACCTTGACTTTCAAAAGGCTTTTGACAAAGTCCCTCACCAAAGGCTCCTAAATAAGCTCTTCAGCCATGGAATCAGAGGACAGGTCTTGTCCTGGATTGAAACCTGGCTAAACTGTAGGAAACAAAGGGTGGTAATAAACGGACATTTCTCTGGGTGGAAAGAGGTGAGAAGTGGCGTACCCCAAGGTTCAGTTTTGGGTCCGTTACTTTTTAATTTATTCATTAATGATCTGGATGTAGGAGTAAATTGTGAGGTAGCAAAGTTTACAGACGACACTAAATTGTTCAGGGTAGTTAAAAATGAAACTGATTGTAAAGAGCTCCAGAAAGATCTCTCGAAATTGAGTGAATGGGCAACAAAGTGGCAAATGCATTTTAACCTAAACAAGTGTAAAGTCATGCACATCAGGGCAAAGAACCCCAAATACACTTATCAACTGATGGGATCAAAGCTTCCTGAGACAAACCAGGAAAGGGATCTTGGGGTTTTGGTGGACAGCTCAATGAAGATGTCAACCCAGTGCGCAGCAGCAGTGAAAAAAGCGAATTCTATGCTTGGCATGATCAGGAAGGGAACCGAAAATAGGTCGGCAAATGTTGTATTGCCTCTCTACAAATCTATGGTGAGGCCACATCTGGAGTACTGTGTACAATTCTGGTCACCGCACCTCAAGAAGGATATAACGGAACTGGAAAAGGTACAAAGAAGGGCAACAAAAATGATCCAAGGGATGGAGCAGCTCCCTTATGAAATCAGGTTGCAACACCTTGGTCTTTTCAGCCTTGAAAGACAGCGTCTAAGAGGTGACTTGATCGAAGTGTATAAAATCATGCATGGGATAGAAAAGGTGAATAAAGAAAAATATTTTCTCTGTCACACAACACTAGGACTAGGGGGCACTCCCTAAAGCTCCAAGGTAGGAAAGTTAGGACTAATAAAGGGAAATATTTCTCCACCCAGAGGGTCATTGGGTTATGGAACTCACTTCCAGAGGAGGTTGTGACAGCTGTCAGCCTGGACAGCTTCAAGGCAGGATTAGACAGATTCATGGATACCAAGGGAATCAGTAGTTACTGAAATGGACATCCAAGTGCCACCTCTGTGTTGATGGAGGCAGGCAGGATTTTCCCCGGGTACTGGTTGTGGGGGGTCAGGAGCAGGTGAGGGTTTTGCCCTCCTTTCTGCTAGAGATCCCTGTGTACAACTGGTGGGCCACTGTGTGACACAGAATGCTGGACTAGATGGGCGGAGGCCTGATTCAGCATGGCTCTTCTTATGTTCTTATGTTCTGATCTGAAGTTTGCTGTCCCTGTAAAGGGCCCTGATAAGGCCTAGAAGTCTTTTGTCTTTCACTGCTTTAACCAGCTTCCCCCATAGTTTGTTTCTTAGGATGGAATCAAATGCTGATTCCAGGTCCATGAAGGCCACAAAGAGCTTGCCTTGTAGTAGTCTGATATGTTCCTGAACTGAATTAAAAAGCTTAAGGTGACTACACATACACCATAATCACAATGTAGTCCAAAGCGTTGCTTTTTTGAACCAATCCTGGATTAAGCAAACTTATTTGTAATGAAAACGTTCCAATCCTTGTAAAGACCATGCATGGACAGCAACTGGATCTCACAAAGTTTATTGAAAGTATAACACCTTTGATGCCAGAATTGGCATCACAGGAACAAACACAGCTTATATACAAAACACACCCCCATCACCTGTCCATCATCCCAAAAGCCCAACCTCCCTGACATGCAATGCCCAGCAGAGGTTGCATCATATCCCCTTTGACCCAGTTTCACAATGTCCAGTGGATATTTCCTCATATCCTTCCTGAGTCAGCAATGTTCATGCCGGTGCTTCTCATGTTGGTGTGGTGTGGCCCAAGCCTCCCAAGGCCAACACCTGGAGATATCTTATCTCGTGAGCAGAGTCAAGAGACCAGAACAAATGCAGGCAGGTCAGGAAATCAGAGCAACACCAGCTCAGATTTCATGATCCTGACAAAATCCTCCCTCCCCTCCCCCTGTGGGAAAAGAGGACTCAAAACGCTATTCTACTCTTATCATCTAAATTCTATCCCAGCACCCACCAAAGTCACAACCAGCTCTATAACTCACAAAGCTCACCTCAGCCTTACCCCAGTTGAACACACACTGGGACAAAGCTACTCTCCACACACCACTCTGAACTCCTACACACTCAGATCAGCAGACATTCCTCTTATCACAAACGCTCAGCTTGTTCAAGGCCAATTTCTATCCTTAACCATCTCTCAATACTCTTCACATGCTACCCTTCTATTACCATGCCCATCATTCTACAACTGCATGGTCCAAAACTCCAAACCTCCATCTGAACCCCCCTTGGGCTAAACTACATATTCCGCATTCACCATCAACCAGGACACACTCGGCTCCCACACTCAGCTCCCCAAACATGTGGGCCTTGTGCACCTCAATCTCACAATGCACACTCATGCAGCCTTTCACCACCGGCCACAAATCACTTTCTCACAAGCCAAAGTGAACATCGCTATCTTCTACCACAATCTAAGTCCCAAGACTCTATAACCTCTCACTCACCACTACCAAAACCCCTAAACACCTTCATCCCTCTACTGCCATAGCAGGAGGTACTAACCCACAAAACTACAATTCCTATGTAACCATCGACCACTACAAAACCTATCACATCCCTAACTAAACCAATTAACAACCCATCGCACAGGAATAAATCAACTGCACATCATCACAGCACAACCCAAAATCACACAACCAAGATTCCAAATCCCATAATTCCCCAAAACCTTCCACTGCAGAAGCAGGAGGTACCAAGTACAAAACTACAACTCTCTAAACGGCTAAAACACATCTTTGCCTTCTCAACCCATAACTCAATCTAAATCCCCACACAACCTTATTCCTCCACTGCAATGGCAGGAGGTACTGACCAAAACTACAATTCTCTAAACAGCCACCAACCACTACACCATCCGCCATGCACCACATCAACCTTGACTTCATCAACAAGCTGAACCCAATACACAGGACTATGTCAACTGTGCCAAGCTAATTACACAAAAGAAATCCAATACCCTTGCCACCTTGGCATAAGGCATATACCACTCTCCCATGCGGCAAAACACAGCCATCTAAGCTATCTAGCCATCACATACATCCATGAAAGGAAACATCTACGTGAAATCCACACGTTCAATTTCAATCCCAACACACCATCCTAAAATTTCCATTCCTCTGAACCAACCACTACACTTCCTTACCTAGCAAGAAGTGCCTGGAAAAACTACAACTCCCTCTACTGTGATGACAGGAGGTACTAACCAAAACTATAATTCTCTACACCATCATATCTAAACCTACATTAACCTCACACAAGAATAATCCATCTGTGTCAAACTACACACATCAATTAAGGAAAGCAACACAAACCCTCCTGCCATCCCTATTCATATACCACTACTACAGCAAAAAGGTACTAACAACACCATAACTTCTGACTCTGAAACCTATCCTCCACACGGAGCACTCCAACACTGGTAAGCAGGTATGGCCATCTGCGCTTTAGCAACCTGCACACACCAAATCTTAACCTACATATCCCAAACCAACTCTCTCCTGGCAAACTCAACAGGAGAAAACATCACCTCTTCCAAACTGGCTTGGAAGCCTATCCTCCCCCCACTATCCAACAAACCATCACTCCACGTGACATGCATCTGCTCTTAAACATTATCATCCTAAACTAAACAAGGGAACTCTAACATTTCTAACAATAAATGCAACTTATACAAAGCAATATATGAAGTTCACAAACCCCCCATTACACTTTCTCCAATGATAAACTGCCTAAGCATGTAAATACATTCTACAAACATGGATTAAACAGCTACATATTTAACTCTGCAATGTACACAATCCATGGAATATCAGAAGCACACTTAGAAATACATTAGGCACATTACTCTATATTATATCACAAAATCCCAGCGTCATACAATCCCAGTTCTACACCATCAATTCCTGTCTCATCTAAGCATAGGATTTCGTTCATGTCACATCTGACTTCCAGAACACTTTCTTTCCCCAAGAAAACACAATTAGGCAAAGCATATACATTTCTTTCACCATGCCACCCCCCAAAGTCAACTCAGCCGTTACCAAAATGCTGGAATGCAGTTCAACTTTAGGAAGCCTCAAGTTCAGTACGTTGCAAAGTTCGCCCCTTAATCCAGCAGGGGTTTGCACCCATAGTTCAGGCACCAAAATCTTCTTCGGAGTAACGTTTCCAAACATCCCCTTATTCCATCCTCCCCCCGAGTGACCAAATAACCCTGAGGTTTTATTCAGAACAGGATCAGCCAGCACCACCTCCAAGGACTCTGATTCAGCATTCCTTCTCGAACTCAGGACCTCACTGCACTGGAAATCTTTGTTCAAGATAGGATCAGCCATCATGCATCTCGCCAACTGCTCGTTCTCTTCGTCCACAGCTGACTCGCACTGGAAATCTCCGCTCCGCTGCACCATGGCCGACTCTCTCTCTCTTTCAAGAGGAAAAGCCTCCAACGGCAAGGCCCTTCCTGCAGCTTTCTCCCCCGTAGCCAGCTCCAAACTGCTCTCCCCATTCTCTTCAGGGAGCTCACCAACTTGTTGGGAATTTCCACTCACATACAGCCAGTCTTCACTTCCTCCTTCAGCGACAGGGACTTCAAGACTACCAGGCAGTTGACTCTCCAACTCAACAAGCAGCTTCCCCTCAGCTTCTGCCACACCGAGAGGCTTCCCAGGCACGTCTCCCGTCTCCTCTTTTCTGGGTCCCCAGGCATAAAGAATTCCAACCCATACGAGGGCAGAACTCAAGGAAAGCAACAACTGGCTGTCCTCTTTGCTTTCTTTGGATCCCTGCAACTCCTCTCCAAAGGGAAAGCTGTAACCTGGTTTCTCTAAAGCACATTCGGCCTCTCTTGCTTTCATTCTCTGAGCTGCCGGCATTCCAGGCTTATCTTCCCTTGTCTCCACGGCAACTTGCTCTCCTGCGAGCCCTCCTTCACACTTTGGAAGCTGTGAAACTTTCTCCACACAGTTTCCAGGCACACAATCATGGCCAAAGAGTTTCTTTTCTACAGCCAAAACATTTTTACTTTCCTCTGCCCCTTCTCTCCCAGGAAGCTCGGGTTCCAACACAACCGACTGGGCCTCCCTCTCCAGGGCAAAGCTGTCTTCCTCAAAAGCATCATCATAACGGCCTTCCTCCTCGGCTGGGAGACATACCATCATTTCTTGAAGCCTTCGGACTGTCTCCTCCAAAGCGTCCATTTTTTTCATCAGTACACTCACATCATGCCGCCCGCAGTAAAAAGCTTTCTTTAACTCTTGCAGCACCAAATAACTTCGTTGCAACTCCTGGACCAGCTCACTTCTGTTCCAACCAGAGGACTGCACAGCACCTTCCTTGCTGCAGCCCGGTCCACCTTGAGCCAGCACCAGGTCCACCTGAGCAAACGGGCTTCTGTTCCACATTGCTTCTCTGGTCCCTCTGGCTCCCCGGAAATCCACCTGAATGGGAGCACCCCGTACTCCCATTTCTCTGGATTCACCTTTAGCCAGCACCGGGTCCACCTGAGATCCCACTCGAGCCCCAACTCTTCTGGGATCTTCTCTGGTCCCTCTGGCTTCATAGCCCACCTGAACAGACCCCTGGCCATCTGCTTCTCTGGGCGACGGCCCCTCTTGGGCCCCACGGGATCCCACCTGAACGGAGGCAACTCCAACCGCTTCTCTGGGTTCCACTCTTTCTTCCTTCTTCTCCCAAGAAGGGGCACCATCCGACGATCCTTCCATCACCCAGTGAGGGAACAGCCAGTGCAGGATCAGCCAAGCCTGCTGCTGCTCCACCTCACTCGGGGCTCTCGAATCGTCCTGGCTCTCACCAACTTTGGCAAGTTTCCCTCTGCTACGCCTTCCTCCACGGCGGCGGCGGCTCTTGGCCCCTGGCTGCTTCAGTCCAGCCCCATCCTCATCACTCTCTTTCCAGGAAGGCTGGGACAAACCAACTTCCGTCCTCACCTTCCCATACGGTCCGCAGAGCTCGTAGGCAGACATGCTCCATCCACCCGTCACGGCACCGTCTTCATCCGCTTCCCAGAACTGCTCAGGACTCACCCACTCCACTCCTATGAAGGGTTTCAACATCGCGGATGGCTACACAAGCCCTCTGCAGAATCATCTACGATAGGCAGTATAGAAATTCTGGCATTCTGTAATGAAAACGTTCCAATCCTTGTAAAGACCATGCATGGACAGCAACTGGATCTCACGAAGTTTATTGAAAGTATAACACCTTTGATGCCAGAATTGGCATCACAGGAACAAACACAGCTTATATTTCCTCATAACCCAAAAGCCCAACCTCCCTGACATGCAATGCCCAGCAGAGGTTGCATCATATCCCCTTTGACCCAGTTTCACAATGTCCAGTGGATATTTCCTCATATCCTTCCTGAGTCAGCAATGTTCATGCCGGTGCTTCTCATGTTGGTGTGGTGTGGCCCAAGCCTCCCAAGGCCAACACCTGGAGATATCTTATCTCGTGAGCAGAGTCAAGAGACCAGAACAAATGCAGGCAGGTCAGGAAATCAGAGCAACACCAGCTCAGATTTCATGATCCTGACACTTATTTACATGTTGAAGTAGCATTGGGAGGGGAGCTCAAGCCAAAACTGGTTTGGCACCACTGGACAGTCACTCTAACCTTGACTATCACCCTTGTCACCCCAGCAGCTGGCATTTTGTTTCAGAGAGCTCCTGATTGCTGCTGGACACTTTTGCTAACATCACCAAAAGAATCCATACAACTAAGGAAAAGGAGTAGAGATTTGCTAAGGTCACACAAGGTGTCAGGCTCTGCACTGGCTGCTGTGATGACAGACATGACGTGGCCCTGATCCACGTACTTTTCATTGCACAGGATGACAGCTGCATGTGGTTGTGTGGACATCTGAACAGTTCAAATTAGAGTCCATCTAGCTGTCCATACTGTCTCAAAGTGT